>CM028379.1:141296209-141413735 GCA_013146195.2 Codonopsis lanceolata | reverse complement strand
CCAAATCCTCAAAACTCCGGCACTCGGGAGTCCATTCGAATCCTTTGTTACCTCGCAACACTTTGAAGAAAGGCAAGCACCGCTCAGCCGACCTCGAGATGAACCTTCCTAGAGCAATTACCCTGCCGTTAAGCCTCTGCACATCCTTAATACATCGAGGAAGCTTCATAGTAACCAATGCCTTTATTTTCTCGGGATTGGCCTCGATTCCCCTCTCAGTCACCATAAACCCGAGGAACTTGCCAGCCTTTACCCCGAACACACATTTGCTCGGATTCAACTTCATACTGTTTTTCCTGAGATTGGCAAAGGTCTCGCCCAAATCCTCTGTATGCTCGCTCCCTTTGGTCTTGACCACCATATCATCTATATAAGCCTCCACATTTCTCCCGAGCTGCGAGCTAAACACCTTATTTACCATCCTTTGGTAAGTAGCTCCAGCATTCTTCAAGCCAAAAGGCATCATCTTGTAACAATACAGCCCCCCTGCTGCTCGGAAAGCTGTCAGAGCCTTATCCTGCTCAGCCATCTTCACCTGATGGTACCCAGAATATGCATCTATAAAGCTGAGAAGCTCGAACCCTGCAATGGCGTCGACCAACTTGTCAATTCTCGGCAGAGGATAACAGTCCTTCGGGCAAGCTTTATTCAGATCCGTGAAGTCAACACACATCCGCCACTTTCCATTTGACTTCTTCACCATAACTACATTAGCCAACCAAGTTGGATAATGTATTTCCTCAATAATATCCGCCTTAAGCAGCTTCTCGACTTCCTCCTTGATCGCTGGATCCTTTTCTACCGAGTAAACTCGAGGTCGCTGCTGGATTGGGCGAAAAGCTGGATCAACATTCAACTGATGCACGGCGACAGCCTCACTCACTCCCTGCATATCCTCTGGTCGCCAAGCAAAAACATCCAGACTATCCTGCAGCTGCTTAATCAATCTTTCTCTGGCCTCTGCCGTCAAAGCTCTACCAATCTTGATCTTCTGCTCCGGATAAGCAGAATTGATGACAACCTCCTCCAGCTCGTCTTGAGCTGTAAACTCTGGCTCGTCTCGCATTTGGAGCGTATCACACTCCACTTTTTCATCTTTCTCAGCTCGATCCTCGACTTTATCAAGCTGGTCTTCATACATAACCTCTACTGGCTCCTCAGACATGACTGTTGGCAAGGATTCATCCATAGGCTCAACGACCTCATTTGGTTCCTCAAATCCCCCCGACGTCAGTATCGGCTAAGGATTATTAACACCTTCCTTGACCACCTCTTCTCGCTCAGCTTGCTCCAACGATTGCATTACTGGCAAAGATGGAAGAACCTCAATATCAGTCCGACCAACAACCATGGCTACATCTGCCTCAGTCTGACCTTGCTCCCCCGACTTCAATGTCGGCATAGAGCTTGCACCCATCTCCAAGTCCTCCTGTACCATCGCTACCACTGACGGTCCTACAGTCACATGCGAAGTTTCCTTGGTGCTGATAGTAACCTTCTGCTCGCCATCCTCCAAGGTCAACTTCTGTTTCTTTCTCTGTGTATCTCGCACATATTCGAGCACTGCTCGCGGCTGGCTCCGCAATACCCCCACTCCCTGATCAGTATAGAATTTGGCTCTCTGATGTGGGATTGACGCCACCATCTGAAACTTGGCCATGCTCGGTACGCCCAAGATAATGTTGTAAGGAGATTTCAAATCGATTACCATGAAGGTAATCTTTTCAGCCCGGGTCCTGACTCCCTCACCAATAAACACCTCTAGCTCGACAGTGCCCTTAACCGGGACCTTGTGATTTGTAAAACCCTCTAAAGCCCCAGCATATGGCTTCAAGCGATCATCACTCAACTCCAACCCCTGGAAGCATGAGTAATACATCACATCCCGGCATGCTCCCGTATCTACTAAGATTCTGTGCACGACCCAGCCATCAACCAACGCTGAGACAATCAACGATTGTTCTTTGCAACATTACTCGCCAACTTCATTGCGAGTAAAACCGAATAACCTTTGTTCACCCTCTGCAAAGTCGTAGGTCGCTCCACCACTTTTGACAAAGAGTAGATCGTGCTTGCCAAGGCATTGTCGGAGTGAGCTCTTCATCCATTATGACATTTATTACCCCCGATCGGTGGGGCTTCCGCTAGGGCCATTCCCTGTTGCACGCATCTCGGTCTAGCCGCCTCATTAATCAACTTGAATGGCCTTCTTCAATGGCCAACACTCTTCCGTAGTATGCCCATAATCATCATGATAGGCACACCTCTTTGTCGATCCCTCTCGCCGGGGTAAATTTGGATTCATGCGAGGTGGATTTGGCAGGCTCGTTCTGACCTCATACATAATATCTTCACGGCGTGTTGAGTGGGGTCAAATCGATTCACGTAGAAACTCCTTTGGCCGATCATAACGAGACTTGCTTTTATTGTAGCCTCCACTTCCCGCTGGCCATTTCCTTGGTATTTCCGCTGCATTGCTCTCCTTTCTTTTCCTTCTTATTTGTCTGCCTCAGCGCACCATTTTTGTGCTCGCATGAGCATCTCGCTGCGTCTTTGGTTCGCGCATACTTAACTCGGCGCAAACCACCTTCACCTTCCAAAGCAATCCTGTCTCAAAACACAATGTCACCTCTTGCTCGGTCAAACCGGGGAACTTGCTCCAAGACTTTGGTGAACCTCAGGGTAGTTCGCCGTTGACTCATGTGCACCTTGTTTAACCTTAGACAAGTCGCCCTTGTCTTTGCTAACGAACCAGCCGTCCCAAAATCAGGCCAAGAATTTTGCTGCAAGATGCCTTAATTATTGATCGGCGTCGTGGCAATGCTCCCATCCGAAAGCTAAAGCTTTACCTGCAAGGCACCAACAAAGGCTCGATCTTCAACGCCTCATCGATGTTACTAACCCAATCGGGATTCAAAAGACATTAACCAGGCCCCTAGCCTTGGTCTTGCCCGTGTACTCTTTAATGTTCGGAAATATTAACCCTGTGTCTTTGGTGGAGCATTCTCGATCCACGGTGCCAACGCGGCTAGAGGGCGTACCCAAAAATTCCCATCTAGAGCCTTGCCTTGTTCCCGGGCCTCCATCCGGCGTTTCAACTCCTCGAAATCTTGCATGTTTATGGTTGCAGGCAAACCACCCCGTCTTTGGTCGAGGCAACAAAAGAGGGGCTGGGGTCCCATAACCGCAACGGCTTGTGGAACCCCCACGGCTGCGCCACTGTCTCCTGAGGTGCCCCGGCTGCAATAGTGCGGTGCGCCCGATGAGACCGTTTAGGAGAGGGAGTTCTACGCTGCGAATGTAAGAACCCCTTGGTGATCGCGAGCGCGACTATAAGCGAGATCGCCGCGGTGAAGGTGAGCGGAATCTGCGAGCATGTGACCTTTGAGGTGAGTGAAGGCGAGCGTCGGCGGCTTGACGTGGTTGGCCGAATCTTCGCCAACTTCGTGGTCGAAGCCAGCCTTGAGTGAACATTAGGAACAACCATACGGGCCTTGCTTCACTTCCCGGTTGCTCTAGTTTAGCCTTGTGCTCGCGGTTGAGAATGAACAATCGGAGGGTTCACGGGTTACCACTGCGAGAAACCCCGCCACTTGGCTTGAGGCCGTCAAGGCTGGTGCGGATCTACCTCGATGGGCAATGGCGGCTTGCCCATGTAATCGGTTGTAGGTTGAGTTGATGCATCGACCCAAATAGATGGCTCTTTGACATAAAAGCTTCCTCCACGAAACTCATGGGCTTCCTCCAAAGGCTTCGTGGGCCATTGCGCTTAACCACGGCCAATGAATTAGCCGGTGGCGTGCATCGAGGCGGAGGGACATTATTCCAGCGACAGGCCGATTGAGGTGAGATGCAGTGTACCTCCTTTTCGCGACTGCCATCGCCATTAATCCGTTCCGCCATGGATAAAACTTCCAAAACCAAAGTATCCTTAATTTTAATGCCGTAAAACGTTCCAGCGGAACCAACGATCGTCCAAAATGATTTGGATGCCGAGTAAGCCCAATCCAAACACCTGGCTTTCAACGTGTCCGTGAATCCTCCAAGCCCAACTCTGTAATAAGGAAGAACAAATGTGAACTGGGCAGTGGCACTCCCTGCAAAGGCCCTCCGGCGTGTAAATCAGTACACAAATAAACAGTGAGGTAAGTAATTTGACAGAGTTTTGGCTAGAGAATTAGATTGCGCATACCTCTCTCCAAATTTTGCCAAGCTTTTATACGCACCGGAGACATAACTGCCCACTACCATGAGTAACCGCCCATGATTAGCATTAACTGCCCAGGATCTCTATTAACTGCCCATGATTGGCATTAACTGCCCCACAAACGGTCATGGCCTTTAATAAACAGCATTTAATTAGCTCATTGATGACAACGGGTTATCCATAGGACCTGTTGGTCATTATAGTTAGTCAGGATTCTTGCTCGGGTGTAACCACCCTCAACTGTTACCTTGCTTTTTACCGAACATGAATGTCATCAACTGTTAATAGCTCTTACTGATGCAGACGAGCAATGATGTTCGCTTATCAATTTTGCTCGTTTAGCCGAGCCCCCATCTCACAAGTAACTACCGGGCAAAACTAAGGTTTTGCCCGGTTGCTCGCATAACACCTTTGCTCGCTTGCTCGGAGGACACACACGCCTGACACGTGGCTCATGGATTGGGCCTATTGGGCCAGACAGCTCACAACCATTCTTCTTCCTTATTTCGTCTTTAAATATTTACTATCACTAGTTATTTAGCCCGTGCTCTGCACATGTATAATGTGGAATATATATTTTTATAATAATAATATAACTTTTAGACATTATAATTAGATTGTTAATTTCTTCCATATTTATAATTTTTTTTTTCTATTGTTACTAATATTAAACTTTTATTTGACCTAAATACTTTTAAAATTGATATAAGTTTCTAGCTAACGTGAGATACATATTTTGTATTAATAATAATAATATTTTTTTTTGATCTAAAAACTTTTAAAATTAACATTTAACTTGATAATAATATCAGAAATCATTTTGTTAAAAACTTTTAAAATCATAATTCATTTTTAAACAATGTGAAATACTTATTTTATATTTTTATTGGTAATGGAAGTTTAAGTCTTTTATCTATAGACTTTAAAATCAACACCACATTTTAACCATGTGGCATACATATTTTCTATTGGTAATAACAAAATATATCTTTATCTAATGACTTTTATAACCAATACTCATTTATAAATAATGTGAGATACATTTCTTTGTAACCAATGTGAGATATTTATTTTCTATTTCTATTGGTAATAAAAGTTTATCTAAATACTTTTAAAACAAACATCTTTTTCTAAATAAACATCTCTTTCTAACCATGTGGTATACATCTTTTCTATTGGTAATAATAGTATTTTTAAAACCAACATTAATTTCTTATAAATGTAAGATGCATTCTTCTATAGTAATAATAATAGTCTTTTATATAAAAACTTTTGATATCAACATCTCTTTTTAAACAATGTGGGATACATCTCTTCTATTGGTTATAACATAAAAATAATAATAGTAGTAGTATTCTAACAATGTGAGATACTTCTTTTCTATTTCTATTGGTAATAAAAGTTTAAAACTTTTATCTAAAGACTTTTAAAACAAACATCTTTTTCTAAACAAACATCTCTTTCTAATCATGTGGTATACATATTTTCTATTGGTAATAATAGTATTTTTAAAACCAACATTATTTTCTAACAAATGTAAGATGCATTCTTCTATAGTAATAATAATAGTCTTTTATATAAAAACTTTTGAAATCAACATTTCTTTCTAAACAATGTGTGACAGATCTCTTCTATTGGTTATAACATAAAAATAATAATAGTAGTATTATTTTATCTTAAATAGTTTTGAAACCAACATCTCTTTGTAAACAATGTGTGATACATCTCTTGTATTGATAAATCATAAAAATCTGTTTATCTATAAATTTTATAACCAATATATGTTTCTAAATAATGTGGATCTCTTTGTAACCAATGCGATATACATTATCTAAAAACATTTTAAACCAATATCACTTTCCTAACTAATGTGAAATACATATATTTTTTCTATTGGTATTAAGTCTTTTATAAAAAGACTTTTAATACCTACATCACTCTCTAACCAATGTATAATACATCTCATCATTTGGTAATAATAGTAGAAGTTTTTAATCTAAAAAAATATCAAAAAGCAACATCTCTTTCTATATAATGAGATATATCTCTTCTCTTCTCGTTTATTAATGATAAAAGTAGAAGTCTTTTTATTTAAACACTTTTAAAATAAACATCACTTTTTAACCAATGCACGATTTATCTATTTTATTGGTAATAATAGTAATTAAAAACCAACATCAATTTATAACAAATATGTGATATATATCTTCTATTGCTAATGATAGTAAATATTTTATATAATCTAAAATAATTAAAAATCAACATAATTTTTTAACCAATGTGAGATATACATCTTCTATTGGTAATAATAGCTAATGGCTAGAAAACCAAAAGTATATATATCTTTTATTGCTAATAATAGTAAGTCTTTTATATAATCTAAAATAATTAAAAATCAATATCATTTTTTAACCAATAATTGTAGAAGTCTTTTATCAAAAAACATTGAAAACCAACATCACTTTATAACAAATGTATAATACATCTTTTCAATTAGTAATTAATAATAGTATTTTTAATACAGTTATCAATTTCTAACCAATGTTTAATACATATTTTCTTTTGGTAACCAATGTTTAATACATATATCTTTTGTAAAAGTGAAAGTCTTTAGTCTAAAGACTTTAAAATCTAACATTTTCTTTTTAAACAATGTGTTATACATCCCTTTTATTGATAATAATATAAAATAATTTAAACTCAACATCATTTTCTAGCCAATGTGAGATATACATCTTCTATCGGTAATAATGGTAAAAATATTTTATCATATATATATATATATATATATATATATATATATATATATATATATAAAAGTTGGGGAGGAGCACTATGGTTGTGTCACCTCACTACCTTTGAATAAATCTTCATTCTAAAGCATCCATGTGGAAGCTTTAAAAACTTTTGGTTTTCTAGTGACTTTGAAAATCAACATCACTTTCCAACCAATGTATGATACATTTCTTCTATTGGTACTTAATAATAGAAGTTTTTAAACCAACATCAATTTCTAACCAATGTGGGATACATATCTTCTATTGTTAAAAATTAGTGTTTTTAGGGAGATAAATTGTGTAACTTGAGGCACAAATTTCTTTACGTGTCATTTGTTTGTTGACGAAGGTAATTGCGCAAATGCGTTCTACTTAGTGAGAGGATCAAAATGATATATTTATTTGTCCAAATTGAGTTTTGGATAATAAGATATCAAGACTTAAAGTATAATATTTGTTTAAAAAATTAGTGTTTTTAGGGAGAGAAATTGTGTAACTTGAGGCACGAATTTCTTTATGTGTCATTTGTTTGTTGGCGAAGGTAATTGCGCAAATGTGTTCTACTCAGTGAGAGCATCAAAATGATATATTTATTTGTTAAAATCGAGTTTTGGATAAACAAAATATCAAGAGTTAAAGTATAATACTTATTAAAAAATTAGTGTTTTTAGTTAAAGAAATTATGCAACTTGAGGCACAAATTTCTTTACGTGTCATTTGTTTGTTGACAAAAGTAATTGTGCAAATGTGTTCTACTCGGCAAGAACATCGAAATGATATATTTATTTGTCCAAATTAAGTTTTGGATGAATAAAATATCAAAAGTTAAAGTATGATGTTAAAAGTGAATCATTAGAAGTAATATCTCACCTTGAAGTGTTTTATCCCACATTGGTTAGAAGTAATGTTAGTTGTAAATTTTTTTAAATATAAGCCTTCTACTATTGACAATAGAAGAAGTTATATCTATTGTTATATATAGCTATATGATAATACCCTTTATCATATTGAATATTAATAGGTATTATTAATATGTAATGATTGGAAGATAAAAAGTCTTACATGGATGCCTAAGAATCAATATTTATCTAAAGTGGGTGAGGTGGCACAACCATAGTGCTCCTCACCAACTTTAAATATAAATATATATATATATATATATATATATATATATATATATATATATATATATATATATATATATATATATATATATATATATATATATATATATATTTCTTCTCAAGCTTATCTATTGTTATTTCGTCTCACTCCATATGATTTATTTAAAATTTCAGTTTTTGTTTATCATCAAGTTTCTTCTAAAGCTTTAAGATTTTCGGATGCATACAAATCTTAGATAAAAAAAAACATCCCCTTTTTCATTCATCTTTATGAACTTGATAATAAAGTTTGAGAAACAACTTGATGATAAACAATCACATGGAGTTGATCTACAAAGATATCTTGAAGATTTATCTGGGCATACCATCACAACAAAAGTTACTCATTACTGACTCAAGATGAATTATTTCTTCACTTTGATCCATGTCTAGACTTCGATCTCTCGATGCAGTCTTTTACTGATCTCATCTTGAACGATATTCATAAATTTTCATTTTGATATATTTCTTGACAGAGTTCAATCATGAATTTCGATGTATTTTGATATATTTTAATACATAAATTGAAAGTAAAACATGTATTTTGTATCGCGGTTCATCAATGTTAACATTCATGATTTTTGATACAGAAAATTGAAGTAACGCATGTATTTTGTATCGTGGTTCACATATTTATATATCTCGATTCATCAGTGTTAACATTCATAATTTTAAACACACAAATTGAAGAAAACATGAATTTTGTATCGCGGTACTATATTTATATATCGCAGTACAAAAATAAAATTTGAAAAGTAGGTTTTTGCACCGTGATTCAAAGGGATTAACGTAGTACAAAAATAAAAATTGAAGAACACATGTATTTTGTATCGTGGTACTATGTTTATATATCGCAGTACAAAAATAAATTTTGAAAAATAAGTTTTGCACCACGATGTACAAACATATGTACCACGTCTCATTCCCATTAAGGTTAATGTAGTATTTTCGCGTCAAAAAATGACTTTTTCCGGTTTAAAAAAAGGTACTTAAGAGATTAAATTCTTTAGAAAGTGGATCGACCGACATTTAAAAATAATAATTATAACCTCTTCGGTCCATTTTTTTTATTCAACAAGTAAAGTGTTTTTTTATAAATTTGTTTAAAAATACCCTATTCTCTGCCATTCTCTCTGTCACCATCTAACGAATTCAAATTTATGCACTTTCTCTTTCACTAAATTTTCATAAATTTGTTCCAAAAAGTTTTTCCTTTTATACAAAAACCACTAGTATATCTATCGAAACTCATGGTGGCACTCAAGATGACCAAACCTATTGAAGAAGTTCATACCTTGCATTTTGACCATTGAAGCCTCTCGGTCCATGTGCTCTCCGTTTATACTTCTTTTTGATGAAACAGATGGAGACGAAGGTAGTTTATCAATTATGGATGTCAATGGAGAGTCGAGCTCCTCCAGTTCTTCATCGCTGGTATATCCTTTTCTTTGTATGGTGGATGCACTACTACCAGTCGAAACGAAGTGTTTCCTGATATTCGTGTTTCAAGAAGTAGACTACGGATGCGAGCGTCGGAGTGTTTGATTCGAGCGTTGGAGGTTACGAATTACGATGCCAAATGTTTTATATTGTGATGCTGAAATTTGGGGGGCTCCTGATTCAATGTCTAGCAGTACGAGATAGGAGCTGAATTTGAAAGAATCTCAATCTAAGGATCCTATCCTATATATAATATAAGAAAGGCAAAAAGAAAGCAACTTGGAAAGCACCAGCAAGTTCACTATCAAAACTTTCCCGAGATCAACTTCATTGGATGGACGTCTTACATACCTTCCTGCCTTATCGTCTTCCTTCATTACCTAACAGTTAAAGGGTAAAACAAAATATTGTTTACTTTCTTCAAAATATTGGTGAGAGGGAGAAAGAGATTGTGGGTGGAATTGATTTTGTACACCAGCACTCTTATGAAAAGGATAAGCAACATGAATTTTCAGTCATCGACAAGTTTTCCCCCATATTCCAAATTTACTAGTTTTGTTTTGATTTTCATTGAGGTCTTGTAGTCTTCAATGCCCAATTTTTGCTTCAGAACCATTACGATGCCCAATTTTTGCATTGTGATATCCAAAATCGAGTGGAGATTTTTGCATTACGATGCCCAAATTTGGATAGAATTCAATTGTGCATTGCGATGCCCAATTTTTGTATTGCGATACCTAACTTTTGAATTACGAGGCCCAATTTTGGACATATTTTTAATTATGCATTGAGATGCCCAAATTTTGGCTGAGGTTTGTCCGTCTGCATTTCCTTCATTAAGGGTATCTTCGCTACAGTTAAATATTAGAAAAATTGCGGTCGGTCCACTTTTCAAAGTTTTTAATCGTTACAGTCCCGTGTTTTTTTCAAACCAGAAAATGATACTTTTGAGGTTAAAAAGACTACGATGCCCTTAATGAGCATGATACATGCTACAGATGAATCGCAGTACATTGACTATTAAACCGCGATTCATTAATTTTATTGCATTAATTTTTACACTGCGGTTCAATAGTTTAATTGTATAGTCTAATTGCACCGCGATTCATCAATTTTATTGCATTAATTTTTACACCACGATTCAATAGTTTAATTGACTAGTCTATGCACCATGGCACGAACTTTTATGTATCGCAATTAAGTATTTTTTGAAACGCGATACATATACATAATTCAAGTTGCACCGCAGTATTAACTTTTAGGTATCGTGATTAATTAAATTTTGAACCGCAATACATAAAATATTATCTAATCCAATTTGCACATCGATACAAAATCATAAAGAATCAGACCACGTTCTCCACCTGCTTCTTCCATATCATCCGTCGTAAGCCTTCTTCTTCCTCCTTCGTTCCAACTGAATTTTTTTTCAGCCCAGCACAGATCCATTACAGTTTCATATTTCATGAATAAAAAAAATTGTTTATCGTTCGGGGGTGTTGCCCTTGAACCCCCACGAAGGGGTGCTGCCCCCTCGACCTGACTAGGCTGGTCGATCCCCGTTTCGTTATCCAACAATGGTGATTTTCGAATCCAAAGTGTGCTGCCGAAGCTGTTGAAGGAGACAATAATATTTTTAGAACAATATTTCGAAAAGTGATCTTTTGCGATTGAAAAAAAGAACGGGATACTGAAAGAGTTAAAAACTTTGAAAAATAGATTGACTATAATTTTACCCTTAAATATTCTCCAAAAGGTACCAACCCGTTATACACCTTTGTTTAACCACAGGCTAGATTTGAGGAGTTGGACTCACATCAGCTAATCTGAATTCAAACAAATAACGACCCTATATATTCTAATTTAAACTAGTATACGTGTTCGTGCCATAGGCACTGTGTCGGTATGAGATCTGTTCAATGAATGGTCGGGATAAGTAAAACTCATAACTAACAAGGTAGTTAAAACAGAACCCACAATTGAAGGTTTTTTTTTTATGTAATTGTAGAGGGGTAATTCAAACATAACCCATAACTGAGGGGTTTATTTGTAACTCACATACTTATGAATCAATCTGGACCGTCAGTTGTCTTTAGCATAATTCAATCACAGCAACCAGTTAGACCCTAAGCTCTTTTATAATATAGATGCTACAACTTATGTATTTTATAATTTTTAAAAAATAAATAAAGTATACGTTCATTTGATACTTAAAAAAAATAATTGGTTGAGTTCAATAAAGTCGATAATAATTTAAGATCTGAGGGAGTATCGATTAAAATTTTATCATCCATTATAAGCTGACTTGTGATATACTCTATATCACATGTATATGTAATTAATACAATCTTTGTTCCTAAATAATTGTTATGTTTTATTGAGTACATAAATTAAGAAAAATAACTTGATTTATTATAAAAATCGGTAAAATATGTTGTTTATTTAAAAACTTTTGTACATGTGAACCATAATTAAAGTAATAAAAAAATTGCTAAAAAAGAAAGTTTAGAAGATAGACATTAATTTAGTGACGGTGAGGAGTAGCTCATTCTTGCGGTGCTGCAATTTGTAGGCAAGAGTTGTAATATACCCAAAATTTCTATAATAAAATAAAATAATTCTTATTAATATTAATTAAATTTTATTGTGGACTTACTTACATTTGAGCTTGCTTAAAAATATTTGGGCCTAGTATACTTAAATTTTATTGGGCTTGGTGCACATTATTTAGTCTTTGAAGTTTTGGATTAGCCCATCACTTTGAAATATACCTTACTCTTTTATTAATAGAGTAATTACAAGCCGGTACATTTTTAAAAACTTTTTTTCAAATAAATCCACCTATTTTTTGAACATATCTTTTGGGTACATTTTTAGGGAAAAAGTACACCACTGCCCTTTATGTGTATATGAAATTTTATTAAGAAACTTTTTCACAACCACGAGCCACCTCCAAACCCGACACCATCTGCATCTCCTTCATTCAATCAAATCCTTAATCAAAGCCCCAACAGCCGGACCCTCCTTCTTCTCCGGCGAATCAACCCCTTCATCCCCGCATCCAGCCACCGTCTCCACCGAATCCCCTCCGTTCAAACCCAGCCCCCATCTCATCTTCCCCAAACCCAGCCCCCATCTCCAGTCTCGATTCCAGCCTCCTTCTCCAGTGAATCTTCCTCAATTTCTTCCCCAAATCCACCAGCTCAGTTCGAGCCCCTGCTCTAATCGCCAGTCAAACCTCCTATCTCTCAACCCCAACCTTCATCTTCATCACCAAGCCCGCCGCCATTCTCTATCCCAACCATCCCCTTCAAAGTCCTTCAACCATCTCCATCAATCTCGCTCCCTTCTTTCTCCCCACTGTGACCACAGGCTCGCCACCACTACGTCCACCCCCTTCATCTTCATGGCTCCACCGAGCGACCACCCATTTCGCCGGCGCCGCAAGCTCAGCCTCCCCAATCGCATGTACGACCATGACCTGAGCCAACTTACCAGCTTGAATGTAGTTTGAGTTTAGTTCATTTAGTTGTCGAGCAAGTCTTGCGAGTAATTTAAATGAACATATCAAGTTTTGCGTCTCCCAGAAGAATGCTAGGCTCGTGCGTGAGCTATAACAAGCTTATATCTCACTCATCACTGCTTCCAGAGGTTAATATACCTGAAGCATACATGAATGTACACGCAAACTCGTGTTTAATGTGTTTCTGTATATATATGATATGTTTCTTTGCCCGGCATCAGAATTTCTGATGCCTGGCATCAGGTTGATTTTGGCATCAGGTTGATTTCTGATGCCTGGCATCAGGTTGATTTTGGCATCAGATTGATTTCTGATGCCTGACATCAGATTGATTTTGGCATCATGTTGATTTTTTGGCATCAGAGTTTTCATTAATGGCATTTTTGTCATTTGGCAAGCAATTTGTAGTTACATGAAATGTCTAAAAAATTGATGGTTCTAGATGAAAACATGTTTTCAAAATTGTACCCACTTGAAATTCCCCCTTTATTAATAATAAGAATAATAATAGTGTTGATAATAATGAATGTATATATATATATATATATATATATATATATATATATATATATATATATATATATATATATATATATATATATATAATGATAATAATAATAGTGTTAATAATAATGTATATATATAATGATAATAGTAATAAAAAAAAATGATGATGATAACCATCCCGAACTTGGCAGTCTTCAAAAATGGGAGAATACAACTAACTTAGGGAGAGAGAGAGAGTTAGTCATACCTCGGGCAGATTCATTGTAGGAGAAGATTGATCAATCTTGTAAAGAGTATAAAAAAGGGGCTGAATTATTTGAGTGTCCTCATTAGAAATTGGAAACCTTGAGTGGGAAAAGAGATTTAGAGAGAGAGAAGAGAGCACGGAAGAAGCCATTATTGGGGTCTCCGAAGTGAAGGCAAGAGAAGGATAGGTGGCGCACCGAAACATCGTCGAACGAAATCGTGAATCGTAATTAGAGGTATTGCTCTTTCCGTTTCTAAATTACAGATAATATGATTCTTCTGTTAAATTGGACAAGATGAATTGTGATTCCTTATTTCTATAATAAGGTGAGTTTGGGGATGAAAATTGAAATTTGTTTTGGGTTGAAGGTTAAATTTTGTGACTCAAATTATTGGGGTAAGAATTAATCATCAATGAGAATTGGGTTCTATGGCCAGTGTGTGCGTGAATGGCTTGTGGGTAAGAAATTGTGAACACTGGTCTTTTGATGAAGAAGACTGTGGGTTACAAAAAAAAAATAGGAGTAAGATTTTAGAAATGGAAAGAAAAATGAGAAACCATTATATATATATATATATATATATATATATATATATATATATATATATATATATATACAGATTTTCAAGAATATATCTCATAAGATTTAAAGTATGAATATAGCCATAATAGTTTTGTTTTAAAAATATAAATGAATTACATATATCAGAATATTAATTCACATAAACAATAAATATGCTTTGACTCTTACACAAAGACGGATTATAGGTACATATTCTACCTCTTCTGGGATTTATGGACGAAAACCTAACTCTGATCTAAGAAGCTTTACGAAGCATATTTAAAATTTATATATCATAATATTCTGATATATATAATTATAAATATTTTATTATGAAAACTATTACATCTATACACCCCTTCAAGGCTTATGAGATATAAAATCTATTAGCCACTCATGGCTCTGATACCAAAAGCAATCACAGGAAATGAAAAATAAAGCTATTAAAATAAAAAAATGCTGAGACCAGTGAGTTGTCTCAAAATCAGATTTTAAATCAATAGACTATTCCGTCTATTGAACCAAAAAAGATTTATTCAATCGGTACTTTTGATTTTTTATGCCGAAAAAATATTAAAACTCTTGAACAATCTGTTAGCATAGATGATAACAGCTTAAAATTACCTCTTTTGAATCTTCAAGATATTTCTGCATATCAGGACAAGTATAATTATTTGCATATTGGTTGTATCCAAATTGCTTTCAAACATTTAACTTTATCTGGGTTAAATGCTTCTATTCTTGCATGTATTAGAGATGGTAGATGTTTAGACTTTCTTCCTTCTTTAATGGGAATTGCCCAGACTAGTCTATGTCATGGACCAGTTTATTTTAATGTTTTCCCAAATTTAAGTCTATCTTTAACTGATAGAAATTTATTTGAATCTGTTATACTTAATATCCAAACTTCAGGTTATAATTTTATGCCTGGAACTGAGACTATTAATGTTATATATAGATTACATTATAAAGTCATGAATACTATGTGTCCTAATGCCATACTTAGGAGTAATCCGGGTAAGACCACAGTTATTGAAAGCAATAGTATAACTACTAATATTGCTACACCAAAACAAATAACTTGGAATGAAATTAATTTTCCAACCCATTGGAACTTAGAAGAAATTGTTCCTCCAAAACCAATACTAGACAATAGTATTGATCAAATAATACAAAATGATGATGGGGACGTTGAAGTCCTGTTTAATTCTAGTAATAGAAGCAGGTTAAGGTCTTTGTCATCCCGGCAAAGTCCTGTTATTAAATCTAATACCAGTAGACCTAGTACATCCTCTACCAATATAGAAGAAATTCAAGGAATTAGGATGTCTGATTACCAAATTCCCCAAGGAATTTATACTACCAAACCAGTAGAGGAAAACTCTACAAATGATATGTGGGTTTAAATGGATTTCACACCCAAATCACCTTTAAGAATCAGTATTAATTTAGAATTCCAAAATCAAATATATGAAGATTTTAGGGATTGGTTCTTCGAAGCTTTTAATACAAAAGAATAACAAATTATTAAAAAAAATATATTACGAGACTTTAGAACAAGCCCAAAAAGTTACCTATTTTGTTCAGTGGTTCCATGAGTGGTACCCTATTCAACAAAATATTCAAGTACTTAGTTCTTATTATAAGAATTGGACTAATAAGAAAAGAGAAATAAAAATTGAAGTCCATCCTCCTGCTGAAGATCTAGTAATTACTAGAAAAGATCAAAGATTAAAAGCTGAACCTTATGTTGTGGCTTCCCCATTAATTAAAACAGAGATCCAGCCTATTATTAAACAAAATAATTGGGTTAATTTATGTCTTAACTCCATTAGTAAACAATTGAATAGAATTGAAGATAATCTTCCTAAAACTATTACAGAAGCTAGTACATCAGATGTTAATCCAATTTATGCTGTTAGTATAAAACCTCCTATTCCTGTAAAGGACTTTCATATAAATTTAGGAGATGAGTTTTTAGATAATTTAACAGCTCGTATTAAAGGCCTTAGTATTCAGGTTCTTAATAAAGACAAACAGATTGAAGAAGATAACGACTGTCAAAGTACTTCTTCTGACATTAGTGTTTTTGATGCACAATGTGATAAATTAACTTATGAACCTCCTGGACCAGGATTAAAATTTTATTACCAAAAACCAACTCCACCAGATCTTCTTTATGAAGAAGGAGTATTCCAAAATCAAAATTCTTATAATGCTAGAACCATTTATGAATGGAATTTAGATGGTTATTCTGAATATCAGATATATGAACTAATACACAGAATGCTTATGTATGCCACAGTCTGTAAGACTGCATCCAATAAAGATTCTGAAACTGCAAAAATGATTGCTGCCGGTTTTGTCGGTACAATAAAAGGTTGGTGGGATAATATTATCACACTTGAACAAAAATTAGAAATTTTTAATACAGTCAAAACAGAGGGGGTAGAAGTTCGTGAAGATGCAGTTTACACCCTGATCCAAACTATAATTCACCATTTTGTGGGAGTTGTCCCTCAAAGAAATGAAAAGGAAAGGGAGATCCTTCAAAATTTAAGATGTCCCTCTCTCACCCATTTTAGGTGGTATAAAGATGTTTTTATTGCCAAAGTAATGCAGAGATCTGATGCCAATGCTGAGCATTGGAAAGCAAAATTTATAGATGGCGTAACTCTTTTATTTTCTGAAAAGGTTAGACATAAATTAAAGGATCAATACCATAGTGAAACCATCCCATACAATTATATTACCTATGGTAATATTATTTCTACATGTACTCAAGTAGGAATAGAAATATGTAATGACATGAAATTACAATATCAGTTAAAAAAGCAAAATATAACTGGTAAAAAAGAAATTGGGGAATTCTGTCATCAATTTGCTTATGATACAAAAATTGATTACCCCAAAAGAAAACATAAAAAATACAGAAAAGATTTTAAAAGAAATAAATATAAATCTCGTGAGGATTCTAATTATTATAGAAATCCTAAGAAACATTATAAAAGAAAAAACTATAAAAACTCTAAAACAAAACAAAGATCTAAATCAGGTCCTAAAGCTTGTTTTAAATGTGGTAAAGTAGGACATTTTGCAAATAAATGCTATACACATAAAAAATTAAATAACTTAGATCTAGATGAAGGTCTTAAAATTCAATTAAACAAATTATTGCTAATTCCAGTAGTAATAGTGAAAGTTTTTCTGAGGATTACAGTTCCACAGAGGATGAAGAAATTAATAATATCAATAGTTCGTCCTCATCTGATGAACTAATTGAAAATTGTAAAGGACAATGTCCTACAGGGCAATATTCCAAAAATAATGATTATTGGAAAGCTATAGTCAAAATGAATGACTTAAGTATTAATGTGCTCACTAGTGACCAATCAAAAATCCTTAATCTGATTGATAATTTAACAGATCAAGAATTAAAAGAAAAGATTATAAAATCTTTAATCACAAAGGATAATAATCCCGAAGACTTATTAGCTGTTAAAGATATTAACAAAATGAAGGGAATAAAAGATTTTTATTCCATTCAAGAAGTATTTAAAAGGATTGAGAAAAAAGATCAACAACCTATCAATGTTAATGATCTTAAGAAAGAAATCAATAATCTCAAAAAAGAGATTAGTGAAGTTAAACAATTAGTAAAATTTCAAGGTAGGCAAATAGACTATCTTACTATAACCTCTTTTCAAAAAGAAAAAGAAGTCGAATCAAAACAATCAACTGACAATAATGCTAAAGAAAAAATCTCAGAGGATTTTCTTCAAATTATTAATCAAGTTACTAATCAAAAGTGGTATTTTTACATATCTATTGTTATTAATAATGAGTATCTCTTAGATAAAGTTATTGCTTTAGTGGACAGTGGGGCTGACTTAAACTGTATTCAGGAAGGTCTTGTACCCACAAGATATTTTGAAAAAACTCACCAGTCACTCACCTCTGTTAGTGGTGACAAGTTAGGTATTAAATATAAAATTACAAGTGCTCATATTTGTAATGAAGGTATTTGTATCCCTTCATCATTTTTACTTGTTAAAAATATCCAACAACCTGTGATCTTAGGAACACCATTTTTAAACTCGATTATGCTTTTGCATAAAATAGATCAAACGGGTATTTATACTAATATCCAAAACAAAGAAATAGTTTTTGAATTTATTAAAAATCCTGAAACCAGGGTGATTAATGAATTAAAAAATTTACTTTCTTCAAAAGAAAAACATTTAAATTTTCTAAAAGAAAAAGTTAGTATTATGAATTTGAAGGAAAAATTAAATTCAAAAGATATTCAAAACAGAATCCAAGAGATCTCAGATCTTTATAAAAAGGAGGTCTGTAGTGAGATTCCAAATGCTTTTTGGGAAAGGAAAAGACATATTGTCTCTCTTCCTTATAAAAATGATTTTGATGAAAAATATCAGATTCCAACTAAGGCTAGGCCTAATCAGATGAAATCGGAGTATCTAGAACTTTGTAAAAAAGAAATTGAAAATCTTTTACAAAAGAATTTAATAAGGAAAAGTTATTCTCCTTGGAGTTGTACAGCCTTTTATGTTAATAAAAATGCTGAAAAAGAAAGAGGAGTACCTAGATTAGTAGTCAATTATAAACCTCTTAATGATGCTTTAAAATGGATTAGGTACCCTATACCTAATAAAAAAGATTTATTAGACAGATTGCATAAAGCAGTCATATTTTCTAAATTTGATTTAAAGTCAGGATACTGGCAAATTCAAATTAATGAGAAGATAAATACAAAACTGTCTTTACAGTTCCATTTGGTCATTATGAATGGAATGTAATGCCTTTTGGGTTTAAAAATGCCCATTCGGAATTTCAGAATATTATGAATGAGATTTTTATACCTTATTCAGCTTTTTGTATTGTTTACATAGATGACATTTTAGTATTTTCCACTGATATTGATCAGCACTTCAAACATTTAAAAATATTAAAAGATATTATTAAAAAGAATGGATTGGTTTTATCTTACCCAAAAATGAAATTATTTCAAACAGAAGTCCGATTTTTGGGTTTCAATATAGCTCAGGGAAAAATTATACCAATAGATAGAAGTATTGAATTTGCTTCCAAATTTCCTGATGAAATCAAAGATAAGACCCAACTTCAGAGATTTTTAGGAAGTTTAAATTATATTTCTGATTTTTATAAAAATATTGCACAAGATAGTGTCATTCTTTATAAAAGGTTATGTAAAAATCCTAGTCCATGGACTATTGAACATACTAAAGCTGTTCAAATTATTAAATTGCATGTGAAACAATTACCATGCTTATGCTTGGCCCAACCAGCCTGGTTTAAAATAGTAGAAACCGATGCTTCGAACATTGGTTATGGTGGCATATTAAAGCAGAAAAATCCCAGTAATGGGAAAGAAGAATTATTACGATTTACTTCCAGTATGTGGAAGAAAGCTCAATTAAATTATTCTACCATTAAAAAAGAAATGCTTTCAATTGTGAAATGCATAAGTAAATTCCAAGATGATTTATTAAATCAAAAATTCTTATTACGCATTGATTGCAGTGCCGCAAAATATATTCTTAAAAAAATGTTAAAAATATTGTTTCAAAACATATTTTTGCCAGATGGCAATCTGAATTATCTGTATTTGATTTTGATATTGAATATATTAAAGGCGAGAATAATTCTCTTCCTGATTTTCTTACTCGGGAATTTTTGCAGGATGCATCCAGCCAAAGGTTGGAATACCCCTAAGGGGTCGAAATACAAATCTCAGTACCCCACTATTCCTGTAAAGGAATCCATGAAGACAACATCCACTCCAGACTCTTCATCTAAAACTAAAGAAATAAAAAAGGAATTTATTCCTGTACCATATTTGCGTAAGCAAAATATGGAAAATATTATTGATCTATCTTTCCAAGATTTGCAATGGAAAGAAGACCCCTGGTCAATTAAAGAAAGATATCTGGGTAACCAGAATCATCCAGCATCCAATACCAAGTTTCGTTATATTTACGAAGCTATTTTGGAAGATACTGAATCTGTTCAAATGGAGCATTTCCTCCATAAAGCAGATTCTGGGGGGAAGACACCCTCAAAAACACATTCAAAGTGTTATATTATAAAAATTATGCATCCTCATCAATGGAGTATGCTTGACCCTTCAAAACCTAAGACTTTGAAGATTAACAAAGCAGTAGAATATAACTACTGGGATTATATTCAAGCATGGTTTTATGCTTTCTATTACCAAAATCCTGTGCGTAAGCATACTTGGTTATTTGTGATCAATCCAAAAATCCATGAGCATTATGGATTTCCCACCTGGTTCCTTAGATGGTGGGACAGATTTGGCCCTACTTTGGAAGTACTTCCAAAGGAAATTTCAGAACAATTCATTCGTGGTATCATTACCACCCTAAATTAAAAGGCAAGACTACCGTTGACCCACCAATAGGTAGAAATACCTTATGGTTTTTCACAGAATTACAGATCACTTGGATCTGGAAATGGGACCTAGAAGTCTCCTTTGATGAATTTAAAATCCCGGTTCTGTACAGAACATTCCATTTTAAATGGTGGGAAGGTTTTAATACTGAGGAAACTGTTACTAAATTGAAAGAAACAATTTTAAATTATGTCACAGCTTTTGAGGAAGCCACTAAAAAGATCCAATCAGCTCAGCCTGAAATTCAAAATGTATTCACCTATATGATGAATATGGTCAAAAAAGAACATCCAGGACTAACTCCTATTGAGTGTCAACTCAAGGTATTAGAATCCATGAAGGAGCAATTTATTGCTTCTCAACCAGAGTTAACACCAATTTCTCCACCAGAAACATGATCAAATTTTGCTATCCTGACCGGGGAATCACAAATGCCAGAAGAGGAAGACGAGTCTCCATCTCTAGAAGACTACATGGATGCTATGGTAGGCATCACTCAAGCGAAAGTGCAACAATCCAAAAGAAAGGATAGGATGGAGGAATAAACTTTTACCTTTGTCTGCCATTGAAGAATATTGCCAAAAGCAGCTGTCAATCCAGCAGAAAAAGCAATAAAGGACAATATTGCTTTTTGAAGTCACGGGAGCAATAAAGGAGAATATTGCTTTTTGAAAATTGCTTGTTGAAGTCACGGGATTAAAATTGACCAACTTTTCAAAAAGAAGCCCATTATCCTTTTCTTAGTGCTCTGCCCCACAATCCATCATGGCCCTGCTCGACTCCACTCTATCATGGACACCTGGCCGAAGATTTTTAAAATTTTCAGTATAAAAGGGAAGGACATGTTGTCCAGAAAAGGCATCGCCTTACTACCCTTATTTCTCTCTTCATAGATCTCTCTGCAGATTGTAAAAATACTTTGGTTCATGTGTTGAACACCACCCCCCTTGTAATAAATCCATCATAAATAAATAATCCAGTTTCTCTGGCTGCATCTTAAAAGAGTAAGTGTACTGTTATTTTATTTTTCATTTCCTGTGATTGCTTTTGGTATCAGAGCCAGGTTTGGCTAATAGATTTTATATCTCATAAGCCTTGAAGGGGTGTATAGATGTAATAGTTTTCATAATAAAATATTTATAATTATATATATGTAATGACATGAAATTACAATATCAGTATAAAAATACTGCACAAGATAGTGTCATTCTTTATAAAAGGTTATGTAAAAATCCTAGTCCATGGACTATTGAACATACTAAAGCTGTTCAAATTATTAAATTGCATGTGAAACAATAATAGAGTTTAAAAATGGTGTTCCTAAGATCACAGGTTGTTGGATATTTTTACCAAGTAAAAATGATGAAGGGATACAAATACCTTCATTATAAATATGAGCACTTGTAATTTTATATTTAATACCTATATATATATATATATATATATATATATATATATATATATATATATATATATATAGTACTACTTTTATGTTTAAAAAAAAAAAGGAAAATCAACGATGTCATAGTAACCCAAAAGAATTGAAACGGGAGGTTTGAGGTTTAAATTTCGGTGGGTTACTAGGTGATGAATCCGTTTTACAGATTCATCCCCTGTACTTTTGGGTTGTAATAATAACCTTCTTTTGTTTGATATATTTTCTGATATTGTCCTTAAGCTACAAAAGTTGCAAATAGACGTATGTAATTGTATCGACTATATATTCTAAGAATTATTAAAATTATATTAAACTCTAAATGTCACTTGGAAGTTTGTGTTTTGTACCTTGTTAATTTAGATTCGGATAAACGCGAGTAACGATACATTGTGCTCAAGCAAATTTTTTGCAACATCACTAAGGTAAGAGATTATACGTCTTTTAGATATTTAAAATCTTTATTTCAAATTGATAGACTTTCGCTAATTCTTTGACATTTACCTTTCTTTTAAACACGCACCAACTTTGAGTTGGCATTTGAATTTGAATTCCGTCGTATCCGTTCTATTATTACTCTAAATTGTAAATCTCATTATGTATCTCACGAATATTTAAATTTTCAGTGAAATATTTTTTGTGAAACCAAATTACCCTTGGTTAATTAGTTTGTTGAAATCTTACTATGATCAGTAAGTTGAACAACCAGCTTCTGTGATAAAGTAACATTTTGATTTTGATATTTGATTGTGAATTATGTCACCTAGCCTGTAGCTTGGTAATCCTGATATACCATTGTGAATTGTGAGTATAATTATATTGTGAATCATTGTTTAAAAGATGTCATGAGACCGCTTATGTGATCAAGATATCCGCGGGTTGGTCGTCGTCTCCAACTGGTATGGGACAGTTGGTGACGATTAGATCTCTCGTGGGTTGGTCGTCGTCTCTATCCTTCATATGAAATCTCGAAATTTTTTTGTGACACTACGAAATGTGAAGCATCATCATTTTATTATGATATTTCCAAATATGAACAATTTTGAATATTGATTCCTTTTGAATTCTTTCTTTTTGATAAACTTCTCCCTAGATTTCGGAGGAGTTGTATATAATCTTATTGGGTATTGTTCGCTCATTCCTTCTAAATCTTTTTCCTTCCAGGTTTTAAATAAGTTGGATATCGTCAAGGACGACCGGAAGATTTATCTTTTGAATTATCTTATTTTAAATTTATTGGACAAGGATTTGGTTTAACCTTTGAACTACAGATTTGTTTAATTTTGCTTCGAATTGTAATAAGTTCTCTATGATTTTATTTAATTAATAGTCCTTAAGAAAAAATTTAGAAATATTATGATTTAGTACTTGTATTAGTGACGTATACAAGATTTTGAAAACATAAATTAGTACGGAAATTTTGGGGCGTTACAAGAGCAAACAAAAAAAGGTTATTATTACAACCCATAACAAAAGAAATGAAGAACAGTCGGTTTTCATTCACTCATAAAAATCAGATAGGGGTGTAAGTCGGAACCACCGAACCACGGAACCGAACCGAACCAAACCAAACCAGTCGGATTGGTTCGGTTTTGGTCGAAGACGGTTCGGTTCCGGTTTCAAAAATTAGAAAACCACGCGGTTCGGTTCGGTTCATGGTTTTTGGTATCGAACCAAACCAACCAATATATTTTTATTTATTTATTATGTAATATATATTATTTTATATTTATTAACTATTTTGAACATTTAATTTATTCATAATATATATATATATATATATACGCATACTAAACCAAACAAAATTTTGATTGTTGGAGAACTATTATTTCTTCCATTATTTGTGTTTATTTTAGAATTTGCATTGTTTTATTTATGATAATTTGTTATTAGTATGTTATTTCCTAATTTTGATGTTAATTCCAAATTAAAATCTTATTTTTATTGTTATTTTTAATGTTGGTAAATTTCATTAAAAATAATTTATATAAACCACAAAACCGAACCAAACCAAACCGAGTGGTTCGGTTCGGTTTGGTTCCAAATCTTACTTGGTTCGGTTCGGTTTGAGATTTTTGGAACCACTGGGAGGCGGTTCGGTTCGTAGTTTTGATATAAACCAAACCAAACCGAACCACTTACACCCCTAAAATCAGATTAAGGAGTTTGAGATTCTTTGCTTTATTAGAAAGGTTTCACGATGATAAAACAAACACTCACTTGATTGCTATTCTTTACTTGCACTCTCTCTCTCTTGTCAGAAGGCATATTGGAGGCTTGTTGTTTGGGTTTCCTATTGGGCCCAGCCCAACTTACCCACTACTATTTTTAGCTTTAGTGTAAAACATACGTCTGGTACCCAAATTCCATTCTATGCACTTTTTGCCGTTTTTCTGACAATGTCACTTGACCTTATAATTTATAAAAGCTGTTTTACAAACAACCTTATTATCAACAAATCTCGCTTACTTTATAGTTTATATAAATGTGCATGGTTAATGTGTTGCCATTTCAAGACTAATGTCCTTCATTTTATTCTGTAACGTTTCAAAATGAAAACAATTGTTTGTAATACTTAACTAGTTTTCTACTCTTTTCTAATTAAATAATATTCAAGTAAAATGAGTAAATAAATATCATTATTTGAAAATTTAATATAACATTTTACGTTGATTTGAGTCAGTTTTTTATTACTATTCCTCACTCTTACATTTGCATTATAGAAAAATACACATAATACTTGCATTAAAAGTAAGATTCATATATTCTCTTTTAGCTTATTATATAAACAAAAATATTAATTAAGAAAGTCAATTACATTTTGTTTAGAGTACTAATCATAAGTTGCAATGTATTAAATATCATTATTTTTTATGATATCTTTATTATTATATTTTTAAGTTATGAAAAATCAAACGTTTGACCAAAATATGAGGTATTATTTACTTAGTAAAAAAATAATATCATAAATTAGAAACAAAGATAAAACATGAATAACTTTGAATCTACTTCTTAATAATAATTAAAAGATGTAACAAACATAACAAAAATTTACATTGAGTAAGCGAAAGAAATCTATTTAAACGTTTTTTCTTGTTCGAAATGATAGTATGATTTAAACATTCTTCATTATTTGTTGAATCAACAATGGGCGAGATACTAAGGTGAGTAGGTATAGAAATTGCTCTTCTCTGTATTGTGTACTTGTGTAGTAGCTAGAAAAAAATATGTAATATTTTAAAAATATATAAAATAAAATCTTTAATAAAATTTAATTTAAAATAGTATAATATATCGTCCTACTTGTAATATCCAATAAATGAAGAACGAAAGTAGAATGCGAAATATTTTGATTAAAACCTCTAATATTATATTGCTGGGAATCAATATTTTCTGCAACACAATTTATATAAGATTATTAAATTAAAGAAATAAACACCAAAAAATTATCCAGAAATACTATTATTTTCAACTCGCTGATTAAATAATTCAAAAGACTTTAATGTACCTCATTCAAAAGACTTCAACAAAATTATTGATGAAGAATATTATTTCTTATGACCATTTCCAAAATGAGAAATAGAAAAAAAAAACTCATTAAAAAACACTAAAATGCCTACTATTTATAAAACTATAACAATAAAATCTCAACTCCATCCTTAAGTCACATGCCAAGTAAGTTAGTCCATTTTAATCTATTATATATATGCAATACACCACTTCAAAACCTATTATACCCGTAGGATGCGAGGTTCGAATAATATTTTTGTTCGTTAAAACTATTTATAATAAGATTATATAACTATTTTAGTACTCCATCTGTTTTCAAATTATCGTCTTCTTTGACTTGGCACACTGTTTAAGAAAAAAATAATTGACTGTATTATAAATTTTTTTGTCTATGTTATTTAATTTAAAGCCCTTAAACATGTGCCCATAATTAAAATAAGAAGAAAATATAAGAGTAAAATAGTAAAAGTGAGTTTTTAAAAGAGAAAGCCTTGAAAGATGACAATAGTTTTAGAACGGACGAAAAATGAAAGGAAAACTTTAATTTGAAAATGGAGGGAGTAATAGTTATAAATTGAAGATGTCCATAAACATCTATATTATAATTAAACTCAGTCTTTTTGAAAAATTAACTACTCGTCAGGATTCATTTTTACAAAACATAACTACTGGCCAGGATTAAGTTTTTCTAAAAAGTTAACTATTGTCCAAGATATATTGCTAGATTTCGTGAATCTCGGTAACAATATAGGAGATATCTAACTTAATTCTTATTTTTAACTTTGTATCCTTTTCATTCTCTGTATTTTTTTCCTTATATTTTTATGATGATCATGTTGTATTTTTTTTTAATTCAATCAACTTGCTTTAACGAAAAATGATGACCAATGTTGCATTTTTTTAAAAAAAATTCAATCAGCTTGCTTCAGTTGAGCTAAGGGACAAACTAGTTAGTCACATGATTTTTGGATTTTAATTTGGGTTTTATGATTTGTGGGTTTTGAGATCTGAGAAACAAAAAAAAAAAAAGATACTCTCTCCGTCCCTAAATTATCGTCCTCATTTCTTTTTTCGTCCGTCCCAAACTAATTGTCCACTTTGAAACTTACCTTTTTAGAATATCACTTTTACCACTTTACCCTTACTTTTTCACCTTACTTTAAGTATGGACCACATACACATGAGCTTTAAAGGAAACTACACATTAAACCAATATAAATAATCAAGTCAATTGTTTTTTCTTGATCTGTGCGCCGGGTCAACCAGGACAATAATTTAGGGACGAAGAGAGTATGATTTTTGGGTTTTAATTTAAGTTTTGTAAATCAAGCGGTATGTTTTTATATTTTAATTAATTAATTAATATAGTACAATTAATTTGTCTTAATCTTATTTGTTTCACGTGTAGGTGAAAATACTTGATAAAGTTATTGCATCTCGCTTTTCAAAACCAGTCATTGTTGTGAAGCAAAAAAGCCTCTAGAAAAATATTAGGTTGTCGTTATTGAGAAAAAACAATACAATATTGTTTGTACATGTCAAATTTCTTTTTTTCTTTTTTGATTATTGGGTTTGTTAATCTTGCTAAAGACAAGGGTATATATGCCACATTTTTCTTTATAAGATCTTCCTCGCTCAATTCACGGAGATATCATTATGGATGCCTAAGGGTTACCTCATATTCAAATTTCTTAGTTTTTATCTGTCGTAAGTATATCCTTTACTAGATCAAGCTCCTCCGTCTTTCCTCCATTAAGTGCAAGGCTAGTTGTCCCCCTCAAGTTTGTTATTTTATTTCTATTAATAAAATTTAGAAGGGTGCCCCTAAGGGAGTGGCCCAGTGGTAGACATGGGGCTTCACAAAGTGTGAGATCTCAGGTTCGATCCCTTCCCATGCCCCCCTTAGGAGAAAAAAAAAAGGTACCGCTCATATTTCCCAAAAAAAATTACAAAACTAACTTTTAATTTTTTTTTAATGTTGGATGATCATATTATTTTAATTGATTACCGAGAGGTGTTCATTTTAAATTGGTCATTTTGAATATTGACACCGTCCCATACTGACGTCGTGCCATAGGCACGAGCACAAAATCTAGTAATGTATACGTAAAATACAAATTTCATACTAATTAAAGTGTTTCATCCTCTTTTTTTTAACCAATAAAAGGCACTTCAAAATATTGTTTTTAAAATGCTCAGATTGTATATTTTCACAACTTCGACTGACATTTATTTCACACCTCCGATGTATTCTTTCAAAATTGTTAGAAAATGACAATTGTTACGGCAATGAAATAAAGATCGATTTTTCAACAGCGATAAATCAGATAAAAGGAAGAAGAAGGCTTACGACGAAGGAGGAGGATAAGGAAGAAGACGAAGGCGGAAGAGATGCGGATGAAACCATTTTGAATCACGATACATCGAATTTCAATAGGGATTAAGTTTACAGCAAGGCTTCTTGACCTCTTCCCGCTGGAAAAATAGATGTCCCTCTAGTAATATGCTTTCTTCCTGGTCCACAACAAGACGATTTAAATTTATGAAGCATCAATTTGGAGTCCTATGCATTGCTATGAAATGAAAATTGACCAGTTTAAATCGTGATGCATCAATTTGAAATTATGAGGCACCGCTATGAAATATAAATAACAGTTACACAATTTGGACTCGTGCATTACGATACATAAGTCATAATTCATTATGCACATAATCATGCATCAAAATCATATATTGCGATGCAGGAACAATTGTTTATCCCGCACATGTTCACTTTATTAAGGGTATATATGTTTTTTTGCACCGAAAGCATAGTTTTTCGATTAAAAAATTGGCATGATACACTGGAGAGGCTGAAAACTTTTGAAAAGAGATCAGTTGAATTTTATCCAAAAATGAATAAGGGATAAAATACTTTAGAATTATTTAAAAAATCTAATGTCAATTGTGTAGATTTTCTTTTTCTTGTTATCAGCAACAAGAAGAAAATATGAATTAGTATTCCTAGTTTACCTTTGGTAGTGTTATCACATGAAACTTTCTCCAAATCACGTGCCAATCGAGTGTTCTTCAGCCGCATCTCCACGCTTTACCTTTTTATTCCTCGTGACTCGTCATACAATCGAGTGTACTTCAGCCGCTTTAAAAGCGCGTCGAATATAGTCCAGTTTGCTCATCTTTTTATTCTCAAAACTGAAATTCCCACTAAACATTTAAGTATTTAACGGCATCGTCGTAATCACACTTTAATTATACAGTACCTTATCCATCTGATCTGACGGCAAATAAACTCCGTTTACTCACCCAATACAATAAATCCCCTACCCCCCACCCCTTCAGGTTTCAGTTCCCAGTTGAACAACTGCTCACAGTGATCATCTCTACCAAACCATCACAATACACTGTGATCATCTCTCTTACCCACACAAAATATGCGTGAGATTTTACATATCCAGGGAGGCCAATGCGGCAACCAGATCGGAGCCAAGTTCTGGGAAGTCGTCTGTGCTGAGCACGGCATTGACTCCACCGGCCGTTACCATGGCGACAATGGCCTCCAACTCGAGCGCGTCAATGTTTACTACAACGAGGCTAGCTGTGGAAGGTTCGTCCCACGCGCTGTTCTCATGGACTTGGAACCAGGCACCATGGACAGCGTTCGATCAGGTCCTTACGGTCAGATCTTCCGGCCTGATAACTTCGTCTTCGGACAGTCCGGTGCTGGAAACAACTGGGCAAAAGGTCATTATACTGAAGGCGCTGAGCTTATCGACTCCGTTTTAGATGTTGTTCGGAAAGAGGCCGAGAACTGTGACTGTCTTCAAGGTATTAATTACTAGTTTACTATGGTACTATTTTGGCGCGAATTTTTGTTCAATCAATTCATGCTTTGTTCTTTCGTAGGAAATATTTGCGAAACGATTTGGAGTATTTAATTTGAAACTGAATTACGGTAGATATGTTAATTACTCCTATTTCTTTAATTGTAGTACTAACTAACTGATTTTGATTTTCTCGCTATGATATGCATGTTTTTGCTACTGTCTTAGTAAAAAAAACAATAACTCTATGTTTACCATTATCTTACCGACTATTGTTACCAATAATAAAAAAGTAATGCTAGGGCCACTCTAATAGCACTTAATTTTGGGTACCAAATGATGTGGTTTCCAGTGTGTCATCTTATTTGGCATTTTTTGGGCTCCACTATAAGTTAAAAAGTTATGTCAACAATATGACACATAAGATGTCACATCATTTGGTACCCTAAATTGAGTGCTATTAAAGTGGCCCTAGCATTACCCATAATAAAATGTGTTTTAGTGAAAAATAACATTGCTCTTCACTAACGCTTAGTGATGACAATAGTGGTAAAATTAGCGATAAACCTAGCATTATAGCAAAAAAAAAAATTATATTATGCCATGATTTTTGACTTCAATGACCTACTTTTGTAATAGGTTTCTTGATTAACGACTTTACGGTATAGTTGGTACTTTCTCTATCTTTGAAAATTGAACTCGATCCGATCCCCTTATGTTGGAAAGATTAAACTTTTTTTTGACTTGGATTATTAATATTGTTAGTCTGTAGTTTTCTATAAAACTTATATGCACGTGGACTATAATTGAAGTAGAATGAAAAAGTAAGGGTAAAATAAAAAAAATATTGCCTTAAAAAAAAACAATTTCAAACAAGAGAACAATTAATTAAAGGATAACCAGACAATAATTTTGGACGAATGAAGTATTAATAATTCTTGAATATGAATTGATTATTGATCATATATATGTTTCATTGTTTTGTTTCTTTTTCTTCATCGTTAATTTATTTTAATCAATTTCCTCCTTCATGTTATAGTATCAACTCATTCTTATAAATCATGAAAAAGTCACTGGAAACAGTCATTAAAGATTGAGGGGGTAAGAGTCTAATTTACCCCTACTGCTATTTCTTCTACTAGTGAGTAGTGAAACTCCATTATTCTTTCTACAACATGCATGTACTATATATTACCCGTGTTTAACTAATTTAACCGAAAGATGTGCATGCTCTAATTAATACTAAATGTTAATTCGTTGATTTCAGGTTTCCAAGTTTGCCATTCCTTGGGTGGTGGAACTGGGTCAGGAATGGGAACGCTTCTTATTTCCAAGATCAGAGAGGAGTATCCGGACCGAATGATGCTTACTTTCTCTGTTTTCCCATCTCCCAAGGTGTCAGATACTGTTGTTGAGCCCTACAATGCAACCCTCTCAGTGCATCAGCTTGTTGAGAATGCAGATGAGTGCATGGTTTTGGACAATGAGGCTTTGTATGATATTTGTTTCCGAACTCTAAAACTAACCACCCCGAGCTGTAAGTTTCCTTAATTACCTTTAATTGTCCCAGGCTGAGGTTTCCCTAGCTTTAACTAGAAAATTGAGCTTCTAGGATTATAATCTCATTGCAACCACTAACCGCTGCTTTTGAATTGCCTTATGTTGCCTTATTACGACCTATTTGATCTAATCCAAGAATTAGGAAGGATGTGCAGGGTAGGTGTAAGAAATTGTTGTTTTATGTACATAATGGCCAGTCAGCTGTGAACGACCTTAATTATTAGAACTTTTGCATCCAAATAAAGTTCTTGAAATACAATGAGTGATGCTTAGAGGAAATCAACTGTAACTAGCTTGTTGCGCTGTATCTGTATGGAACTAAAGTTGTTTACCTCTAGCATTGTCGTTATTAAGTTTCTCAAGAGGATTGGTGGGTGAAAGTAGTAACCAAAGCATCATTTTCCTGGCCTTCTTCTAACATGAATGTTTATGATTAATTTCCACACTGAGGTCGATTTACTCCAGCTGTACAGTTTTAACCTTACCACTTACAGGATTGTTGTTGTACAATTGAAACCGTTCCTCTTTATTTGCTTCTCCGCATGCTTAGAGGACTGCAACAAAACTTTATGGATGAAAACTATGATTTTATTTTCAAGTAATAAAGAAAAACTAGTTGAACAACTTGACTGTCTTTTATGTATCAGTTGGGGACTTGAATCACCTGATTTCTGCTACCATGAGTGGGGTAACTTGCTGCCTTCGATTCCCTGGCCAACTCAACTCTGATCTCCGGAAACTTGCTGTCAACCTCATTCCCTTTCCTCGTCTACATTTCTTCATGGTTGGGTTTGCTCCACTCACATCTCGAGGTTCACAGCAATATCGAGCCCTAACTGTTCCCGAGCTCACCCAACAAATGTGGGATGCCAAGAACATGATGTGTGCTGCTGATCCCCGACACGGGCGTTACTTGACTGCATCAGCTATGTTCCGTGGAAAGATGAGCACCAAAGAAGTTGATGAACAAATGATTAACGTACAAAACAAGAACTCCTCCTACTTTGTTGAGTGGATTCCCAACAACGTGAAGTCCACTGTTTGTGATATCCCTCCAACTGGCTTGAAAATGGCATCAACTTTCATTGGGAACTCCACTTCGATTCAGGAAATGTTTAGGAGGGTGAGCGAGCAGTTCACAGCCATGTTCAGGAGGAAAGCTTTCTTACACTGGTACACTGGAGAGGGCATGGACGAGATGGAGTTTACTGAAGCTGAGAGCAACATGAACGATTTGGTTTCTGAGTATCAGCAATACCAAGATGCAACAGCTGATGAGGAAGGTTATGATTACGGAGATGAAGAAGAGGAAATCCAGGAGGATTGAGTGTTTTTGATGGTCCTAGTGTGCCGTGTTTCGTTTGCTTCTTATTGCAGTTGAATGCCATCTCATGGTTTTTGGATTGTTGAGGGACCTTGCCACATTCCGTGGTGTGGCATGGATCTATCTGGTTTGTTTGGTTACCACTTACCACATAATTAGTTTAGTTACATACTACTACTGTGTCCCGGCTCGGGAATGGTTTTGGGCATTGAGCTTGGAATACCCAAAAAAAATATATTAAAAAAAATGCCACTATTTAGTGACATGACCATGTTTGATAAAAGAATGCCTCTTGCAATGTGGTAAAAGATATTAAGATAGGACTAATTAGTTTCGTAAAAACTTAATTTTGACAACGAAGCACAACTTCGTGGTCAGACGTTTCACCTATTTCTAATAGGTGGTGGGTTTGAGTCACCAAGGGAGAAAGCGAGGAATCACTACTAATCATTTAAAAAAAAAAACCCCTACTAAACTGCTCGTATTTCAAGCAGTTCAAACACTTTTTAATTGAGCTCAAACCAAAATAAATTAAAGCTGAGTTATCATTGAAGCCGCATTTTATTTTCTTGAAAATAAAAAGAAAACAAAGTTAGGTCAAGTTTAGTGATAGGGGTCAAAATCAAATTTTGATACCTATCTAAAAGTATTAGGCTATCTAATGGTTAAAGTAAAACATATCAAAATTAAGTGTCGTAATAGGGAAGATACCAAATTTGATATCTTCCTTAGAATCACACATAATTTTAATATCCTTCATTTTGATCATATATTTATGTCATAATATATGTTTGTAAATTATTATATATTAATATTTTAATTTGTATTTATATTATTATCTGTGTTGGATTTATTTTTTTTCAAAATTATTATTATATAAAATTTTGATACATGTGATTGGAGATGATTATTTAATACTCATAAATAGTAACTAATAGGTATCAAAATTTGGTTTTAATACCTATAGGTAAGTAGCACCATTAGATTTGTCCTAATATTTTAAAAAAAATCATAATATGAAGGTTAGGCTGTAAATAATATTTTTAGTAAGGGTTGAGTTCAGTTGCATTTACGTGCCATTGGTCTTTGTTGCCTTCCAAATTGACATTCTCATATAACGGTAAACTGGTCGGCAAGGAAAAACTTGTGGTTGGTAACTTGGTATATATTTCAACAATGGCCAATTGGCCATTACCCAACCCAAGTTTTATGAGGTCAGGATTGTGGTGATTTTCGACAAAAAGGTCACCTGTGTGCAACTTTCCCCGATTTACATTCCATGTACTTCTCTTCATCCGGGGTAAGAATCATTATAATTTTATTTTTTATTTTGAAATGTTTCTTTTAAATAATTTACTTTCAAAAATTAAACCTATAATTTCCTTAACATTTCATTGAAAGACTTTCAACTTTACTTATAAGTGTACAAAAATAATATGTTTACAACTAATACTACAACTAAACATTGATGAATGTTAAATATACATATTTGGTAAAAGACAACTTTATAGTTGTAGCAATATTTGTATATATGATCAACTTATATCTTATTAAAATTTAAAAACATAAACTTTCCGAGTATGATACGATTAACCTTACCGAGAACTATCACACTCACACAATATCACCCTACTAATGGTCGCAAGTATTCAACCTCTCATATCATTTTACTTGTAATGTACGGAGTATCACACAATATTACCTTCCTAACCTAGCATTATTACTTCTTCCAGTGGTAAGCGAAAACACCGATGGCTTCTACTTATCACATAAAACAAAAGAAGAAGACGGGGGAAAAAAAAAAAAGTGTGGTAAGTGATGGGACCCGACCTGGGTCCCCCTACGTGGACCGACAACGTGGATTCCAACTAGACTTGATCTGGTCCCACCAAGGGCCGAAGACCATTCCCCAGTCAGTCATCATCGACAATCACTGACCAACCGACGAAATGCAGGCGACCATAATTAGCCGAGCATGACAGGCAACCATGAATCGCATTCGACCATATGGTCGAGGATCACCTATGCTCGGCCTGGGATAAGACAAGTTTAGCGTAGCTGTACATGGCATCCAGGTGCCTTCCCCACAAGAGCCGAGCAAGCCATGCAAGCCGCCATACCTTATCGGCTTACTCAACCGCCTACAATCTCACCGCATACACAACCGCTGATTGACCACTCAGAACCAAAGAAGCCAGTGGAACAAGTCCCACCAGTTGGGACCCTCATACCAATCATGATCCCAAATCTATGCTACTATAAAAGGAAGCCTTTCCCTTCAAGAAAGGTAAGATAACTTGAGATTGCAAACTTATTATACTGCTGGTGATAGACAATACACAGAAAGAGATTACTCTCTATACACTGACCGGAAGTTAAGGGAACGCCTAGCTCCGGCATACTATATACTACCTTGTTACTGACTCTCACACCTGAGGGCTGTAGCTGGGAAACCCCCAGCACCCTAACGGTAGTCTTACTTTCAGGTACTCACCAACAAAGATCATCAACCTAAGCCCAGATATCCTCAGCAAGTCGGTACCTCCGGTACCCACTACTATATCGACGTGACCACCAGGGCCGGACACGTCCCAGTCCATTACGTGATTTCACCCCGTCTTCGTGGCGTGATCAAGTGGTTCCGTTGCCGGGAATCGTCACAAGTAAAGTACGAATACATAATCAATGGATCAACAGACTCCTACCAAGCAAAACCAATCAGGAGCGAACAAACTACCACCCTCACCAGCAAGCAAATTAACGGTGGATATAGAACCGATGACCTCAAAAGCAACAGCAGGTCAGCCGAGTGTCGTGCACAACGTAGACGAAGAAACTCAAGTGGATCAACCTCGAACGGAGGGAGATGGACCCACTGAGCAAGAAAAGCTCCTCGTAGAGGTAAAATTCTGGGAACGCCAGAAATCTTACCTCGCAGGAATCCAAGAGGCTGAGCTCAAGATGTTCGAGCTCCAAAAAAAGATAACGGCTACGATTAAGCCTCAAAACGAGCGAACCCCGACCATACACGACGCTACCTCAAAAGGGAAGGGAAAGGAGAAAGCTATATCCCGGCCCAGTGCAAGGTCCAGGTTAGGAAAGCGGGCGAGCGAGCAAGCACCTAAGCCCAGTGTTCAAAGCCGATTAACATTTCCCAACGAATCTAAGCGCTCCCGAGCACGAAAAGGAGCGAGGAAGGGAATCCGTGCCGAGGAAAGAAGTAAATGAACTAGAACATGTGGACATTGCACACATTCCCAAAGAATCGTAGGTACCCAAAGAGTGGTCGGAACGCGACCACCGAGGTACAGGTATCGACCAATAAACCTTCTTTGGCCGTCGAGCAGGAGGTCAAATTCTTGAAAGGCCGATTAGAGGCCATGGAGAAGGGAAAACCTATGTTATTGCCTCCTGCCAAGAATGGCCCGTTCCAAGAAAGAATGAGGAAAGCCCCCCTCCCAGATAAAAAGATTCCTACTTTCGAGCCATACCAAGGCCTCACCAATGCTGTAGATCATATGACAAGCTTTGAGGTGAAAATGAACGCAGTTGCTCCCGAAGACGAGGATGCCTGGGGAAAGATTTTTGCGGGGACATTGAAAGGGAAGGCTCTGAAATGGTATACAGGCCTGCCATTGGATTCCGTTGAAAGTTGGGACGAATTTAGGCAGATGTTTGTCAACCAGTTTGCCTCGGCAGGACTCCAGCCAAAGAAGCAAACCGACCTGTGTGGGATCCAACAGAGGATTAATGAATCCAATCAACTCTACATGGACAGGTTCATGGCCATGGTAGACCAGATACCGTATATTTCGGAGGAATCGATTAAAATGTGCTTCATCTCCGGCCTACAACAGGGACTGATGAGGCAGGAAATGATGCTGCGCGACCAAACCTCGGTCGGGGAAATGTACGCCCACGCAATTCGGGTAATCAATACCGAAGATGCGAAGAAGGAGGGCAAAGAGAAGAAAGTACCTGCTTGAGAGAAAGTTGAGGACGAGCACGGGAAAGGCAGAAATTTGAGCGAGGACGGGGTGGAATTACAGAAACCAAGGAAAGATTCCGGTGTACCGGAAACTGCAAGGATAATCGGAAAAAACTGCAAAAACCGGAAAATGCTCAAAACAAAGTCAAAACTTGAGAAATTTGTATCAAACGAAAGAGGAAGAAATGGCGAACCTGGACACTAGGATTTTAGAGCGAAAGAACGGTAGCAAGTGTCAGAAATGAGAGGAGAAATAGAAGGTTGTTTCGCCTGTTTCAGAGAGTGTAGAAGCGGAGGAGTTTAGAAGAAGAGAGAATGAGAAAACCGGGAAAATCGTGATTTTATGTTAACCCGACTTGCTCGGGTCGACCCGACTTTCTCGGGTTGACCCGACCAAAAACACGCGGATCTTTACCAAACCAACCTCTGATCGACACGTGGCGGGCACTATGCTCAAAAATACTGCAAACCGACGACGTTTTGGTCACTGGACGCCGTCGCATTTTGGGAAAGGACATGACAAATGATTACCTACGACCCCTCGATTACCGTGCATTTAATGCATACGGCGGATCAATTCCCAAGAAAAATTCCACTAATTACTCAACTATCCTCGGCAATAATATGGTCGACTATAAATACTGGTCAACCCAGCGGGCAAGTCAAGGCCACCGACCATACGAAAACAGGCAAAGAACCGAGGACTCCAAGCGAAGATTAGAAACGAACAAATCGAGCGTGATATACAGATGACTTTCCAAGCTAAGGATAAATCCTCGCACCTGGAAACTCGGGGGCTATTGATGGGACCCGACCTGGGTCCCCCTACGTGGACCGACCACGTGGATTCCAGCTAGACTTGATCTGGTCCCACCAAGGGCCGAAGACCATTCCATCGACAATCACCGACCAACCGACGAAATGCAAGCGACCATAATTAGCCGAAAGCATGACAGTAACCATGAATCAAGCAGACCATATGGTCGAGGATCACCGGCCGCAGCTCGGGATAAGACAAAGTTTAGCCCGTAGCCTGTACATGGCATCCAGGTGCCTTCCCCACAAGAGCCGAGCAAGCCATGCAAGCCGCCATACCTTATCGGCTTACTCAACCGCCTACAATCCTCACTGCATACACAACCAGTTGACCACTCAGGAACTGCCAGCAAGCCGACCAGGGAACAAGTCCCACCAGTTGGGACCCTCATACCAATCATGATCCCAAATCTATGCTACTATAAAAGGAAGCCTTTCCCTTCAAGAAAGGTAAGATAACTTGAGATTGCAAACTTATTATACCGCGGTGATAGACAATACACGTAAAGAGATTACTCTCTATACACCGACCGAAGTTAAGGGAACGCCTAGCTCAGATACTATATACTACCTTGTTACCGACTCTCACACTGAGGGTCAGGCCGGAAACCCCGAGCACCCTAACGGTAGTCTTACTTTCAGGTACTCACCAACAAAGATCATCAACCTAAGCCCGGATATCTCAAGAAGTCGGTACCTCCGGTACCCACTATATCGACGTGACCACCAAGGGCCGGACACGTCAGCTCAGGTCCATTACGTGGACTGCCAGCTCAGTCACCCCGTCTTCGTGGCGTGATCAGTAAGATTTGTCAATTGAATACAATTACAAAGTAGACAAGATGATAATTGATAAAATGAAAAACTATTGGAAATTAAATATAATAGACTCTTCGGTGAACTTCAGGTATAATTGGTAGAAGCACAGTCAAGGAGCCCTGTCCATGGCAACTTGGTAATACAACGTTAGCCTCCAACTAATACCACAGCGTACAACAACAATATATAGCCATTAGTATGAACGAATTGCATAATCCCAGTCGCTTAATAGATGCGATAGAGGAATTTTATACATCTACCAATCTTAGGTCTTTCTAGTTTTGAACATTTTTACTTTTTTTTCTTCTTTCTAGTTTTCCACCTAACAAGACCACCACATTCAGAACGAAACGCTTTTGCTTAGGCTCCAAACTTGGGAACCTTCGCAGTTGAGATCTGAGCAAGGAAGTGCTCAGCAACAATCCTCCTTTGGATTTTCCCTGAAGCCGTTTTTGGAACGGCATCGGTGATGAACACCTTCTTGGGCAGCTTAAATGCCGCAAGATTCTTTATGCAGAATCTTAGCACCTCTGCCTCATCGAGATTGGAACCTTCTCTAGGAATCACCGCACAGTTTATCTGCAACAATGAGATATTTAAATTGTGGTTAGAACCTCCAAACCAATTTGCAAGAAAGTTAAATTCAAGGTCCAAATCCCTCAATTTGGACAAACTTCTCTGACAACCAATTGATCAAAGAGTTGGGACTATCCAGAGTTCCAGACAAATCATCAAGAGAACATATTTGGAGTACGCTACAGATTATGGGGTTGTATATTAGTATTTTTCTGCTTCTCTGTTTCAGGTTTCAAATGGTGAGTCGGGGTTTAGTCTATTGAGAGGAGAGGAGAGGACAGAAAATAATTAACCATTAGGGCAAAAAATAAATCCTAATATAAACTAAATATTAACACCTAAATGAAAATGTCTTTTTTTTTTTTTACAAGTACACCTAAATGAAAACGTCGGGATACCAGTTGGGAAAAAGAGAAACAAATACTGCAACTTTATGATCTACTCCCCACTTTTCCGAGTAAAAAGACTACCATGCTATTTTTTGATATTTTACTTTAAGAGTCAACTTTTAAAAAAATATATTTATCGTCTTTATAACATTTCAACATTACCCTCACATTTGATATTAGCATTTTGGTTATGCTCAAATATTTTAGTAATTATGACCAAATATAATGCTAGTTATATATCCATTAATAATTAAACTTTTCAAATGTTAAACTCTTTGGGTGGAACCATGGAACGGAGGGAGTACTTAATTGGACATTGGACAATGACTTGCGGCTCACACATACATAAGTCAGGGTACATTCCATAGTCATATGGTTGCAAATATCAGCTTAATTTTCAAAGCTACGCAGCCCCGATACTAGTGGGACCATTTTCAATACATGGACATTGCAAGAAGATTTTCTAGAGTAAGTCATTTCCACAGAAAGAACCAATGCTCTGTTTTTTGAGATAAAAATCACATCAAGGGGTGACAACAATGAGAGGCATGCGGCTAAAAATGAAACAATTGATGTCAACAATTTTAGAAGGTGACAAGATTGAATCGTATTATTTACCTCTTCGCCATATTTATTGTCTGGGACACCAAAACAGACTGCTTGCGCTACATCAGGGTGAGACAAAAGAACCGCATCCACCTCTATTGGTGATATCTTTTCTCCTGTAATCCAAAATATGAAACAGTTATTTACTAGCCATCACAAATGCTAGTATATTTCATTTCAAATAATCAAACCAGTACAGCTGTATCGCAATATAAACTTATCGGAATCTATATGAATCTGGCAATTAGTAATTTAGATTAATAAGATCAAGTAAATACTTATCTTATTAAATACTTAAAAGTCTAAGTAGTGGCTGCATTCCAGCGGAGGTCTACTTGCGACCCACCAAATAAGAAAGGGTGAAAAGGCTTCCGTAAGCCTCGATTTAAATCCAAATTTGATTCGAGTCCGATGTTATTTTTAGGATATGGATTATAATTTCTTTTCAATCCGATAACCCGATAGCTAAACAAACTAGATTTGGATCAAAGGTGATCCAATCTGTTAACAACGAGATCTGATCTAATATAAAAAAATATTAAGATTATACATACAAAGTTACTTGTGTTAAGCTTTTAGACATTAATAATTACAATATCACTTAATTATATATTCTTTTGCGCACTAAAATTTCCAACTAACATTGGGAACAAAAATATTCATGTTTGTTCCGCCTTTGATCGAATAAAAGATATCTTGTTATTATTTCTATTCAATACTTTAATTAGGTCTTATAAAATCTGAATCCGATCCAAATTCAGAAATTTAGGATAGGGATCGGGCTATGAAATCTCCAAGGGATAATCCAATCCAATTTGAATCCAATAATTTCTTAACAAATTGGATTTGGATGCATGTCTGATCCGAATGAGATCCATTAACAAGCCTAGGCTTCCATCTATTTTATTAGAGCTGGAGTCAAGAAAATCCTCCTTTTAAACAGACTTTGCATAAATTACATAACATTCAATCTAAAGCAGTCCTACATCTCACTTAAGCTATTAATGCCCCTTTTCATACAATTTGAACTATCAATAGACTGAAATTTGTAATACACTGACAGAATGGAGTGATCATTCATGAGTACTAAACAAGCACTTGGTGTTTACTTGGTGGTAAAAGGACGATAATATATGTGAATCAACTAGACAAACTACATACTGGGCAGATAATCACTAAAATGTTAGGCATCCAACATCTCAGTTATTAGCGTTTTGCTTAGTGATTAAGGACAACGGTTGTATGTCAATCAACTAGTCGAAAGTAGACAGCTTGTCAAAAGTGGTGGTGATTAAAACCCAAACTAGACTGCTACTGAATTAACAAGAAATTGCCCAACAGCAATAGCATACATAGTAACTAAGACGATGTTAGTGGCCAACCACACCCTGATTGGGGAAAAAAGAATAACTTTCATAATCAAAACCATCAATCTAAGTTCTGAAAAGGATGTAAACAACCCGTACCCCCTTTTATACTGACCAGCTCATGAATGAAAAACTTTTAGCTGAGCATATGGAAAAAATTAACTTAAATTGAAAGATAATGATGCTACAAAGAACAGAATCTATCAGTCTTACACAAAAAATGTACAAGTTTTAATTTTCTATCTTAGTTACAGTATTGACTGCACTAGTTAGTGGCATGCCATATATGTTTCTATGTTGAGTACTGTAGAAAAAAAAAATAATAGTAATAACAGAACACCTAAACGCAACACCAAAATCCCTAAACGCACCACCATTTAAAATGTAAAATTACTTTGCTACCCCTCTTCACATTTAAACTATACTACCTCCTCCCTCCTCCCCCCTTCACGTAATTTTAATTATGTGTCATTATTGATTCGATTTCCATTGTTAATTCGCATGATAGTACATGTGAATTAAATTGATTTTGATTCGATTTATTTTTTCTTTTCAATTACGAACAAAAAACCGTTGATTTGTATTTTTTTTCGATTTCGGACAAAACAACCGCTACACACTAGCGGATGTTTTATAAAACAACCGCTACACACTAGCGGATGTTTTATAAAACATCCGCTAGGGCGTAGCGGATGTTTTATAAAACATCCGCTAGTGTGTAGCGGTTGTTTTATAAAACATCCGCTAGTTTGTAGCGGTTGTTTTATAAAACATCCGCTAGTTTGTATAAAAAGTGATTATCTATTAAATGTTAAAAGGGGCATTTAGGTCATTTTATACATTAAATGGTGTTGCATTTAGGGAATTTGGTGTTGCGTTTAGGGTTACTCTAGTAATAAATTATGGTCCTAAAGCAAAAATCAGCTTAAGTGTAGGGGAAAAAATTAAGTTCATCTTGTGGGTTGCATAGTTCTTTTTTAGTTACAGTATTGACTGCACTATTTTTCTCTTGGTCACTCTCTTACTTTGAATGCACAAAACAAACCATCAATCCAAACCTATTGAAGCCTCTCATTGGTTACGAATTCTGCGTGTGGAATATCCGAATATTTTACCTTTTAGTACTTGTTAAGCAGACAAATAATCAACTTTTTCATTGCGACTTTTTCAATACGTTTAGGTCAAACTAAAATAGCTATCGAAAGCATGAAAGTGAGAAAACATAGTAATTACCTCCACGGTTGATCATTTCTTTAATACGGCCAACCAGATGGAGATACCCATCCTCATCAAAGTACCCGAGATCCCCTGTATGAAACCATCCGAATTGAAATGCCGACTTGTTTGCCTCCGGGTTATTCTTGTAACCCCGGGTCACATTCGGCCCCCTAATACACACTTCCCCACTCACCCCAGCCTTCTGCTCCACCCCATTTTCATCCAATATACCCATTTCTTGCCCCACGGGTTTCCCAACCGACCCGGGTTTGTGCGGCCCGTCTTCCGGTAAAGGGTTAGACGCCATTAAATGCGTCGCCTCCGTCATCGCGTAGGCTTCCAACACTGGTGCCCCGAATGCCTCCTCAAGCCGAGCCATTATAGCCGGTGCGAGGGACGCGCTGCAGCTACGAATGAAGCGGAGCTTAGGGTAAGCCGACTCTGGCTTGCTGAAGTGACGATCTAGTATGATCTGGTGTATGGTAGGCACGGCTGTGTACCACGTGGCGTTGTATTTGTTCATGTCGGACCAAAATGTTGAAGCGGAGAACCGGCCTGCGGCTGGGAGAGTCACGGCCGCTCCAGCTCCGAGTGAACTCAGTAAGCCGGCGAGTAACCCATGCACGTGAAATAACGGTAGGACAATGACAGTCGAGTCTGACTCGGTGAGTTTGTACACGGACTTGATATTATTTACGGACGAGGCAAGGTTGAGCTGACTCAGCAGCACGCCTTTGGGACGACTCGTGGTACCAGACGTGTGAAGAAACAGAGCAGCATCTGAAGAATCGTTCCCGACTTTCGAGGCGGAGTCCACGTCGTAATCGCAAGCAGTCGAGGAGAGAGAAATATCGGAGTCGGCCTCCGGCAACGTAGCCGTGACGTGAGAGATGTTCAGCTTCGAAGCCGCGGCTTGAGCCGCCTCATTTCCTTCTTTCGAGGTGAGCAGAAGCTTCGATTCTGAGTCCGATAAGTAAAATTCGAACTCCTCGGCGGTGAACGCCTGATTGAGTGGCGCCGCCGTGGCTCGTACTCGGATCACCGCTAAAAACATTACCACAAACTGCAAATTACAAATGAATTATAATTAAATAATAGTGTAACACACCAGTCTAAATAAAATAAAATGAAATGGGTTTTTACTTGATTATTGAAAATACGTACCTCGATCGTGTTTGGGAAAGTAAGAGCAACGACGTCGCCAGGTTTGATACCGGCGGCCATAAGGCCAGAGGCGGCTTGTTGGATGAGTTGATGAAGACGATAATAATTGATATCGAACTTTCCGGATAAAGAAATTGCACGGCGCGAGGGGAATTTCTCGGCTACGTTTTTAAGTAACCCGGTGAGGGTCAAGCTTTCCATTTCTATGAATTCAACTATTTAAGGGAGAGAGAGAGAGAGAGAGAGAGAGAGAGAGAGAGAGATCGAATAGAATCGGTGAGAAACTGGAGAAGGGAATGGGGCTAAGATTATATAGGAGGGGAGGGTAGCGCGTTGGGCGGCGTGCGAGGAAACAGAGGGGTTGGTGCCACTTGGTGGTGATCGGCGGCTTTGGGTGAAGGCGAGACTTGGGGGAGGGTGGAGGGGACAGGTGGCAATTGAATAAGCCTGCATTAGAGCATCGCAATCGTGGATTTTAATTCACACTGTCATTTTAAAATTGATATCTCTAATAAAAATGTGGAGGTAATTTTATGTCATACGTATACTACTACTAAAATAATATTTGATAAAAAATAATAAATAAAAACAAATAAAACAAATTTTTATTTAAATAATAATGATTAGGATGTATCTACACCTTCAAGTAAAATATGTAAAATTAACATTTTTATCCATAATATGACCAAATTAAAGCATCTCCAATACTGAAGTGAATATGAAATAATTTAGATGTGACCTAGAATTTACATCTTTTTTTAAAGAAAAAATATTTTCAATGGATGACAAGCGTGAATACGATGTAACAACCAAATTTGTTCATACTGTGGATAACAATGTCAATCTTTCACATTTTACTTAAGAGAGTGGATACATCCTAATCATTATTATTCTTTTCAAAACTCTTTCTAGCGGTTGTTTTTCTTTCTTTTCCTTTTTATTTTTTCATCAAATATTATTTTAGTGGTGAAATGCATGTCATATAAGATTAAATCCACATTAGCATTGGAGAGATCCATTTTGATTGAATGTGAATGTATAGAAAAAAATAATACATATGATTGAGGGTGTGAATTGCTCACGATCACGTAAGATCAAATCAACGATTGCATTGGTGATGCTCTTAAAGTAATTCCATCCTCAAACACCCTTAATACAATTCTTAATTTTTTTTTGTAGACCCTTTAAAAATTTCAACTTCAATGAGATGGACAAATATACTTAAAGACTTACCAATAAAAAGAATACAGTCTTCGGTGAAACACACTCAATATTTTGGAAGTGTACTTGTTAATTAGTTGATTTAGTATTTTTAGAAGTAATATTAGATGTTTGCATATGTAAATTAGGGGGAGATCTGTTGACAAATTTTGATAAATTATTTTTTTGACAGAAATAATATCATTCATTATTTATTTAGAAAAAAATATAAAAGATGAAGATATAAGATCACTGATAAAGGTGAGGACCTAAGTTCGAACAAAATGGTTATTGGTTTAGGATGAAAATGAGAATCAATACATGAACAATCACATTTGCTTTGTCTTCTAAACAAGGTTTCAAAAATTATTATGCGGATGCTAGGCGTCAGATCAGCGTCTAGTGCCTAGGTGGGATATAAGCAAAGCCTAGAAATAAGATATAATATCTAATTTTAATATATTTTTATTATAACCTAATTATTAAACATTAATTTTTTAAATATACTAATACTAAATATCATGTAATAATTTAAAAAATATTAATTACATTTTGATGTTAAATTTTAAAAGTAAAACTAGAAATTTAGTATCATCTAAAGTTCAAAATATTACAAAAATAGTAAACAGTTTAATTATCCATAAGTTCGTTGGTAATTACAAATTAACAAAATAATTTAAAGTTTTGAAATTGATATTTATTATTATTATTATTATTTTAAAAAACCCAAAATGACATCATTTAGGGCCAAATTTTAAAAAATAAATAAATAAAAATGAAAAATTAGTAGTTGATCGTCTAACCGATTTTTTCGTTGATTTACCAAATTTGTAGGCGTTTGGGTGACGCCTAGGCCACTTTTTAGAACAATGCTTCTAAGCAACAAGACAAAAAATTTTGGGAATCAACGAATATCAATTTGCATTCAAAAATAATACTCCCTTTGTTTTTAAATTATAAACATTAATGAAATATGTGGTTTTCTTTTAATGTCCTTGAGCATGTAGTCATAATTAAAATAAATAAAAAAAAATAGTAAAATGATAAAAATATTTTTTAAAAGATAAAGTTTTAAAAGATGTTAATTTATTTAGAAGATACTATAATTTGAAAATTGATGAATTACCAAATTCTTTGTTTAATGAAGGGAGCCTCGTAAAACCCCTTGTCTTCACCCTCATACCAAGATAGTAATTGAATAAGTTTTTTATTGATTTTGTACGTTCGTGTCTCTGGTTTGGTCTGTTCGGAGTTGATTTGGACGGGTTCGGTTACGAGGAGAGGGGGCGTTTTCAAGTATGGGCATATTCATTTTTCATGGTAGTGTATACCTCGTCCCTAATCCTTTGTTTGTTTGTTTGTTACTTGTTAGCATCACTGATGGGTCAGATCTCCTTAGAACCGTTATTTTATTTTATTTCATTTGGCAATTTATATTTGACTGTGTATTTATTTGAGTGGAGTAAAATTATCGGTTTGTAATTATTGAATAAAATATCTGATAAATAGAAAAAAAGGCAAAAACTGGGTGCGCTCAAAAGCTAACAAGTAAAACTCAAATTAATTCAATTCCGAAAGGACAACATGCAGTCTGACTTAAGTGACATGGTTCATGGTTGTAACTTTTCTCACACCAATTTTTTATTCTTTTTTCAATCATTACTAATAAATATTTAAAATCTCATAACCAAATCATTTAAGTGTGGTGCCAAAAATACCATATACTATAATTCTACAGTGAAAAGCTTTCCTCAATATTCTTTTAGTTTTGTTTAACCATTTCACACACAAAAAAAATCAAAATCAAAATCAAAAGTTACTAAATTGCAAAATAAGAGAAGTCCAATAATGTATATTTTATTTTACCTATAATATTTTATTTTACCCCAGTCTATAACTATTTTACTGAAATATGTTTTAAAAATTGGTAAAAACTTGAGTAAGACGATCTTCCAAATATTTTTTGTAAGACAGATCCTCATTACCTAACCCACCATGTGTTGTTGGGTTGAGCTGTGAGAGAATGAAGATCTGTCTTATGAATTAAGATCCGTAAAACGGTTTTACATAAGGTCTACTCTTCTTAAAAATTTAATATTTCTTAGTATATGGTTACAATAGAAAAATATGATAAACCTTAAAATATTTTATAGTCAACCGAAAATTACTCATTCTACTTTGTAACTAACTTACTATAGTTGAATTTTCTTGTACCACATATTGCACTCATCGATGTGTCATCAAACAAGTTTAAACATAGGTCATAGGTCATGTATTATTTGGTGGCGCGTACACTCACACACTTATATAAAGTTGGCAGTGATGGATCTTGAGATAAACTTCGGCGGTGTCACAAATTAGTATTATTACATAAATTTTTTGGAAATTACAATTATCCCCTACACGTTTTCAACGTATGAAAACGTTGAATTACATCGTCATCTGTAACACTCATTAACAAGTCTTTTTCAATAAAACATACAAAAGAGTCATTTAAAAATTGATCGGACATTCGATTTCGTAAATCTATTTTGACAATATTCATTGCAGAGAAGCATATTTCCACGCTTGTTGTAGCTACTGGCAAAATCAATGCTAACTTCAAAAATTGATACAACAGCTAGAGATGTTAAATTGAGTTAGCTCTAACCCTATAGGGTCAGCCCTATATAGTTGTGGCCCTATAGGGCCACGTGTTAAACGTTTCATTTAAACGGGCCACTCATATCGCAACCCTAACCCTAACCCTGTAGGGTACGGTTTAACAAGGTCAGTCATATTAACACATGAGGTCTTATTTAAATCGAAATTAAGTAACAAACATATTGACGGACAAGTGACAACGATTAACAATACGAATTAAAAACATGAAATCGAGTTTTCTTTTGAGAAAGTATCTTCTTCAACATCATTATCCTCTTCATCTACAATAATAAAATAACATTAAATAAATATTGGTAAGAAGTTAATACAATCAAATAATTTAATCAAATAGTAAAATATAATACTAAGGTCAACCCGTTTAGCATGGAATTTAAACGGGTTGCATTTTTCCGACCCTAACCCTTTCTGATTCCCGATTAGCAGGGTCAACCATGTGGTTCTCGACCCTTTTAACATATCTAATTATGTATCCAAAAATCTCATTTTGATCAAATTTGAAAACTTATATGTCTTTGAACTGTACTTACGACCATGTTTGAGTTTGACTTTCATCAAATACACATACATCATCACAAAGCTAACATGGGATAGACATTGGTTTACCAAATGAAATAATAATATATATTATGCATTTGAATTTAAAATAAACAAGTTAGGATGATTGAATGGTGTAAGGGGTCATCCATAAGTTCCTATCCTCTTGAGAGGTTCTGGGTTTAAATTTCAATTTTAAAATTTTGAACCCTTATTTTAGCCAAAAGCTTCGGGCTAGCCCTAAAGTCCGCCAGCCCATCCCAGTTTGCCCGCGACCCTATAGGGTCAACCCATTTATTAAACGGGTTGGATTTTCTCAACCCTAACCCTTTCATGTTTCCGGTTAATAGGGTCAACCCTACGGTTTTTGGCCTTTTTAACATCTCTAACAACAGCGGGTACGACAAGTATTTGTTTGTTTGTATTAGCAATGTAGATAACTCACCAAGCCTCTTCAATTGACTGAAACTGTCATCTAATCGCACATCAATAATATATGTCTCTAGTTGATTATGAAGAGTCATACATTTATATATAGAGAAGTCATGAGGATAAAACTGAGTCTTCTTGTCAATGTTGTAACACTAAAATTAGAAAAACCTTTAATTGGACTCAAACTAGCAACACAAAGAAGCAACTCAGAATTGATCTCATTGAACCGATCATTAAGCTCCAAAAGCTGATGGTCGATAATTACATAAAAACATTCCACACGATAATGAAATTCGTTAGAAATGTTTGTTTTACGTCGAGGATTGCAAGGATTAACATAGTCATCATTCATGTTCAAACAATCAATCTCGTGCTTATTGCAAAATGCACTGATTTTACTTAAAAGAGATTCCCATCCATTATCTCTTTCTGTTTCTAATCACATCCTAGTTTCTTTAACAAGTGTCACAGCATTCAAAATATCTTCATCTTTCTTTTGCAAAGCTAATGTCAAATCATTTGTGAACCCCAATATAAGCAGCATCAATTGCAAATTAAAGACAAAATCAAATGATCGCAAATATCTCAATAGACCAGATGCTTGAGCTCTTTTCGTTGTATCAGGAACATCACATGAAACAACTTCAAGAACTTCACGAACATAAGAAAACAAATAAACTAAGTTCAACAATGACTTATGATGAGATCCCCAACGTGTCTCGGTAGCCCTCTGATGACTTAACTCTTGATTTAATCTATTTCTTGTCTCAATTATACCACTTTTGATTCCTTCGGCCACTTTTTTTGCTTGTTTCTGTCGAATCATGCCTTTACGCTTACAAGAACCTCCAACAACATTCATTAAGGTGGAAATCATGCTAAAAAAATGTCTACAATAGCAACATGTTTTCTAGCCACATTAACAAGAGTTAATGGAAGTTGATGGACAAAACAATGAACATAATATGCAAACGGATTTTCATTCATAATCAAAGTCTTCAACCCACTGAATTCACCCTTCATATTACTTGCCCCATCATAGCCTTGACCCCGAATTTTCATCAAACTCAAACCCAAATCAATAAACAAATTATCAATAACAAATTTTAAAAACAAAGCAGAAGTCTCCATCACATGTACTACACAAATAAACCTCTATTTCACATTCCCACATGAGTCGACAAATCACAAAACCACACCCATTTGTTCTTTATCAGATACATCACTAGATTCATCCACCATCAATGAAAAAAAAAATCATCTTTTAACTCTTCAATTATCTTTTTGACTATTTCTGTAGCAAAACAATTAACAATATCCTTTTGAATGGTTGGAGCAACCATTTGGCAATTTAGTTTTGGAGCTTTTTTAGGAACAAGATTATGCATTTTTTTCATCACGAATAGTCATATGCTTCATCATTTCAAGAAAATTCCCTCTATTCGAAGAACCTTCACTTTCATCATGACCACGAAAAGCAAACCCTTGGTGTAATAAAAATCTACAAGTTGCAATCGAATCACATAATCGAAGTTGATATTCATTTCTTTCAATGTCTGATTGTCTATGAAGACAAACTGCAATAGATTGCTCTTGTCTCATTAGATCCTCACACTTCTTTAATGACAAATTATGGGAACTATTAACTGCACCAACATGCAAATCCAACCTATCATTTTTATTTCAAGCAGAAAAACCTTCATTTACAAATGCCCCACCACCACCTTGATTGGTGACTTGATTAATAACAACATAAGCAATATGTTTCATCTTCTTTCATGCTATACTCTAACCAATTAGCATACTGATCAAACCAATCCGGATTAAAACAACGCAATTTAGTTGCTATCTTTTTCTGAGGGAAATTATGGCCACGGGGTTGACAAGGCCCCTTTAACAGATAAGCTCTTCTAACTTGATCAACTAGGGTTGGGTGAAATTCATGTATCTTTTTCAGTTCTGCAGGATCTGAAGGAAGACTATTCATATCAACAAAATCTTTCCTAGTTGAAGTTATGGAAATAAACTCTTGAGCACTAGCAGATGCACCACTAGAAGCACCCAGTTCACCCCCCCCCCCTTTAATAAACTAGTTCCAATTTCTGCCAATTTACGTTTAAAAAATCTCTTCATATTCCCTCAAAAGCAAAACGTCAAACCCTGTTAAAAAGACCAAAACCTTAAATTAGTAGTCATTTATCATATTAATATGTTTCAAAAATTAAACTAAATTTTTTGAATTAAAAAAATCCCTATTTTTTTTATATAAGCTTAATAATTTCAAATTTTCAAATTTTCAACTTTCAAAAATTCTAATTCTCAACAATGCGACTCTAACGCAACAAACAAACAAACAAATTCTAGCAAATTCATCATAGACTTGAACCTCAAATTCAAAATTCAAAAGCCCTAAGTTCGGATAAATATAAACAATTCCAACTAATTTATCAATTAAAATATCAAATCAGTTAATCAACTACACAAAATGTGTAATTCGTTTTCAAAGAACCCCCCATTCAGTTTATCAGTTAATCAAAATATCAAGTCTTGAAAGTGGAAATCAGAATTCAGATTTAGAATTTTCTTATTAATATATTTGGACTTTGGACTTTGGATTAAGAAGTTGTTTAATGATTTTTCACAAAACCCCACATGAGTCATGAGTCAATCAGCATAAGCAGAACAGAACCCAATAAAATTGCAGTGTTCAAACTTCAAAATGAATTCAAAATATTCCTATGAAGAATTGAAGATTCAAGAATTGAAGTCTGTTGAGAAAGTAAATTACCTAGTCCTTGCGCTCCAACCGCTCCAAGCCTCAAATCATGTTGCCGTCGCACTCGCCCACTCGCTTAGTGAGTAATGACCCAGTCGCCCATCGCCGACTCACCGTCGGTGGTCTTGTTCATGCGGCATGCGCTACGCAGTCCTCCACTCCTCTTCCTCCACCTTCAAGCTCTGCTTCCGTGTCGCAGTCTCGCAGTCAAACCAAGTTTTCTTTTCGCCGCTTTGATGTTTTGGTTTGCCGTGTGCAAAGTAACCCTAGATTTGGGGAAAAAAATATTGAGCGGTGTCACTCTGTAAAACGACGTCGTTTTACAGGGTAAAATTAAAAAAAAAAAACTGAGCGGTGCACCTGCCCCCCAAGTCAACAACGTACATCGGCCCCTGAAAGTTGTGAAGAGCACCATGGTTGTGCCACCTCACCACCTTTTGATAAATCTTCATTGTAAATCATCCATTTGGAGGTTTTAAAAATTCTTGGTTTTTTAACCATTAACTAATAATAATACATAATAATAATCAATATGATAAGGGGTATTAATATTAGTATATATAACCTCTTCTATTGTCAATTGTAGAAGCCTTATATTTAAAAACTTTTACAACTAACATTACTTCTAACCAATGTGGGATAAAACTTCTCTATTAATAATAAAAAGATGAGAGTGAGATACAACTCTTCTATTATTAATAAAATGTGAGGTTTTTAATCTAATGACTTTTAAAACTAACATCAATTTATAATCAATGTAAAAACATATCTTCTAATGGTAATATTAGTAGAGATGTATTTCATACTGATTATAAATTGATGTTGGTTTTAAAATTATTTTGATAAAAGACTTCTACTTATTACGCTAGAAGATATGTATCTTATATTGTTTAGAAAAAATATGTTAGTTTTAAAAGTCTTATATAAAACACCTCTACTCTTACTACCAATAAAATGGATGTATTTCACATTGTTTAAAAATAAAAGTTAGATTTTAAAGTTTTTAGACTAAAGACTTTCACTCTTAAAAGAGATGTATCTCATATTGGTTACAAATATATTCTACTATTATTACCAATATAAGAAATATATCTGTAGACACACAAATTTCGTACCCTTACGCTATGATGTCCTAAAAATATAATTTACAAATTCAATAGACTAACGAAAGTTACTTCCGTTACGTTTCATGGTAACCAGGACTTAAAAGAAAAGGACCAAAGTTCAAAAGGGTGGAAAAAGAAACTAAAAAAATTGCAAAGAAAGAGGCGGGGAGCCGCGCATCCATGCCGTAGGAGTCGCGCCCTCTTGCTTCTTTGTGTCTTCAGCGAACAGTCATGCAGATGTCGGGATTGCGAAGTCGAGCTTCACTGCTACCTCCGGTTGCATGTCTCTGATTTTTCCTATAAAAGGAGGCCCTTGGCCTCTCATTTGGGATATCAAAAACATTATTTCCTCTCTCTCCCGATAGGCTACCGAGAAAAGCCTCATGTCCCAAGCCTTTGCCCTGCAAAGCCTTGCCTAGCACAGCCCCCTTGTTCCCAACAAGCCTCTACCGAGTCTTCTTGCCCCAGCAAGCCTCTATCGAGTCTCCTTACCCCAGCAAGCCTCCTGCCTAGTCTTCTTGCCCCAGCAAACACTCAGCAAATAAGTCCTTGCCCCAGCAAGCCTAGCAACTCAAATCAAAACCCAAGCAACATTACTCTGCCGAAATCTTGCCAAAACATATCCCACTGCTTTTGCCTATTCTGGGTAGAGCGCAGTATACCCGCCTACCACAACCACCACAACAACAACAACATCAAAAAGACTCTCTTTCTCGAAAGGACATGGGAAGCACACGTAGATCATCTAAGCCTAGGCGTACCGGGTTCAAACATTCACGCTACAAGAGGTAGGTTCTGTCCTCGTAGTTAGTTATTTCAGCTTGTAAATAGAAATATAGATATACATATATATTGTGGATCTGTAAATATTATTATTGTCTTGTAAATATTATTAATGTTTGGTTTTCCTACTTTTTTTTTTAATATTTGTAACGTAAAATAGGTTTTTTTCCTATTTAGTTAGTTTTTTTATATAATGTAAATAGTTGATATTTCTTTTTCCTTCAAAAGTGTATTATTTTTTATTGTAAAGTAGTATAAAATAATGTACATAAATAGTTTGTTTTGTTATTATTGTGGTATAGTTGAATAAATGGAAATCTTATTTTTATTTTCTCGTATATACATATTTTCTAGACTAAAGTGTATAAAATAAATTGAGCATATTGGCAAATCCATTGTGAGACCGAAAGAGCGAATTTGGTGCATAACCCCTTCCCAACTCGTAACGTAGACCCCGTACCCACATTTTTTGTAGTTTTTGGCTTATCTCTATTTTAACTTAAAATAGAAGTGACGACTCTATACATACATTTTTAGAGTCCACAATGAGGCCAAGCATACTCTACGCGCTTAAGTTTTGAAGCCACTTATTTTCATTACGAGAGGGGGTCGAAACGAGGTTCGCACAGTGGTGACTCTGCTGGGGAAGTTTTTTAAAAAAAATATATATATATAGGTCCAGACTCACCTTTTTTGGGGGTTTTCTAATATTTTTATTTTTTTTTGTTGATATTCTTTGGCTTTTTTATGTATATAATTTTTGTTCTTCAAAAAAAAATCAAAACAAAAAAACCAAAACAAAATTTCGTTTCTTTAGTCCAATTTCCTTTTGTGTATATACATTGGAATTTTTGTATTGTTTTTCTTTATTGTCACTAACACGTTTGCAAGAAGCTGAAAATTAAATGTGTGACATTTTCATTTCCTTCGGGACGAAGTTCATATGATTTATTTATCATTTTATTTCGAGGATTCAGATAAATTCGGAATTAATAAGATTAGATAATTTCCTCATTTTATCTACTTATTCTTTCCCCTGCTCAGAAATCTATCCTGAGACGCGCAATTGTTCCATCCCATTCCAAGGATCGCAAAAAAAAAAAAGTTTTAAAAAATTCATGTGCAATACTTAGTTTTCTTTTCCTTTCAAAAAATAAAAATAAATAAATTCATTTTTTTCAATTCAAAAGTTCATTTTTTTAAAGCAAAGAAAAAAAAATGAAAATTGCCATTTTTTTATAAAACAAAAATAAAAGTTGCTTCAGCAAAATTTCAAAAAAAATGACTTTGACATAGTTGAACTACAATTAATGACCTCAACCTTGCTAGGACACACCTTGACCGATCGGTTGTTTTTATATCTTAAATTCCCAATCAATCCTATGTGTACAAAGCAAAAAAAAAAAAAAAAAAAGGGAGAATTTGTTGTTAGAAAAAAAAAATCATCGACAAAAAAAAAAAAAGAAGCAAAATGATCACACTATGAGGGGTTCATGCTTTAAAAAGATTATTCAATGTGATCATAGGCAAAAAAAAATGTGTGCACTTGGTTTGATCGTGAATTTTATGATATCCAGATCATCTTAATGATGAATTCTGGAAATAGTATAGGTCTTTCGCCTGAAATTTGTCCAATCTTGGGAGATCGATGTACATATGAAAAACGTTGGTCCTATACTTTGAAAAATGAATTCAATATTCCAAGTCTTAACCCATACTATCAAAACAAGTCATGCTTGTCCAACCAAACATACGATATATTTTACGTGTACTTTGTTTTTCAAAACATGAAAAGACAAGACAATAACCCTCTGACCATTATATTCAATCTACATCTCCAAATTATTTCCCTCTCAGCCTTTCACAAAAGCATCCCTAATCAATTAGTGCATCATTCACTCACAATTTCAAAACAATTTCAGTGAGTGCTATTTCGGGATGTCGAGTTTACCACTTTAAAAAAAAATTAAAAAACCCCGATAGGGAGTCTTGTCTTGTTAGCCTACTCCTTCACATCTCTATAAGTTGGTCGGCCTACACTCTTTCAAATAACCTAGGTGACCCAAGGATAATGAACAACAAATTAAGTCTTGGGTTTTCTTACCCTATAGGTGTCATTTTCTTCATAATTATCCATTTTTTGTGCCTGCAACCCATCCTCGTAGAGTATGCTCGCGAGTCTTTTTCCCCCATTTCTTTCAAACCAAACCAAACCAAGTCCTCAAATTGGGGCATCCATAATTCTTTGTATATACTCAAGTAAAGGAAATGGTCATTTGACCTTATCATTTTCATCTTGTCGCGTCTTCTCCCGATCTTTGGGCACCACTTATCGCCAAGTATCCCTTAATTGTCAACCTTTTCAAAAATGACGAATTGACTCTTTTGAAAACATGATAAATCTACACAGGTTGATGATGCGTCATTTTGAAAATATGGACCCACACATCATCACACACATGAAATTTAACAAGCAAACAATTTGTCTCGACAAAGATCACCTTCGACCCATTATGACTGAGTTGTAAGTAGCACACTGGGGCTTCCCACCATACACCAAAAACCCTTATAAACCCCAAAGAGATGATAGTTTTAAAAATCTTATACTTCCTCCGTCCCAGATAAATATTTATAGTGGACAAAACATAAAGATTAAGAAATGTAATTAATGATGGGTTGTAAAATATATTGTGACAATAATACTCATTATACACACATTCTTTCTCACTAATTACGTACTCATTACACTCACTCTCTCTAAGGGCAAATCCAATGGTAGTACTTGCCTATAGGTATCAAAACCAAAATTTGATACCCATTGGTTATTATTCATGGATATCAAATGATCATCTCCAACCATAGGTATCAAAATGTAGGGTATTAAAAGTAGGTGAGGTACTAAGGGAGGTATCAAATTTGGTACCTTCCCTAGTACCACACTTAATTTTGATACCTCTTACTTTAACCATTGGAGAACCTAATACTTTTACATATGTAACAAAATTTAGTTTTGACCCCTACCATTGGACTTGCCCTAAGATGTACAATAATCATAATTATAAATGAAGAGATATATTAGGAAGAATGGTAGAAAATTTATACATCAAAAATCTTTAGGAATAATAGTTGGGACATCCAAAATTAGAAAGTAGGAACATTTATCCGGAACAGATGTAATATTAAAGACTTCTACTCTTATTGCCAATAAAAAATATGTATCTCACATTGTTTAAAAATAAATGTTGGTGTACAAAGTCTTTAGATTAAAGACTTTTTATTACAAGCATATACATATATGTATCTCACATTGGTTACAAAGTATTCTACTGTTATTATCAATAGAGAAGATGTATTCCACATTGATTAGCAATTAATGTTGGTTTTAAAAATATTACCATTACCAATAGAAGAGATGTATCATACATTGGTTAGCGGGTAATGTTGATTTTCAAAGTTTTTAGATATAAGACTTCTACTATTATTGTAACACCCCGAGCCCGAGAGCCCGGTCCGCTGCGTGTAGCCCACACGCTGGCCCACTGAGCACGCAGCACCTTGGGTCATCAGGCCCACCACAAGGCAACCAAAAAGTTCATGGATAATGTTGGTGCCCAGTAGTAGCGCATGACTAGCTTATAAATCAAACACAAGTCCCACATCTACCTGATGTGGGATTGGGGTATTACAATCTCCCCCACTCAAGTCCGTAACGTCCTCGTCAAGGTCGAATCGTACCCCGAGCGATGTAGGATTCAAGAGGTGGCTCGTACGGGGATCAAGAGGTGGCTCCCACCTTCTGCGGTGTAGCACTTTGGCCCGCACAACACTTTGTTCCCACATTTTCGACCGGGACCTGCTTTGATACCATTTGTAACGCTCCGAGCCCGAAAGCCTGGTCCGTTACGTGTAGCCCACACACTGGTCCACTGAGCACGCAGCACCTTGGGTCATCAGGCCCACCACAAGCCAACCCAAAAGTCTATGGATGATGTTGGTGCCCAGTAGTAGCGCGTGACTAGCTTATAAATCAAACACAAGTCCCACATCTACCTGATGTGGGATTGGGGTATTACAATTATTAACAAATGAGGAGATGTCTCCCACATTGTTTAGAAATAGATGTTGATTATAATTTTTTTAAGATAAAAGATTTCTACTATTATTACCGAATGAGGAGATGTATCTCACATTGGTTAAAGAGTGATACTGGTTTTAAAAGTCTACCATTATTACCAGTATATAGAAGAGAAGTATTTTATATTAGTTAGAAAATTGATATTTGTTTAAAAAAATTAGATGATGTATCTCACATTGGTTACAAATAGATGTATTTCACATTATTTAAAAATGAGTATTGGTTATAAAAGTGATTAGATAAAAGCATTTTTATGTTATTACCAATAAAAAATATGTATCTCACACTGTTTAGAAATGGATGTTGGTTAAAAAGTTTTTAGATAAAAGACTACTATTATTAGTAATGGAAAGTTTATATACAACATGGTTAGAAAGTGATGTTGGTTTTAAAAATCTTTAGATAAAAGACTTAAACTTTTATTACCAATAGAAATAGAAAAATAAGTATTCCACATTGTTTAAAAATGAATAATGATTTTAAAAGTTTTTAACAAAAAGACTTTTACTATTATTATCAAGTTAGACTTCTACGAATTTCAGGCACATAGAGCACGTTGTTGAGAGTCAATTCCTTCCTAAAAGTCATCTTTAAGACTACTTTCCCTTGACCTTTGATATCAGAGGTGGCAAAATTTCCCATATAGAGCTTTTCCCCATCCTCGGCAGCTTCAAAGGTGCAGAACATCTCCTTGTTAGAGCAGACGTGCCTAGTAGCACCAGTGTCAATCCACCATTGATTTGGGTTTGAACCCACCAAATTGACTTCAGAGATCACCGCAGCAAGGTTGATATCTGACACATCTTGAGCGATGCCATCCACAAGATTGGCTTCACGCTCCCTCTTTGGTTTCTTGCAAACCGTGGACTTGTGACCAATGCCTCCACAGTTGTAGCAATTTCCAAGAAACTTCTTCTTCTTAGAAACTCCTCCCTTGAGACCTAAGTTTGTCCCTTTTCCAGCTCTAGCAAACTTTCCTTTGCCTTTGGAGCTTTGACCATGCTCCACAACATTGGCTTTAGCAGCCATAGAAGTGACCGTTTTCTTATCATTGCCTCTACTGTCCTCTTCTATGCGAAGACGAACAACAAGCTGTTCAACAGTCATCTCCTTTCGTTTATGCTTTAGGTAACTCTTGAAATCCTTCCAAGCTGGAGGCAATTTTTCAATAATTGCAGCCACCTTGAAGGTTTCACTAATTTTCATCCCCTCTGTTTCAATTTCAGAGTAAAGCACTTGCAGCTCCTGTACTTGACTGTACACAAATTTATAATATGTCATTTTATAGTCCAGGAATCTACCAACTATGAACTTCTTGGCCCCAGCATCCTCGGAGGTGTACTTGTGGTCAAGAAAGTTCCATAGTTCCTTTGCCGTTTTCTTAAAACGATAAACTTCGTACAACGAGTCTTCCAACTCGTTCAGTACATAGTTCTTGCAAAGGAAATCAGCTTGATTTCATGCATCCAAAGCACTAACGGCTTGGAAATCAGCATCTTCACCAACATTTGGAGGATCTTCTTTCAGAAACCTTGCCAAATGAAGCGTGGTCAAGTAAAACAGCATCTTCTGCTGCCAGCGCTTGAAATTCAGCCCTTTGAATTTCTCCGGTTTCCCACTATGGTTCACCGGCAGATGTGGAACAATCACCATTTAAGCCATAGCTGCTGCATTGGTCATAGTAAGGTTCGAGTTCGAAGGGTCTCCAGCCACAGTCTTTTCAGTTCTAGTTCCAGTATTAGGAGCTAAGAACTCCACGAGTACGTCAGTCCAAGCCAAATTGGACCTTGATTTGCACCCCCCCTACGGGCGCGGGAGGGATAGTTCTTTCTATACAAGCTTAGCCAAACACAAGGGAGCCTTTGTATATAAACCCTTCAAGCCTTTCATATTTTTCCAATGTGGGATAACCCACTTCCAACATTTCCAATGTTTTACTTTAAACCTCTATAACTTATTCATCCGATATCCGAATTGGACAAATAAATATAGTATTCTTATGTACTCACGGAGAAGAACATAATTCCACGATTACCATAGTCATTACATAAATGACTCACAAATAAATTAGTGTCTCAAAGCCCCAATTTACTTCACTTAAAAACACTAGTTTTCCAACAGATATTTACTATTATTACCATTACAGAATATGAATCTCACGTTAGTTATAAACTTATGTTAATTTTAAAAGTATATATGTTAAAAAAACGTTTAATATTAGTAACAATAGAAAAAATATATATTATAATCATGAAAGAGTTTAACAATCTAATTATAATATCTAAAAGTTATATTATTATTATTAAAAAAAGATGTTTCCCACATTAAACTCGTCCAGAGCACAAACTAAATAACTAGTTTATAAGAAATCTCACCTCAACTTTATAATTACCTCTTTCATAAGTCCACTTACCTTTATTTAATCTCTCTATTTGTTTATTCTTCATTTTCGCTTCCCAGTTTTCTTTCATAGGATACTAGTTATAGAGAACGTGATCTACATAAGTAAAATTAAATTTGAGATTAATTGATACTACTTTCACTCTTTCAAGATCAAAAAAGGAGACATATGCGAGAAAAATGTCAATGTGGAATATATATCTTCTACTGGTAATAGTAATACTCCTTTTATTCCTAAATAATTGTCTTAATTTTCTATTTTGTTCGTTTCAAAATAATCATGTGTTCTCTCAAAACTTCTCTTTAAAAAAAAACACTTTTACTATTGTACATTTACTTTTTCTACTTACTTTAATTATGGTCACATGCACAAAAGCATTAAAGAAAACCATATACTGCACCAATATTTAGAATACAATCAGTTGTTTGTTCTTAAACAATGTGTCGAGTTAAAGAAAATGATTATTTAGGATCGGATGAAGTATAACTTTTGGAATTTTAGGTTTTATTATTGAATTGCTAAACTGTTCAATGGCTATGGTAATTTAATCTCTTAATTTATCTCTATTAATAATAAAATTCTTTTACATAACTACTTGTAAAGCCAATATCATTTTCTAACTAATGTAGAACACATCTCTTCTATTGTTAATATATAGTAGAAGTCTTTTATCTAAAACCAACATTATAATCTAACCAATGTGAGATATATGATATATCTCTTCTAATTGTGATAATAGTAGATACTCCATCCGTTTTCAAAATATTATCTGGGTTGACCCAGCACACCGTTTAAAAAAATGAATTGACTAGATTATAAATATTGGTGAATGTATTGTTTCCTTTAATGCTATTGAGTATGTAACCACAATTAAAGTAGATAGAAAAAATAAGGGTAAAGTGGTAAAAGTGTTTTACTAAAAGGGAAAGTTTTGAAATAGGACAATTATTTAAGAGCAGACGAAAAAGGAAAGGTATACAATAATTTGAAAACGGATGAAGTATATTTTATCTAAAACATTTAAAACCAACGTCACTTTGTTTAACAACAAAGCACAACTTAGTGGTAAGACGTTTTACTCATGCCTAATAGGTCGTGGGTTCGAGTCACCAAGGGAATAAGTGAGAAACAATTACTAATCCTCTCTAAAAAAAGACATCACTTTGTCTTTTATCTAGAGACATTAAACTAACATCACTTTCTAACAAATGTTGGATATATAATTTGTATTGGTAACAATGGTAGAAATCTTTTATGTAAAGACTTTCAAAACAAACATCATTAATTTCTAACAAATATGAGATATATTTTATCTATTTTATGTAAAGAATTTATCCAAAAATTTAATATCTCTTTCTAATCAATGTGAGATACATCTCTACTATTGATAATATAAAAATGCTAAGTTTACCGCTATTTCTGTCACTAAACCTTAGTAAAGGTTAAATGCGTTTTAGTGAAAGATAATTTTACCCTTCACTAAGGCTTAGTGGTAGCAATAGTGGTAGAAATAATGGTAAACCTAATATTATTGTTGGTAATAATAGTAGAAGTCATTCATCTAAAGATTTTCAAAACCAACATCTCATTCTAACAAATGTGGGATACATATCTCTATTGGTAATAAAAGTATAAATCTTTTTATCTTAAGACTTTTAAAGCTAACATAAAATTCTAGTCAATGTGTGATACATCTCTTTCTATTGGTAATAATAATACTTTTTGATGCGTCCAAAAAAACATCATACCGGGGGTGCCAAAAGTAGCGGTGGACGTGGGTTGTCGGAGTTGCCGTCCGACGGTCATGTTGTTGTCGTTGGTGGATATCTGGCTATGATCTGTAAAACGAAACACCGTGAGTCGACGGGGAGGGCCCCCGCTAATAACCCTCCGGTGTGTTTATCAATACACTGAGTATGAAAGTGAGGGCGCGTAGCCCCCAAATGCGTGTATGATTCTCAATCAGAAAAAGAGAGAGAGAGAGAGAGAGAGAGAGAGAGAGAGACCCTTCTCTATGAGCTAGAGGGGGTTATTTATACCTGAGGGAATGGGTTCAGCCCATTTCGCATAGGCATGGCCCAATCCTTCAGACATCTTTTAAAATACAGTGGACCATTAAACAAGGCACAAACGCCATTGAAGCGGATCCAAAATATGCACATCAGTAGCCCCCTACTCATTATTCTTCGAGATTCATCTCGAGGGTAAAGAATACTATTCGCTCGTAATCTTGTTTAATTTCCCGAGATGGCCGAGGCTTATTCACTTTCATCTTGGTAGACGAGATAACAGAAGTGCTGGGATGAGTCACGAATTTAGTTGTTTTTGACCGCCATTGTATATGTTAATTAACCAGTACGCTTTATAACTTGATTGTATAAGTCTCGTACAGAGCGCCACTTGGGCCAAGGTCAAGTCCCAGTACTCGACTTTGTGAGCAGGACTACCTTTGAAAAGCTAGCGAGCAGAACGCCACTTGGGCCAAGGTCATCCCAGTACTCGACTTTCCGAGCAGGACTACCTTTGAAAAGCTAGCAAGCAGAACGCCACTTGGGCCAAGGTCATCCCAGTACTCGACTTTCCGAGCAGGACTACCTTTGAAAAGCTAGCGAGCAGAACGCCACTCAACCACGAGTAAACTCGAACGGAAGCCTCTTGGCGAGCAAAGATATATCATACTCGTAAGAAAGGTGAACACTTGGTCTTAGGTATATTCTAAGAACCACTCGAACACCAACCCTTTTTCACGAGTAGAGATACCTCTTACTCGTGAAAAAGAGAATATAACAGGCTCGAAAACCAACACTTTTTCACGAGCAGAGATATCTCTTACTCATGAAAAATAGAATAATCGAGATAACAGGCTTGAACACCAACCCTTTTTTCATGAGCAGAGATACCTCTTACTCGTGAAAAAGAGAATAATCGAGATAACAGGCTCGAACACCAACCCTTTTTCACTAGCAGAGATATCTCTTACTCGTGAAAGAGAATAATCGAAATAACAAGCTCGAACACCAACCCTTTTTCACGAGCAAAGATACCTCTTACCCGTGAAAAAGAGAATAATCGAGATAACAAACTCGAATACCAACCCTTTTTTTCACGAGCAGAGATACCTCTTACTCGTGAAAAAGAGAATAATCGAGATAACAGACTCGAACACCAACCCTTTTTCACGAGCAAAGATACCTCTTACTCGTGAAAAAAAGAATAATCGAGATAACAGGCTTCGAACACTAACCCTTTTTCACGAGCAGAGATACCCCGTACTCGTGAAAAAGAGAATAATCGAGATAACAGAAGCGGATCCAAAAATATGCACAAATGCCATTGAAGCGGATCCAAAATATGCACATCACTTTTAAACCGACATCAAATTATAACCAATGTGAGATGCATATTTTCTATTGATAATAATAAAAAAAATATTTTATCTAAACACTTTCCAAAACAACATCAATTTATAACTAATGTGAGATATTTATATTCAATTGTTAATAATAGTAGAAGTATTTTATCAAAAGACTTTCAAAACTAATATCAATTTCTAATTAATGTGGGATATATCTTTTCTATTGAAAATAAAAGTAGAAGTTTTTTATCTATCAATTTCAAACTAATCTGGCATATCTCTCTTCTATTGTAATAATAGTAAAAGTCTAAACTCTAAAGAATTTTAAAATAAACATTAATTTCTAACTTATGTGGGATACATCTCTATTTGTTAGAAAATGATGTTATTTTTAAAAGTTTTTAGATAAAAGAGTTATAATATTATTACCAGAACAGTTATATATCATTTATTGGTTAGAATGTAATGTAGGTTTTAAATCTCTTTAAAGAAAAGACTTATATTTTACGTACAACCATTGAAGACTTCTATAGTAGGGAACCCCCAATATCATTTTAAGTACTTTTTTTTTTTGTGTGAAACATCATAATAAGTATTGTTAATAATAGTTTTTAGCTAATAGCGTAAATATGAAAAGACCAAAAAAAAAAAGCAAAATCACATTGAGTTGGAGGCTTGAGGATTCAAATTGCTAAAAACAATTTCTTAATTTTTCAATAGTAAAAAACATTATTTAACAAGAAAACTGCATTTCCAATTTTTAAATATTATTTGGTATTTTTAAAAAAATTGTAGAAAAATATGTTGCGTCTAGGGGGGCTGGATATTGGAGGTAGCCATGAACTCATATGTTTGAATTTTGTTAAAAAGCAAATCAACACTTTTTGTTAAGTTTAGTTAAATTTTGCTAAGACTTCGTCAAACTTTACAAAAACTATGACTGGAGTTGCGAAAAAAGATATGTTAACAAACTTAACAGGCATTACGAAACCTAACAGAAAATGTTGAATTTTCGAATAAATGTTAGATGATTGGCCCGACCATTATCTATATTCCATAGGGGGGGGAAGAGATTATATTAATGGAATAATTGCTAGGCGGTCCCTTTTTTAGAAATTGTAACAGCTCCATTATCTGATTTTTTTCCCAACCGTATAAGTCATTTTTTCTTTTTTCTTTTTCCTAAAATACCCTATCGCTTACCGTCCATGTCTACTGTCCCTGTCTACTTTCCCTGCAAACGAAGAGTGGGTTAAACACTTTGATTCAAGACGTCTAACAACGAGTGGACTTTAATTAGAATATCTAGCGTAATTCTCATGGTGAACCCATCTGAAGCAAAGAAGGCTAGATATGCTTTCAGTAAACCCCAAACTAATGCCACTGATGAAATTGCAACAAACACAGTGTAGGAGGGTGGCCTGATCTGGTTCCTGCAGTGTTGTGTTTATAGAATAGATGAATATCCACGAGATTGTCAATCTTTGTCCTTAAGACAAAAACTGACACCGTGTATGGAATGGACGGGTGCTGCCAGTGAGTCTCCCAGGGTTTTGGAATCTTACGTGATTGAAGAGGCCAATCCTTCCAAGGTTCAATCACCAACGAATCAGAACAAGGATGTTGTATGTCTGTTTAGGGTAGAAGGTGGTGTGCAGAAAGAGAGAGTTTTTCAGTAGTGAAAATCAGTGTTTCATGCAGTATATATATATATATATATATGTGTGTGTGTGTGTGTGTGTGTGTGTGTGTGGCAGTTGGGAGATGGAAGTTGCGTTTTGGTAACTGCCACTGTCCGAGGCTTGAATGAGGTTCAAGTCAAGCAAGCAAGCCAGCTAGCCGACCGACCAACTAGCCGAGCCAGGCGGCGGCGGCACGCTCGCACGTGTGTTTGGACCTGCTCTTAGCTGGGTCTTCCCTCCTACACAAAAGTGTAATGGCCCAAGGGCCGAATGTAAAGCCTAAAAGCTCTACTTTATAAAGTTGAGCTGTTTTCTTCTTATTCCCAATGTGAGATTCCCACTTCATTCCTTTACATGACTTGCTTATTCAAGTATGTTGAAACATAGTTCCAACAGACAGGACCAAACATCCACAACAGCAAAGGAAACACGATGCAAAACACTCGATTCCTCACAATAGCTAACATGAACCCTCTTTCCAATATGGTTTGTATGTGTCCAGGAAATGTTGATGATGAAGATGGCTCGACTCCTAATGCATATACTAAGTAATTGGTATCGATCAGGTTCCCTAGTGCCATGGAGCTGCATAAGAAGCTAGCCAATACAAAGATGGATGCAGAGCCATACTTGAGGATAAGTAGTTTGTTAGTTTGTAAGTCGAAAAATGTGTTGTTAAATAGATGGTTTATTTTGTAGGTGTTGTTGGATAGAGCTACTAATGACAAGGTTACAATAATCCTTTCAATGCATACCCACCCAAGAAAGTTACTGCACAATCGAACACATAATTCTTGAACATAAGAACTTACCTCTTGTTGCAAACAAAATAATAAGCAACAAGCAACAATGTTAAACAATAGAAGTAAATATATAGATAACATAAACATAATATACACCACAAAGATAAAGGCTAAAGACTGTATGGTCCTCATAGATGTGGGCGTCGAAGACTCCAATGTGGGCATCGAAATCTTTGATGTGAGCGTCGTTCATTTTCGGTGTCTTTGATGTAGACGTCGTTCATTTTCAGAGTTTTCGATGTGGGCGTCGTTCATTTTCGGATCTGAATTCGTCCTTCATTTACTTATGCATCCAAGTCAGTGAAGGTATTTGGGTTAACCTATTAGCCTATCTAGTTGACCATTGATGGATCAAATTCTAGAGTACCAATTAACCGATCTGATTAACCAAGGTTTGATGAAATTCAGCTCGCCTACTAGGTGCATTTGTGTTAGTGAGACGAGGAAAGTGAACTGAGAAAGAGTTTATACTTATAAACATGAAAAATGAAGAAAAAATAATAAAAGAGAAAATACAATACCATGGTGGAAAGGGTGGAGCTGGCCTTGGGAGTATGGGTGACAAAATAGGTGTTATGGGTAATCATGGGTTAGCCTATTATCCATGGTTATCCATGGATAATAAACTAACTCATGCTTATCCATAACACTCATTTTACCACCCCTACTTGGGAGAAAGACGAAAGAAGAGCTTGGAATGAGGAGAGAATGATGAGGATTTTGGGTACTGAGGAAAGAGGTGGACGGTGTGAGAGAGAGTATGTGAGAGAGAAAGAGAGAGTCATAAAAAAAAAATTCATTTCCAAAGCCACTATTTTTTGCATCCCAAAATTAATGATAAATGCCTAAAATTAATGATCGATGTCCAAATTTAATTATTGATGCCTAATTTTTCTATTGCAATGCCATATTTGGGTGAACGATGACCAAAATTTTCAAGACAACAATGATGATGAGAAATGAGTAGTTCACGTCAGAGAAAGAGGAAAGAATATATTGGAAAGAGAAAGACGTGGATGGTGTGGGGAGGTGTGAGATGGTGTGTGAGAGGGTGTGTGTAAGAGAGAAAGAGAAAGAGAAAGTCTCCCAACGTCACTTTTTTGTATTGATTGATGCTAAAAATTAATGATCGATGCACAAAATTAATTATTGATGTCTAATTTTTCCATTGCGACGCCCAATTTGTGAATTGGGATGCCCAATTTGTGCATTGCGATTCCCAATTTTTTGGGGGTGCTTTGGGTGCGTCTTTCCTTGATTAATGATATCTTTGTCATTTTCCCCAAAAGAATATACTTTAGCAATTTAGAAAAAATTATGGTGAACATGCAGTTAACTAAATTTCTCCCAATATTAATTACTATTTATTAACAAGTGCTATGTTTAACATTTTTATAGGCGCTATATGTTTAACATGTTTATTTTTACAAGGTCGAAATTATGGGTCTTCTCTAGATAACTTTTAACTGTTTTATATCATTATATTTTTTTTTTGTAACCAGTACAAGGAATGTCATGAATGATAATACGACACTTACATGCATCAAAATGCATAAAGTGTTTTTTTCTAGTGAGATATAAAACGGATGAAAATTTGAAAAAGGAACTAAGAAGGTAGAATATTACCTATTTTGTTTTCCGTAAACTATTTAATAAAACAAATAGAGTGCAAACTTTATTTGTGGGAGAGGTGAGGAAGTTAATTCTGTTTAAGGAAAAGAGAAAGAAAGAAGGGAAGAGTGATTACGTGGAGTGGGGTATGCAAGAAAGTAAGATTAAAGATGTCCAGAATTGAATTATTCTAGAATCTACTTACACTTACCGGCAAAGTCTAATTTGGCTTGGGTAAACACCATACGATGCTTCTTCAGTTCTTCCCCCTCTTCGTAGTAAGCGTAAAGCGACTGGGCTTTAGAATTTTGATCATCTATGATGGAGATGTTTATTGTGGATCCCGCTATCACATTTCTAATATCAATTTTTTAAAACTCATTTCTTATACTCTCACCGTTAATTTTTTTACTTTATGTATTATTTATTTATCTGTATTTAAAAAAATGTTTTAAATTGTACGAAAATGGTTACCAGGAAAAATAGGTCAAAAGTTTCTAAAAAAGAAAAGGCAAACAGAGAGGAGAGAGAAAGAAATGGTAAAATATGTCGGCATGTCGCCAATTTCCTGGCCAACTCACGTGCTACGCTAGCTCGTCATGCACGCACCCATCTCCACCTTCTTTTTTTGGTTGATTAATAACTAGAGTTAGAGGTGTAAATTCAAGTCACGAAGCCAAGTCCAATCAAGTCAAATTGAGTGGTTTACTTCGATTTTGTGACTTCTATGGCTTTGTTTGTTTTGTGTTTTAGAGAATCTAAGTTGTTTGGTTGGGCTCACGGTTTGATCATTCGAGTTGAGTCAAATTAAATTAAACCAAACCATTTCGATGTGAACCACAGAGCGAAATCACAGGCTGAACCATCAAACCAACAATCTTCTAGAATTCTGACATTTAGTATTCAAATATAGAAGAAGAGCAATCCCATTCTTGGAAACAAGATTGTTATCGATTGTATATGAAATTACAAGATTGAAAGTTTATTGAAGAATTATTATTCTTCTATCTAATTTCTTCCTACAGCAAAAACGGAGGAGTCCTAATTTATAACTAACTAAACATAATTATAAAAGAACAAGGATTCTCCGTATTACACTCGTTACCCCTATACTTTACAAGAGAAGAGCAGGACTGAAAATAAGACCATAACTAAAGTGTAATTGGAGATAGCTCCCTTGAACTCCCATAAAAGAATTCCATAACACTATATATCAACATCCCCCCCCCCTACAAGTTGTGAAGGGCAAAGAGATTGAGCACTTGCAACTTGGACAGAAGATAAATAGTTTGAGTAGTTGGTAAGGCATTGGTGAATAAATCTGCAGGCTGTTCAAGGGATGAGATGTATTGAGTAGCAATGAGACCTCTTTGAATCATCTCCTTTACTAAGTGGCAATCAATGTCAATGTGTTTTGTCCTCTCATGGAAGACAGGATTGGCTACTATATGGAGAGCAAATTAGTTGTCACACTAGAGAGGGACTGGTAATGTAAGGGGCATTTGAAAGTCCTGAAGGAGAGAAATAAACCATTTTACTTCACAATAAGTGTTGGATATGCATCTGTATTATGCTTATGCAGAGGACCTACTGATTATGGATTGTTTCTTGAACTTCCAGGAGATAAAAAAGGTTCCTAAGAAGACACAAAATCCAGAGAGTGACCTTCTTGTAATAGGCAGGCTGCCCAATCTAAGTCACAATAAGCTCTGAGGCTTATGGGACTAGAACTAGAGACGAGGAGACCTTGTCCAGGGCTTCCTTTGATGTATTTAACCAGTTTTAGGGTAGCATGCCACTGATGTTCAAGAGGATTAACCATAAACTAACTTAGACTTGAACACTGTAAACAATGTCAGGTCTAGTGATTGATAGATAGATTAGTCAGCCAATAAGCATTATGTAAGATAGTGGATTTTGTAAAAAGGGACTACAAGTAGAAGCAAGTTTGTGGTTTTTCTCAATGGGTGAGGGGGGCTGGTTTGGCATTGGTCAATCCAGTGTCTGTAATAATTTCAAGTGCATATTTTCTTTGATGTAGGCATATTCCTGTATGGTTTCTGGCAACCTCCAAACCAAAAAAGTATTTCAAATCTCTAAGATATTTAATAGGGAATTTGGATTTCAAATAGGCCTTCACTTACTCAATTGACTGTTGATTAGTCCCTGTGATAAGAAGATCATCCACATAAACAAGCACATCAACAAAATATGTTCCAATGCTAATGGTGAACAATGCATGATCACTTTGGGATTGGATGAAACCAAAGGCAAGAAGAGTGGTAGAGAATTTCTCAAACCATTGTCTTGGAGCCTGTTTTAGGCCATACAAAGATTTGGCAAGTTTGCAAACAGTAGGAGAAGTAGATGGAGGAAAATAGTTTGTGTAACCTGGAGGCAGATCCATATAAACATCTTCATGAAGAAACGCATTAGAAACATCCATTTGAGATATTGTCCAGTGTTTGGCAGCTGCAATAACAAGGAAGACTCTCACTATTGTCATTTTTGCCATAGGGGAAAATGTTTGGAAGTAATCATCACTTTCTATTTGGGTGAATCCTTTTGCAGCAAGTCTAGCCTTGTATCTATCCATAGTTCCATCAGCCTTGTGTTTATTTTAAAAATCCATTTGCATCCTACTGTTTTCTTTTGAGCTGGGAAATATGAAAGAGTCCATGTGCCATTGTCTTCCAGGGCTTGAAGTTCCTTAGTCATGGCTTTGCACGTACCATTAAGGGTCTTGAACTGCTTGATGATATGATTTTGGCTCATGTAGGTTTCATATATTACAAGAGAATATTTTGTAATCATAGGAGACATGAGCATATGAGCAATACTTGTTTATAGGGTAGGGTGTAATGCAGTTGGTAGATGGTTACAGTAAATAGGATTGTAGGCCAGTGTAGTCTTTATATTTGATTGGAACAGCTTTGAGATGGGTCTCTCTCTCTCTCTCTATCTCCAGTTTTGTATTTTCTACGACGTCAAATTCATGGGTTTTCACACAAACCCCACCCCTCCATCCCCAATATCTTCCCCACTTCCCCTACTGCCATAATTGTCTTTCTCAAATAATTCTTTGCCCCCTTCTTTCTTATGACACTTTCGTAACTTGTCAAAACCTTGAGATCAGAGAGAGCTTTACATAACTCGAAAATGGGACAAGCAGACTGATGGGGTTTGTCGCCAACCGAAGCACCACTGTACATTCAAAGAGACGATCACTAGAGACATTTTGACAATTCGATCAACGCCATTGGGAGGCCGGAGTCATCGCGCTAACATTGAATCTCAAATGGGTTTCAATGGAAAGCTTACTCACTCTTCTCCCATAGTGAGTAATCTCTTTCAATTAGTCCCCTTCTACACTGCCCATAATCTGTTCACGATAATGGGTCGATGCCGGAGAAGAATTCAAATAGGTCTTGTGCGTGGCAGGGGTAGAGACGGGGTGGAGAGAGATATCAGGCTTCCAAAGGTTATAGATAACTCCTTTTGAATTGGCATATTAACCCCCTATATTTTGGACATTTTAAAAAATCAGTCCATATTAAACTTTTTAGTAAGGGTATTTTGGTATTTGAAATAATATTGGACAGAAAATGTAATGGTAACAGTGGGATGGGGAATCTGACCAAAAAAATTGAATTAAGGGATGAAACGAATAGGTTTTAAAACCCGAGGACCAAACTAATATTTTCGAAAGTAGGCCGAACTATGAAATTGAATCGAACCACGAAACCGAACTAAGTCGAACCATCGGCGTTTGGTTTGATTAGGCTCAAGACTTTAAACAGCTCAGCTCGGTTTGATTTTTTATAAACCATTGACATGCGGTTCAACTCGTATTTTGTTCCAAAGAACGAATTACACCACTAACTAGAGCCTCCGAACTCACCACAAAGACTGTTTTTTTCAATAAGCAGTAGCCATAAGGCCCATAACCTATCTGCAAGTGCAACCCATACCGCATTCTCTACCCCACTCTCCTTTCTCGCACTACTTCTCTCTCTCTCTCTCGTTATTTTGTTATATACTACCAAATTCAAAATCAAAGCAACTAAAGTCCACAAATTAAAGAAGCAATTAAAGAGAATCAATGCGCTTTGCTCACGCCTAACTCCAATGATTCAAGGGCAACAACGGGATTTATATTGAATTCTCAGGCGTTGTGCAGTGGGTTGACATAGGTGCTTACTGAGCCATGCACATTGCGGATTGGACTCATGATAGAATGACATTAGTGCAAAATGAAGGATAAATCAATAACAATGATTCTTTTTTAATCTACAAAAGAAAAACGAAAATAAAAAGAGTTGCGCTATATAAACCCCTACCCAACTAATCATGCCACCTCCCTTTCTCCATCCCTTTCTTCACTGTGTAGTAGCGCTTTCCTCTCCCTCCTCCCCCACTGCCTCCCTCCCTATCTCACTATTATTGCGCATTCTTATCCCTCCTCCTGTAACAAAAAAAAAAAGGATTTCAAAAATAACAAAAAAAAAATAACATCTCAATCTTCTCAAAATCAAACTGATAAAATTAAAAAAAAATTGAATGTTCGGCTCTGATTGGCCGAACAACATTGTGTTGTTCGACTAGCCCAGGTGGAACATTGCTGAAATTAATTTTTTTTTTTTTAAATTATACTCTTCGGTCACATTTAGCTGAACAACACTGCGTTGTTCGGCTGGCTGTAGTCAAACAGCACAGTGTTGTTCGGCCAACTGTGACCGAATAGTATAATTTAAAAAAAAATCATTTTCGGTAATATTCGACGTGGGCTAATCGAACAACACAATGTTGTTCGGTCAACCAGAGTCAAACATTCAAAATCATTTTTTTGTTACTTTACCAGTGTGATTTTGGGGAAGATTGGAAAATCATTTTTTTTTGTTATTTTCGAAATCATTTCTTTTGTTACAGGATAAGGGGTAGAAAGAAAGATAATAGTGAGAGAGGGAGAGAGAATGGAGGCACTGGGGGGAGATGGGGAGGGAGGAAGGGAGAGAGAAGGGAGACAATGGGAGGAGAGAGAGGGAAGGGTTGCTCCATAGAGAAGAAAGGGAGTGGGAAGGAGATGGGGTATGATTAGTTAAGGACGATAAATTAAAATGACAAAATAAGAAGTTAAATTTTTAGTGGGGTCTACATATAAGAACTGAGAGGATTATATTGCGCGACTTAAAAAAAAAACCTCTAGAAAATTAAAATAAAATAATTACATTAAACCGCCATGCATTATATATGAGCAAGTGCAAAATAATCCAAAATTTCATAAATAACTAATAAAAAAGTTGAGGTGACATGGCAACTTAACAGTCAAAGTGTATTGAAAGTTACTCTAAATCCTCTATTTAGCACGAAAATTAGAACATTAAAACTCAAATTGCTAAAAGTAAAACATGAGATCCTAAAATGTAAAAGTAAAATAACCTTAAATTCTAAAATGACATTGAAAATTTTGTCAACTTACCACCCAAAATCTTTTGTGATTGCATGTGTGAATTTGACTTTAAACATTGACGCGTCTGATCTCCGAACAATAAAACATTTTACGAATGGAATGGCCTCGTCTGAGAAAAGAGGGTAGGGAATACTTTATTTAGGAACTTTCTCCCACGCGGAATAAATAATATTGGAGCATTTTACGAGACATTTTTTCTCCTGTTTTATATTTTTCTTAATAATAGTTGGAGCAAAAAGTAAAAATTAAAGATATTAGAATTAATAAGTGGAATGATGAAATTGAAAATCTTTACAAGTGGAATATAAATAGGTAAATATTTGTATAAGACGGTCTTACGAATATTTTTTGTAAGGCCGATCTTTTTTACTCGACTCACCGTGTGTTGGTGGGTTGAGATGTGAGAGAGAGTTTGCTAATTCGATCCGCACGATTCTGAAGACCTACCCATATCGAGCCCGACTCGAAGCAGTGCAACATGGGCTTCGCATGCCCAAAATTCTAGAAGGCCTAATTTTAAAGAAATGTAGGCTAGATTTTAAAAATATATTATATATCATGTAACTTAAATGTATGATTGTTCTCTTGGCTCAATTGAAATTGTTGGTTAATTGTGAATATATATGTCACAAGTTTGAGTCTCAGCCAAACCTTCTATTTTATTCATTTTAGGTCCACTCTCTTCTTTGTCACGCTAATTTCCTGCTCATCCATCTTCCTTAATTATTACATTTCAAGCAAAAATCAAGTTTTTTTGTTATTGCTATTTGACTCATTTTTATTGCTTATGTTTCTTTAGTTCTTAACTTTATTAGTGATTGTGTCTTTTTTTAACTTGAATTTTTAGTAAAAACATGTTATCAAGAAAATATATATGCGGAAGTCAAAAAAGAAAAATATTGATGGGGTATATCATTTTTGTCATAAATTGTTTAAATCGATGCAAAATAGTAGTTTTCAATAAAATTTTAATGCTTATTTTTCTTATACATTTATAGGTATTGTACATTTTCAATACTATGAACGATAAAAAGTCAAGAAAAATTATTCGTCTAAAATTGTATTTTTATATATTTTTAAGGAGCATTTTCTTTTCTTTTCGCCCTGAGCCTCAAAAGTTCAGGATCGGCCCTGACGGCCTGACCCATATAAATTTATATTGTCTAGACTCTAGAGAGAGAGAATGGAAAAGGTGTGTACCACTATCGACATTTATTTTTCTTTTTTCTTTTAGGTCTCGATTGTATACGGAAATAAAATCAATTTTGTGGAATCGATTACTAGTATTAAAATTCCACAAAAATAGATGAGAAAATTATTCATAAAAAGTCTTTGGTAAGATAAGGAAGGTGACTACCAATATAGTATAAATTTCTATTATATTGTTTGGTTAGAAACAAAACAACTGAGAATCCAATGACAAAATTAGAATAATTGACAACATTACACCAAAGTGGACAAATACATGTTAATGACTATCGGATTAGAAATTAGACATTAATGTTATTACTGTTGTTCATTCTTTTTCAATTTAGGTGAAAATTTGAAATTATCAAGAAAAGTTTATTAATTAAAATTTTAAAAAAACTAATATTATCATGAAACTAGTTCAAATAAACATAGCTTAAAGTTTTGAAACAATTAAAGTATGTGCTGCTACTTAGCTAAAATATTTACTATTTTATTCTCATATAGTACCAAGCATGTTAATCACTCACATTTTTCTGTTTCATCATATACTTTAACTCATCGAATTGAATTATCATTCATAAAAAGTAATTTTAATGAATAACAAACTAGCGTTCCAACTTAATCTCACCAAATTTGATACTAAGAAGAAGAATTAAAATTCTAGGAGAAAAGTTTATTAAAGTTGTTCATTCCTTTTCAATTTAGGAGAAAAGTTGAAATTATCCGGCACCAATAAAGCAAGAAAAGCTTATTAAATTTTAAAAAAACTAATGTTCCAATTAAACTAGTTTAAATAAATATAGCTTAAAGTTTAGAAACAATTCGAGAAAAGTATGTGTTGCTACTTAGCTAAAATATTTTCTATTTTATTCTTTTATATAGTACCAAACAGGTCAATCACTCACATTTTTCTTTTTAATTCATTGAATTGAATTATCATTCCTAAAAAGTAATTTTAATGAACAACAAACTAGCGTTCTAAATTGATCTCACCAAATTTGAGACTAAGAAGAAGAATTAAAATTTTAGTCATCTCAATCAAATGGCTAGTATTGAGAACATCGTTGTTGACTACGAAGAACCACCACTAAGCAATTAGTTTGGTTTTGTCTAAAACTAACTTTAAGCATAGCAAGTAGCGTTTGCTTGACTTAAATAAAATAAAAGAAACAAAATTAGTATACAATTGTAACCATTCAAACAATTATTATTAACAAATTAAATAAGATGAGAAGTGTTAAAAAATATACTCCATGGATTCCAACTACTATGAATCCAAATCTCACTCCATCTAGATTGTGATTCCTTAAATTTTAAGAATCAATTCCAAGATTTCAAAAATCTATTTCCTTTCCAAATAAAATTCTAGTAACACCAAACACTATTAAATAATTTCATGGAATCAATTTTGCGGAATTGATTCCATTTCCGTGTATCAATCGATGCCGTAGTTGTTTGATGTTTCAGGGGCGAATAGGGGGTTTGTTGAGTAGAAAGCCCATGTCAAACTTTGCCCAAAATTTTTTGGATAAAATTCTGGTTAGACCCTTTTCCAAAGTTTCTAACCCCAAAAATCTATCGTTATTTTTTTTAATTGTAAAAGACTACTTTTCGAAAATGTCATCGACTCCTTCAACAACTCAGACAAATACATTAGATTCAAAAATCATCATTGTTGCGCAACAAAATGGGGAGCATGTAAATAGATTTTTTAATTTATAAAATATGAAAATGTAATGAATCTGTGCTGAGTTGAGATTTTTCAGTAAAGACCAAGACAGAGGAGGAGGAGAAATAAAAAGACTTACAACAGAGGAGATGGAAAAAGAAGGTGAAGAATGTGGTCTAGTTCTTTATGATTTTATATCACGGTGCAAAAATATCAGATTAATGTATCACATTACAAAAATTGATGTATCGCGGTACAAAAATAGACTATGCAATTAAGCTGATAAATCGCGATTCAAACATTGATGTATCATAGTGTAAAAATAGACTAGATAATTAAACTGATAAATCGCGATTCAAACATGTATCACTGTGCAAAAATAGACTAGATAATTAAACTAATGAATCGCGATGTAAAATTAATGCAATAAAATTGATGCATCGCGATTCAATAATCAATGCACTCAATTAAATTGATGAATCGTAATTTAAACATTGATGTATCGCGGTGCAAAAATAGACTAGATAATTAAGCTAATGAATCGCGGTGCAAAAATTAATGAAATAAAATTGATACATCACGGTTCAATAATCAATGCACCGTGATTCATTTTCGTAGCACACCTCATGCTCATTAAGTGTATCAGTCTTTTTGCCCCCAAAAGGTGTCTTTTTCCGATTTGAAAAAAAAAAACACGATGCTGGAGCGAATAAAAACTTTGGAAAGTGGACCGGTCTGTAATTTTTCCTAATTTTTTTTTTAGGAATAATTATGGGCCGGTCCACTTTCCAAAGTTTGTAAAGAAATTTAGGTCGATCCCCTGTGGTGAAATGTTAACTGGAAAAGTCCAAGATATTTTTTTAACCCGCTAATTACACTTTTGGGGAGAGGAAAAATAACGAAGATAACATTAATGAAGAAAAGGCACGTGCGCAAAGCCTTTGCTCAAATTTGGGCATCCCAATATACAATTAAAGTTTGTCCAAATTTAAACATTGCAATACATAATTGAAGTATGTCCAATTCTACGTATCCCAATGCAAAAATCTCCGCCCAAATTTAGTCATGATAATGTAAAATTAAACATCACAATGCACAATTACCTATTTGACTTTCTCACTCTGTTTGAAAAGTGTAAGAGAAAATCAAAGCTTTTCCATGATAGTAAATCTGAAAAAAAAAAAAAAATACATTCTTGTAATAACCGGTTGTTGATTACTCACAGTCAAACCAAATGCCCGTTTAACTTACTCGTTTAATTTATCTTCAATAAGAGCAAGTCTAATGGTGGTATTTGTCTATAGATATCAAAACTAAATTTTGATACCTATTGGTTATTATCCATAGATATCAAATGATCATCTACAACTATAGGTATCAAAATGAATGATAATACAATTAGGTGTGGTACCAAGGTGTGGTATCAAAACTATTCCAGTATCGTACTTAATAGTTCGAAAAAAACATTTACCTTTCGGGGGCGTTCCCCTCGAACCCCCACGAAAAGGCGTTGCTCCCACAACCAGACCGGGTAGGTCGATGCATGTTTTGTTGCGCAACAATAATGATTTTTGAATCCAATGTATTTGTCAGAGCTATTGGAGGAAACAATGACATTTTCGGAATAATATTTCAAAAAATGGACTTTAGCGATGAAAAAAAACGGGGAAGTGCAAGGGTTAAAAACTTTGAGAAATGGACTGATCGTAATTTCACCTAAAATATTATAATCTCTCTGCTCTGAGTAAAATGTCTAATATATTATTTTAGAATGTTTCTCTTGGAAAGTTCGCTGTCAAATAATTATGTTTTCATTTCTATAATATTTCAACTTTACCCTTCCACATTTATATTAACAGAGTACTTATGCTCAGTCCCCCGGGGCATAGCTGAGTGGTAAAAGGAGGGGGACATAAGATTCTGGAGGCATGCAGCGTGGGTTCGATACTTGGTGGAAGCAATTTACTTTCTTCTGAGGTTAGACCTTGTATGTATTATTAGTTGACATGTTCTCAAACCATGTATTATTCTGGCACATCCCGCGATTTCCCTGGTAGTAGCAATGAGGGACCAGAACTACTACCTTAGGATTAAACCTGGTTTTTTTTTTTAAAAGAGTAGTTATGCTCAACCATTTTTGTAATTATGATCAACTTTAATGCTATTTATATTTATTAATAAGTATATTTTTCAAACATGAACTATTTTACTAAAATCTAGAGAGTATTACCTAAAGTGGGACGACAACCTTACCTAAACAGACAGTTTTGGCGGAAGGAAATAATTATACTCAGCTCAAATGTCATTTTCCACCAAAAGAAGCAACAAACATCTCTCATTCACTCGGTATCTACGTTATAAAATAGTTCGCCCGATTGACTTTAGCTAACCGGTTGCCCATATTGATCCCACAACAAGATCCAACAGTCGTGGGTTAGTTATAAATAACCCGCTTACAAACAGCCCCCCTCAACTACCACTTGAAGCAGTGTACTCTCTCAAGTATAACATTTTTTTTATATCACAACTTCTATTTAGGCACCGTCGTGTTTCAATTGACAAAATTATACAATATACTGACATTGTCCCACAGACATGATCAATTAAAAATAGCTCTCCTCAATTATGGGTCGAGTTTGAATTGGCCAATCAACTACCGCTTGAGGCAATGTACCTCCTCAACTATAACATTTTCTTAAATCACACATTCCATTTAGGCACGCTTGTTTCAATTCACAAAATTATACGATATATTGACACTGTGCCATAGACACGAGTACGATGATCTAGTTTAATATTTTTTTTCTAACTCTTGTAGTTTATCATTTTAAAATTCCAATTGATAGTTTTATTACTCCCTCCGTTCCTAAATTATCGTTTTGGTGGACTTGATACACGGTTTAAGAAAACACATTTAACTGAATTATTAATATTAATTTGATGTGTAGTTTACTTTAAAGCACATGTGTATGTGGCACATAATTAAAGTAGAATGAAAAAGTAAGGGTAAAGTGATAAAAGTGTTGTCCTAAAAAGAAAAGTTTCAAACAAGACAATTATTTTGGAACGGATGAAAAAGGAAAGTAGGACAATAAATTTGGGGACGAATGGAATATATGATAAAAATGTAAATGTTAAGTTTGTAGTAACTATTTTTAAATCTTTATATTTTGTACACATTTTAGACCCAACATATAGACATTTAATTTAATCGTTTAGTCGTTATCTTTAAAATATTTCAAAATATTTTTTTATTTTAATATTAATTGTACATATTTATGTTTCCTTTTGATTTAGTTTATTTTCTTATAAAATTATTTAAATATTAGTTCTTTAAAAATGATGATTTTTATGATATTAAAAACATGGAACATGACGTGATAAGTTATGACCACCATCGATTAAGCTTGGTGCTTGTCTTTCAGTTCTAACACTACCATGTTTTGCTCGAAATTATTGTTATGCTCGGAGATGTTGTTATGCATTAAGCTCTCGTGGTATCAAAATCATGAATCTGCACCTGATTTTGTAAATATTAACCACTTCACCTCAATTTAATTGTTTATGTTTTGCTTGTAATTATACTTTATAAATAAAAAATAAATATTTATTTTGCAAAGTTCTGGATTTGTATTGCACCAACAGGACCCCCTAAATTTGCGATGCACAATTTGGAATTAATAAATCTTGATGTAATTTTTTGAATTTACGATGCACCAACTGGACACCATACGTAGAAATCTCGATGCACAATTTTAGATTTGTGATGCAAAATTTGGAATCAGTAAATCCCGATGCAAAAATTGAATTTCTGATGCACAAATTAGAAGTACGAGGCAGCGCACACTTAATCTAATTTCATTAAAGGTATACTCATTCTTTCGTCCCAAAAATACCTTTTACTAGTTGAATTATAATATAGAGGACTTTAGAGGTTGGAAATTGTCAAAAGTGGGTCAGCCCGGTGAACCGAAATGACGAGTATACCCTTAATGAATTGAACTCATGCACTATAAGCATCAGTTCCTACATCACGAAGCATGATTTTGAATCCCAATGCATGATTATTTACATCACAATTCATGATTTTTGCATTGTAATATATGATTTAGAATCGTGATGCACAATTTCAAATTGTGTACTTGTCATTTCCATTTGATAGCGGTGCCTCGCATTGCAAATTGATGCATCGCGATCCCAAATCGATATAGCGCGATTCAAACTGGTCCATTTATGTTTCATAGATATGCTTCAGGACTGCAAATTGATGCATCGCGAATTCAAATCAATGTGTCGTGATTCAAATTGATTTCATCTACATCTCTTATGCCTTCTTCTTCATCGCCCTCTGTCGCAAGCCTTATTCTTTCTGCTCCGAAATTTTCCTTCTAAAAAATATTTTACCTTTCGAAACAATTGTGATTTTTTGTACAATTTAGGAAGAATACATTGGAGTTATGGAAGATATGTTGGAGATGTGGCTGAAATATTGGAAAAAGAAGCACTTGAGTCGTGTAATGAGATGGACCTGGGCATTTTAGGAAGATGATTATAAAAGAGACATTTTTTGGTTGAAAAATAAAAGAGTGGATCAGAGCGGTTAAATGTTTGGATAAACTGCAGGTCGATCCACTTTGCTAAATTTTTAACATGTTAAGTACCTCTTTTTTTTTAACCGCATAAGTTCACTTTCGTTAAATTCTTACTTGAATGCCTTCGTCCAACAATCTAGCAGTGTTCTCATCTAGCGAGTTCTCGTCTTTGAGTCTTGGTTCATGGCCTGAAAGGATAATTTTTTTTATCAGGTCCTAAGATGTGGATCCTTTGGTAGGTGATAGTTACAGAGCTTGGGTTACAAACATGCACGAGATTACTCAATGAAATCCTTTTGTTAAATAGATGTGGGGGAACTAGAGCTCCAACGAAAGTATGACCCTGGTACGTCTAACTTATTCTCGAATCAATGCTTCACGTCGTGACAGTGATGGCCCTGAGATTTTGGGGGCTCTAGGTGAACATAAAAAATAGGACCCCAACATATACAAGTTTAAAAAAAAAAAACTATGAGGAATTAACAACTTAAAAATTATTCAATTTCATCGAACTCGTTTATAAATCTATAATAATCAAAAGAAACAGTTCATAAATAAATAAGTAAAAGTGTCACTTAAACATAACTCTTTTAGCATGTTTAGCTGCAAACTCACTAATTAAACCTTAAAAACTAATTAGCTAATTACTTTATACTTAGATAAACGTCTTGATTAATGATTCTTCCGATATAGTTTACATAAGAAAAAACAAAACAAAAAAAAACCTCAAACAAAATTTTAAAATAATTTAGAAGAAAGAGATTAGGGATAGAGATTTACCTTTTCAAAAATTTGGTAGCTATGAAATTTTGATTTTGCTTAGTGAACATCGCCTATTTTTTAATTTTCTTTTGCTTGGGACACCGCCACTTTTACTGCTTTATTGATATTGATTGATTGTGGAGATTTCATAATGAGATGCGCTATATAGCTCCTCATTTGCTATAAGTTAACCCCCCCCCCTAAAAAAAACCAACCTTCCTAATTTATCAATTTTTAAATCCAAACTCAAACCCCCCCTGACTCCCCTATCCACCGAATCTTTCTCCCTCTCATAGTATACCCTCTCCATCACCACCTCCTCCCTCCTTTCAATCCCATCTCCACCTTACCCTCCCTCCATCACACTCACACCTTCGTTCCCTAGCAATTTCTTCCCTCGATCGACCATGGTCGAACAACTTGAATTGATTATTTTTTTCAAAGTAGGTTGTGTTTGGATGGAGGATGAAGTGGATGAGAGGGAAGGAAGGGGGAGAAGGGAAGACAACCAGTGGGAGGGAGGGGGACAAAGTCCCTCGCCATCTCCTCCCTCGATCGACCATGGTCGAACAACTTGAATTGATTATTTTTTTCAGAGTAGGTTGTGTTTGGATGGAAGATGAAGTGGATGAGAAGGAAGAAAGAGGAAGAAGGGAAGACAACCAGTGGGAGGGAGGCGGACGGAGGACACAAAACAATGGAAGAGGCAGGGTGAGAGGGAGAGTAAGAGTGGGAGGGGAAGAATAGAACGCAGTGGAAGGGAGGGGTGGAGGACGCACTGGGTGGGGGGATGGAGTAGGCAGTAGGGGGTTTGAGTTTGGATGGTGAAGGGTAAATTAGGAAGTTTAGGTTTTGGGGGGAGGGGTCAACTTATAGCAAATGGGGGGCTATATAGCATGTCCCTTTCACAATCTCGATTTAAGTTAAGTAGTTACCTACCTTTTACTTTCAAATTTGCAAATCGGCCCTTTATTTATATGGTATGTACTAATTTGGATTAAAATTTAGTGGCCCTATTTTGGGGTGATAATCTGGAGGTCCTAGGCAGCTGCCTAGTGGGCCTAGGCCCAAGGCCGGCCCTGGATCATGACTCGGGTTCCTAGGTATCTTCTAAGAAATACACTCCTAGAAAAGGAAAACTACCATAACTTGAAATGTAAATTGACTAAGATTCGGCAGCTAAGAAAGTAGAGAAAATTCTCAAGGACCGATGATTATAATAGTTGTTGGTCCAACTATACTTTGATTATAATATGTATTGGTCAAACTATATATGCATGTCTTGCGCAACTATATAAAAAAGGATCATACGAAATTCCATTTGAATTTCAATCGAGATGCAATGATTTAAAATTTTGATGCATCGATTTGAAACAACGATGCATCGCTATGCTGAACAATTTGGAATCATTCATCGCGATGCACAAACTATGCATCACAATTAAATTTGTGCATCGCGATGCGTGGGCGGAAGCTTTTACATTAATTGTATTTCCATCATTTTGCACTTGATGTGCACCAAAATATTGGACTCGAAAAGATAGTCCAAAAGAGTACTTTTAAAACATACTCAAAAGATTGGGCCAAATCCATACCCGAAAGAAGGGCCCAAGCCCAACTGGAGAAGGTATCCCATTAATATAAATATAGAAACTTCCTCCTTTTGAAACATATTCATTTACTTTCCCAGCAAAATAAGGAGCAGCTCTCCTTTTCTCTCTCTCCCTCACGGTTTACATACAAATATATACATTATACAGATTATTATATCTGAGGGTTTTGGGGGATACTCCCACCCACCCACGGTATTTCATTTTGCAGACTAAACAGCCAAATATCCGCCAAACAACGTCACATATCAGTCATGAACGACGAGACCTTTGGCACCCCCTCTCGTAGCGTGATCAACACTAAATGGCTTTTCTGCATTTAAAAAAAAGGGGGAATTTCAAGTGGGTACAATTTTGAAAACATGTTTTCATCTAGAACCATCAATTTTTTAGACATTTCATGTAACTACAAATTGCTTGCCAAATGACAAAAATGTCATTAATGAAAACTCTGATGCCAAAAAATCAATCTGATGTCAGACATCAGAAATCAACCTGATGCCAAAATCAAGCTGATGTCAGGCATCAGAAATCAACCTGATGCCAAAAATCAACCTGATGCCAGGCATCAGAAATCAGATCTTGGCATCAGAAAATCAAATATTGGCATCAGAAAATCAGATCAAGGCGAGCATTAATACCACCCAAAAAGCTGATGCCAAAAAAAATTTGATGCCAAAAATCTGATGCCAAGACTTGGCATCAGATGAAAAAAATTCAAAACAAAATGCTATCATCGATGATTTCCCGAATGAAATGCTATCGCACATCTATGTCTTTCGGCCTCTCAAAATAGATCTGATCGCGAGTCAAATGGATAGCACTCTGACTCTCGAAATGGACGACAATCGCCCCAATATCCACACTGAGCTCACCGAATAAAGCCTTAAGCCAAATAGCTTCCTTAGCTGCTTCAGTCATTGCCACTCTTCTGCCTCTGTAGTAGATAAAGCAACTATAGCCTGCAAAGTCGCTTTCCAACTAAGCAAGATCCAGATGCAAAGTAGGACCGTGCCCAAACTTCACAGATGCATCTACTCTACCTCATAAATACCGAAGTCTCCATTTCACTATAGCCAATGAATCTCACCGGGATTTTACATATACCTGCTCACCACACTGTACCCACCAGTGACGACGGCGGGCGTGATGACGCCGACAACCAAGCTCAAAAAGAAGAGGCCACGAAAATATGAAGGGTAGGGGCGTGCAGCGCGGGGCGTGCAGCGCTAAGCAAATTTCGAGAACGAGGACGAGGACGATCGAGGACGTGGACGATCGTACACAAAGGGGCAAGAAACAGATAAAAGGGGCAGTGATGTACTTTCACACAAAAAATGTACCCAAAAGATATGTCTAAAAAATAGCAGGTTTGATTTGAAAACATGTTTTGAAAAACGTACCGGCTTGTAATTATTCCTAAAAAAAATGTGGGGAAAAAGGGCCGGACCGGAGTTCCTACCCTAAATGATTAACAAAAGGTATCGGCCAGTGATTTGTCCAAAAATGGTTAAAGACGAAAATTTGTTGGGTGGTTGAACGCACTTATTGGGCTAGATGAATATCATTGGTGGCAACTGGATAGGCATAGTTAGTGAATTAAAAGCCTTGTATAACATTTTTGTAATTTTATAACTGTAAGTAACTGTAAGTACTCTCCCTTGGAAGCAAAAGTAACTGTAGTCTGTAGTACTCTCCTTGCAAGCAAAAATTCATTATATTATATTTGGGCAAAACACACAAATGGGCCACCCAACTTTGGACCATATTGCAATTCGGCCACCGAAACTTTGGTTCATCTATTTTGGCCACCCTACTTTAGTTCTGATGCAAGCCGCCCCATTTTTTGGATGGCCGTTAGATTTCGCCGTTAAATCATGTTAAATGTCTATTTTACCCCTGTAAATATCAATAAAAGAACAATTATATTTAAAAGGGGTGAAAATGTAAATAATATAATTTGTGTGTTTTGGATCTGTTCATCTTCATCTCTTACACACAAACACAGATCTGTTTTGGATCTGGCATTAGCAGTTCACGAGATCTCACACACACACACACACACACACATCTCTCTCAAACAGAGATCTCACAAACACGGATCTCACACACACATCTCTCTCGCACAAACACTGAATTAGCAGTTCATCTTCATCTCTCTGCTCCGCCTCTCTCTCCTCCCTTCCAACAAAACCCTAACCCCCAAATTCCACCACCACACTAATCTCACACCTTCCTTACCTCACGCCTCCGGCCAACTCTCTCGATCACCAACCTCCGTCGCAGTAGCACCAGTTCCCCCACTCGAACCACCTTCGTCGTCTGTGCTTCACACAACTCAACGCCGGTCCCGAACCGCCTGATCTCCGCCGTCGCCTACTTTTTACCATTCTTCAACGGCCTCCAGTACGGACGACTTCGCACAGCACCCGAGGACACTAGGTGTCGTGCTAAATCCAATCCTCCCACTCCTCGCCGTTTACCGGTCGGTTCCGTTCGCAGGCTATGTCGCCTTCTTGGTCCTCTACGCCGACGTGGTACGGAACATCAATTTTAGCAATTACGTCATGTTTAACTCGATGCAGGCGGTGGTTCTGGACGTGTTGATGGCGGTGCCGTTGTTGATACAGCAGATTTTGACGCCGAATCCACGCGGTTTTGGATTGAAAGTTCTGGAGATTAGCCACAGCGCATTGTTCGTAATCATCGTGATGTGTTTTGTTTATGGTTTGGTGTATTCGGTTTTGGGCTGGACTCCTTATTTTACCGTTTGTGGCTGACGCCGCCGGCCGGCAAATGTAAAACATCAAACAAATCGGACGGAAAATCAATCAAATATGGATCGAAATTGATTCCGGAAGAGCAAGGAAAATTCGCCGGCAGCCCAACAACAGCCCCACCATCACCGAGGATTCAACCCAATACCCAATTGGCGGGATCGGCGACGGCGAAGGATCGGAGGTTATGGGTGGGATTTGAGAGAGAGAAAGCGAGAGGGCATAGATGAGAAACATATCTGTGTTGTGTGAGAGAGAAAGAGAGAGATGAAGATGAACAGATCTTTAACCCCCCAAATTATATTATTTACAGTTTGACCCTGTTTTAAATATAATTGTTTCTTTATTGATATTTACAGGGGTAAAATAGACATTTAACATGATTTAACGGCGAAATCTAACAGCCATCCAAAAAATGGGCTCGTTTGCAACAGAACTAAAGTAGGGTGGCCAAAATAGATGAACCAAAGTTTCGGTGGCCGAATTGCAATATGGTCCAAAGTTGGGTGGCCCAGTTGTGTGTTTTGCCTATTATATTTTTTAAGTGTAAGTAACTGTAGTACTCTCCCTTGGAAGCAAATATAAAGAGTCCACTTTTTAAAATTTTATTTGTAGTTTTTATAATAATTCATTTTTATCTAAATAAAATATTTTATAATTGTGATTAATTTTAATGTCATTAAATTACTATTATTTTTAAATAAGAATAGTTTGAGCGAAACGAGGTAGTATTTAATTACTAGTACTCGCTCCGTTTTTAAATAATTGTTCCTCTTTTATTTTTTATCTGTTTCAAAATAATTGTTTTTTTTCAAAATTTTCTTTTATCGGAAAAACATTTTTATCACTTTATCTTTACTATTTCAATATATTTTAATTATGACCACAAGTTTAAGTATATTAAAAAAACTACACATTAGACTAATATTTATAATACAATCAATAATTTTTTGTTAGACGGTATGCCGGGTAAAAGAAGGGGATTAATTGAAAACGGAGGGAGGGAGTAGTAATTAGAACTGCAATAAACATAACAATATGATCTCTCTGGTAGTATTTACTATTTAGGAGACGTCTGGATCCACGTGTACGTAAATAGGGACTCTGCCCTCACCCTCTAACGTCTTTTATTTCATCAAAAAAATAAAATAAAAGAAAATACGGTACATTTGAGAATTGAGATGCTAGTGCTACAAACACAGGGGGAATATAATACATATAACATATGGATAATTATTTGATCAAACTGGAAAAGAAGGAGCCAAAGCAGGGGCTTGGATGAGGTTGAGAGGCGTAATTGGTCCTGGTGCGACATTTCCTGAACTTTTTATTTCAGCCATACCACGGCGTGAGTTTCCTCCTTGTGCCTCAGTCTCACATAGTTGGGGTAGATATACACCTACAAATTCAGTTAAATTTGTAACACGATATGATCAAAAAAGGAAAGAATATATACTATATAGCATTATAGCAGTATACCTTCGCCAGCAGCAAGATTGAAGTAGAGATCTAGGAGGTTAGGGCAGGTATTGTAGCATTGAGGGGAGCAAAGGTTTTGGGTGAAGTGAGAGTCGAGGAGAGAATCAGATGAAATTCCAAGCACATTTCTATCAAGCCCGCATGCTTGTATGCAGTCATCAGTTTCGATCCAGTCCTTTAACTTATCAGCTTCGATCTCTGAGCTACTGCATACATATACTTCCTCTGGTCCAGCATGCTTCTCCAGCACACACCTCTGTCCTGTCGCTGATACCGCAAATGCGCACTCGTCTTTTTTCAGATTCTCACAAGTTATGCTTCCTTCACCCACACCCACAAATTAATAATCATGGTTAGTTAGATTTATCATGCATCCATACTAGTATCTAGAAATATACATATATGAATTAATTAGAGTACGTATTACATAGAGCCGCTAGCTACTAGGTTTTGGTTTGAAACCTTAATTAATTAACATGCATGTGCATTGGTGAGAAATGAGAATAGAAGATTTGAGTCACCTTGTGTGGCTTGGAGTTGGATGCAAATGACAACAAGTGCCAAAAAGTTGTAGAAATGTGAAGAAGCCATGGAATCAATATTGAAAGGGTGGCTAGAATTGAAGAAACTTTCAAGTTTGTAATTTGTTTGGGAAGTAATGCTATTTATAGTGTGGTGAAATGGAGTATTTATTTTTATTTATATATAATAAATGGAACTGTACATGTGTTAAGTAGACTTTGGGTACGTATCATGAAAACCAAGTAATCCTACCTTTGGAATGTTCATTAATTCGAGTGGTCAATTTATTTAGGTGTAATGTAATTAGCAGTCAAATGTTTCCACCATTCATGGCGAGTTATTTTTCCACAATTTCTACATGGTTGTGGAAAATAAGATTTAACCCTACTGTTGCCATTGATTGTGTTTAAAACTCACTTCTAAGGGCTCGTTTGGTGCAGCGTTTTGAAAACGCAGCGTTTTGAAAACGGAGTTTTATATTTGTAAACACGTTTGGAAAATTATTTCAAAACACTATTTTTCATAAACATACTAGTTGAAAACGTAGCATATTTTTAAAACGCTACATTGAAACATTTTTAAAGAGAAAACGCTGCGTTTTTTACCAGCGTTTTGACCAAAACGCTCCACCAAACAAGCACTAATTAATTTCGGCTCCACCCTGCATTAATTCTTAATTCTGCATTCTGCAAGATGAATGAATGAATAGACTTTTTAATAGCTTCTGTGCCAATTCAATTAGGAGGGACATGGGAAGAGATCGAACCTGAGACCTCACACAGAAGGGGCATGAGAAGGAATCAAAGCTAAGATCTTACACTTTATCAATCTATATCTCTACCACTGATCCAACCCTTAGGGGTAATTCAATTAGGATTAGATGTCGTCACCATTAGGTGTTAATTTTAAATTTTTAAAGTTCGATAACACAAGTGTTTTTCTTTCTAGCCATCTCTCAACCATTTCATTGTGCATCCTCTTTCTCAATAATATGAAACAAAAATATAATACTTGACTATTTGGCAGGGACGGATGGATTACCAGATAAAAAATGAGATTAGAATAGATAAAGAAATAGCGCAACTGTTTCAAGGTTGACGTGGAAAACGGTTTCAATTATTAAACTCCAACCACCTACCATACCAACGACGATGGTCAAGTAGGTTGTTGCTTTGAAATGGTCCCTGGCCATAAGTCTTGCAAATTATTAGTCCACTACTTTCTTTGTGTGTTCCACCCATGGAAATTTCTAACTTCTCTAAGTTCCACAACTTATTAGAACGCAACGAATTAGTCTACGACTTTCATGTCTGAGTCTGGGATTTTTTTTATTTATTAGAACTGACATTTGATTCCTCGAGTTTTATGGCAAGGTCTGTGAAAACTATGGAAATGTAAATGGCAAATCAGATCAAACAGTGAGATGAAGGTTTGGAGGGAAAGAGTATTTCTGATTCATGAGTCGTATTTTCTGTTACACGAAGAATGGAGCACCTATTCCCACTATATAGCTACAATACAAAATGGTTACTCTCTACCTCCACTAACAAACTAGCATAACTGATTTGTACAGCCTGGCAAGAAACAGAAAATATCTAAAAACTAACAGAAACGATCATTAATAAAATAGTTACAAAAGTGCCCCTAAGATCATCTCCATATATCCACACAAGGTAGTTGGATAGCCTTGTAAAATCTTTGTAAGTCAGCCTTCATCTTGCTTGATCTGTGCACATTGTTTACTTGAGGTTTAGCCAGATTACTCACTTCAGCATTGTCTACACTCCCCCCACAAGTTGAAAGTGGAAATGCACTAAGAACTTTCAACTTGGATATCAAAAACCAATGGGAAACCTTCCCCAAGGATTTGGTGAATATATCAGCCATCTGAGGGTGTATTAAACCTTGTTGAACTTTCTCACGTACAAAATAACAATCAAGCTCAATGTGTTTAGTCCTAGCATGATAAAATGGATTAGAGGCTATAGCTATTGCAGCAGAGTTGTCACAGTACACTGGAACAGGAAGAATATGAGAGATTTGCAAGTCTTTCAAGAGAGCATGAACCCATAGAATCTCACAGCTAACAATAGCTAGAGTTAGTACGAAGACACAGATGCGTTCTTGGACAGCCAGAGATAAGAGAATTCCCAAGGAATATGCGAGAAACACGTGACATATTTTACGTCATTTGGATCCCCGCCCAATCACTATCACAATAGGTGTAAGGTTTAAGTCATTAATGGATGAGAGAAAGAGCCCTTGTCTGGACAAGCTTTGAGATATCTCAAAACCCTAAGTAATGCTTTCATATGTAGATCAGATGGAACATGTACAAAGCCGACTCAAAGTATGTGCGGCAAAAACTATATCGAGCCTAGTAATGGTCGGGTATAACGGTTTACCAACTAAGTCTATAGAGGCGGGGATGCGGAAGAGGAGTCCCTTCAGAGGCCAACGGCTTTGTATTAGGATCCAAAGGGATAGTCAAAGGCTTTGCTTCGTTAATCCTGCAGCTTCTATAAGATCCAATACATACTTTCTTTGGGTGAGGTGAAAACCATGAGCGGACTGGTCACTTCAATCCCAAGTAATATTTGATGAAGCCTAGATCTTTGATCTTGAATTGAGAATCAAGAAATTGCTTTAAAGACCGAATAGCGCAGGATCATTCCTGTGATGATGATATCATCTACATAAACTAGAAGGGCGATAAACTTGTCATTATGCTTCATGGTGAACATAGAATAGTCTGCATGAGATTGCACAAATCAATGTTCAAGAAAGACTCGTAAGTTTAGCAAACCACCGTCTGAAGCCTGTTTAAGACCATACAATGACTTCTTAAGTTGACAAACCGGGCTTGGATCTTTGATCAAAGGGAAACCTTGGGGCATGGACATGTAGACTTCTTCATGAAGATCCTCATGTAGAAAAGCATTATTAACATCTAATTGATGAACATCCCAACCATTGGCGCAATTGATAGTAGAACTCTAACGAAAACCATCTTTGCAACAGGAGAAAAGGTTTCATGATAGTCTATGCCCTCGATTGTGTGTACCCTTTTGCTACTAATCTAGCCTTGTATCTTTCAACACTTCCATCGAATTATACTTAACCTTATACACCCATTTGCACCTATTGTTTTCTTGCCGAGGTAAAGGAACCAATTCCCGTGTATGATTAGCTTCTAAAGTCGTCAATTCCTTATTCATGGCATCAATCCAATGTTGGTGTTTAATAGCTTGATTATAGGATACGAGTTCAACATTACCATGTAAAGCATTAACAAAATGAAGGTGTGAAAAATCAAAGTGTGATAAGTTGTGAAGTGATTGATGTGATGTTTAGAAAAGGAAGTGACATAGTCCTTAAATCTAACAGGAGAAGTGGGAACCCTAGAAGAATATTTCCTAAGAGGGACTGGAGGAGGAATGTGAGTATCTTGTTCAGATACCTGAGGAGATGTAGGACTTGGACTAGGAACCCGTGCGAAATTCGAGGAGAAGAATGAATTTGTTCGGTATCGAGGTGATGAAGGAACATGAGGAGGTATAGGATCGAAATGGGAGAAGAATGGGTTTGAGGAAGAGGGGTTGAAGGGCAAGTATGATGGACAGGAGGAGAATCATCAACAGGCCAAGGTAGGGAAGTGGTGTCTGAAGGAATATAAGAAGAAGTAGAAGAAAAAGGAAAAATGTGTTCATGAAACACAACATGCCTACTTATGAAGAATTTCTTGGAGGTAAGATCATACAAAATATACCCCTTCTGTCCATGAGGATAACCAAGAAAAACTGACTTGATGGCCCTAGGTTCAAATTTATCAGAATCATGTACAAGGCATAACACAGTACCAAAACTCTTGAGGTCGGTGTAGTTAATCGGATCGTTGAACAGGATTTCATGAGGGATTTTAAAATCTGTGGCACTAGTGGGCAGCCTATTAATCAAATAAGTGGATGTGAGAAGGCAATAACCCCAAAAGTGTTTTGGTAGACTTGCTTGAAACCTCAATGCCCTAGCCATTTCAAGAAGTTGTTTGTGTTTTCTTTCTACAATACCATTTTGTTGTGGTGTGTAAGTACATGAAGACTGATGTGATATTCCTAGTTTGGCTAGAAAAGGAGTAAGTTCTTGATTGAAAAACTCAGAACCATGATCAGTTCTGATGGACTTAACAGTTTTAACTGTGGATTGAAAATGATTCTGCACATAAGCAATGAAATCCTGCAATATTTTGAATACATGGTACTTTGTTGGGAGCAAAAATGTCCATACACATCTGGAACAGTCATCCACAATGGTAAGAAAATATCTACAACCTTGCATAGTAGGTATTTTGTAAGGACCCCACAGGTCACAATGAATCAAGTCAAAACACTTAGAAGCATGAGATACACTACTTTGGAATGGGAGTTTATGTTGTTTGGCTAATGGACAGACAGAACAAAATGAAATACATTCATGATTTATTGTCTTGGAATGAAAAACATGAGACAATTGTGGGATTTTCTTCAAAGTATGGAGAGAGGAATGGCCCAATCTTCTGTGCCAAAGCTCAGAAATGTCCAGGTTGGGCATGGCTGCTGTTGATCCAACCAAATTGGGCACAATGGGAATGGATGTGGAGGCTTGTCCTTGCAGCAAAAACAACCCTCCATGAAGATCACCAGTGATGATGACCTTCTTCATCTGGTCCTGGAAGATGCACTTAGAATTGGTGAATGAGACTAAGTATGAAGTACTAGAAATCAACTTAGAAACAGATAGGAGATTGAACTTGAAACCAGGAACATATAAGACATCATGCAAAACAAAATCAGATGCCACATTAACAGACCCCTTTTGTGTGATAATGGCATGATTTCCATTAGGAAGAGATAGAATAATAGGTGTGTGTAATGAAACAACAGAATGCATAAGTTGGATGGAGATGCAAACATGGTCAGTAGCACCTGAATCTACTATCCAGGTATTAGCACCTTGAATTGATGATATAAATTTGTCATGACAGCTATTAGTAGTACCCATACCTGCAAAAGGAATATTGGAACCTGAAGTGAAAGTTGAAGCAACAAGGTGATCCTCAGGATGATCTTTTCCCTTCAGCATAGACATGACCTGACCTAATTGTGTCTTTAATTGCTCAATTTCAGATTGAGTCCCCTCATCTACAATTTTACCTTGTACCTGCATTGCCTTAGCTCCCACATTCCCACAATTCTGGCCTTTGTGTCCATCTCCAGAACCTTTGAACTGTTTCTGATTGTTCAGAGAATAAGCTGGATGTCCCACTGGGAATCCATGCAGCTTGAAACATTCAGACTTAACATGCCCTTCCTTATTGCAATAGTTACAAATAATCCCCTTTTTAAAAGGTGCCTTCACATAACTTGCTTTATTTCCATGTCCAGAAGCAGACCTATCACAAGATCTAAAGTTTGTGGTATAATTGGCAGCTAATTTTAATTCAGCTTCCTGATTAGTCTTGGTCATGTTAGCAGCCACAATGTTGTGGTCAGTAATGTAACCTATCTTCAGTGACTCTTCCTGTCGTACCATGTAATATGCCTCTCCAATGCTAGGTAAAGGTTTCATTCTTAATATCTGGCCTCTAATATTAGCATAACTATCATGCATTCCCATAAGAAACTGCATGAGTTTCTTCCTTTGTTCTCTAAGTTCTTGTGCCTTGACAGCACCACATACACAACTATTACAAGTACAGGCTGTAATGGTGTCTAGGGCAACACACCCATAATCCCTTCATCTTATGATAGTAGGCCTCTACAGATCCATCCCTTTGTTCTAGCCTATGCAAATCCTTTTCTAATTGAAAAGCCCTATGTCCATCAATATTAGAGTACCTTTCCTTTAATTCAGTCCAAACAACAAAGGCAGATGAAATGTATCTCAAGCTATTGCTAATTTCTTCTGAATCAACATTGAAGATCCATGAAATCACCATATCATTTGCTCTTGCCCAAAGTGGATGTAGAACAGAAGTTGTTTCAGGGATAGGGTAATTACCACTGATCAAAGAAGATTTGTTCTTAGCAGATAAGGAAATCTGCATAGACCAAGCACGTCTATAGTTATCACTACCAGTCAATTTAATCGAGATAAGGACCAAACCTGGATGATCATTGTTATGAATGTACAGAGGATGCATGTTCGAATCTATGGAAATTTCCATTGTAGCAGATGTTCTGGTTCCTTCTCTTGCTCCATTGGAGGAGGTATTCTGCTCTGAGTTGCTTGCTTCAGCCATGAGATAAACGAATGTAAAAGGATCAAGATGAAGATTCGATCAGAAACAATCGAATGGGGTTCGAAAATAGGGATTCTGAGATAATAGAATCGAGTATTCAAACAAGCTTCAAAGCAAGAGGAAGCATAGGATCGAATTGCTCTAATACCATGAAAACTATGGAAATGTAAATGGCAAATCAGATCAAACAGTGAGATGAAGGTTTGGAGGGAAAGAGTATTTCTGATTCATGAGTTGTATTTTCTGTTACAGGAAGAATGGAGCACCTATTCCCACTATATAGCTACAATACAAAATGGTTACTCTCTACTTCCACTAACAAACTAGCATAACTGATTTGTATAGCCTGGCAAGAAACAGAAAATATCTAATAACTAACAGAAACGATCATTAATAAAATAGTTACAAAAGTGCCCCTAAGATCATCTCCATATATCCACACAAGGTAGTTGGATAGCCTTGTAAAATCTTTGTAAGTCAGCCTTCATCTTGCTTGATCTGTGCACATTGTTTACTTGAGGTTTAGCCAGATTACTCACTTCAGCATTGTCTACAGTCTGAAATTCAAGTTTTCTATTCATTAATTTTATTTTCTTTCTTTCTTCTCTATTCGTATTGTTTTGATTTTTTTTTTCTTACAATAACTCTAGCTCTAACTGATGCGTCCAAAATAATCTTAGACACACTGGGCTTCTTTAACTGGATATCTGGCTTTCAATCTATCCGAAATCACTAAGACCCAACCCTGCAAACAAGCAAAAATGATGAACTAGGCAGGGGCACTCCCTGCAAAAGCCCTCCGGCATAAGAATTAGCTCAAGAGTCAATTGAGTAAATAATTTGACAGAGTTTGGCCAAGTATTAAAAATCACGTACCTCCCTCCTTTGTTTTGAGGGGTTTTTAGCTGGTGTCGGAGAGTAACTGCCCATTAGGCGTGGTGGCGTGCCTGGCGGGCTCATTAACTGCCACATTTGCCACATTCATCATAACGGTCTCATCATGGCAATGGTGGCGAGTTTCTCGGAAGTAACTACCTACATTCAAGACAACCGTTTCCTTCATAAGCGAGCATGATAAATCATGCTCGGTGCATACTTTTGTCCGCTGGGTAAACCCCCAGCTCGCTGCATCCTTGCCCACTGGATGCTAAGCCCCCAGCTCACAATACATCTTTGATCGCTGCCTGTTCCTCAATGCGACTTGGAACTTAGAGTGCACGTGTTCAGCCCATGACTGATGGAGACGTGTCGGGCACGTGACTTGTATGTTGGGCCTATTGGGCCAGGTAGTTCACTAACTAAGCACAAGAAAATGCTAAATCTGGTTATGTAGTACTTAGAGGTGGTAAATTTTGCGCACGCCTATTTGTCCGTCCAGATCGCTCAACAAATAATAGGTATGGGTACATTCAATATTTTAAATAGATACAAATGTACATACCCATTTGAGACCATTAATTATGATGAGCTAAATGGGCGCCCACTTGGGTACCCATGCTAAAACTTATTCTTTTGCTCTTCAAATTCCACTCCGATTTTTATTCTCTCCAATCTCTTAATAATGATGTTTAACATATAACATTATATATATATATATATATATAGTACGACGAACTAGAAGAGATAAGTGTAATGTCACACCCGAATGTAATTTTTTCTAATATAACCAATAAAGACCGCCCCAAGCAAAATTCCTAAATTACCCTTATCTTTTACCGGTACTAAGAAAGTAAGAATTGAACACTTAAATTTTTCGTTTTTGCTAAACTAATTCTCTTTGGAATGGAAGAACTTCATATATATATATATATATATGCAAAATTTTGTCGTGTGTTGCATCCCCACCCCCGATCTCACTTAGATCCGCCACTGTAGGCTCCCCGTTCTCAAAATAATCCTTTTTCTAACTTACTGTTGCAATCTTCTCAAAGTAATTGTTGTAATTTGATGAACTCGAAGGTTCAAATTATCTGAATTCGTGAAATCATAGTTTAACGGTCAATCAATTATTTTATCAATCAACTTCAATCCAAAAATCTAGTTAGCATGAAGCATTTAATTTTGGTCAACTTTACAAATTAGAATCTCTAAAAATTCCTATATGAGAATTTTTTTTAAATGAAAACTAGCAATTGACCGAGGAAGATTCTTTAAAAATTACTAATTTCAAATATATATATATATAATATGGCGTCTCGAGCCCGAATGTCTAGATTCTACGCATGACCCATTGGCTGGGTCACTAAACTCCTGGGTCAATTTAGATTTTAGACCTATCAACCATAATCATGCCTTAAAGTCTATAAATGATATTGGTGTCTAATGGTAGTGAGGTGGTCACTTATAAGCACACACAAAAATAGATATTTATTTTTCCTGTTTTTTTGGTAAAATTAATGTTTTTGTAATTTTTGAATTTTTTTGTAATTATTGTATTTATTTAATAATTTTGTGTTATGAGTAGATAGGCGCACATGCCCATTTATTGTCCACCCATACATGCCTATAGTATTAAATGGGTACTTACTTACCCACCCATTTGAGCCCATTGCAGATATGGGCGCCGCCCATACCCACCCGTTTGCCACCTCTAGTAGTACTCCATTCATACAATGTAAAGAAAATTTATTATTTTATTGGAGTTTTTTATTTACAAGGATTTATATAGCCGACTCTAATATTAAGTATTCGAGAAAAATACTGAGATGAGTTCGAGAAAAAAATAGAAGAAATTGCGAGCCGGTCCCATTTCTCAAACTTTTAATTGCTTAAGTACGTTGTTTTTTTTCAACCGCTAAAGTCTATTTTGATGAAATCGTTCCTAAAATACCACTAGAAAAGAGAAAGAACTGAAGCATGTTGCATGGATGAAGAGCGAAAAGGGTGAAGAGGTAAGGTGATGATGTTCTTCTTCATCCTGTATTCGATTACTCCACCATCCTAACTTCCGCTCTCTTTCCTCTTTCATCTACCGATCTTCATCATTTGTGTCTTCTTCTTCTTCTTTCATTGTATTTATGTGTGTGATTCAAAATGAATTCACTATATATGTTGTGTTGTTATGCATGTAAACTATTTGATGAAATGCCCGAAAAGAAATTTGTTAGTTGTTGGATACCCTTTTTTTAATTCTAGATGCATCAATTTTGAATCATGTTGTATCATTTGTGAATAGTGAGGTATCAATTTGGATTTGGGATGTAGGGAAGAGTGATCTATTTGAATCATTTGTTGATTATGAACAATAAAGAAAAGACATGGATGTCTGGTTCATTATAATTTTTATAGCGCGATGCAACTATTGAGTGCTTGACTTGGTGCAGCGTAATACATAAATTGGATTAAGTCATTTAAATTGATGCATTGCAATGTAAAAATTGATGCAACACAATGCATTGAGTGAGTGATCCGTAGCGCGTCTTCGGTTTATTAAGGGTATCCTAGTCTTTTAGCCCTCAAACGTGCATTTTTCGATTTAAAAAAAATATTAAGTAATATAGCGGTTGAAAATTGTCCGAAGTGGACTACCCGAATTTCACCAAAAAATAAAGGAATAATTGCGGGTTGGTACTATTTTTTGGAATTGTAACCGCTTAAGTACTCTTTTTTTTTTTAATCGCAAAAGTGATTTTTCATAAATTTGTTCAAAAAATACTCCACCCACCTGCTACTTTGGTTGTCTTCTTCCACATTCATTTTACCCACTCTTATTTTCTTTGCATTCTCTCACACACACTCTCTCTCTCTCTCTCTTCATTCTCTCTCTCTCTTCTTCTCCCTCATCTTTGTATCCCTCTTCTTCTTCTAACATTTGATCTCATTTCAGGTTTATCCTCTTTCTCCATATCCTGCTCAGAGGGTGATGATTCTTCAACGGGAGCAATTGGCTCCAGTTCCACTACTACCCATGGTTGTGAAACTGATGGGTCATATACAAGGTGTGGTGCGTCTTGCTTCTCTTTAAAAAATCCTGCTAACCCTTCTTTTCGTAGCGGTCTAATGGGAACTTACTGAAAGAGTTGCTGAAAGAAAAATACATCGAAGGAACATGATGCACCGCGATGAAGAACCTAGGTTTGACAATGCATTGATTTGGAATGTCTCACTTATTTCACCTCTTCCTCGCCTTTTCCCCTTCTTCGATGCGAGAATCGCATAACTTCTAAAAGCTTTAGGAAGAAAACAAAGTTTAAGGGTGTCAAGCCCCAAAATTAAAACCCTAAATTGGAGTCTAAAATCGGGCATGATGGATTTGCTATTAACTCTAAACCACCTGTAAAACAAAAAAAAAAAAAACAACAACAACAACTGGAAGAACACCAGCAACCATGTTGCACTACTATATACAACGAACCAAAAGGAAGTACTATCCAGAGTTATATAAACTCGAACCAAACCATACATAACAGGAAGACATCCAATCTTCCACCAAAAGAAGGTATACAACAATTGTGAGTTCTATACAAAGGTAGGTCGACAAGACCCACAAGTACCCGAAATAATTACCACCTGCTCTCCGACACTCCTGACAGCTCACGATCACTTCCTTGCATGGCTGTGATCCAAGTAAAACAAATAAACAAACAATGAGATTTAACTCAATAATGTTCTAATATACTTATCCACGCTATGAATTGATTCATCATATCAAGTGTGTCATGATGACAGTTCATATAAAGAGTTTATAACATAGATGTAGAAATATACAATTAAGGATATAAGATTGAGATACATCTTCAATCATTCACTTCCGACCTTATAACCCTTTGTTGTTGTAGTTCTCATCATTCAATCACTTTTAAAAATATTAAATTATTAACAAGTCGACACGAGGTCAAATCCCTAAAACCTTAGAAGTCGTGTCACTAAAGAGTATTACATCCGCTATGGCCATTAGCGAAGGGTAATTGGGTCACATAGAGCTCCACACTTGACTCATGCTGCCCTTCACCCCATGTCAAGACCGGGGTCGCCTACACTTCCCTAAAAGATTATTGTCACATAACAAACACCACCAGGTGTTCCAAGTATTATTCACAAAGATTGTTCCTTTATTGACTATTCGAAACTATAATAAATATGATGATCTATAAAGTAAACTCATCAACTACTTAATATTAAAGATTCACGTATTTCACATAAGCTTGTTTATCTCAACTCGGTCACAATCAAAACTTGTAAACATATTCAAAAGCACGACTTATTATCAAATAACCAATAATATAACCAATTAATCACAAATTAACCACAAGTAACAATTTAATTCCGCGTATATCGAATATTGACCGCAATATATAGACTATTGATTGTACAACAATGAACATACATAAGCAAGTAGTTCCTTACCAAAAAGTAGAAATTCACCTGATTAAAATACACCAAAATAGCTTTAAAGTAGCCAACGAGCTAAACCATAAGCTTTCCCGGTGTTGGATTTAAGAAACAAGCTTTAATTAGAAATTATATAAAAAAAATCCTATGTATATCTCTCATCCTCGCACTGCTCTGTATCGCACAAGCTTACGAACTTAATGAAGCTGAGATAGTAAACATGTGACTTATATTAACACAAAGCAGGCAAGTGATGGAAGCTAAGTGGAGTCAACAAATGCGGCGGCCAACACGACACTTAGGAAGAGAAATGGTATGAATTGTTCTTATTAAGTAGAGGAATTTATCAAGTATAGCCCTTTGACCCATGCAATATTCTTTCATGTCCTTTGACCAACTAAAAAAAGGGAACAAATCGAACATACAAAAATACCCTTCGGATTTTAAGGTCAATCAAGGTCGATTAACTCGACCTTGATCGACCTTTGATCAAACCTTTGATCGACCATTTATCGACTCAAAGGCCGAGTTGATCGACCTTGAGCAGACTATATTAGTTTTGAAAGCTAAAAGGGTATTATGAACAATTCGTCACAAAAGAGGCTATGAAATAACAATTTTTGAAAGTTATGTTAGTTTTGAGTTTGGTAGATTTGAAAATGTTATTAATAAATATACCCCAGAAGTAAACTTCCACCAAATGCTAAGGATTGATATAATATATAATACTAATATAATACTATATAATATAATACTATTATAATTTTATACAAACTAAAGTATTATATTAAAGTTAAACACAACATTGCCTAGTCAAATTTATACCAATTAATATAAAATTAATTCTCAAATGTTAATAATTCAATTATTACAATTCTATCATTTCGGTCAACATAACATTTTAATGCTATAAAATAGTCAACGTAACCTAGTTAAATTTATTATAATATTAATATATGTATTATTTAATATAATATAACTAAGAAAAGTCAATAAAGTATTGGTCAATTATACTATGCACCAAAGCAGATAATTAAGCTTACTAAAACCTTGGGTGTTATAAAGGGTGTTAGTTATCAATTTTGAAACTAATGCACTAATAGAAATCAAAAAGTTGAGGACTATTCTGTCGGCAAGGCATACGGATGAACTATGGGACCCACAATACGTCTTCGTTAGAGCTGTCAAACGGGTCGGGCCCGGCCGGCCCAAGCCCACCGGGCCTCGCTTAACGTCGGTCCGGGTCAGGCCGGCCCGAAATAGTGTCGGGCCTCATAGAACTCAAGCCCAGCCCATGTGCATTTCGGGCCTATGGGCCAAAAAAATAACTATTTTTTTATTTAAAAAACTCACAAATTAGCTAATAAAAGTTATATAACACATCAAAAGTTCAAAACACACATACTTACTAGTCTAATTTACATAATTACAAAGCAAAAACGCAACCAAAGCAAATATAAACAAAGGTAGTAACTTCAACAATTGAAGGAAACAGAAACTAGAAAAAATATAATGTTACAGTCTTACAAACCAAATAAAAAATACATGTGCCACTTGAAGGGTATTTTTTTCAAAAAAATTATAACCAAATTGAAGTTCATCATAGTGTCCATAATTTTTTAATATGTATTTTCTAAGGATAGACAAAGTTTTTCGGGTTCTAGTTTGCAAAACCATGTTAACTAGTAAATGTTCATTTTTTTTATTCGCCCGACACAATTTAGAATTTAATTTTATTTTTTTATCAAGTTTATACTATTGATGCTTTTTATTAGCTAATATCAGATAGAGATACTTAATTAAATAGATCAGTTTCGATAAAATTACTAACCACAACCATGCTAAACTAGATTAGAACTTGGAAGATCAACTTTATTTCCTCTTTGTAAGTGTCACTTCCATCAATTTAGAATATGAGTTTCAACCAAAAAGAGAACAATGATTTGGAAATAGATTATATTGTGTCATAAATTTATCTAACCAAAAGAAGAAAAAGAAAAAAAGTGGTATAAATTAATGTCTGATAGTTTTTTTCTTTTTAGATTTATGTTTTAGTTTTTAATTTGTAATTAAGTTTAAGTGTTTAACTTTATGATCGGGCCGGGCTTTTCGGGCTTTTGAATGTCGGGCCAACCCCGGGCCAAAAAGGCCTGGCTTTTTCCGAACCTTCTACATTGAGGCCCAGGCCCTTAAAAAGTCGAGTGGGCTGGGCTGGGCCGGGTCGGGCTCGATTTTGACAGCTCTAGTCTTCGTTTTAAGGTCTAAAAATAATGTTTTGTTTTGGGCTTTGAAAGTTTTTACGATGCCCAATTTTTGTTTCGGAAGCATTGTGATTCCCAATTTTTGCATTGCGATGCCCAAATTTGAGCGGAGATTTTTGCAATGCGATGCCCAAATTTGGGCCGAAGCTTTTTGCATTGCAATGCCCAAATTTTGACGGACTTCAATTATGCATTACGATACCTAAATTTTGACAGACTTCAATTGTGTATTGCGATGCCCAATTTTTGCATTGCCATGCCCAAATTTGGGTGAGGATTTTTGCATTACGATACCCAAATTTGGACATAGTTCAATTGTGCATTGCGATGCCTAAATTTTGGTAGGGGCTTTGTCCGCGTGTCTTTTCTTAATTAATGGTATCTTTATCATTTCCCCCCCCCCAAAAGTGTACTTTAGCGGTTTAAAAAAATATAGGGGACCTAGGCGGTTGAAAATTGGATGATAGTCGGACCTGTCCCCGGTGATTATAGTATAACCGAAAAAGTCTCATATATTTGTTTTCAACCGCTTAAGTGCACTTTTGGTGATAAAATGATGAAGATACCCTTAATGAACAACAAACGCATGTATAAAGTGCGCACAAATCCACAACCCAAATTTGGGCATCAGAATGAAAACATTGGACATCGAAATACACCATTGAAATATGTCAAAATTTGGAAGTCGAAATTCAAAAAGCCACTGTCTAATTTGGGCATCATAATGAAAACATTGGGCATCGAAATGCACAATTGAAATATGTCAAAATTTGGGCGTCGAAATTCAAAAAGTTACTGCCCAATTTGGGCATTGGAATGAAAACATTGGGCATCAAAAACACAATTGAAATCTGTAAAAATTTGGGCGTCGAAATTCAAAAAGCCACTGCTCAATTCGGGTATCAGAATGAAAACATCGAGCATTGAAATGTACAATTGAAATCAGTCAAAATTTGGGCGTCGAAATTTTAAAATTCATTGCTATACTTGGGCATCAGAATGAACACTATGCATCGAAATGCACAATTGAACACTATCACTATAAGGACCTGAGCCTGAGAGCCCGGTCCGCTACGTGTAACCCACACACTGGCCCACTGAACACGCAGCACCTTGGGTCATCAAGCCCACCACAAGCCGATCCAAAAGTCCATGGATGATGTTGGTGCCCAGAGGTATTGTGTGGCCACCTTATAAATCAAACACAATTCACACACCTACCTGATATGGGATGGGGTATTACAATCTCCCCCACTTAAATCCTTGACGTCCTCGTCAAGGCCGAATCATACCCCGGGTGATGCAGGAATCAAGAGGTGGATCGTACGGGGATCAAGAGGTGGCTCCCACCTTCTGCGATGTAGCACTTTGGCCCGCACAATACTTTGTTCCCACATTTCCGCCCGGACCCGCTCTGATACCATTTGTAACGACCCGAGCTCGAGAGCCCGATCCGCTATGTGTAGCCCACACACTGGCCCACTGAGCACGCAGCACCTTGGGTCATCAGGCCCACCACAAGCCGACCAAAAAGTCCATGAATGATGTTGGTGCCCAGTAGTAGCGCATGGCTACCTTATAAATCAAACACAAGTCCCACATCTACCCGATGTGGGATTGGGGTATTACAATTTCCCCACTCAAATACTTGACGTCCTCGTCAAGGTCGAATTGTACCCCAGGCGATGGAGGATTCAAGAGGTGGCTCGTACGGGGATCAAGAGGTGGCTCCCCCTTTCTGCGGTGTAGCACTTTGGTCCCTCGTACAACACTTTGTTCCCATATTTCCGGTTGGGACCCGCTCTGATACCATTTGTAACGACCCAAGCCCGAGAGCCCGGTCCGCTACATGTAGCCTACACACTGGCCCACTGAGCACGCAGCACTTTGGGTCATCAGACACACCACAAACCGACCAAAAAGTCCATGGATGATGTTGGTGCCCAGAGGTAGTGTGTGGCCACCTTATAAATCAAGCACAATTCTCACACCTACCCGATGTGGGATGGGGTATTACAGTCACCAAATATCAACATATTTGGTCATCGTAATGGACAAAATTGGCGTTGGGATTAATAAATTAAACACTGCCACCAAATATCAACAAGGTTGGGCATCGAAATGGATAAAATTGAACATTGCCACGAAATATCAACATAGTTGGGTATCGTAATTGACAAAATTGGTGTTAGAATGAATAAATTAAACACTGCCACCAAATATCAACAAAGGTGAGCATCGAAATTAACAAAATTGACGTCAAAATGAATAAATTAAACATTGCCCCCAAATCTGTGTGTAAAAATTGGGCACGTAAAACTTTCGAAGCCCAAAACAGTGCTTAAACATTGTTTTTTTGCCTTAAAACGAATACTTCACCGAGGTAAACATTATGTGTGTTAGTACCAAAGGGAACAATAATAAGCTAGAGGGGGGGGGAGGTTGAATATCTTATTAAACACTTAAAACTTTTCGTAATAATTTCTAAAACAAGCACTTGCAATCTATTAAAAAGATTGAAGTAGCGGAAGACTTGTAAGGATGACAGACTAAGTCTGATGGTGAAGCACTACCGGTAAACTTAGCTGATTACTTAAGTTTGCTGCTCAAGGGAATAAGTAAATACAATGAAGACAGTATAAAACAGTAAGTAAGGAACACAAGTATTTTGAGATGGTTCGCACTATAAAGAGTGTTACGTCCACCACCAAGGTAGCCAACATTTGATTTAAATGTGCACTATATTTTCCACTAGTTCTATTATAGAAATATCAAATGGATCGTGTACAAAATATTTGACTTGTGCTTGGGGGTGGGAAAATTGAATATCTGGAAAACAGAATATTCAACGTGTAGAAGAATAGTAAAGAGTACAACAATAAGAAGTAAATGATTAAGAGTTGATGCAGATCTTGTTGTTGTTGTTAAGGACTTCGTTGATCAGTTTATGAATCTCTTGAATGCGCTGAGTATAAAGACTTGATGTTGTTGGAGGGATTCAGAGAATTGTGTTCTTCAGTCTTTAATGACAGTATTTATAGCTGGGCATCCTTGAGACCGTTGGAGAAGACGAAGTGAGAAACAACTCTATTAGGTTAATTGCATTAAATGCTTGGAGCTGCTTTGTAGACTTCATCTAAAAAACTATTATAAGGCAAAATTCTACAGTTACCACGCTAACTGGTATGCAGCCCATTTAGCCACTAAATATAGAACCTAATGTAATGAATGAACAAATGCAAATCAAGATACAATGAGAAACAACAATGTGTTTTGTAGATCTCGTCAAGAGTTTCAATTTGATATGTGGTGGTGAATCTTGCCTTAAACTTATATTTGCTTAAAATCATTCCATTTGTTGTCAGCCAATATCTTATAAGTTATTTCATTTTGGTCAGCTTTTGGCAAAAAAATTTGTCAATCACTTCTATCAGCTGATCATATTTTTTAAAGTGTCAGCTTAGTTACTCATTTACTTGAACATTCTCTAGTACTAACATTTTCCTGTTTTGTGTTTTGATAGATATCTTGTACGTCTTCTCTCTAACAGGATCCATGTAATCTTGTGAGAAGATACATATGTTTTGCTTAACACATTTCAAATTTAAATGTGTTCCTAACGGGCTACACTTCAAGATCATCTATAAATACCCTCAGGAATCAATTGAAGTATTACAGAAGTCTGAAGCATTCTACTTTCAAATAAATTCTCTATGTGTCTTAGTCTTCTTGAAAACTTAGCTAGATATTCTTTTCTGTCAATTACTCTATTGTTATAGTTTGGGCAAACACTGAGTGATTTACTTCATATTCTTTAGAACTCAGTTAGTTTGTCTCACGAGCTTGATTGTTATTCAATCATACTCCATAAACACCGGTTTTTTGTTATACACTGATCCATTAGAGATCACTTAGATTTTTAATAAAATTAGTGCATTTCAAAAATCCAAGTTTGACCAACTTGGTAGTGGACGTAGCAGTTTTACTGTGAACCACTTCAATTTCTCTGTCAATTATCTCATCATCTCTTACAAACTGATCTAACACTTAAGAAGTTTTGATCTACTTAAGTGTTAGCCAGTTACTTACATAAATTGTTTACCTAATTGTTTTGATAAATTGTTCTTCAGCTTCTTCTTTATATTTAGTGATCTATATTAAAAATAAATTTCTTTAAAACAATTGTGTCAGCCAGCTGACCAATATTCATCAGCTTCAGCCCCTTTAAAAACATCAGCCAGCTGATTGACAAATTACCTTTTCTGCTGCAAACTTTAAAGTTTCTCAAAGTCAACCCTCAGAGTTTTTTAAAGGCTATTCATCCCCCCTCTAGCCTTGTCAGTTGCCAACTGGACTTACAGGTGGGTCCTGTAGTTTATCTGGTATCAAAAGTTATGGAGAAAATGGTTGAATGAGATGAAAAGAGGTCGGCAATTGAGAAGAGAGACGGAGACGAAGCTGGAAGAAGAAGAAAAAGAGAGTGTGATAGAAAGAAGAGAAATAAGCAACTGGAGGAAGAAGAAGATAGAAAACTCTGTTAGAGAGAGAAGACGATGTATGTTTGCGTATTTTGGGAAGAAATTAACGAAAAATAGATTTTAGAGGTCTAAAAAAAGGGTAGTTGAGCGGTTACAATTTCACCAAATGGTACCGGGCCACAATTATTCATTTGAAATTCCCCAAAAAGAACCAATCCAATTATCACCCAAAAATAAAAGAGTGAAATTCAGGGCGGTCCACTTTTCGAAGTTTCTAACCTCTCCAGTCCAGTTTTTTTTTTAACCGGAAAAGACTACTTTTCGAAATATTGTTCTAAAAATATCATTGTCTTCTTCAACAGCTTAAGCAACATATTTTGGATTCGAAAATCACAATTGTTGGGCTAGGAAACGGTAAGGTAAACGAGTTTTCTGAATCATTAATTACAAAACTTTAATGAAAATGTGTTGGGTTGGAGGATTTTCACTATATGGACAAAGACGAAGAAGGGGGAATAAGAAGGCTTAGGACGAAGGAGAAGAAAGAAGAAGACTAGGAACATGGTCTGTTTCATTACGATTTTGAAATGCGGTGCAATTAGACTAGGCAATTAAACTATTGAACCATAGTTCAATTAGACTAGGTAGTTAAACTATTGAACTGTTGTGCAAAAATTAATGCAATAAAATTGATGAATCGTGGTGCAAAAATAATGGCCTCCGTATCGCGCCTACGGTTCATTAAATGTATCGTAGTCATTTTGTCACCAAAAGTGACTTTTTCCGGTTGAAAAAATAGATAATGTACTTTAGCGATTATAAATTTGGATAAAATTTTGGCCGATCCCTTTTTCAAAAATTTCAACCCCACAAGTCCACTGTTCTTTTTTTCAACAGCAAAAGATCACTTTTGGAAATATTGTTCCAAAAATGTCATCGTCTCTTTCAACAGCTCCGGAAATACACTTTGGATTCAAAAATCATCATTGTTGCGCAACGAAACGAGTTTTTGAATCATTAACTACGAAATTTTAATGAAAATGTGTTAGGTTGAAGGATTTTCATAGTAGGGACGAATGTGAATGAGGAGAAATAAAAAAAGATTACGACGGAGGAGAAGGAAGAAGAAAACTGAGGATATGGTCTGTTTCATTACGATTTTGAACCGCATTGCAATTAGACTAGGCAGCTAAACTATTTTGAATCGCGGCCCAAAAATATCTGATTAAATTGATGAATCACAGTGCAAATAAACTAGTCATTTTTTTTTTATGAAACAGGGACGATACCCTGCATGATTTTATTTATATAGGAAAAAAATTACAAACTTAAGGGGGACAACCAACCTTACCCTTATAAGAGGGAGGACAAAGGAGCCGAACCTCGAAAAGAAAATAAAACAAAGGATTACGAGATTCTAACATAAGAAGTATTACTGTTGTCAAGAGAGATAAGTCCTCTAATCCGAACAGGTAGAATGTCCATAGAATAAAAAATCCCATCAGAGCCTTGGTCACAAGCATAATTAGAGAGCGTCAGCTACCGAATTAGCTTCACGGAAAACATGTCAAATAGAGATGTTCATGACTTGTATGGATTGTATAATGTCCCGAATAAAATAAGAACTTCTCCAAGGAGGCCGAAGATCACCTTTAACACACCTAAGAAGCATTTGAGAGTCAATTTCCACCATAGCATTCAAGAAATTGTTGGATCTCAGCCAACCAATACCTTGATGTAAAGCCCGGCATTCAGCTAGAAAGCTATTGGAATGCCCATAAAAGGATGAGAACGCAAAAATGAAGTTGCCCGAGCTATCACGAATAATCCCCCCGCCTGCACTAAGCCCCGGATTACCTCTACAAGCGCCATCACAATTTAGTTTAACACAGCCAATTGAGGGCTTAACCCAAGAGATTGCTTGAACTGTCTTAGTGGATGTGAAACTCAGCCTTGAGGAAAAAAGATGATCCCATCCTAATCTTGGGATGAGTCCAGCTCCCTTAATGATGGATGAGAGAAGAAACTTAATACGATCAACAATAATTAAGGAAGGAGCCCGAATCCCATCATGAAGACTAGAGTTACGCGATTTCCATAATTCCCTAAGAATCACCGAGGGAGCAATGATATGCAGGCTAGAGAAATTTTTATGAAACCACCAAGCAAAGCAGCGCTGAGCAATAGAGGAAGCCGAAGACGAGACTCCTCCTAAGGCCTGAAAATGAGCCCAGATAAATTGGGCAGCAGCGCTATCCATGAAAACGTGGGAGTAGGTTTCAGAATGTCCTGTGACACAGCAGGAGCACCGAGAAGCAAGCTGGACCCTTTTTTTGAAATACTTTCGTCAATGGGCAGATTACGGAACCAAAGCCGCCACATAAACAGGCTAATTTGATGAGGAAGCAATTTATACCAAATGAACTTAGCTGCAGCAGAAAGAGGCCAGTGAGAACGGGCAAGATTCCAGGCAGACTTCATATTAAACGTACCAGCTTCCGAAAGACGGCAACAGGCAGAATCTGGGACTGTTGGAAAGAGAGATGCCATGGTCCGAAATCAGGCTTGAAATCTCAGGACCTAAAGCCACACATGAGGCCGCATTCAGGCTGGAAGGAGAAACAAACAAGTCTTTAATCAACAGAGAATTATCAAAGGCGGGAATGCAATGTCTTCAGGCAGCCAATTATCTAGAAGAACAGATCGGTTACCCTGACCAATTACCCAGATAATTTGTTTATCTGCCTTCTCTCGGACAGAACAAAGTCTTCGCCAAATAAGAGAACCTGTGGCACAGATAGCTTGAATCGGATGAGCAGAGGAGCAATATTTGTGCATCATGAAGCGACACCAAAAATTATTACTAGTTCTGAAATGCCACCATAATTGAATAGAGAAAGCCTGAATAATGTCCGTTAATGAACGAATGCCAATGCCACCCTCCAAAACTGGCCTACAACATTTTTGCCAAGAAACCCAATGAGCTTTATTTTTACCATTCGCCGAGCCCCAAAAAAATTGGCTAGAATACGGTCAATGTGAGAGACGACGGCAACGGGAGGATCTAAAGCAACAATCTGATACATAATTATGGAATGCAAGACTGAATTGATAAGGGTGACACGACCAGCCGGATTAAGGAAGGCCCCCATCCATGAATTTATTCTGGTCTGCAGTTTCTCAATAAGGTGATCGAACAGATTTTTCTTCTTGCGACCTTCAAAAAGCGGACATCCAAGATAGAAAACCGGGAGCAGTTTATGACTAAAACCAATATGCCTGCGGATAGAAGAGATTCGAGCAGCTGGGATGTTTTTCGAGACCATGAAACTGCTTTTACTTTGATTAATAAGTTGCCCCGAACATAGTTCATAGAGATGAAGGATATTGCGGTGCCGAAGAAGAGAGTTCTTAGACCCATTACAGAAAATAACAATGTCATCCGCAAAGGCTGAATGAGATATGATAGGACACCCCGGAGATGAGGAATAAGCGTAATTAGGATGGTCATGCTGAAGCTTATTCAAATTCCGACTAAGGACTTCCGCAGCGATAATGAAAAGGCTTAGGGAAAGAGGATCCCCTTGACGAAGACCCCGTGAGGAATGAAAGAAACCCGCAGAAGAACCATTAATGGAGATGGAAAACCAGTTATTGGAAATAACCCTCCATATGATGTCAATAAAAGTCTCGCTGAAGCCAAATTTTCGAAGAACATTTATGAGAAAAACCCAAGAAACTCTGTCGAATGCTTTGGCCATGTCCAATTTGATAATAACATTGGTCCCATTAACCTTCTTTTTAAGATGATGAGTTAATTCATGGGCGAGGAGCAAGTTGTCTCGAATCAGTCGACCTTTGGTGAATGCACTTTGGTTTTCGGAAATAATGCAAGGGAGAACAAGAGCTAGCGGGAAGAAATAATTTTAGTGATGATCTTGTTACAGAAATTGCATAGACTGATGGGACGAAGGTCTTTGAAAGTCTCTACCTTGGATGATTTCAGAATAGTAATGATGACCGTGCTAGTCCAAGATTTAGGCAGATCAAAACCAGCAAAAAATTCTGAAATAGCAAGGAACAGATCTGAGGCAATAATATCCCAGCACTCCGTATAAAATTTTCCCGAAAAGCCATCAGGACCTGCGGCGTTGTCGCCATTAAGACCAAAAACAGCTTTCTTAACTTCTTCTAGAGAGGGAGGGGCAGAAAGTATACTGTTCTGATCTAAAGAGATGAGGGTTGGGATAACCGAAAGCAGGTTACCATCAGTACAGGGACCAGCTGTGAGTTGCTCCTTATAGAAGTCGATGGCTGCAGTTTGGATAGAAGATTATGTACGAGCAATAACCCCATTCATATCAGTAATACTATGGATGGCAAGTTTGTTTCGAGTCTGTTGAACTGTGGAATGGAATAATTTCGTGTTACCGTCTCCTTCTTTCAACCAACGGAGATAAGATTTCTGCCTCCAATATTCCTCTTCAAGTTTTAACTTTTGCTTGAGATTAGCCTGAGCTAAATGAAGAGCGGCCCGGTCTGAATCAGCTTGCGAAGTCTCATAAGTAACTTCTTTTTCTAGCACCTCATCTTCGGCCAACTTAATAGCTTGAAAAATATTCCCGAAAACATTTTTGTTCCAATGTTTAAGGGTTGCTTTAGTAGCTTTAAGTTTATTGGCAAAACGAACCATCGGTCTACCGGCAACATCAGAAGACCAAGCAATCTTCACTGTATCAAGGAAGGAGTGATGAGTAGCCCATATGTTAAGAAACTTGAACTGGTAAGGTTTAACAGCCGCATTCTGGGTAATGGAGATAAGGAGTGGAGAGTGATCTGAACAAGTCCTGTTAAGGTGGTCTACTGAAGTATGAGCAAAGAAGGAAAGCCATGAAGGATTACAAACTGCACGATCAATCCGTTGGTAGATAATTGCCTGCCTACCCCTATTATTACACCAAGTGTATTTGCTGCCTTGGTACCCAAGATCTGAGAGCCCTGCTGCATTAAGACAAGCTTGAAATTCTGAAGCCCCTTGTCTGTCCCAGCCAACCCCGCCAAGTTTTTCATTCAAAGATAGGATGATATTAAAATCACCAAGCACTAGCCAAGGAGAGTTACCAATGTCGAAACTCAGATCAATAAGATCAGTCCAGAGGTCTAGACGTTCTGCCGAGGTGCACTTACCATGAACCATAGTGATGTAGGTCGATTGAGACCAAGAATAATGCCGAAGACTGAGAGTCAACTGCTGCGAAGAATCATGAATAATCTGGCAGCTAAAAACCGACCTGGCTAAGATCCAAATAGAGTTAGCCGCATTACAAAAAAAGAAACGAAATTTGAGTTTTTTTGCAATGATAGCTAGCTTAGAAATATCAAGTTTAGCTAGCTCGGAACATGATGTGCACGTGAACAGATTGAAGTCGCAAAATCTTCTCTCATTCAACTCCTTGCCTAAAGACATGTGTATTAAGTTTACATTGAAGGTGAATGTGAGACAATAACATGAGTAATACGTGATGTAGGTAACTATATTTTTAGGTTTATATAAAACTTTAACGCTTTCCATCAAAAAATTGGATGGAGTGATGAACGTGCGATATAGAGCCAAGTACAATGACAAAATTGAAATAATAAAAATAGTAGAGTTAGCGTATTGAATAAAATGTGAAAGTATGGTGACTAAATTGTGATTTAAGACGTCAAATTTAATCATTATACTTGTAGATTTGACAATTTTTTACTATGCATTAATCAATTTTGGATTTCTATGATACACGAACCATTTGAGCCCTTAAGATATAAATCATATTACTCCAGACATTTATTTCAAAAACGGGTAAATTTACCAAATTTATTCAAATTCTGTTATTTTAATTTTATTCAAGGATGTAAATATTATTTTATATACTATTGAGTGTTCAAAATTATGCACTCATTGTGTTTTAATTGTCAAATTATAAAATATATGCATTATCACGAAATATACTAAGTGTGTTTTCATATTCGATGGACTCATTTTAAAGTCAATTTTAATAACTTCATATTATAAGAAAGGAAATATGTTCAATTCATTTGTTCAATATTAGTTTTCAATAAAAAAATATTTTAATTCCCAAAGCAAAAAATACAACTAAACAAAATAGAAGTGTTGTCATTTTTGGAAAGTAAATTTTAGCGGGAACTTTCCAAAAATCGCACCTTTCTTTTTATATATATATAGATAATTTTTATCTTAAACTAATCGATTTAATTTTTTTTTATCATTTCAAAGGTGAAACGTGGCAGTACAAAATCTATTTAAAATTTTTATTTTTTTACAGAAAAGAGCCACGTGACAGTAGTGGTTTATGTTTTAGTGATAGTTATAGATCGATCGTGAGTGCCAAGGGACAAGATCATACGGGTCATGTGCGGGTTTGAGACTTTCAAATATTGTTTATGGGTGATCTTGACGTAATTTCCACCACCTCACAATCACTTAGCCTAGCTAGCATATATACTTGCATTTCTCGTGTGTGCGAGAGACCATGCCTGTGGAGATATGTGATCTGCACTTTTTCCTTATCATGGAGATTGGAGGCACACAAAGCACCGGCCAGAAACTTTCAAATCTTTAATTTGTACAACTTTTTCATCCCTATCACTATTATTGGGCAAAAAGTTTAAAAAGTCAATTTTTTTTTAAGAAAAATGATACTTTTAGTATTTTATTAGTAATAACATGATATTTTCGTATCTTAATTTTTAAAAGTAAACTCTTTAAGTAAAATATTTGAAAATAGAATAATTAACTTTTTGCCCCGAATGAATGAAGTATAATTTTAAATCCAAGAAACCAATTTTTCCCTAGCTTTCACCCTTCACTACATGCACATAGTACTATGTATCCATTTATTTACCCCCATCATCGCAAGTTATAGCACTTGGACCTGGAAAAAACTTAGGAAATAACATCTTATGAGTATTTTTTGTAAAATGAATACTCTTGACCCAATTGTTTGTGAGTTGAGCTGTGAGATATATATATATATATAATTTGGTTTCGTTTCACGAATTAGGATCTATATATAAGACGGTTTTATATAAGACCTATTGTTTGAACTAACCTTTATAGTAATGACCGATTGACATATAACAAGGAAGCAAGATATATAAACTCGCACTTAGAGAAAAGAGAATATTTTTTAAAAAAGTAATACTAATAAAAATAAAAAAGATAAACATTTAATCTGATAACAATATGTAACGGCCTTGAAGTCATTATAGATTGCGTAACATCATTATTGCTACAAAGAAAAGATACATTGGATTAGATAAGTTAGATATGTAACACTATTTAGGTTTATTCACTATTCAGTGTAGACTGTAGAGTGTAGATTAATGTGGAAGCATTAAAGCTGATCTCTCTACTGCCAGTAGCCACCATTCAAGACTTGAAGTTGAAGTTTGATCAGTTTTGAGCAGAGCACCTTTACTAGCACTTCAATCTGTTTAACCCAAAAAAGAAATAGACTAAGACTAGCTCACTACTCTTTAGTCTTTTATACATGTTCTTGCAACCTTATAAATTATAATGCTAGCTAAAACTGATAATCAAGATAATAAAAGGATGTCTGATATCGACAATTCTACCATTCGTAGCTAGCTTTAGTGATTGAGATGGTAAATATTAAAACACAAAATCTAAAGTATGATATACATTATTGGTGTTTTCTCTAATATTTTAAATTTTTAGATGAGTTGATTACTTAACATGATAACGGAACTTATGATTTGACAAGGGCAAGTGTTCAAATCTCTCTCCTTGCATTTATCTTTAAATTATTACAAAGTGTATGTATTGACCTTATATAAAATGCATTTCTCTGCACGTATATATGCACGTGAGGGAGTGTTAAAATACAAAATTTAAAGTATGATATATACAGGGCCGGCCCAAGGGGGAGGCTGGGTAAACAAGGGCTTTAGGCCTCATTTTTTTTTACTATTACTATTTGTACCAAGTTTCCTAAACTAATTGAATTGATAAACTTGCTAGCACATGAAATTAAAACAAAAATTATAAAAACAATTATAAACTCAAAATATTTTTCAAAGTAGATTTGAACAATTTAAAATGTATCAAGATATTTTCGGTTTTTTATTTAGCATTGAGAAATTCAGGTCATTGAATAATGAAAATTTAAAAGAAAATTATCTTAACCTTGAAAATTCATTAAAACATAATTATAACTCTGATATTGAGGGGTTAAATCTATTTATGGAACTAAAAGTTTTAAGAGAAATTATACAAATGAAGAATGATACACCAAATGACATACTTAATTATATATTAATGGTTGATTTTTTTCCAAATACGGAGATCGCTTATAGAATAATGCTAACAATTCCAGTAACTATTGCTTCGGCAGAAATAAGTTTTTCTAAGATAAAATTAATAAAATTTTATCTAAGATCGATAATGTCTCAACAAAGATTAAGTAAACTAGCTTTATTATCTATTGAAAAAGAATTGTTAAGTGAAATCGATTACAATAATTTAATGAATGATTTTGCATCTCAAAAAGCACGAAAGATAAACTTTAAATAAAAATATAATAATTTTAATAATAAATTATTATTTATTTTAAAAAGGTCTCATTCTATAATTCGCTTTAGGCCTCAATAACGGTTGGGCCGGTCCTGGATATATATTGTTGGTGTTCTCTTTAATACCTTAAGCTTTTAGATGAGCTCGTTACTTAACAGTAAATCAATAGACGATACTAACTCGTTGTAGGATTCAATTTGCTCAAGTGTTTCTTTCGATCGGTTCTAGATTGATTAATTGTTGAATTCAATTTGATTCGCATGGTATAATGTTGTTTTTTCTATCCTCCATGGCTCTTTAAAAATACCAAAGAATAAATAGAAAAAAGCTTTACGAATGATGTGATTTAATTAATTTTGTCTTGACACAGATGAATTTAACTACGACTTACGATAAAATATAGAGATATGATGTGATTGAAAATTTTAAAAATTGGAGTGACCCACAATTTTCTCAAGAAAAAATCTCACCTAAGGGTAGTTTGATAACTTGAATTCTGGTGGGAGCGGCCTAACTAACTATATAATCATAGAGTAAGTCTCCTATAAGATCCTTTTATAGATCTTTAATTCGTAAAACGGAGACACCACTCTCTTACAACTCAATCCACCAATACACGACAGATTGACTAAATAAAATTTATCTTTTAAAAAATATATGTAAAACCGTCTTACACAAATTTTTGCCATAACCATACATGCAGTATGTCACACGAAAAGCGTGAAAGCTCACAAGAATGATCATCATCGGCATACAAAGCCTTCGAACACTTGCATCTCTCTCCTCATCATCATTATAAATCCTAATTACCATCCGAGTATATTATAAACTCAAAGAAGATTAGCCCTAATTCCAGCGAGCTGCAGGTGGAGAGTTCCAAAGGGATCGCATTGATCCATATATATATATATATATATATATATATATATAATGAATATGGATCATGCGATCCCTTGGAAGTCTACATCAGTCGCTCTTTATAGATCTCTACATCACTTCATTATCTCATCCATGATCCATCCTTCTTTGCTTAAACCCAAGGTAAACAACTTCCTCTTCTGCATGATTCACTCTACGTCTTAATTAATTCTATTCTCCTTAGGATTTTCTATTAATTATTGGATTGAGAGTGCCGTATGTCCGATCCAATGGTAGCCATTATTGTCGATTTCTCCGCTAAATCATAACCAAATTATACCAGTCGAGTCCAATACTTGATGTTCAAATTTGTTTAGAGTAAATTACAAATTACCTCCCTTAACTTTTGGTTGGGTCAACTATCAATTGAAGCAATGTGCTCCCTTCAATTATAACATTTTCTCGAGTTGCATCTTCTATTTAGGTGTTGTCATTTGAGTTGACGAAATTTGTCCACCGAAAACTTAAATAACCAACATTACATATAGTTTTTACCATAGTATTCAAATAAAGATGAGCAATTTTCTTTTTTTGACTATCTTTAGGTAGAAAGAGAATCTTAGAGCAATAAGGTTCGTAAAATAGATTATGATTAGGAAAAATGTTATAGCTGAGAGAAATACATGCTTCAATTGGTAGTTAACGGCCGGGGATAATTTGTAATTTACCCATTTGTTTAGCAAACTATATATTCAGGTTTGAGTTGATTTATTCTCACATCAATGCCAACAAGACTAAAATTAAGTTTGTTTGATTATCTCAGGAATCGATCTCAACGAGTTTTTAATGAAATCAAATATGAGTCAAACCTGAGTAAGTTAATTGGTCCATTATTCAATTGTATTAACTGAACCCCAAGTTCATCATGTTTGGGTATATATTCTACAGTTCATGATGTTAGTGATAGTGCCCTTAAAGCAATTTTGAATTGTTTTTAGACTATTTATAAAAGCGACATTTATTTATGAACACTTGTGCTTATTGTATGTATTTTTTTAAACATCATAGAAAATCTCTAGTTTATTTTTGTAACCATAATCTTAGTATATGAGTATTATATACAAGAGGATTAAGATTGTGGATAATAAACTTAAAATTAAGTCCGTGATGATATTAATTAAAGTATGAGATCTTTAATTAAAACATCACTAATGCGACAAAACATTTTGAATGTGACCGTCTTATCCGGACCGTCGATGTAGAGACATCTAAGTGGGGGGCATTTATATATGATTTGATCATATAGGACTTGGACCGATTTAATTTGTAATTTTCCTATAAACTTCGTTATAGAAATGGAAAATCAAATTAAATCTCTAGATGATCATATATAGATGGATCTTAATCCTGAGTGATTATAAACTCCTATTTATTTCATGGTGTTTCTTGATTTGCTCGTCTAAGTTTGTCTTTCGATGACATTCTCAGCACTTGCATATTAGATTCACATTTGAATTAGATGGTAGAATGAATTCACGGGATCACGATATCGAATCCATTCCTTCTACGAGAAGTAGAAAGATTCGGTTCTCTCATTTGTTAATTCAGGCCGAGTGGTTTGAGATCTCTAATTTATAATATAATTATAAATTAACCATTCGCTAAGTGAATTAATGGTAAATGAGGAAAAGATGTAATTGAAGAGGTTAACGAATATTACCTAGCTTCAATTACGAATTGTCTATGGAGGATTAATCTATATGTAATGATTAAATCAATGGATTTGCTTCTATTTAAGTAAGTAAGATATTCTATATTTATAAGAGTGCAATTCAAATTTATAGTGGAGTAATATCGGTATTAATAAGTCGAATAAATTAATTAAAGAGTTTAATTATTTATTCAATTTATTTGAGCTTATAATTATAGGTCCATGGTCCCCGATTCGCCTTCCGATTTAAGCAGTTAGTAGTAATATTTATGTTCTAAAGACTTATGGAAAATTGTTTTCGGTTAATATATAAATATCAATTGATTCGAGAATATCGGGTTACATACAATTTCAATTGTATTGAGAATTAAATAAGTATGAGATATTTATGATATTTATATAATTACTAATTAATAATTATATTGGATAATTATTAAGAAGTATGAAACTATTTGAATAGTTGGGATTGAGTTTAAAATGGACAAGACTACCAAAACAAGTACCACATCTCACTTGGATAGGGACACAAAACGGATAAAAGGGAAATAGTTTCCCATTAATATTCATCTTGCCGGAAGAAAAGAGTTTTTGAGCAATTGGTATTGCCCACCAATTGTCTTTTGTTTTGAACATGACTCTTCACTTTGTGAAGATATATTATGCTGCTTCTAACTGGGACGGAAATTTTGACTTCCGAAAAAGTCAAGGCAGATGATTATGAGTGAGTAGTAAAAAGGTTTTTGGTGTCCATATTAAATAAAGGAATATATTAATATTATTAGAGTGTCAAATGCAATTTCAGTTAGTGGAAGGACAATTGGAAGATAGTGAGTGTCTACGAGATTTTACAATTCGAAAGTTACGATCGGAGTTAAAAGAAATCTTCGTAAGAGGTATTCTTCTTTTTTCCTTCTGTTGGTTAAATAAATTTAATACACATAATTTTGATGTTCTTATATCGTTTTATAGATTTTTGAATCGGAAATT
>CM028379.1:140864781-141296109 GCA_013146195.2 Codonopsis lanceolata | reverse complement strand
AAACCTTACCTAGGAAGATTCAAAAAGAACCCAATTAAGTCTACCGTCAACAAGCAAGCCGAGCCAAGAATGAATGTCAAGAAAAAGGATAATCATAATCACTATTCGGCCTAAAGCCACCGACGCTCTCTACGGAATTTCCACTTATGTCATTCTTGCACCCCCAGGCCATCCGGCCCCCTGCACGTCCGCTAAGGTTCACTCCAAGATCCGAGAGACCTAGTTCTCTCAAGGTTAGCGTGTATAGGTTCCAAAAGGTTGCTAATCCTCAGACCCAAAAAGAAAATAAAGTGGGACCTCGTTGCTTTAAATCTTTTTCGTGAATGCTTCATGGCTATAGAATCGAGAACAAAGACATCTCAGCACTGATGCTGGCTCGCACAAAACACATGACAGAAACAAAAGTCTATTTACGATATAGTAGAAGCTCAAAGGACCCACCGTTATTTTCTGAGACAATGCAAGAGAAAAACAATAGATATGGCTCAATCACTGTAGGAAGTCTCTCCATCAACAAAGTCTCTAGCGAGTGGCCTAAAGCACAACTGGCTGAGCATATCCCAATCCTACGACAAAGGATTACTATGTCAATTCAACTCCAACCAAGTGCCTCATCAAAGATCGTGAATCCCGCTTACAATACGACCGACAATAGACAAGGAAACGCCTATATCGTGGACTTAAATCTTCTAGGGAGATTCTCAAGCCTTGTAGCTAACAACGCTCAGTGACAACAGCTTGGCTATGACACAAACGCCTCACCACCTTAACTTCAAGACCTCTCCAAGCTCTCAAAAGATGGGCTTGTCAAAGGTCTACCTACTGCATTGTTCCACGATACCATGACGTAAGTTGTAAAAGCTTGCCAACTAGGAAAACTTTCCAAGTCTTCCTTCAAAAGAAAGTATGTCTTGTCAACAAACATACCTCTTCAACTCGTGATATGGATCTCTTTGGACCAATCACTATAGTCAAGATTTCGAGACAAGTATACACTTGTAGTAGTTTACGACTACTCTAGGTTCACCCGATTGAAACAATGACATCAAAAGATGAGACGTATGATCTAGTCACGCTTTTTTCGTAAGACTTCAAACTCAAAAAGCTTGAAGACATTAGTGACATAAGATCGACAATGGCACCTGATTCAAGAACAATGGTGTAGAAAGATACCGTGATGACCATGTGGATCGGCCACAACTTCTCTCGCCGCCAAGACTCAACAAAATGGTGTAGAATGAATCCGAAGAACGTAACACCGGAAGCTAACAAGAACAATGCCGACAAGTTAAACTTCCAAAGTACTTCGGGCGTAAGCCGCCAACTCGCATGTTTTACCTGCAACGCATCCACAGTAAACAAGTTTCATAATAAAACTCCATATGAAGTATGGAGAGGAAGAGCCCCAATACAGGATTTCTTAAAATCTTCTAAAATGTTTTATTCTTCATAATGGAAGAGAATATAGAGGAAAATTTGATGCAAAATCGAGCGAAGGAATTTTTCTGGGGTATTCCAAACATTCAAAAGCATTTCGCATTTTCAGTAAAACTCATTTGAAAATTTTAGAATACATGCATGTTTCTTTTGATGAATATGACTTGTTAGAGCCTAGAAAGGATCCGAATGTTGCAAATGATTCTGATAATGATGAGACATGTACAAATACAACATCTACTTCTACTCCTCATCGAAATCCAAGAATTGCACCTTCCAAGCATCGCTAACCCTTCACAGGCAGGACTTGAACTCTTTGATGCTTGCCCAACTCTTCCAGCTGACCCAGAACCCATCTCTTCGTTTTACCACAAACACCGCTTTGCAGATCACTCATCCTTCTTGTTCACCAGAAAATGAAGGTTTTGAAGATCCTATCTCTTCTGAACCTGGTTTTAGTGAATCTCCTTCTCAACCTACTCCATAATTCTTAGGGGAAGAACCCACCAGAAGTGATTTTCCTCCAACCATTATTGAAACAAGAGATCATCCTATTTCTCAAATCATTGGTGATCTCAACACATGAGTTCAATGAGAAATAAAGTTCGAGAAGAGACTATGTTTCATATGCATTCGTGATATCGAACTCGAACCAAAGAAGATTGATGAAGCTATCGAAGATCATAACTGGATTGAAGCTATGCAAGAAGAGCTGAACCGCCTTTGAAAGATGCAAGGTGTGGAGCTTAGTTCAAAGGTCGATCGATCATCAAGTTATCTAAGGCACCAAATGGGTATTCGAAACAAAAGAGATGAAGATGGAAATGTCACCGTAAACAAAGCTAGGCGGTTGGTTGCTCAAGGCTACCGACAGAAGAAGGAATTGACTTCGATGAAACATTTGCTCCTCATTGCTAGATTAGAGGCAATCAAACTCTTTCTAGCCTTTGCCTCGCTTCATGGACTTCAAAGTGTATCGATGGATGTAAAGAGTGCCTTTACGAATGGTGATCTTCAAGAAACCATTTACGTGGAGCAGTCCAGGATATGTTATTCAAGACAAAGCTGGATCATGTCTACCGACTCAAGAAAGCTCTCTATGGCCTAAAGCAAGCTCCCGTGAGCTTGGTATGAAACTCTATCCAGTTCTTAATAGAACAAGGATTCGTGAGAGGAAGGATAGACACTACCTTATTCATCCTCAAGCACAAAGGTCATTCTCTTACTCGTACAAATCTATGTGGGCGATATCATCTTTGGATCAACTAACCTAAGCCTCGTGCAAGAGATTCGAGAAGGCGATGAAAAGCAAGTTTGAGATGAGCATGATGGGTGAACTTGCCTACTTCCTAGAATTGCTGATTCAACGCACCTCCGACGGAATCTTCATCACCAAACCAAATATGCAAAGGAACTAATCAAGAAATTTGGTCTTGATTCAGCTAAAGGATTTGAGACTCCAATGTCTTGACGCCATCTTGACAAAGATGAAAAGGGAAAGCAAGAGAACATGACCAAGTGCAGAGGAATCATAGGTTCACTTCTTTACCTTGCGAGACGACATTATGTTTGTTGTTTGTGTTTGTGCAAGATTTTAGGCGGATCCAAAGGAATCACATTTGCTTCTTTGCCAAGCGTATCATCGGATATGTTTCAACAACAACAAATCTAGGCATCCGTATTCCAAACACAACAATTTCGATTTAGTTGGATACTCGGATCACGAGATTATGCACTTGCAAGTGAGCGAAAGCGTAAGAAGCACCCGTGGGACTTGTCAATTCCTTGGAAATAGACTTGTCTCATGGTCTTGCAAGAAACAAGGTTCGATTGCAAACTCAACCACGGAGGCAAATACATTCTTTGCGCCATTGTTCTCAACTCATGGATGAAGCAACAACTAGTGGACTACAACATCAAGGCGCAAATTGTCCAATTATGTGTGACAACACATCAACAATTTCGGTCTCCAAAAATCGATTGATGCACTCGAAGACAAAGCACATTGATATCCGTTATCACTTCCTCGAAGATCATGTGGAGAAAGGTAACATCGATGCGGAATATGTTCCAAGCGAGCATCAATTGGTCGACATTCTCACAAAGCCACCTTGGATGCCACCGGTTTGCTTATTTAAGGAGAAATCTTGGTATGATTGATCCTACTGCTTAATTTCAAAGTTTTATTACTTTTCTTTCATACAGGTAGACTTAGTTTTAGCCTGACCGGAAGACGTAAGTTTCCCTTGAGCGGAAGACTTAAAGGTCAGTATCTTTACTTAGTCTATTTTTATTAAAGAGGTTTCTAAAGCAATAAAGGGGGTCAAGGATAAAATTTGGTACTTAGAAAATATCTTAAGTTCCCGTTTTTAAAATTTTTCTTTAAATAGATCTTAAACGCCTTTTCCAAAACTTTCTGAAACCCCTTTGTCTAAAATATTTCTCTCTCTATTCAAACTCTCTGCAACAAGCTGCTTTCTCTTCATTCCCAAAATCTTCTTGTTTCTTCTTCCCATCAACATCAATGGTACGTTCTTCTCTACTCTCTACTTGAAATTTATCGTTTACTGTTTCGCATTTCATTTTATAACCTAAATTGTTTTAGAATACAAACGGTCACTTTCGAGTTTCTTATAGTAATCGCCATTGTTGTTCTTAAAAACCTAGAAACTAACAGTCGTTTATATGCTTTCAATGTTTACTCTCTTGAAAAACTTCTGTTATACATTTCTATGGATTGATTACACTAAACATTCTAGGGTTTCAAGTTTTCATTCCGAAAATTTTCATTAATCTCAGAAAAACTTGAAATCTCTACTTGTTTAGCCCTTGACGTAAAAAGCCCTAATTTTTTATTGCATTTCTTTCAGGCAAAATCATCAAAATCAAAGCGTGACAGTAGGAAGAAGCTAGACCCAGAAACTGACATTCTACCAAGTTTGGATGTCAACCTTCCGGGATATCCTACCTTTCATTGCTCATGACGTCATCATTGCCACGGACCCAAAATCAGTATATACAGGAATGTGCATCGACCTTCGATCGATGCCTCAAGGCATCAAGCGAGGACATGAATGCCTCTGGGATTCTTCCACTCTTCTGCCTCAACGACAAAGACTACTACATTTTCTTGGCAGAAGAGTTCTACCAAAGGATGGAGCTTATGAACAAGAACGCTCTGCATGGATGGATTAGAGGCCGTCCTATCTCTATCACCGCCAAGACCATCTCCACCATCATTGGTGTGCACTTTGGTGGTGCTCTTGAGTCAACCATTGCTGAGACTAACCATGCCTGGGAAGCAATGAGGGAGTTGATACCCCTAGAGAACCACAAGGGAAGATGCTGAGGAATCTATTCCTGTTAGACGTCTACTGCACAAGCCACCTAATGGACAAGGGGCTTCTATTCAAAAGTGGTGCTCATGATATGTTCACGGCACAACAACTGAACCTTACCTGTGTCGTCTTCATTCAAACCCGTCTCAACTTCGGAGCCATCATCTTCAATGAGCTCAAGCAGTGGGTTGAAAAAGTGAAGAACAACCCCACCTGCAAATGCCCATTCGTCAGGCTGATCAACACTCTTCTCCGAGACAATGAGGAAGTCAACTCTTCCTTAAAAGAGGATGAGCTTATAGTGGTGTCCAAGGACAAGCAGCTGACAGCCTCATTCTTCAACAAATACTCTGAGTATGAGAACAAGTGAAGGCTGCAGAAAGGTCTTCCGCCCGTCTCCATTGATAAGGTTGCTAAGCCACTACCGATCATAGTGACTCGCTTCAACATGGAAGCTTATGAAGCGGCTAGCAAGACCTTCAAGAAGGCCTCTTCAAAATTTGATGAACAAATTGCTACAACTATCCATCAACAGGCCAAAGATCTGGCCGATGAGGCAGAACAACTCTTAAGGGCCAGACAGAAAGCCAAGGGCAAGAAGACCAGGCCAGAAGATGTAGTACCAACTGAAGAGGAGCAGGCAAAGTGGATTCGGAAGGAGATGAAGGAAGGCCAAAAGGACAAGACTCCAGCCAGACCAACCCCATCACCTTCCCCAGTCCAACCTTCACCAGCCCAGCCATCCTCTCAAACTCATCAAACCTCTTCTTCCCAGCCCTCTTATAAAGCCAAACGACCACCCTCACCCTCTCCTACACCTACTCCTAAACCAAAACGTAGAAGACTTCGAAAAACCTTTGAAGACCAGCCCCCTGCAGACATTTCTGCCTCTACCGATGAAGCAGCTGAGTCTCCTATTCAGCTGTTAAGGAAGAAAAAGAGGTATGCCAGTACCAAGCCCTCCACCGTTGCACAACCTTCTACCGACAGCCAACCCTCTACCGATAACCAACCATCTACCACCACTCTAAGCCAACCTATTCCACCTGAGTCATCTACTCAGAGGAATTCACCACCTCCGGAGGAGTCTATCCCTCAGGAGGAGCCTCAAACACAGGAGGAGCATACCCGAACCCCAACTCATCTTCCTCCTTCTCCGTTCAACTACTCTCTTAACCCATCTACCCCTATCTCCCCTCACCAAACCCAACCAACTTCTACAACAACACAACAACCAACTCAAAACCCTCCTACCAAGCCAATAGACTCTGCCTCTACCAAGTTTCTCTTTGAGCTTTCCTCACTGGCAGATCTATTCTCTTCTGATCAACCACAACCTCCACCTCTCCTTCATAAACCCAAATCCCTCTTCTATCCTGCCCCATCTTTCTGGTTCTCCACCGAACTCTTACCCGAATCCTCCTTTGTTAGTGAAAATTCTGACACTGATATGGAGATCGATTCACCACCAACCCCTCCTCCCCCTCCACCTCAAACCATCTCTTCCCCTACCGATACCATACCAACCCAAGACTCTTCCTCTTCCGACTCCATCACTCCTCCTCTCCAACAGCCATTCCGGCCAGTGTCTCCTGAAGCCACTACCTCTGCCAGCACTGCTCCTATTCACATTGGTCAGGCAACATCATCTTCTCAGCCGGCCAATGCTGAAATTTTGTCAAGGCTGGACGCCATCTATGAATGGCTAGGCACTCTCACTAGCATAACTACCGCTACCGCTGAGATAGCCACTGCTGCGTCCAAGGCCAACGACTGCGGCTCGACAATTTCAAGAAGATGTATGGACTCGTTTTGGACAGATGAGACACGATTTCACAAACATCAAAATCAATATTGAAGCTCAACGCGACGAATGTGTCTGTATATGTTCCTCCCTCTTCTACGAGCTATTCCATGCCATCACTCTACATCTCGGCAGTGGCCGCCGTCCTGTCCTAGAGCTCAACAACTTAGCTCGAGACTCTGCTCACAACGTCATGAACGCGCATCGTGATCGTGCTCTGGCCATCACGGAGGAGAAGCAAATGAGATCTATCAACCGAATGCTGATGGAAGAGAACATTCGTCTTTGTGAAGAACTCGACTACCGCCCTCGTTCCACCAGACCTCCCACTGATGCCGATGACGAGTACGTACGAAGAATGGAAGAGCTAGAGAGACAGCGTAGGGAGAAAGAAGCTGCAGACAAAGGAAAAGGGAAACGACCTTGGTAAACTATGTATATGTTTCTCCCTTAACCTTTGTATTCATTTTATCTTTTGAAAACTCTGTACACATTAAACATCTTGTTTATAATATAGAAGATTATCTGCTTTTCAAAATTGTCTTATGTTTAAATTCTTGTTCTTTCATATTCTATATCTGCTTAGAATTTAAACACTCAGTTTAAATTTATTTGAACTGTTTTGCTACTAATCTGTGTGCTACTCTATGATTTTCTTATCTTTGTATGCACATAGAATAGTCCTTACACTTGAGGTGTTCTTCTGTTTGATAGAGGCATGTCTTCCACTACTATATATATAAATCTCTTAGACATGCTATTATCTATCACATGGTCGGTCATAGCCCTCATTTGTAGTAATGATGACCAGATATAAATAGGAGGAGATTGTTGATTCTTATTTGTATTAGATTTATATCTGCTCATACATTACACTAGTTTTATACTTCAGTGGCTAATCGGGCTGCATATCGATTAGCGTGGCAACTGTGTATAGAACTTTGCCAACTATAGTTTTTATAGGACTTTACAGGTTCAGCGGAAGACCTCTTCAAAGCTTCACCGGGAAGACCTGCTTCAACACACAAATCGCCAGACCTTGTATCCACCTGGTCAATCATGACGTGTCCTATCCAGCAATGATTAAATGGATCAATTTGAATTTATCTTCAACACTGTTTGAATTTAAATTGAGACATTCCCTGACATCTCAGACCCGTCGAAAGCAGCTTTCCGAAAAGCAGGAAGACTTTTTCAGACTGAACAGTGAAAGCAGGAAAGCAGACTGTCACATACTGTCTGCAACAACTCTCACAGATCTGACATCAAGATTGCCCAACTTCCAGAAGATCTCAGTAATCATTCCCTGCTCTCTATACGTGAAGACGAAATTTCTGATTGACAGCCCCATGCATTTAATGCATTTAACCTAATAGAGTTGTTAAAGTCTTCGTCTTCTCAAACGGATCTTTTGAGTGCACCTGCTATAAATGCTGCCATTAAAGACTGAAAGAAACAGAAGAATGATCAAACACTTGAAGAATTGCTCTAAAACTCTACAACTCTAAAGTCTTATTACTCAGTGCATTCAAGAGATCCTCAACAGATCCAGAAGTCCTCGTCAACAACAAGAAGCTGTGCATCAACATTTATTATTCTACTTCTTCTTGTTATTCATTCTATAGCTATACTTCTGCACGAATTAAATATCTTGTTTTCACTGATATTTAATTACTTAACCCCCAAACACAAGTCAATATTTTGTACACGATCCATTGGGAATATTCTTTGTAATAGATCTAGTGGAAAACATAGTGCACTATTTAAATCCAAGGTTGACTGCCTTGGTGGTGGACGTATCACTCTTTATAGTGTGAACCATCCCAAAATACTTGTGTTAATTCCTTTACTGTTTGTCTGATCATTGTTCTGCTTAATATTTTATTTATCTGTACCCTTTACAGCAAAACTAAGTAATCTGTTAAGGTCTACCGGTAGTCCTTATCGGCAGACCTGGACCAGCTTCTTTGATAGACTTCCGCTACTTCAATCTTTTTAATAGATTGAAAGTACCTCTCAAAGAACTTACTTAAAAGTTTTTAAGTGTATAATAAGTTATTCAACCCCCCTTCTAGCTTATTATTGTGCCCGTTGGGACCCACAATAATCATGGTGTCATTTTACAAATGACGGAAAAAACCCATGAAGAGGCGTCGTATCGTTTAGATACTCCACAAGATAGCCATTTCTTCTTACTTACTAAACCGTCCAAATGAACCAGGGTGTAATTCCCTGTTCAAACACAAATCAAATGAATTAGAACGAATTTCCCATAAAAACATCATATGTAAGTAGATATAATTATATATATACTAATCAAACACATTCCTTGTATAGTCTAGTGCTTTTGGTCCAATCAATAATGAGATCATTCCAGTTTAAGATGTGGTTATAGATTACACCAATGTGTTCACAATGTTGCATATTTTTCATCTCATATAATTTGTATGATTAGGTGCGTGATAGGGGAAAGTTGTATTTGGCATATGAATGTAGTGGGCATCACCGTCAATCCAAAGGTTTTGGGACATCATCTCGAAGATATTATATGGAGGAAAACGAGCAAAAAATTGGTGATCCGAGTAAAGTAACAAAGAAAGAGAGTAATAGAGAACGTGGATAAAAAAAAAGTGGTTGTCCATTTCGTTTCAGGGGCAAACAAGTATCCGTCGATGGAGTATGAGCACTTAAGGTGGAATGTGGATTTCGTAATCATCCAGTTGCGCCTCACATGCATGGCAACTCATATGTTGGTGAATTATCACGGGAGGAGAAGACTTGTGTTATGAACATGTCAGAGGGCAATACTCACCTCAAGGACATTTTGATGAGTTTACACAAAAATTACGTGGATAATAAGTCCATAATGAATAATGTATACAATGCTTGTGTGAAGAATAGTGTTGCCAAGCGTGATGGTCGATCGAAGAAGCTTATGTCGAAATTGATTGAGCATGGATAATACTATCACCATACGAGCTACCAGATCACCAACACTAAGAAGGATTTGTTATTTGCTCACCAAATGAGCGTTGAGTTATTGCTTCTTTTTTATGAACGTTCTCTTTTTAGATTGTACTTACAATTCAAACATGCACAAGTTATATTTGGTAGATGTTATTAGTATCACGTCAGCACATGTAACTTTTTTTTGTTACAACTACTTATTTGGACTTAGAGCGGGAAGACAATTGCATTTGGGCGTACACAATCTTTACAACTTTGATTAACCAATCCTCCCGACCTACTATGATGTAACCAACAGATAATTGTGTTAATGAATACAATCGAGAAACCTTTTGCCACCAAAAGATATTTCTTTTATCGGTGGCATATTAATAGTAACATTGTAGCACATTGAAAGAAAATCATTCACACGAAAGAAAGATGGAATCGTCTGCACATAGCCGAACTGGCGAAGCATTCGGTCTTGAAAGTTTGGCTCGACAAATTTCACATCGCAAAATTAATTTCCTAAGTTTGTGACCGTACTTTATATTTGAGCTTGTGTAAGCCAACAAATTATTTTTATCAACTGATCAAGTATTAGAGAAACATCTTTGTAGAATTCATAATTTATTCAAACAGTTTATCACCAAGGCAATTTTAATTAATAACATTGATATTTTTATGGTGAAAGTGAAATATAGTGATTGAGAAAGCATGTTCTCATATAAAAATTAAACGTGTATTTTATGTAATGATAAACTTGATATGGGTATGAATCTTAAGATTTTACACTAATTTGACATTCATTTCCTTTGTCAAAGTTGTGATTTGTTGATTGTATTGAAGAAGAAGAAGAGAACAGTAGAACAGTAGATGTCTAACTCACAAGTGCAGAGGAATCACCAATACTGCTAGTGGGGCCAACTGAAGAGGACTCGAGAGAGGCCCGAAGCACACGAGAGAACACATGCTGAAGAGAGCCAACACTTGTGCCCGATAAGATTTGAGAGTGAACAGTACTAAACTCAGATCTCAAACCAGCTAAAAATCCAAGAATAATCAGATGTTCTCGTTGTGTCTGCATAGTACTAACATCGGTACTCAAAGGAAGCAAATAACTCCATTCAGTTGCCAATTTCTTGTAGTCCGCAAAATACTGGGTAACACTACGACCTTGTTGATCCTGGCGAAACATAGCACACGACAAGTCATACATCTGGTTCATGTTATCCTTGCCCCCATACAACACAGCTAAATACTCCCACAAATCATGAATAGTGGAAGTATGAGCTACCAATTCAGCCGTCTCATCATCCATGGAATTCATGAGCTTCCAATACAAATCAGCATCGGCACGGACCCAAGCAGCATCAGTAGAGTTAACTGTAATGAGATGATCTTCCTTATTTTGCCCTTTTAAATTCATTTCAACAACCCGCCGCCACATTAAATAATTCTTGCCTGTTAATTTCTTGTCTGTAATTTTTGTACTAGTGGAGAAAACCTCATAAACCATGGGTTTAGACTCCGTAGTCCCCGTATTCCCTGATGTCGACATCGAAAGACCAACAAGCAACCAAACAGAACCACAGAAACAAGACTAGGTGACTGATCTAGCATGAAAAACCCCAAAAAACTTGTTGAATCAAAAAACCAACCTTGAAGCAGAGATCTACAGGCTCAGGCGACCAGATCTGTACTGGTCCGAAAAAATTCCGGCAAACTTTTTCGGCGACGTGCCGGCACGTAGGGCGCATGAGCAGTTTTCTGACGACTTCTGGTGATGACGACTGGACAGACACGTTCGCCTAGACTAGGCGACACAAACCTTCTATGTTGGATCCTTCAAATGACGTCGCATCTCCTCCGGCGACTGAAACGCATGTGCAAGCCTGACTGCGCATACCCATGTCGAACAAAAACCGAAAGAAAAAAAAAGGGAAGGATTTATGAAGAACAATCAGCACAGGAGATTAGATGGATTCCTGCTCTGATACCATGTTGATTGTATAGAAGAAGAAGAAGAAGAGAACAATATAAAAAATTGGAGAAGCCGTAACCTAATTACGGTTAGGCAGAGAAGTATATATATGTTTGTGATAAAACTTGTTACACCAAGACCCCCAAACATATATGTTATACCAAATAAACCCTCAATACTTCTAACATGATTAAGAATGAATCTTGCAAAAATGCTATTGTCATACAGATAAGTCCTGTTTTATCCCCTTCGCAAAAATGTTTTGAGCATCCTCTTTATAGCATTGTTTAATACTGCCAAATAAATGTACAACATTCTAGTGACAAGCCATTATGGGTTTTCAACTATCACGACTTATTTAGTGCATGTCCATACATGCACATGTTATTAAATGGACACTTACTCGTCCACCCATTTGAGCCCATTGCCCATATTGGCACCGCTCATATTCGCTCATTTACCACCTATAATTAGGCGTAAGCTGTGTAGCCCAATAATATGTTTATACTCCCTGCCTTACAACTTCAATATATGATCGGTCAAACTTATCCACACCCCCATAGAACAAGTTACTCCATTTACTCATACCATTTTCTTGCTTTTAGACTCCCAAAACTTAAACATATGCCAACTCTGTATGGTTTAGCCTATTATAAGGTGGCTTTGCACTTTTGAAAATGCTTAATATTTGATATATATTTTCTTTGTTGAATTTTGTCGTTCAATCAGGATAATTTTTTTCAGAGCGATAGTCGAGAGCCGCTGGAGGAGGAGCAGTAGCAAGAAGGAGGAGCAATTGCAGGGAGAAGGCTGTGGAAGTTGAGCAGGAACTAGAACCAATTGCAGTAGAAACACGAAACAGAAACACGGAACCTAACCCATTTTTTTAATAATTATTTAAAAGGTTTCACAAAATTTATGATAAATGTTGTGAGTGACTTATAAGACATTGTTTTTTGTGACACGACCCGACCAAATCTCTATACAAAAGCTGGGTCACGTGTGTAACAACAAAACAAAACGCACTAGTCTAAAATAAAACATGTGCAAAGCCCCAACTAAAAGTGGGATAAGCAAAAACCTGATCAATACACAATAATCTCTGCTATGATAATAAAAACACCACGACTCTAGAAAGACCGGGAAAACAAACTAACAAAGTCAATAAGTAAAGCCAACCGACCAATAACATTGAATACACAAGCACGACGTTACACGTCGGCAATAAAAAAATACTAAACATGTTGCTATAAATATACAACAACTATCCAACATAGAGTTAATATAACTCTAGTAAACACGCCATTGCCAATATGTACCAGCACAAGCTCACAATGAGCCACTACCCAAAGACACCTGCTAGCACCCCCGTAAATCGTCGGCCTCACCACGAACTCCCGACTGACTGAAATCTAAGAAAAACAAAAGAACGAGGTGAGTGATAAACTAAGTAAGTTGCTATGTGAACTATATGAGTATATGGCATGTTTTTATACACATATAACAATACACGCCTATTTGAACTTGTTAATCCAGCCCGTACCTCCCAAATACTTCTTAAGAGTTCCCTTCCAGCCGTGTGCCCCATTAAGCCAACCCATTGCACGTTCACTAGCCAATTTGACTCCCCCACACGCATCATTGTGCTTCAAAGGATGCCCATGCCTGGGTGTATGCGTGAAAGGTTGAATGCACAAATATGTAAGTGTGCGACCAATGCTCATTGCACATCTATTGAACTGTGCGGAAATGGTTGGATGCACATCAACTTTATTGTGTGATAGAAGCATAATGCACACCATTGGTTTGTGCGACCAACATCAATCGCACGCACCGCCTTGTGTGCGCTAAACCAAGGAGCACAACGCATAGACCAAAATTTCAACCATTTTTAATTTTGACCAAGTCAAACCAAATTTTGAGTAACTAACAACCTATACACCATCCTAACACAATAACAATGAGAGATACATCCACAATTATGCATTCTTAGGGTTTGGGTTTAGAAGTTGTGTTGGAAAATTTTGTAGTGGAAAGGAAGTAAGAAAATAAATAAATAAATGGGACGGTTCAAAATCATAAAACATTGGGGTGAGGTGTATTTAAAAATTTTGGTGGGTATATTTAGCATGTTTTGTCATTTTACATGATGAAATTATTGTAGTTATATTTGGTGGGTGTATAAAGGATTTTTGGCGGTGTATTTAGTGTAAAGGGCTATATTGTCTTTTGGTATGATGATGACATTTAAAAAAAATTTAAGTGGGTGTATGGAGTAGGACCTGATTGGGGGGGTGAACAACCCCACCTTTAATCAATTGAAAGTCAAAATAAAATGGTGGCACTATCTGCATCCTTCATTCTCAAAATACATGTTTAAACCTCCTATTTTACCTCTCATTCCCTAAATACACCCCTAACCCTAACCTTCTCCGTCTTATTTTTTTTCTGTAGCTCACTTTCTTCTTCACCCAAGTCAACTACAACTAAACCCTAGCCATCGTCGCCAACTCCTTCTTTCAACCCTAGTCGTCTCATCCTCGCAATCCGTCGTCATCAACTTTGACAAACACATCACATCGCATCATAAGGTTGTTCAGTCAACTATGGACAAAAAAACACTTGGAGAGCCAATAAGTCGAATGCCAACTGTAATTGTTATGTGTTAGGTGCAAAGGTCTCCTAATTGAAAAGTTCCTTAGCGGAGATAACCATGACCGATCCAAATTCGCAAACACAAATTGTTTCAAAGGTCATTTAAGCAAATTTTTTTAGGAATCTATTGCAAAATCCTTACAGAATTTGATCCTGTACAAACCTTACTTTCACCTAACTATATTTCGATTTCTTAAACTTTGTTATAATTTATGATTGTGTTGGTATTGCTGCAGGGTTTTTTGATAGAGAAGGATGAGGATTTTATAGTGTAGTTTGAGGTTGTGATCAGACCACCAACGTGATCGGAAGGAATGTAATTAGAATTGAAGGATAAAATAGGAAGTTCACAGAGTTTGAGGTCTATTTAGAGGAAAAGAAATGGTCAAGTATGGCCAGAGTACTCATGTGTTTATCTTTTATGGCCTTTAACAAAAAAACATTGTAAACTGTCCAATACACCCCCAAAATCCTATATGGCCATACTTGACTCACAACTCACTCACAGTTTACCTCCCACAAAGCGTTATGTTCTCTCCCTCCCCATCTCTCTCGTCCGCCCCCCTCACAACTCCAACATCCGCCTTCGCTCCATCACCGACAAATGAGCTTCATCTCCCGCTGCTCTTCACTCTTTTCGTCACAGTGATGTGAGTTCCATTTCTGGTCAGAGCCCTAAACCCTAACTTTGCTCGTTTATTTCTCTTTTCTACCCAGTGATGATGATCGACTCACGAGTCGATTAATTAGGATTGACTCAAGGGTCGATTAATCGACCCATGGGTCGATCACGAGTTGATTAATCGACCCTTGAGTCAATCATTAGTTGATTAATCGACCCTTGAGTCAATCATGAGTTAAGTACTCAACTCATGAGTCAATCAAAAAATCATTAATCGACTCAATAAAGGTATTTTGAGGGCTTTCAATTCAAATAAGATCATATAAGATTTTTATCTCTAAATCAGATTAGTTCTATAACCACGGTCGTTGAGTGATGGTTTATGAGAACGAGGGTTGTAAATAACACCCCTCGAAATAAGGGGTTTCTTCATATTGGGCCATAAAAAAGAGGTAGGTTACAAAAATAATCACACTTATAGAAAACAATCATATATAGTCATATTTGAATGGAAATATCTATTATACCCCTTCCTCTTAAATGAGGATAAGTGAGTTACCAACGCCTTATGTTGAATATCTTAAATACCCTCTTCGTTTTCCTCTGGTTTTCCTCTTGCAGTTAGTTCAACGTAAACATAGGTTTGCAAAGGCTTTGCAACTGTCAGTGATTTTCCAATTTGGTCTTCCCAGTATTGTGTCTTTCCGAATTCCCTCTACTTTGTTACTCTGCCAAGGATGGTATTTGGATTCAGGTTCATATTTATGTTTCGATTTTTTGAATTTTATTGAATGATTGGTCGATTACAAGACCAGTGAAAGTCTATGGTAGTGGATAGTGTTGGTCTCTTAATAGACATCAAGTAATTGTATTGCATTGTCTTTGGTTGATTAATTGAAATCAGTGAATGAAATTAAGGGGTATCGACTTTTTTTCATTTTGGTTGTGTTGGTCTCTTAATCGACATCAAGTAATTGTATTGCATTGTCTTTGATTGATTAATTGAAATCAGTGAATGAAATTAAGGGGTATCGACTGTTTTTCATTTTGGTAGATTAATCAACTATATTGTATTTTGTTTGGTCGATTAATTAACCTCAAGTAAATAAACTGTTTTGGATTGTCTTAACTTAATTTAACTCGATATTAAGGGGTCAATTAATCTACTTGAGTGTATACGTGTTTGGTCAACTAATCCACTATAAATGTTGCATTTCAAATTTGCAATTTTGGTGGCTTAATTGAATACAGACTTAATATTTTTCATTATTTTTATTTATGAAACTACAATCTTATTTTACAATTTTATAGACTAATTTTTTATTCAATTGCATTGCAGTTATGACTTCACCAAAATTTTGGACCACTGTGTTTTATTTTGGACATTTTGTAGATGAAAACAACGGATGGTCATGGAAATTTAGTGGCAACCAAAATGCAAGAGGGCTTGCAATCAATGATGAAACTTCATGTGAAGAGTTATATGCCAAAGTGCGAAACATTTGCAAAGTTGATGATATAGAGATAACATTTCTTACTCCAGCAACGGTGCATAGTTTTCAAATTCCAGTCCGGATTACTTCAAACAACGAAGTTGAATGGTACTTGAATATTAATAAACAAGGCTATTTGGCTCCTCTGTGTGTAACCCATGTGAGCCAAGAAAATTGCGACATGCACCGAGAAGAAAATAATGAAATTGGTGGTGACATAAATGAAGAAGACAATAATGTAGTTGGTGGTGGTGGTGACAGGAAAATTGAATAAGAAAATAATGGAGATGGTCATGATGATGACACATAATTTGAATAAGAAAATAATGGAGTTGGTAGTGATGAAATGGAACATGAAGGAGCCGATCGTAATACGAATGATTCTTCGGATAGGTTGGAGGTAATTCGAGAATCTTTATCCTATAATGAGAATGATTTCTCAACACCACTGAGATTTGAGTTTAGCCTAAGTGACCGAGATCAAGGCAGCCGAGAAGGAAATGACTTCACAAGTTAGCATTTAGTTTCTTCGGTTGGAAGTACATTGCGAGTGTTACCTGCAGATATTGATTTGAAGGTTGGCCAAGTCTTCAATAACAAGAAAGAGTTTCACCAAACTGTGCACTTGCTTGTATTAAACAACAACTTTCAGTTCAAAACAAAAAAAACGAATAAGAAAGTGTACACACTAGTTTGTAGTGATGATAATTGCAAATGGCGTTTGTTTGCAACAAAGTACTTAGAATGTGATTATTTTCAGATTGGAAAATATACAGGTGAGTATACTTGCCCCCTAAATATGTCCATGGCTAATCATAGACAAGCAACGTCGCGTATTATTGGAGTACAAATATCACCAAGGCTTGAGGATCGTAACACCACGTATAGACCTGCTGATGTCATTGCCAACATTTACCGATCATTGGGTATAGATCTAAGTTATCAAAAAGCAAGGAGGTGTAGAGAAGCTGCCTTAGAACACCTAAGGGGTTCAGCCGAGGATAGTTACACTAAGTTGGCCGCATTTGCCTATAACTTGAAAATGGTTAATCCATTAACAGTCTTCTCTTTAGAGCTTGATAGTGAAAACCGCTTTAAGTACTTCTTTTTGGCGTATGGGGCTTGCATTCTTGGATTCCACTCTGCAATGCGTCCGGTAGTTGTTGCAGATGAAACATTTTTAACTGCAAGATATAAAGGTACGCTGATTATTGCTACTTGCCAGGATGGAAATATGCTGATATATCTTCTTGCATGGGCTGTTGTTGATTATGAGAACGATGCATCATGCCTTTGGTTTTTTACAAAGTTGAAAGAAATAACAGGTGACCATGAAGGACTTGTTGTGATATCCGACTGACATAAGAGTCTTATTAGTGTTGTCCGTATTGTTTTTCAAAATGAACGTCATGCTCATTGTATCTATCATATAAAAGGCAACTTAAGGACTGTTACTCGAAAGGCTGACACGGTCTCACTGTTCAAGAGAGCTGCAGAGGCATATACCAGAGAAGAGTTTCGCAAGCCTATGTCTGAAATTGAGAAAACTGATAAGAAGGGTTGGAAATATCTTAGCGAAACAAATTTCGAAACGTGGGCAAGGTCACATTTCAAAGGAGACCGTTACAATATCATGACTTCCAACAATGCAGAGTCTCTCAACTCAGTTTTTAGGAAAGCCCGACAGAGTCCTATACTTTCGCTGCTTGAGTTTATTGGAAAAAAGTTGCAGGCATGGTTTTGTGAAAGGCGCGAAGCAGCACAATGTTGTACAACCATTTTAACCCCAACAGTGGAAGATAAATTAGGCAAAGAAATTCAGAAAGCCAATAAGTTTACAGTGGTTGAACACATTGATCAGTCCAAGTATGTGGTAAGGAGAGGGACTAAGAATTACACAGTTAACTTTGATGGGAATACTTGCACCTGCCAAAAATTTCAGTTGGACCACCTACCATGCGAGCATAGCAGTTGCAAAAAGGAGAGGTTTTTCTGTGCACCCGTTGTGCTCATCATTCTATACAACTGAGTGTTGGAGAGTGGCGTATTCCGAAAACATCTTCCTAGTGCCCATTGAAGAAGAATGGGACATTCCATATAATATTAAGGAAGTGACTATCTTGCCACCTTTAGTCCGACGTCGAGCTGGACGTCGTAGAACAACAAGAATTCCGTCAACTGGGGAGTTTTCTGGAAGACAAAGATGCAGTAGGTGTCATCAAGTTGGCCACAACCGCCTTTCGTGTCGTGATCAAACCCCTATGAGTGATAGGCATTCACAAATTTAGTAACTGTCAGATTTGAAATTTATATGTTTTGTAATGATCAGTTCAGATTTCAATGTATTGTAACTTTAATTTTGAATTTCAATGTTGGGTACTATTTCTTATTTGAGTTTGTAAAGTTTGTATATGAGTTTCATATTTGCAAAGTGTACATGAAACTTGCATAGGCCTACCTGCTGATAAAACAAGGTTGTAGGCCTACATTCTGATAGTTAGCAAGAAGAACTTTTAGACTTGCAAAAGTATAATCAACCAATATTATAACAAATGAGTCAAGTAACTGACTTCAGTTACTGACTTGAGTCATGCTTAAAGTGATGAAACAAGAAGTAGGTCTACCTGCTGATATTCAGCAGGTAGAACTTTTAGACTTGTTAAAGTCTAATCAACTTGATTAATAACCAAACTATGTTTTGAATATGGTAGGGTAGATTACTCAACCCAATATTACAACAAATGAGTCAAGTAACTGACTTGAGTCATGCTTAAAGTGATGAAACAGGAAGTAGGCCTACCTGCTAATATTCAGCAGGTAGAACTTTTAGACTTGTTAAAGTCTAATCAACTTGATTAATACCCAAACTATGTTTTGAATAGAGTAGGGTAGATTACTCAACCCAATATTACAAAAAATTAGTCAAGTAACTGACTTGATTCATGCTTAAAGTGATGAAACAGGAAGTAGGCCTACCTGCTGATATTCAGCAGGTAGAACTTTTAGACTTGTTAAAGTCTAATCAACTTGATTAATAACCAAACTATGTTTTGAATAGGGTAGGGTAGATTACTCAACCCAATATTACAACAAATGAGTCAAGTAACTGACTAGATTCATGCTTAAAGTGATGAAACAGGAAGTAGGCCTACCTGCTGATATTCAGCAGGTAGAACTTTTAGACTTGTTAAAGTCTAATCAACTTGATTAATAACCAAACTATGTTTTGAATAAGGTATGGTAGATTACTCAACCCAATATTACAACAAATTAGTCAAGTAACTAACTTGAGTCATGCTTAAAGTGATGAAACAAGAAGTAGGCCTACCTGTTGAAATTCAGTAGGTAGAACTTTTAGATTTGTTAAAGTCTAATCAACTTGATTAATAACCAAACCATGTTTTGAATAGTGTAGGGTGGATTACGCAACCCCATATTATAACAAATAAGTCAAGTAACTGACTTAAGTCATGCTTAAAGTGATGAAACAGTAAGTAGGCCTACCTGCTGATATTCAGCAGGTAGAACTTTCAGACTTGCTAAAGTCTAATCAACTTAATTAATAACCAAAATATGTTTTGAATAATGTACGGTGGATTACTCAACCCAATATTAAAACAAATGAGTCAAGTAACTGACTTCTGTTACTTGAAACATTCAGTAGGTGAGAAACTGTAATTATTTCTAATTTTAGTTAGTTGTTGTTTTCGAAACTAAAATTTTATATAATGTATTTAAGTAATTTTAAATCATTAATGTTTCAGCAGGTTGGTTCATAGCAGCAGTAAATCAGCTGTAAATAACGTCTTGTTAAAGTCTTCCAGCAGGTAGGTTCACAGCAGGCATGTTAGCTGACTAATGATATTAGTAGGTCGATTACTTAACCAACTGTATAACAAATGATTGAGGTAAATGAATCACTAAATAACAAAAAGTTCCGTTGGTCCACAATAATGCTCAAATAGGCTAGAGGGGGGGGGTGAATAACATATAATGCCAATTTAAAAACTTTTCTTTTGAATATACATAAAGTATAGTTTAGTTGGCAAATACAATTTATCAAGTTGAGTATGTCTGCCGGTAAAGGCTATCGGTAGACTTACTCAAAGAAGAAGTAACAACTCTGTCGATAAACTGTTTAATCAAATCAAAAGCCTGATAAAAGATTTGTATAGCGGAAGATAAAAAGGCTATGATTTGGAGAAGTCAGAAGTGACTGTACACGAATATATGTTCAAAACAACAGCACACTTATTTCTTCTTTCAAATGCAGGTTTAGGAGATCAAGTAGAGAATGGATTTTCTAAGGATAAATCATTTATAAAAAGCTAATTGATATATAAGGACTGAGAGATAAAGTATTAGTAAGAACATATGAATTTATTCAAAGATAAATTACATATTACATCAGTCGAAATAGTCTATGTCCAGTTTTCTGGCTTTGTCTTCCTAAGTCTCAATCCTTACTTAATTATCCATTCAAGGATCTTTAAGTTGCAAAGGATAATAGGAGACGAAACCAAGAAACTGTTATGAGAAAGAAGGGATTCTTAAGGTCGTTCAGATATAAAGATATATTTGAACGAGTGAGTGTAAAACACTCGACCTTTCATGATGATTGATAATTGCACAATCAGCAGCATTTGTATTGGGATACAAATATGAAGATATGAATGCAATATCTACAGACATCTCTTCATTTTCTTCAGACATTGTCTAACATCAATCTTCAGATCTTGATCTATGCCTATTGAAGTTTCTGATCATTCTTTTCTCTTTTCCAGCTTTTCTTCCTAGCAATCCACTGAAAGTGTTTTGCTAAGATCTGGATGAGTTCACTACAATCTGTGTAGAAATCAGAGATACGTTGGTGAAGATGGTCTCTTTGAAGATTTCTTTTATATGAAGTTCTTTAAGTAGATTGAGTTACTCGTTGCTCACAGTGTATCGTTTGATTATCTTAGATGTCGCTTACACTGTCATCACAGCCTCACACCCTGTTGTGTGTCACTCATTTTTTATCGAGCAAGAGAGAGGGTTTATATAGGCGAGAGTCAATATGATCGTTGAGAGATGAAGACTCGAAGATTTCTATCCGTTGGAGATGTAGTGGTTGAAGACTATCGGATTAGAGATCTTTGTCCATAAGATCTTTGACTGTTTGAGTAGAGATTCAGTCCTGTAGATCTTGGAACTCGTTGTTTGTCAGACTATGTTGATAAGTCTCTGAAGAGTAGGTCTGATGTCTGTTGCACTGTCAGGTGGTATGTTCAATAAAGTAGTTGCTTTTTGACTTTAACAGACTACTTGAGTGACAGAAAGTCTTGTAGCTTTAAGTATGTCAGGCTTTTCGAGGCATTGACATACTTATCTTGATTTGAGCAGCTTCTTGACTTTTCTCTGTAACACGTGCAGATTTTAAAGTCTGCCGGTGAAGTGCTTCGAGCCAGTGGAAATAAGTCTTTCGATTCAGGAGAACTGATGTCTGCCGGTGCGAGCATTATAACTTGTAGCATGTCTGCCGGTGATGAGTCTTAAGGATATTCTGATCTTTTATCACTGAAGGCTTTTGACATAGTTGCAGGTCTTCCGGTGCTGAGTGCATTCTGAAGTGCTGGTCTGTTTTGATCATCATATAGGAAGGTAGGACTAGATCAGGTCACACCTAATCCAAGACCTATGTGAAATCATACAAGTTGCCACGCTAACTGGTACGCAGACCTTTTAGCCACTTGTGATGATTCACTTGTAATGGGGGCAAACAAATCAACATATATAGAATATGTAAGGTGATAATTGAATTATCAAGAATCATATTCCAATAATCAACAAGTTCCATTAATTTAGCATAGCAATAAAAAGTTCATATGGAATATCTACATTCAAGCAATAATACACTACAATTAAACACTAAGGAAGCGACAAATTGTTGGAATTTGTGTTTCCTTTGAACATTCCAATAATCAGGCCAACAACAATTGTCCAAATTAGGAGAATTGCACAAAAATAGGACTGAGCTCTTTCTTTTGACTTCAGAAATTGTTCTTCCGATTTTCTTGCTTCTACTTTGAGTTTTTCGTTCCGTATCTTCAATTTTTCAACTTGTTGAACCTTTTGTCTGAGTTGACTTTCAAGTTTGTCAACCTCATGCTTCAAATCCACTAGTTGTGATCTAAGCCGTCCACAAATAACTATTTTTTTTTATCTCTCAGGCAGTGGTGGGTCAATCCAAGCAAAAAACTTACAGTGGTTAGCTTGATCCTGAGATTGAAAATAAAAATAAATAAATAAACATCCGCATATAATTAATAATGAAAAAATAAATAAATATAATCTTATAGTTTCAACATCCAATGAACCTTCTACTTGAGTTTTCATCACTCCAAGATGTCCACATAGGTGTGCGAAGACCACAATTGCAAACTCTTGTCAAATTGCAGTCATATGATTCGAGTTCCTTCTCTTGGAAAATTGGGGTTTCCTTTTTTTGGGAATCAATTTTGTTTGAGTGTTGAGTTGTTCGTTGTTCGAGGAAAGGGAGTATGGCGTTGGAATTGAGTGAGTATGTGCGTTGGATTATCCGTAGAAGCCCTAGGTCAAGAGGACGGAGACAAGAACTGTTGGAGGGAGTTTTTAGTTGGAGTGAATTATGAGTATAATCTCTAGGTGGGAAAAGCGTTTCAATTCAATATGGCATTGGAGAGACTTTTCAAATTTTAGGGGGAATATGGCATTGGAGGGACTTTTCAAATTTTTTGTCAAAAATAAGAAAAACTAATTACGTATTACCTATTTATGGGCCTAGGTATCAAGCGTTGTCATTTATTTTAGTTAGTTTCATACTATTACATAGCTATCAAAAAATAACTTTGAGTTAGAAATTAAATTAAAGATAATTAAATTATGATAAGACCTAACGTTACGTTACGTTGTGTTATGATGAGACGTAACGTTGTGTTATGATAAGACCTAACGTTACGTTACGTTGTGTTATGATGAGACGTAACATTGTGCTATCATGACACGTAACGTTGTGTTATGATAAGACCTAATGTTACGTTACGTTGTGTTATCATGAGACGTAACGTTGTGTTATGATAAGACCTAACGTTACGTAACATAACGTAACGTAACTTAACGTAAAGTAACTTAACGTAACGTAACTTAACGTAACTTAACTTAATGTAACGTAACGTAACGTAACTTAACGTAACGTAATGTAACGTAACTTAACGTAACGTAACTTAACTTAATGTAACGTAACGTAACGTGACTTAACGTAACTTAACGTAATATAACGTAACTTAACGTAACATAACGTAACTCAACGTAACTTAACGTAATCTAACGTAACTTAACGTAACGGAACGTAACTTAACTTAACGTAATGTAACGTAACTTAACGTAACTTAATGTAACTTAATGTAACATAACTTAACACAATATAACGTAACTTAACGTAACGTAAAGTAACTTAACGTAACGTATCGTAACTTAACGTAACTTAACTTAACGTAGCGTAACTTAACGTAACACAACGTAACTTAACGTAACGTAACGTAACGTAACGTAACGTAGCGTAGCGGAACGTAACTTAACGTAACCTAACGTAACTTAACGTAACGTAACGTTACGTAACTCAAATAACTAAAAGTAGATTGTTCAAACATGAATTATTTTACTTTACTTCAAACATTAATGAGGTCTCGTTTGATACTTTTGCCCAAAGAATCGAAGACTAATGTTACGTTACTTACTTTACTTCAAAAATTATTGAGGTATCGTTTTACTTTTGCCCAAATAATCAATAAATTATTTTTTAGGTATCGTTTGACACTATTTTTTTGTTGCATCGTTTGACACTATTTTTTTGCTGTATCGTTTGACACTATTTTTTGGCCCAAATAATCAAATAATCAAAAAAATTATGGCAAAAAAAAAAGAAAAAAAAAGAAGAAGTCTAATTGAAACTTTATTTTTTAGGTCAACATTTGATAACTTTAAGCGTTCTCATTCAATCCAGTTTTAATTATGCCACATAGACATGTGCTTTATATCAGCTGATGCTGACACATCATGTCTCTACAACTGCTCACTTTCTCAAATTGACGACAAACTAGACACATTCCACTAAAACTGACAAACTTTAAATGTTGGCGCGAGACCCAAAAACTCCTTACAGTTTCAAGGCAGTTCTGTAGTTTTTTTTTTATTTTTATCATTGAAGCCCCCATATTTATTTATCACTCACCACTTTTCAAAAACTAAAAAACCGAAAAAACAACTTGTTAAAGTTTTCTCTCCTCTCCTTCTCTTTTTGCAACTGCCTTCTGTACTTCGTCTTCTTCCCCAAAACTCTTAAACCCTACTTTCTTCTTGAACTCAGGTTCAATGGCTGAGAACTTGCCTGATAACTCCGACCTAGGATGCATTTTGGATGTCCCCGCATCGAAGAAACTTGAAATTGGCCAAGAATTGGTTACGTTGCTCACAAATTCTGGACTTCTTCCCCTTCTGACCTTCAACATAGGCACCTACAACCAAACTTTAACAGAGTTATTCTTTCACCAGATGCAACCCACACCAAATATACGAAACCACCTTTCTGGAAATATCAATGGAATAGATGTAGTGTTTGATACCCAAACCATTCTGAATGCCTTTCCCAATATCAACACTGCAGGTTCGTGTTTATCTGAAATTAGCAACGAAATTGTGTCTAGTGGATGGATTGTTATGATGGAAATGTCCCTTTACCTTTAGCTGCAGAGAAAAAGAAAAATATCTTCCAGCCCCTTTATTATGCACTAGCTTCTGTTTTAGACAAATGCCTAATTGCCAAATCTGGGGCAAAAGACAAGGTTACCAAACACCAATTGGCCTTGATGGCTGCCATTGTGCTGGGAGAAACAGTCAATTGGGCTGTTGTTTTAGTTCAACTCATTTATGAGAATATGAAGAGATACAGGAAGAACCCAGTCAAATCCAAAATCACCCACTACCCCATCATTACCACTTTCTGAGACAGATACCTGCTCTTGTTATGAATGTGGCACCTGCAGATGTGATTCAACCAGTGACTGGAAGGAAGTATGGTTCAGCAGATATCACCTGGGCCACTAACCCAAGCAAGCTTATGATACTTGATGCTCCAAAAAGAAAAAAAAGCAGAAGGATAAATCTGGTAATTAATGAGGAGGAGATAGATGAAGAAGTAGCTGCACCACCAACTTCAGAAGCTACAGTTGCAAGACCCACTGGTGATGCACCTGCCAAACCCATTGGGAAAAAGTATGCTAGGAAGATGCATAAGACAACTGCTGAATCAAACCCTGAAACCTCCATTCCCTTCTCTGGTACTTCTGAACCTCAAAACCAACCACCTTCATCACCTACTGCTTTACCTACATCCAACCCAAAACAACCTCGCAAACCATACTTCCCACCTATTTTCAACCCAACCTTTCATCCCATAAATGATCCCTTCTCTGGCAATCCTGATGATATTCCTACTGATTGGGCCTTCCCCATTGGCCATCTACCCTACTTCATTCAAGCCCTTATATCCTTTCATGAGGAGAAGAAGGAGGACAAACCAAGGGTAGATCCTATCAAATATGTGTGTTGGTCCACAATAATGCTCAAATAGGCTAGAGGGGGGGGGTTGAATAGCCTATAATGCCAATTAAATTTGTTTTTCTTTTGGTGATACATAAAGCATAGTTTAAGTGGCAATTGCAGTTTATCTAGTTGAGCATGTCTGCTGGTAGAGGCTATCGGTAGACTTGCTCTAAATAGAAGTATCAACTCTGTCGGTAAACTGCTAATCAAATCAAAAGCCTGTAAAACGGTTTGGGCAGCGGAAAATAAAGAGGCTATGATTTGGAGAAGTCTTAAGTGGCTGTACACGAATATATATTCAGAACAACAACACACTTATTACTTCTTTCAAATGCAGGTTTAGGAGATCAATTAGAAAATGGATTTTCTAAAGATAAATCATTTATAAAAACCTCATAGATATTTAAGGACTGAGAGATAAAGCATTAGTAAGAACATATGAATTTATTCAAAGATAAATTATATATTACATCAGTCTAAATAATCTATGTACAGTTTATGTCTTTGTCTTCCTAAGTCTCAATCCTTACTTAATTATCCATTCCAGGATCTTTAAGTTTGCAAAGGACATTAGGAGACGAGAACGAGAAACTGTTATGAGAAGAGGATTTTCAAGGTCGTTCAAAATATATCTGAACGTTTTGAGTGCAAAGCACTCATCCTCCCATGATGATTGATAATTGCACAATCAACAACATTTGTATTGGGATTCAAATCTAAAGATATGAATGCAATATCTACAGACAGCTCTTCATTTTCCTCAAACATTGTCTAACTTCGATCTTCAGATCTTGATCTCTGCCTATTGAAGTTTCTGATCAATCTCTTCTCTTTTCCAAGCTTTTCTTCCTAGCAATCCACTGGGAGTGTTTTGCTAAGACCTGGATGAGTTCACTACAATCTGTTGTGGAAATCAGAGATGCGTTGGTGAAGACGATCGCTTTGATGATTTCTTTTCTATGAAGTTCTTGAGTGGATTGAGTGACTTGTTGCTCACAGTGTATCGTCTGATGATCTTAGATGTTGCATACACTGCTATTGAGTCACTTAGTTTCTAAGTTCCTCTATTTTGATTGAGCAGGAGAGAGGGTTTATATAGGCAAGAATCAATATGATCATTGAGAGATGAAGACTCGAAGATTTATATCCATTGAAGATGTAGTGGTTGAAGACTATCGAATAGAGATCTTTGTCCATCAGATCTTTGATTGTTTGGAGCAGAGATTTAATCCTGTAGATCTTGGAACTCGTTGTCTGTCAGACTATGTTGATAAGTCTCTGAAGAGTAGGTCTGATGTCTGTTGCACTGTCAGGTGGTTTGTTCAATAAAGTAATTGCTTTTTGACTTTAACAGACTACTTGAGTGAGAGAAAGTCTTATAGCTTTGAGTATGTCAGGCATTTTGAGGCACAGACATATTAGTCTTGATTTGAGCAACTTCTTGACATTTCTCTGTAGCACGTGCAGATTTTGAAGTCTGCCGTTGGAAAGCTTCGAGCCAGTGGAAACAAGTCTTCCGATACAGAAGAACTGATGTCTACCGGTATGAGCATTTTATCTTGTAGCATGTCTGCCGGTGATGAGTCATAAGAATATTCTGATCTTTATCACTGAAGGCTTTTGACATAGCTGCAAGTCTTCCGGTGCTAAGTGCATTCTGAAGTGTTGGTTTGTCTTGATCATCATATAGGAGGGTAGGACTAGATTAGGTTGAACTTAATCTAAGACCTGTGTGATATCAACACGAGTCGCCACGCTAACCGGTACGCAGACCTTTTAGCCACTCGTGATGACTCACTTGTAATGGGGGCAAGCAAATCAATATATGTAGAATATGAAAAATGATAATTGAATTATCAAGAAGCATATTCCAACAATCAACAATCTCCTCCTATTTGCTTGGAACCATTACAAAATGACATATAGAAAGCACTAAAGCATTTATTAGACATAGTAATAGCATGTCCACAATGAATGATCATTTTATCTCATGATATGTCCTATGTTGATAATTACATATAAGTGATGGCTTTGGTATAGTCTACTATTGCTATTACAGACTCGATAAATCAAAGTACTGATCAGGTAATGCAATAGTAAAACCAATTTAGATCACTTTAGATTTGAAAGAGTTTTGGACAGGATCTAAAAGGTTTTTAGAAGTCTTACTCGCACATAAATTTTTATAGAATGAAAGCTTGTTTTGGCAAGTAAGAGTAGCAAATCCTTAAGTAAGTGTATGTTTTTGAAAGAGTTTAAAATAAGGATTGCTTGTACTACCAATTTTCTGAAAAAAATCAGTTTTTGGAAAATCAATTTTTGAAAACTAATACCAATTTTCTGAAAAATCATTTTTTGATAACTAATACCAATTTTCTGAAAAATCAATTTTTGAAAACTTTTTACTTCTGAAACTTTTTACTTCTGTTGAAAGTAAAGGATCTCTGTTGAAGGTAAGACTTAACAAAGGGTTTTAGTTTTAAACAAGGTTTTCAACAGAAAGTGCCATAAAGGCTGAGCATGATTCACAAAGAAACAGCTTATGGTGAATTGTCACATTTATTTTGTGTGTTCATTTGGAATTTAGTTAAGTCAATTTTCCTTCTTACGAAAGGAAGGTTATCACTCTTTTTATACTCTCCTCCTTAAGTTATATGTCTGATACCAGGTTATATATATATATATATATATATATATATATAACTCTCCTCCTTAATGGTTGCAAACATTTATGATTAAAACTTGAAGGATAGTTGCAAGCAAAAATAAAGAAGGAAAAAAGAAGAGATGCAGTATGGTAGAGTAGATAGCTAGAGAAAAGACACTAAATAACGGAAGAAAGTACTAAAAGTTCTGAAAAGCATAATCTAGTTTGAATCTCCAAAACTACCAGTGCTAGAATTTAGAGAATAGTTTCTATCCTGATCAAAAAAGTTTCAATTGTTGAATAATTCTCGAGTGATTAACAATTCTCCTATGATCGGAAGGCGTTCGTCCTCGTGAATCGTGGAAAGAATGGTGTGGTAGGAGCATAGGAAATAACTGATTATCCTAACGTACTTGAGAATACCAGACCCATTCACTCGTCTTCCCTGGAAAGATCGACATATGACAGAGAAGACTACTTCAGCCCAATTGATGACATGAGAGTCAAGAACGGCAATGGTGAAGTTCCGAAGTCTTCTGGTGTCGCTTCCTGAGCCAGGTTCATGAAACAGAAGGCATTGGCTCCGAATCTCTCCAACACAGTACATGTCCAAGGGATAGTTAAAAATGTCCCATGTATTGTAGTCATTTCGAGATTGGTGGCCAGCACGGTGTAGCCATGATTCGTTGAGAACAGAATCATTGATGGAGTCAGGGCCAGCAGAGGGAAGGCTGAAGACTCTGGAAAGGCTGTCGGCATTGAGGACAAGATCAGTACCTCGAATGTGACCGTGGAGGTTTTTACCATCTCGTGACAGGTGCATCCTTGAGTAGAATTCGTCGACCAGTCGAAGGCTGTAGAATTCTTCGCGAAACGAAAGGATATAGACGAGTCCAGTACTGTGGAAAAGATCTAAAATCTTTGCGCCAACAGTATTGTCAAGGAGAAATTGTTCTCCTTGAATCGTTCGACCAAGAACGTAGGATTGACGACCTACTATGGTGACGAAAGAAGATTCAGAGGGACCGATAGGGCGAGAGACGTTGTTTGATGAAGAGGCGGCCATGAAGAATTTCTTTAGAGAAACAGAAAAAAATGTACTGATAATAATCGTTTTAGATTGATTGGGAAACGATGGAGACCAAAAAGAAGAGTATATATATTCAGTACTTTCTGAGATTGGGCAGGAGGAACACACTGTTCAAGAACCGTCGTTTGATAGTCCACAATAAAGCTGTTATAGATTGAAATGAGAACCGGCAGAGTAATCATTTCGAAGCTTAATTGTGAGAGGACGTTTTTATGGGAGAGGCGACGATTCATGATAACGATAATTAAGTCTTCTAGGGAATATGTATTTAGACAGATTGGAGACTTAAAATCGAGGATTTCAATACCGAGAATGATTTAATTGACAGCTTAGGGTATTGAAAAGAAGATGTGTTGATATCGATGAGCAAAAATAATGTACTGAATTTCATAAAAATAAATTTTGGAAATATGATAAGTTCTAAATATTCTAGACATCCTAATAGATAATTTACAGGGCATTCTGAATCATCTACACAATCCTCAGCAATCTCCCAAATCTATAGAATTTTGGAACAGAAATCATTTCAAAAATATTTTGGAAGAATTAAAAAATGTTTTTGCAAAACAGTTAAGATTTTTGTGTTCTTTGTTTACTAGAAGAAATTTATGGAGCTTTCTGAGTCATCCACACAGTCTTCAGCAATCTTCCAATTCTTTTAGTCATTCCAGAACAAAGTTGTTTTGAAAGTCATTTTCAGAAGGATTTTTGAAATGTTATTTTGAAAAACAATCAATCATTCCTAAACGTTTTGCGTCAAAGATATCATTACACAAGGTTGATCAGCAGCAAGAGATCTGAAACCAATTTTGTTGATTAGTTTCAGTAGAGTGTGAAGTGTGCTGATACAAGAGTGTGAACGGCAAAGATAAAGGTTTGCAGTTCTGGTTTTGACCAGTAGACATTGAGGTCTACCGATGCAATTGATAACTTTTAAGGAAGTATGCAGCAGTAATGAAAGTCTGCTGATACCAATTTAAAAGGTTTGTGCGAGGTTATCAGTCTTTTGAACACACAATAGATGATAGCTATGAATAGCTTTTATATTGAATTGAATAATGTGTTCAAGAAGGGTGGAAGTTTACTGATTTTTTGAGAGCTGAAGGAAATCAATCAATTGTTGAAGGATGTCAATTGATTGTATGAGGGATACCAATTTATGAATGATATCAATCATTGAAGGATGATCAGTAAACTAGATAGGTATGCCGTTGTCGAGAGAAAGAATGACAGGGGAGTCGACATAGATAAGGGTCTGCTGATGAAAGAGGTCAGCAGGGATAAGTCTGCTAAGATATAATGATTTGAAGAGTTTTGCAGACAAGAAGGTTTGTTGTTTATAGATGGAACGTTAGTCGTTGAGGTCTGCCGATACCAATTGGAAGAAGAGAATTACAACAACCATTTCCTTTAGAATGCCTTGGCTTCTGGAAGGATAAACCATAAGCTTCATCGGCAAAGAGAACGAAATAAAAATGGAGGGAGAGCGAGATAATTCTTATAAATTTGAAGCATCAACATCAGTAACATCAGTATCGGAAAGAGAAAGATACTAAGTTCTGTAGTTTGCTCCTCCTCACTAGTAGAATAAGCGCTTCGAACTCTTTTTAAGAAAGAATAGAGTTTGCAGATTGCTAGAGTAGAAAAGAGATTTTCAGCTGATTTTCCTTTTTGCCTTGGCAGTTGTTAGGAGATACAGCTGCTTCATCGGCAAAGATTAACCGGTGACCATGCTACTTCATAATAGAATCTTATACGAATGATAAGAGCATTTAGAAGCAAAAACGAAAGACAACAATCATTTCAATTAAAGTACTTGAATCACAAAGAAGCAAGTGGCTCAAACTTAGATAGGCTGACGGTACAGATGAAGAATGACTTTTGCTTCAAGGTCAACAACTAAGATGATGATGACTAATCTTTTAGGGAAGAGGAAGTCATCTTTGTTCAAGACAAGAGAGGCAAGAAAGAGTTTAGAGCAAAGTTGTCTTTGAACAGAGGAAGCAGTACAAAAGAATAGAATTTGAGGATATTGTTTATTTCCTCGAAAGGTCGTTGTTACAACGATAGAGATAAGGTCTACCGTTAAAACTAGAGAGACCTGAAATTATAGAGGGGAATTAAGATTCATCAGAACATCATGGGTTGAGATGAGATCTATAATTCCTGATGAAGTAGTTGCAAGGTACGCAGTAACTTCAAAGAAATCCAAAACTTAAAATTAACCATATTCCAACATTGTTTCTTCAGATACCAAAAGTTGAATACCAAGTGTTGAATAGGAAATTTTATGATTAAGGATTGGTTTGCTATTGGGTTAACAGCAGAGTTATATTTGCTGTCTTGAATTCAGAACAACATATTATAAAAAGCACAAATACCGAAAACTCAATCAAATATAAGATTTCATGCTATCAAGGAATGTTCATGCAAAGGCGGATAGACATGAAGTAAAGATGTTTTGAACAAGTTCTCATTTAGATCAAAATATACACAAATACAAAGAGGATCTAAAGATTACATAGTTCATTACAACTTCCGATGACTTAACCACTCCTTTTAAACAACTAATCTAAACACCTGATACATATCTAAAGATAAGTATGTTACAAGGAGATGTCTATGAAGACCATGGACCCATATTCAGCTAACCGGTTGGCAAACAGAATACAGGTCCTAGATCGAGGTCAAACGAGGTAGCCAAACGAAATCTCTATATTTTGAAAAATGCAGATATGTGATCCTGTCGCCTCCTTATCCTACTCCCATTAGCTAGCTCTCAAGCCAGGGTGACTTTCACAAATTCGCAGGATTTCTTTTGAAGAAACCGCGGTTGTGAAATGAGCTAATCTCATGAGAGGACCATGTCAGCTAAGGATCACGTAGAAGGTTTACGAGGCCTTGAAGAAGTGGCTGACATAAGCATAGTCACTGGAATCTGGGAGAGGCATGCTAAATGGTTGTTCAGGCAAGTCTTCACGCGAGAGAAATCCTTGAAACAAACCAAATAACTTTCGAAGAATCAGAGGGGTGATTCCAAGTTGTTGAGGAGTATCCTTGATCTAGTGCCAAGAATTCTCCTAAGTAACATTTTGGAAGAAGGGGATCTTGTATCATTGTCTATCATAGTGTTTAAGGTAGTTTGCGAGTGATAGAGAAGAAGGAAGGAAGGTCTCTATAAATACTCGCTGAGGCAAGACAATGTACCGACTCATTTAAGAGTGAGAAGTCCTTTTCAACTACTCTTCAATAAAAATTATATGGGGAAGAGTGAGAGTTGGTATAAATTTCTAGATATCCGGTAAAGTTACTTCTTTGGAAAGCTAAAAGATTTTTTTAAAAAAAAGTAGGTTTGGCTTTCTTGAAAGTATGAAACGTCTTTAAGTGGATAAAATCTTTTTCAGTGGGATTTGACAAAACATCACTCTTTTTCAGAAGATTGTTTTGGTAAGTACAATTCCCACATTTCCAAACATAGTTTGGTTATTAATATTGGGTTGAGTAATCCACCCTACACTATTCAAAACATAGTTTGGTTATTAATCAAATTGATTAGAATTTAGCAAGTGTAAAAGTTCTTCCTGCTGAATATCAGCAGGTAGGCCTACTTGCTGTTTTATCACTTTAAGCATGAATCAAGTAACTGAAGTTAGTTACTTGACTCACCTGGGCCACTAACTCAAGCAAGTTTGTGGTAACTGCTGCTCCAAAAAGAAAAAGCTGAAGGATAAATCTGGTAATTAATGAAAGAAAGTTGTTTTACTGAGTTAAAATCAGTTTTTAAGATACCAGTTGATCTAGTTGTAATGTCAGTAGTTAAAGCAAGATGAAATCAAAAGATTGACATTAAAATAAGAATCAACTTAGTCTTTTGAATGCCAGAAGTTTTGATAAAAGATTTAAAGTTTTCTGTGCTTTCTGAATCAAATCAAAATAAAAGATCAGATTCATAAGACTATTATTTAAAAAATAGATCCTGGGATTTCATGTTATCAAGGAATGTTCATGCAAAAACAGATAGACATGAAGTAAAGATGGTTTGAACAAGTTCTCATTTAGATCAAAATATACTCGAATACAAAGAGGATCTAAAGATTACAAGATTCAATACAACTTCCAGTGACTTAACTACTCATGTTAAACAACTAATCTAAACCTGATACATATCTAAAGATAAGGATGTTATAAGGAGATGCCTATGAAGACCATGGACCCAGATCCGTTTAACCGGTTGGCAAACATAGTATAGGTCCAGATTAAGGAATCAAAGTTGAAAGAGGCAGCCAAACGAAATCGCTACACTGTGAAAAATGCAGATATGTGATCCTGTCGTCTGCTCTTACTTCTCCCTTCAGCTAGCTCTCAGGCACAAGTGACCTTCACAAGTTCACACGACTTTTTTTCGAAAGTCCGCTGTTGTGAAGTGAGCTGATCTCGAGAGAGAAGCGTGTTAGCAAAGGAACATGTAGAAGGTTTACAATACCAAAAAGGAGTGGCTGACATGAGCATGGTCACTGGAGTCTGAGAGAGGCATGCTAAATGGTTGTTGAGGAAAATCTTCATACAAGAGGAATCCTCGAAACTAACCAAACAACTTTTGATGGATAGGAAGAATAATTCCAAGTTGTTGAGAAGGAACCTTGATCTAGTGCTTGGGGTAGTTTGCGAGTGATAGAGAAGGAGGAATGAATGTCTTTATAAATACTCGCTGAGGTAGGACAATGGACCAATTTAATAAATTTTATTAAGAATGAAGAGTCCTTTCAACCACTCTCATTAAAGTTATACAGAGAAGTGTGAGAGATAGTTTTAATTCCTAGATATCCGGTAAAGTTTCTTATTTGGAAAGATAAAATATTTTGAAAAGACAATACAACTTTCTTGGGGAATGTGCATGTTTGAATGTGAGGGGGAGGGGGGCGGCTGGTGTAGTGGCCTGACACTTTTTTTTTTGTGTGTGGGGGTGGGGGGAGAGTTTTGTATTTATTATGTGATATGGTGTTAAATTTAATATTTTTTGTGTAAGAAAATGTGTAAGAAGATTATACAATGAGAAGATATATTCTTAAGTGAATAAGACTTTAGTAAGTGTAAAAGTTCTTCCTGCATAATATCAGCAGGTAGGCATACAACCTTGTTTTATCACTTTAAGCACGAGTCAAGTAACTGATGTCAGTTACTTAACTCATTTGTTATAATATTGGGTTGAGTAATCCACCCTACACTATTCAAAACATAGTTTCGTTATTAATCGAATTGATTAGACTTTAGCAAGTGTAAAAGTTCTTCTTGCTTAATATCAGCAGGTAGACATACAACCTTGTTTTATCACTTTAAGCATGAGTCAAGTAACTGATGTCAGTTAGTTGACTCATTTGTTATAATATTAGGTTGAGTAATTAACCCTACACTATTTAAAACATTGTTTCGTTATTAATCGAATTGATTACACTTTAGCAAGTGTAAAAGTTATTCTTGCTGAATATCAGCAGGTAGACATACAACCTTGTTTTATCATTTTAAGCATGAGTCAAGTAACTGATGTCAGTTACTTGACTCAAGTCAACCATAGGTGTAAACTGATTCATTTACCCTACCCTCTGCAAGTTTAATCTACACTATGCAAATATGAAAGTGATATACAAACTGTCTGAGTAATATACAAACATTTTCAATTGACATATATTTGCAATTACAAACTCATATAAGTAGTACCCAAAATAAAGCAAAAACAGAGCAATTTCATTGCATTAATCAAGGTAAGCAAGGATTGTCATTATCATAAACAAGTGTATTTTACATGACCTCTGTGAAATAAAGAAAATACATGACCAATGTCATCTCCGAATTCCTCATTCAAACAAATACAAGCAACAACAGCAGCAAGTAGATGCACATTTCAAGTATCAAGTTCCTAAAAAATGACAAACATAAACAATCTTGCCAAAACTAAAGTACCAATCCCCCTGCCATTATCCACCAAACATATACAACCTTCCCAAAAAATAACTCCATGTTTTACATGTGATCATTGTCAACTAACAAAAACTGGCAAACCTATACAACCTTGCCATCATTCACCAAACATCAACAAAACTACCATACCATGCCATCATCCACCAAACATCAACAAAAACAAGAAAAACAACCATAGTATTATATGCATTAATCTATCTCTATAGTCATTCAATTTGTTTCCTTACACTTCTTCTTCCAAATGTTCATCTTATTTATTTCTGATTTTCTGATTTGCCGCCCTTTCTCAATTTTGATTCTTTTTATTAATTGTGTTTCAGCAGCCTTCACTTGATGAGTTGTAGAAGGCCTCTCATGTACTACATTTCCAGCAACCTTCACTTGAGGCCTCTCTTGCACTGGATTTCCAGCAGCCTTCTGACTTGCAGCAAGAGTCTCTTGTACTGGATTTCCAACAGCTTTTCTCGCTTGCAGCCTCTCTGCATTTCCAACAGCTTTCTCAGCTGCAACATGCCTCTCTTGCACTGCATTTCCAGCAGCCTTCATCGTCTCATGGTTAGGTGGTGTCATCATCGTATCATGGAGAGGTGGTATTATTGCCACATCCTGGTTAGGTGGTGTCTGCCAGTTGTGGGATGGTGTTTGCTGCCTCCTTGCCTCAACTAATTCATTGATTTTCTGGTTCATTTCAATCATATGATCATCAATCTTTCGTATTTGAATACTATGATCATCAATCTTCCGGTTGATTTCAAGGAAGTTATCATTGATCTTTTGTTGCATAGAAGTCACAACATCGAAGATTACCCTCATCAAATCATTAGCAGGGGCAACTTCTTCTTCAGCTGGTTGTTCCTCTAAACTATATGTGTATATTGTACACCAAGTCCCCGGAAACCCATGAACATAACACAAACAAGATTCCGCATCATTCGGAACCAAAGGAAAAAAGAGCAACATCCTGTTAATTCAAAAACAATAAAAACTTCATTAATGAAATGCACAATAAAATAAATATTTCATTATCGTGGTAGAAATAATGGAAAGATTTTACATGTTGTATATCCAAGATTTGAATAATCTCTTCATAGCTTGGATTTCCCGTCGACTTCCAGTTACACATTCTAGGAACTTCTGTTTCTATCTTTTCCAGTTGATAAAGATCTTCAAATCCAGGAAAGTTGCAAAATAATTCAAATACCCAAACCTAAACAAAGTTATATGTAAGAAACATGTGATGAAAATAATTTATTGTCATTTGATGTATAGTTGAATTCAACTGTTTAACTGTATTGGTAATGAGAAGCCATGGAACGTATTAGTTTTAACACCATCCTTATTCGAAAGTTTTTTCAGTGTAGTTAGAAGATTGGGATAAGACTTTCTTCTCCATGGATAATTATTAAACGACTCCAGGTTATCCACGATATTCAAAAAATCAGTGTCAATCGAAGTAGTTCTTTCCTTAGCTCTTAGCACATATTCGTAGATAACAGCAAATCCCAATTTGTATCTGTCCAACTCATTTTTTGCACTTGAAAAAAATTCATTTAATTCATTAGGTCTCACAGCCTTTTTCCGTCCCTCAAAGTATTCATTAAATAATATTTTTGTTGTAGGGATATTGAAAGAACGCGATTCCACGGAAACTCAATATGGAACGATGTTACTGCCAATGTTGCAGTGAATGTTGCAACAATGACAGTAACAATGTGAACTGAAAGTGTTTCACAGAAAATAGCAGCGGAAGAATTGTTTTAAGATTTAAAAACAAACAGACTTAGAAAGACAGAAAATCACACAAAAACAATCTACAAGTATCAAACTTGTAGATCACGCCTCAAGGCAACAAACTTTATTAAGATCAACACTGTTTTTGGAACTTAATAATAAACACAAAATTCTCACAAGATATATAATCTTGGAGAATCACAAAACCCACATAAACTACTAGAACAAACGTGGGAAGAAAGAATTAAAAACAAGAACAGCTTCACACAAACAGGAAGCACGAAACACAAGCTTCAGAAACACAAGGTCGTGTTCTGAAGAGTTAAACAGCCAGAGCAGCCTCCAGCAGGTATAAAAAATGCAGAATGGTCTTCGTGTATTAGAAGTTGTTTTCTTCTCACAAGATTGACACACAAGACTTCGGATTGAAAAACTCTCTTACACCTACGCTCGAATATTCTCTCGATTCAAGGCTCTCTCACACACACCAAAGCTGGATCGACTCTCTCTCAAGCACAAGCACTTCTCGAACGATACCTTCTATATGCTCTCAGCTCTCGGTCTTGCTGCGTAGTTTCTCTCTTGTAAGCTCTTGCAGCGTGTGTCTCAACCAGGAAATCACCTCTATATATATAGCGCACCAGCCTGTAGAACACGGCACAAGGAAAACAATTCCTACTAGGAAAGAGATTAATACAATATTAAGAAAGATTATGTTTCCTATTAAGACTAAGATACATCAAATAACAAATTTATTTAGATAAATCTAGTTACCAAAAATATGTTGCCTAAATCTTTTGAAAGATTTGAAAGATCAAATCTTTTGAAAGATTTGAAAGATTTTCCTATCAAAAATCAAAACCAATCTACCAAAAATAATCTAAACGAAATCTAACACCTAGAATAAACATTGACTAAAATAAAATTCTTCTTTGACCAAGAAAGGTGAAAACAAGATAAAATAGGTCATGCCTATTTTACCCTTACAATCTCCCCCTTTGTTGAACCTTTTGGTCAAATCAAAAAACAAGTGTTTATACAACACCAATCAAATCACCTAACCTGCATTGGTTAGAAAAACTCATCTCCCCCTGAATTTGTGCAAGGAGCACAAAACAGAAATCATCACCATGACAAGAAACACTTGATCTCTCTCCCCCTATTTGACCGGAAAAGGAAGAGAGATAAAATCATCTTTTAGGAATTCTAAAAAATCAAATATTTTGAAAAACACAATGAAGTGTTCACCAAGATTTAATCACACCACTTAGCAAAAACTGAGCACATCATATCCAGATTGAAAACCTCTTAGTTTCCCACAAAAATTAGACAACCACTAAATATTTTCAACATGGAGATTTTTGAAAATTGATTTGCACAGTTTGAGTATAGGACAAAATTTCACCAAGCTGATATCGATGCCAACAATGCATGTCCTAAAATGTTATGCCTAAAAACATGATAACTAAAAGCTAGGCAAAAGAAAAAAAAAATGCAATCACACACAAGTGATAAAGACCAGATCAAAAGATGTAGTTTCTAATGTTGCTGCATTGGGAGATGCATTCACCAAAATTGTGATTTTAATTTCAATTTTGTTCTTCTTTTTTTTTTTTTTTTTTATTTTCTCAACCAAATTTCTCTCCCAAGATAATAAATTTTTCACAACCAAACTCCATAGGTACTTTATTTCCCTAGGAATATAGCTCTACTTTATTTCAAGCTATTCAACACATGCCACTAGGAACCTTTCACACTATTTACCAAGGGAAGCAATTTTGCATTTGATCAACCCATGAAATCCGAAGATTCATAGTCCCAAAAGAAAGGTGCCACAACCTTGTTCATAGGTAGCTCTTTTCCGTTAGGTAGCTTTCACACTTTTTCAATTAAGGGGAGTCAATTTAATCAAGATCAACCCATGAAAGCCTAAGCTCCATAGTACTTTGACAAATTGCAAAGATCCCAAAATTTCAAAAGGTAGCTCTTTCCTTTGTGGACTTTAAACATACTCAAGAACTTGGAGAGAGAGAGAAAATCATAACAATAAAACCACAACAGATTTTGAATGAAATTCCCAAGCAACCACAAGAGGCACATACATGTGAAACAATGATCTAGAGTGCCCTCTAAAGACAAAATGCAATCATGCCTAAATTTTTTTTTTTTTAATAATTAACTAAGTGTAAAGACATATGGCACACAAAACACAAGAGATTTCCAAAGATTGAAAAATCTCTCAAAAACAAGACACTTGGCAAATATATCAGCAAGATGATTTTCGGTCCCAACATGTTCAATGCAAACAATTTACATAATCAACCAAGTCTCTAAAAAAATGGTGTCTTATATTAATGTGATTAGTTCGAGAATAATGAACTGGATTTTTGTGCTAAGAAAAATGCATAGGTGTTATCAAAAAACAAGGTTAACACATCAATGTGAACACATAATCTTTGATCATTTGAAGCATCCATAAAAGATTTAAGGCTTCTCTCAAAAATATTTTGATAAGCATGCAAATTTTTGAGATTCAACCTTACTTCTTCTCCTTGTGTATATGCCATCATGAATATCACCTATCACTTGAGAGATTGGATGGTTTTTCTGAATACGGCTAGGAATGTCATGGCTGCAACCATTCAAATTTGACTGATTTTCTGAATGTACAGGACCTGATTCTGAAAGTTCAGGACCTGTTTCTGAATCTGCCAAGTTTCTGTCCAATGTTGCTCCCATTGTTGCAACATTGGGTGAAACATTGGGTGAAACATTGTGAATAACATTGGCTGAACTTTCAGAATATGCAAGTTTAGTCTGATCATGTGCAGATTTACTGGTTTCAGATGCTGGTTCTGAAGATTTTGGAGGAGGTTCATCATAGGACGGCTTAGAACCAGGACATATATCAAAGGGTTCACAATATTTGGACTTGCCTTTGTCATTACTACCCTTAGGAACCCACATCTGTTTTAAAACTTTGGGTTGGAGATTTTTGAAAAATTTCTGATTTGTCTTTGAATGAGGCTTCCAATGTGTCTGCCAATGTTGCAACATTGGTCGGGCGTGATTGGCTTCATACGGTTACGCCAATGAGTTTTTTCAAAGAAATCTTGCCTCATTTCATTCTCATACATGGCCTTTTTCAAGAAAACAAAAGGGTTGTATGTGACCAGGCTTATGGCGAAGTGACAAACATAATTTTTCTTTCTTACTCTCGGTTTTTCACAGAAAACGCTTTCAGAAAACTTTCATTGGTCTGGTTCGGTTCCATGTTCCTTCTCCCTCTTTCACAAATACCTTAGGGACAAAACCAATACCCGATCTAGAAGTATTACTGAATCAGATCATCAACCTTTTGTTTGCTAGAATTCCACTTGGTCATGGTCTCTTTTGCTTGAGTAAGCTGCTCCTTTAACTTCTCAATCTCCACATCCTTTCTACTTAGGACACTCTCCAGCCTCACTATGCATTCTTTTTGTTCTTCATTAGCCTTTTTCAGCAGTTCGTTTGCCTTTCCAAGCACTATAACTTGATGAGCTCTCTTTTCCCAATCTTTGTACAGCTCTTTGTAACCTTCTAGCAGGTCTGAATCTGTGTCACCATCATCCTCTGCAATTGTGGAATTAAAACAGAAGAAATTGTTCATGTTTCTGCTCAATGTCTCTCCCAATGTTGCTTCTGATGTTGCAACATCGGGTGACACATTGGTCTGAAACATCTCAGCATTTTCGTAATCGAATCACAAACAAAGATTCAAGGCAACCGAGTGGGCATTCTTAGTTTAGAAGAACGAACATTGGCAGGTCCTTCACATAAAGTCTGAAGGGCCTCCCACACATCTTTGGCAGATTCATAATTTGCTATCACCCTAAAAGTATTTGCATCTAAGGCCTTATAAATAGCAGACAAGGCTTTCGAGTTAAAAGAAGCAGCGTTCCTATCATCATTGGTCCACTCATTCTTTGGTGATCTTGACATCACCATCGAATCTACGCTTTGGGAGGACTCCAACCATTTAAAACAGCAAGCCACGCTCTTTCATCAATGGATTTGATGAAGATGCGCATCTTGACTTTCCATATAGAATAATTAGCATTTGTGAGAGTAGGAGGACGAACCACGTTCTCATACTGAGAATCCATCACGTCTTTAAACAGAATCGACTCTTAGTGATATCAAGAGAAGGCTCTGATACCAATTGAAAGAACGTGATGCCACAGATTCTTGATATGAGTCAATGTGATTGTCAATGTTGCAGTGAATGGTGCAACAATGACAGTAACAATGTGAACTGAAAGTGTATTACAGAAAATAGCAGCGGAATATTTGTTTTAAGATTTGAACTCACACAGACTTAGAAAGACAGAAAATCACACAAAAACAATCTACAAGTATCAAACTTGTAGATTAAGCCTCAAGGCAACAAACTATATTAAGATCAACACTGTTTTTGAACATTAATAATTAACACAAAATTCTCACAAGATATAGAATCTTGGAGAATCACAAAACCCACATAAACTACTAGAACAAACGTGGGAAGAAAGTATCAAACAAAAACAGCTTCCAAAACAACACACCGACTGGAAGCACAAACCAAAAACTTCAGAAAACACAAGGCTGTGTTCCTGAAGTTTTAAACAGCAGCAGCAGCACCAGCAGGTATGAGAATTATTGTTATGCAGAATGGTCTTCGTGTATGAGATGTTGATTTCTTCTCACAAGTTCGGCACACAAGACTTCTAATTAATTCTCTCGCACACTGCTTTCTGTAAGCTCTATGCCTCTTTCAAAAGGATGAATTGCTGCCCAAAAACTCTACCAGATTTCTCACAGTTTATGGCTTCCTAATCTTCTCTCTATCAGGCTCTCTGCAGCGTGTGTCTCAACCAGGAAATCACCTCTATATATATAGCGCACCAGCCTGTAGAACACGGCACAAGGAAAACAATTCCTACTAGGAAAGAGATTAATACAATATTAAGAAAGATTATGTTTCCTATTAAGACTAAGATACATCAAATAACAAATTTATTTACATAAATCTAGTTACCAAAAATATGTTGCCTAAATCTTTTGAAAGATTTGAAAGATCAAATCTTTTGAAAGATTTGAAAGATTTTCCTATCAAAAATCAAAACCAATCTACCAAAAATAATCTAAACAAAATCTAACACCTAGAATAAACATTGACTAAAATAAAATTCTTCTTTGACCAAGAAAGGTGAAAACAAGATAAAATAGGTCATGCCTATTTTACCCTTACAGATATCATTAGTAAAATCACTCTCATCATCCGAATATAAACCAGTAATTAGCATACAATCTGAGAGCCCACATCTCACTTTCTGACCCCAATAAACATAATCTACAACTGACAATTTACTTCTGCATGACACTTTTGCAGAGTATCTTTCTGATGGCAGAATAATGAATGACATATTCTCTGTAATAGAATTTCAAATCGTAAATATTAATCACAACAATTATGTTTTAAACAGATAGAACCAAAAAAACATACAGTTTGAAAACAAAAAAAATTAAGTTCATGTTTGAAAGAGTTCACCCATGTTTGCAAAACCAAACAGATTAACATAAATTATTAAAATAAATTAAAATGCAAATTATAAACATGAAATACATAAAAAACAATAAGCATAAACACCAATTATGTTTCTACACATACAATTGATTAGAATTGTAGTTCAAAATATGTTGATTAATTGAAGCATGAATCACTCAAACTACAACAAATGACCATTATATCTAGATTAATTAGACTGTGTGGGAAAAAAATGTGAAAATAGAGTAACTGACTATGAATTAGGTCGAACATTTCAAAAAATTACCTTGATAATGTTGATGAAATTGAAAGCAAATCAAGAAGAGCTGTTGAATCGATTCAAATAGAGTCTCCTGATAGTTGTTAGAGGTAAGGTATTGATTTGATTTTTCTCTTTGAACAAATGAATTATAAAAAAAGAGATGATTATTTCAGTCGATTATATGTCGATTATTCGAAGTCGAAAAGTCGATTATTCAAAATCGAAGAATAAAGTTAATTATTCGACCTATGTTGTTGTGAGTCTGACTGAATACTCGACTTACTTACCGATTTACAAAAAAAATAGAATAAGAAATTTCTATCTATCACCCTTTTACCCAATCAAAAACCAAAAAAAATAAATGCTTGGGTTTTATAGCCGTACATGATAATATCCTCCTCAAAATAATTAGTGCTCAAACCCCTCGTTTTCCCTCAGGCCTCAACTCAAGTAAATGAACGTTGAGGAGCGTCATCAGAGTGTCGTGGCGTTATGAGAGCGGCAAATTTCGTTTTTCCGGATAATCCGTTTCAGAGTTGAGAAATATGCCAGAAAAAGCTTCAGACGAGTGACTAGATTAGTTTCCATTGGGGCTCTCAGTTGTAATGAACCTAGCCTTAGAAATGGTAGAGTTCCAGGCAATTTCACTCTCTGGTAGTTACAGTTTTAACAACCCCAGCAGCAACAGTTATCGCATGTACATCCTCAACCATCTTCGCTTGAGACTGTCACCCCCTAACTCCACCTTCTTTATTGCAAATGACGGTAGCAAGTTTATGGTATCTGGTAGGAATGGCAACTTTCATCAGATGAAGCGGAAGACATCCACATTAATTTCGTCTTCCTCAACAACAACAGCTGCAACCGACTCTTCATCGCCTCCTCCATCTCAGTCACCCCCACCGAATCAGGTATATTCCTTTGATGTTCTTACCGCGCATCACTCCCCCTGTAATTGGATCAGGATATGTATCGTGCTTCACGAACTCATTTCGTGTTGCATATAGAATTATACCTAATTTTACTACCATATCAAATTTTGAGGTCTATAATTACTCTATTCTATAGTCATAGACAAAGATTAAGAGAAGGATATTCTCCATAAAATATCAACAACTAATGATGTCCGCTCTGATTTTGTACATTAAACATAAGACTCATTCACGTGTATGGCTGAATTTTATACCAGCACTCACAAAGAAAAGGCACTGATCTTCAAACACTTGCGAGGAGATTCTGGAAAGTTGCAGCTCCTTACTGGTATTCGGATGATAAAGTCCAAGCTAGACTACAGCTGGCTGCTGTGTTTGCCCTCACTTTAGGCACCACTGGCATCAGTGTTGGTTTCAATTTCCTAGGCCGCGACTTTTATAATGCTCTTGCGAGTAAGAATTATGACTATCTCTGTATATGCACACATGTTCCGTTATTGAGATTATGACTATCTCTCTATATCTGCCCCTCCTCGTCAACAAACAAGCCTTTAAATAATACACCCCTTATCAAGAATTAAATAAAATTAATAATGAAGATCATTTATTTGAACTTGCTAATGGTTTCCTCCCCTTTCCATTTGTTGAATTATGCAAGACAAAGATCAAGAACAGTTCTCCAAGCAACTATTCTACTACCTTGCTGCTTTTGCTGGTGGAATTCCGGTGAGCACATCGCAGCACTCTTTTAGGTACCGCTCATCTAGTCTTATCTTCATTGTTACTAGGAGATCACAAGGTTTCATTAAGCAATTCCTTGTTCACTGATTACTGTTTTCCCGAAACACATGGTTAGTTTGGTCACAAGTGTTTTCTAAAATAGTTTACACCAAAACTGCCTCATAAAGAGTGAACACCTTTTAAAAATTGTTTCATGTCTACACCAACCATTTATGTAATCTAATTATATTATTCCCTTTGTACCAAAAAGATAGTCTCACTTTGACTTTTTTTAGCCAACTTGATCAAACATTGACCCAAAATTCACTAAGTTGTTATTAATAATGTTCTTGATTTTCTTTCAAAGATTTAAATTGTTTAACCTATAACCAAATATTTTTTATTACAGTGTTCTTGATATTCTTTAAAAGATTAAATTTTATAACCTATAACATAGTAAATGAATGTTAATTAGTAATTTGATATTGTTTTAGATTGACTTTCCAATAAGTAAGGCAGAGTATTCATTTTTGGGACGTAGGGAGTATCTTTCTTACGTTTTGGCTATATCTTTGCATGTAGGAGCCCTGTGTTTTATTTATTTTCATCTTCATCTCTTTTCCAATTGAGGCTAGGGTAGGTCTATACGTTTTTAGTCATCCATGGAACTTTTGAATATCAAAATTTCATTCCTATTGACATAGTGGTTTTGCAGTTTTTTGTGTTTAGAGATTATGCAAGAGAAACTCTTGCTTTGAGATGGAGATCTTGGATCACGAGTTATTACATGGAACGCTATCTAAAGAATCAAGCGTTTTACAAAATTCAGTCTCAGTCAATTATTGATAACCCAGACCAGCGGATTGTCGATGATCTAAGTTCATTTACTGGAACGGCACTTTCATTTTCTTTGACACTCTTCAATGCTGTGGTAGACTTGATATCTTTTAGCAATATCCTGTTTGGTATATATCCGCCGCTGTTCATCGTTCTTTTGGTATATTCAATTGGTGGAACAGCTATTAGTGTCTTTCTTGGAAGGGTAAGTTTCCCAGTCTGAAATTTGAAGTTACCATCTTGCTGTTAAGTTGGGATGGTGTTCACTCTGATTGACAGGATCCGTTTAGTGCAATATCAGGGACTGGTCACACTAAATTTCTTGCAAGAGAAAATGGAAGCTGATTTTCGTTATGGACTTGTTCGTGTTCGAGAAAATGCTGAATCAATTGCATTTTATAGTGGTGAAGAAAATGAAATGCAACTATTGCTGCAGCGCTTCAGAAGAGCTTTTGAAAATTTAACGGTACAAATACCTCCAACTGTATGTTCTTGGTTTTGTAGATTCAGGTTATTGAAAAAAGATAAGAGAAGAGGAAAAGTGAGAAGGGAGAGAAAAGAGAGGACATGAAAGGAGGTATAGTGTATATATATATATACATATGTTTATACATATAACATAGAGAGGGAGAAAGAGAAAGTACTTATCCTGACAAGCTTATAATCACATAATCAATATAAATGTCATGATATTCCCTTACTTGAGAACTGTATTCAATATGACATCTAATGACATCTGACACTGACTACCACATAATGTAACTCCCCCACATCCAAGTTGGTGCATAGATTTGTCTTATCCCTCATCAAACACAAGAGGATGCAAAGTCTTCCTCTTCTTAGCCTGCTCATCTTCAAACTTCACAAGAAGGAATGCAAATAAATCTACTGTTCAACTTTTCCCTGATAAACTGTTGATGAATCTCAATGTTTTTGTCTTATCACGATGAACTGGATTACTGGCATTGCTGATGGTAGCCTTTCTGCAACAATATAAAATCACTGTTCCATTCACACATATGCCAATACCTCAAGTGTCTTGAGCCACATTAATTTACAGGTCCATGAGCGGTAACCGTGTCTTTTGTGTCAGAATTTGATCTGGCAACGACATCTATTTTCCTACCATGCTAATTATGAAGTTTGACTCTTATTTAGATGCTGTACACATTGGCGGGTCACCTTTCAGTTGCAGAACCTACCAATCTGCATCAATCAATGCTTCTGGTTATTATACATTGTTTGGGGAGCTGACTTCAAGTATGCTAAGTTGCATATGCTACTTTCAATTGGGGAGCATAAAGATAATGCATGCACTATCTAGTCGATCAACTTTTATCTAACTTAATAAGTTGTTTGACTTACTGGCATATATTATTAGGTAATCTTTAGATAAAAGTTTAACCTCATACTGGACTAATATCTCTGCGACATGGAAAAGAAATGAGAGAGATGAAGTAAGAAAAGTAGAATGTTACTACGACCTATGATAGTAATATTACTAATATGGTCGTTCTGAGCTGTAGGATGGTGCTGTCGTGGTCACCTGCATTGCCCAGCTTTGACAATAAGCCAGAGTGAGTATATGATCATTGTTTTTTTTTTTTTTTTGTGGGGTGGGGGGGGGGGGGGAGGGGTTACGGGAAGTGATGGGGAACAAGGGGATGAACATATGCAGCTTTATTGATGAGGTACATCAAGCCCATCTTCAAGGGGATGAATTCAGCCTTAGTCTTTTGGTTTTCTCTCTTATCCACATCTTCATGTATTTATTTTATCTTGGCTTTTCCTTTGCCCAAGACCCCCATTTTGCAGCCTATATAAAGGGGAGTCTTTTAAGTGTTGAGACATCAAACTTATGAAATAAAAATTCATCTTCTTCTTCCTTTGAAAGCAGTCACTTAGTTGTTTGTTTTCTAGTTGTTTCCTTGTCTGATTGAACGAAATCAATCACACGTCCGTTCGTACGTCAACGAAGTTAATTTCTCCCAAACCCGTCCTACATCAATTGGTATCAGAGCTGGTTCGCGCAATTTTTCTATAAATTGCAATCCTGTTCACCATCGTTCTCACTACTGTTCTATCCAGTTCAAACTGCAGTGCGTCACTGCTTTTGTTCATCACTGTTGTTGTTCACCATCACACAGGTTTTCTATCGATCGCAATTTTCCAAAACCCCTGTACGGTTTGTCAATGGCTGAACTCAACATTGTCCAATGTCTCCCAGCTTTTGAACAACAGTTTACTGCCCTAGCTGATGAGACACTAGCTTTGATTTGGGAAACATCGGCTGCCCTTCGCCTTGAAAGACAGCTACGTGACAATCCAGATATCTACACGAACATGTCGCAGCATGCGAACCAATCCCAAACGTCGCACACCAGCAACCACCGGTCCATGGCGACGCTATCCAACCACAACTGGACCACCTTCATAGCCGAGATGACTACGATGGGTATACATTCCAGCTTTCAATGGTTCTTTTATATCGGCCCAAGTAGAGCAAGATACTAGTGAATCCAGAATATTTGAGAGAATAATTGAAGAGCCTAAAGAAGAGACACTTCAATGCAAAGTTGAAATCATGGAACAAAAAGAGCTTGAAGACGACCACAACGATGAAGAAGCGCCATTTGAAGTATTGGGTGATCAAGTTCAGAATACTTTAAAGTTGTTCACGAATATAATGACCCTATATTTCAATGCAACATCTTCGAGCCAAAAGTGTGTCCAAGGTTCCTCCTCCTATCTCATCTTTTTCTGAAAGTTAGAGTTGTTGTTTGGACGTTCAAGTTTCATCAGGCGACTTCTTGGATTTTCTTTCTTTATCACTTTAAAACTCGAGGTCAAGCTTTCTTAAACAAGGGGAGAATGATGGGGAACAAGGGGATGAACATATGCAGCTTTATTGATGAGGTACATCAAGCCCATCTTCAAGGGGATGAATTCAGCCTTAGTCTTTTGATTTTCTCTCTTATCCACATGTTCATGTATTTATTTTATCTTGTCTTTTCCTTTGCCCAAGACCCCCCATTTTGCAGCCTATATGAAATAAAAATTCATCTTCTTTCTTACAAAGCAGTAACTTAGTTGTTTGTTTTCTAGTTGTTTCCTCGTCTGATTGAACAAAATCAATCACCTGTCCGTTCATACGTCAACGAACTTAATTTCTCCCAACCCCGTCCACGTCAGGAAGAGTGCAGAGTGCTCTTTTACCAAAGAAAGGTGTAACAAGTGCACTGGTTGCTGACATGATTCTTTCATTGGAAAGAAAATGGAGCCTACTGAGCACTTGATAGTGGTTCCTGCTGAATGTATAACATGCAGCAAGGCCACAAGTCTTACTGGTGGTGACGATGCTGGTGAACGTTTGATTTTCCCTCACCTGCGTGGTTCCAGGTTGGAGTTGCTCTCTTTGATTACTGCCCCACATCTGTTGTTCGGATTAGACTGTTTTTTTATTTTGGAGACTAGGGCATTTCCTTGTGATGACATGGGCTCCTGGATTAATTGTCTTGTGGGCCTGTGGCCCCATTTGAGTGTTGAAAGTGCTGCTCGTGGCTCAGTTGAGTGTAAGCTCTACTCTGCAACAGTAATATTCTTTGACTTTATTGTTGAAACTGTTTTGCCCGAGTGTGCTTGCCATCTCTCCCACCCCTTGGGGTTAGGGTCAGCCCACTACAACCAACATTTTCTTATATCTTAGTTTATAATTTATGTTGCTAATTGTGAACCGGCCCATAACAGGAATGTTGTTCTGCATTTATCTTTATGTATTTATGATACTGGAAATCCTGCTATTAAATAGTTATGTGTCCAAGTTTATGATCAGGAATATTAAATGTGTTTAGAGCTAGATAGATAAATGCCCTGTATATGCATGCAAGTGAAAGTTCCATGCATACCTTTATAGTTTTCCCATCAATATCTGAACAAGGTTGAGTTTTCTTTTTTACTTATTTATCAACTTTAGTGTTTAGGCATACATAAGGATGTGTTGGTAGATATTTTCATTTGTCAAATTTCACTTCCAGTTATTCTCTGCTGATTTGTATAATCACATGATGTTTGTCTCGCTTTGATTTTGAATTCACAGAAATTGTTGATAGCTTCCAGAAATTTGGAGTTCTTCACCAATGGCTATCGCTACCTGATTCAGATTCTTCCTGCTGCAGTTGTTGCACCCATGTATTTCTCAGGGAAAATTGAATTTGGTGTCATAAATCAGTCCGTGTCTGCATTTAATCACATTCTTGGAGATTTTTCTCTCGTTGTGTATCAATTTCAGGCTATCAGCGCCTTTTCAGCTGTTATTGATCGACTAGGTATGTTGACTTCCCTTGCATCAGTGGCACTAAACATGTTTGTGTTACCTTACTGAGCATCATTGACTTGCACAAGAAGTTCACAACAATAATGAGTTTTTGGAGTTTTGCATTTTTACTTTAAAACTTCAACAACTAGGCCATCGTTTTTGCAGTTAATATTAACCAAAAGCTCCAGGGATAATATTCTCAAATAATCAACAGAAATGTATTATTATCTAATTATTTTTATTTTTATTTTGGGATAATTTCACTTTTGGTACCTAAGTTTACCTACTTTTTGCTTTTGGTACCCTTTGTACTCACTTCATCAAAGTTCATCATCAACGTTTTCAATTTTCATCAAGTTACATACTCTCCGTCAAACTTCAATCAAAAGCTAACGGTTGACTTGTTGCTGTAAGTTAGAAACCGGCTTGGTGACTTGGTGTTGGTATCAGGTGAAAGCCCTTCTCATTTCTCCCCCAATTTCTCCCCTCGATTCCTTCCCCAATTTCTTCTTATCCAAGCCCTAAATATTTCTTCCCCAATTTCTTTAAATCCCAGCCCTTAACCTTAAATTTCCTCCAAATTCTTACCTAATTTTCTCTCCCATTGCTTCCCTTTCACAGTCGAGCCCTTAAAGAACTCAGCTTTTTTTCATCACTCGATTTGAGGTAGGAGCTGATATTGAGAATGAATAACTTCACGCATCCTTGCTTCTTCTCGTAACAGGAGTTCAAATTGAAGACTAACATATTAGGGTTTTAATCACATTCAATTCAGGGTTCTAATTTGCTCAATTTAGGGTTGATATCATGTTAAATGAAGCAATGTAAAGGAAATTTAGGGCTCGAATGAGATAGGGGAACAAATTTAGGAATTAGGGTTCGAATGAGAAGGGGTAGATATGGGGAGAGGAATTGGAGAAGAAATGAAGGGCTCGTACACACCTAAAGCCCTTTTCTCTCGCTTGATACCAAAACCAACTCACGTAGTCAGTTTCCAACCTTTCCAACCTACAGCAAACCATTAGACTTTGACAGAAATTTGACGGAAAGTATGTAACTTGATGAAAAGTGAAAACATTGATGATGAACTTTGATGAAGTCAGTACAAAGGGCACCAAAAGCACAAAAGCAAGTAAATTTAGGGTACCAAAATGAAATTATCCATTTTTATTTTTATTGTTGTTGCTATTAATATTCTTATTACATTTTACATGTAAGATATATATCAATAATTAGTTTGTACATATGGTCTTAAGGATGATGAAATCCCACAACTTACAAGTGACTGGTGACGAGCAGTCTATAAGTAGTTCCATGGAAGCTGCTCACTAGCACCTCAACTTTGTGGCTTCAACTGAAATTACCCTTATTCCTAAAACCATCATCTTCATTAAATTCAGTCACTTCTTCCTTTTACTCTAGATTTGACAAGGTCAGTCACTGAGATGAACATCATTCAGTATTATTTTCTTCTCTTACTCAAATTTGGAAGCCAGCTTCCAGAGAGAGAGAATCTTGCTAATTAAGGAACTTACACTCTACCATCTGTCACAGCAAAACATTGCGTCATTCAACCATTTTTCAATGCTTCCCTTACTTCTCGTGAGTGCTTTTGTTGGATCGTACTGCTTATCATTCTTGTTTTGGATCAAGGAGTTCTTTTTCTTGATTGGACACCTGTTATATGTTGGTCTTCTAATTCACATCTGAGCATTAGTTTTGACATCCTTTAAACACGCAGGGGAATTTGATGATGTTTTGGATAGCAGCAGCTTTAATTTCCCTTTGGAACGCTCAGAAGGGATTCGTCTTATATACAGCAATTCAATGTCCGATCTAGATGTGAACCTTGGCAAGTGCCGCAAGTTGTTGGATATTGAGAGTTTGACCCTACAGACACCATCAAGGAAAGCTATGCTTGTTAGGGATCTGTCATTTGAGATCTACGAGCATGAAAATTTACTGGTTAGGACTTACGAACCTCTTATTTTTCAGTTAATTGTAAGGTAATTTAGAATAGGTGAGCTGATCTTTTGTGCATAAGCATTGACAGGTTACAGGACCAAGTGGGTGTGGAAAAACTTCATTGCTAAGAGCTATTGCTGGTCTTTGGCGTATTGGGAGGGGAACAGTCACTTTTTATGCAAAAGATCAAGTGGGTCTTCACCAACCCCTGAAAGCTGAAATGGCTCCTAGTGAAGTAACTATCGCACATAATACACCTAGATATCGAAATTTTAGAGGTGTATTTTTCCTTCCTCAAAGACCATATATGGTTCTCGGAACCCTTCGACAGCAGTTGCTTTATCCCACATGGACAGGGCGTCCAAATCCTACAACAGATAGTTCTAATTCAACTGGTATGCTAGCTTATGTTTCACTTTACATTTTCTTTATCGTGCGTGGTACATTTTGCAAGACTACATAGAATTTTCGGCAAAGTAATCGTAATATTTTTGATAAGTAAAGTATATTAAAAAGCGTTAAAACAGGTGACGCGTTGTTTGTACGCTAGAGGTATTCAAAAAAACTACCCAAAGTTAAGGCTATACACAAAATCCACAAAAGAAAGACTGGTTGGGCAAAGAGAGGAATCTGTCTCGGTACACCATTGAAACAAGGTGCGCAAAAGACAGTCTTTCAGCTGGGCCACCGATGCTTCTTCGTTATAAAAAATTCTCCTATTTCTCTCTTTCCAAATAATCCACCAAACACCGACTGACACTGTCTCCCAAATGGAATTGCTCCTCCCTTGTTTTTACCGCGACCAGCTCCAAAGCAACTTCCGTACTGAGCTGGGCATCACCCATGAGATCCCAAAAAACCCCAAAATCATATTCCAAAGAGCACCAGCAACTGGGCAGTGAAGCAAAAGGTGGTTGGCGCTCTCCTCATCCTCTTTGCACATATAACACCAATTTACATGAACAATCCTTCTCTTCCTCAGGTTATCTCCCGTTAAAATAGCACCATGACAAGCCTACCAAGCAAAAAAGGCAGCTCTATTTGGAGCATTTCTCCAGAGCCTTTCCAAGGAAACGAGAAACCATTGCTTCCCGAAAGAATGCGGAAATAAGGCTTAACAGTGAACGTTTAACTGTTCGAGGCAGCACACCTCATTCTATCCTCCCTGTTGTCATCAACTTGGAGCGAGTACGGTCTATTAAAAAAATCGGCACAAATGTCCATCTGCCAGTCCTGCAGATTCCTGCGAAAAACAAAACAGAATTTCATACCACTCTGCCTTGCTCAACTTGAAGCACCGAACTAACGTTACAATCTTTATCTACGGCCACATTGAACAGAAGAGGCGATGATCTCCTTAACTCTTCCTCCCCACACCAAATGTCCTACCAAAATTTGACTTTTCCCCCCACCACCTTTCCCGAAAGAAATCTGCTTCTCAAAAGACTCCCACCCTCTACAATTACCTTTCCACACTCTTGACCCAAAGGAGTTGAAAGCAATCTTTGGAAACTAATTATGATCCCCCTCTCTGTAGTGATCCAAAGCTGGTGCTTGTTCAGAGCATCTTTGCCTTTGGACATGAAGATGCTCAGTTTCCCACGTAGTGCTAGAGCCATTGGGACATGGACACGAAGCTTGGCCTAGAAAGGCTGGATGCCAAGCTTCATAGCTTGAGCCAATTGTGTTGGCAGCACTTAAAGTTAATTCATGTTACCCCAAGAAATGAATCATGGAGATTGCTCGATAGTATGCAGGTCTATGACGCCAGGGTTTATGGGTGTAAATAATCCTTATGTGATCTGCACCAACAACTATGCACAATCTTGCCCTTGTCTTTGGGTGAACTTGGGGATGTCCCCTTGTATTAGGTTGTATCCTCTTTGGAGAGCCATGGGCAACCTGGATGGTCATGTAGTGTCGTAGGGTCATTTTGCATGTATTTATGCTAGAAGAAAGTCTTCCTCCTCGATCTATGCTACGGAGAAAGGGCTTCACTTGTTGCTTGCTTATGATGTGTGGAATTAAAACCAAAACCTCTATTCATGTAGCTAAGTGGGTGAAGGTATTTTTAGTGGACCCTAAAATGGAAGCATAAGAACTAAGGGCCTGATCTTCCATATCAATCCCAGCTAACCCGCACTTGGATAGAGTCATCTTATGCCTAGAGATACATCCAAAATCCTGTAGAATAGTATGCGCATTCTTCAAAAGTTAGTGCCCTCTGACAAGAACAAAACCGTATCATCTGCAAACTCTAAATGAGACACCTGAATTTCTTCCCCCTGCCGGATACCTCTTCACTAAACCAAGTTCTAGAGATTGATGAATTTTAAATATGATCTAGCTGCAGCAGCAGTACCCAAAATCTGTGATTAGTAAATTATTAAATGCAACCATGTAAACATGGAAATACAGTAGCTTGTGACTTACATTTTATTTTAATTTTCAAGGATATATTTATAAGTTTTAACCATCCCGGTAGGTAAGGTGGACGACATAGAGCTGCTAGCTTCCTTCTTTGGCTGTAATCTGGGAGTCTTCTGACTAAGTATTTGGGATTACCTCTTGGTGCACAGTTTAAAAATGCAGCGGTTTGGAATTCAATCATCGAAAGATTTGAAAGACGTTTGGTGGGATGAAGGAGACAACTTCTTTCTAAAGGTGGTAGACTTACTCTCATCAGGAGCACTTTGTCCGGTCTTCCTACATACTTCATGTCTATTTTTACGATTCCTTCTTCAGTTGCTAAAAGGCTAGAAAAGTTGGAACGAGATTTTTTTTGGGAAGGGAATGGGGAGGACAGGAACTATCACTTAGTGAATTGGGACATGGTCTGTTCTTGTGTAAAATAGGGGGGATTGGGGATCAAGAGGTTAAAAATTTTCAATGAGGCGCTGATGGGGAAATGGTTATGGAAATTCATGGTAGAGCCCGAAGCTTTATGGAGAAGAATTGTGATGGATAAGTATGGCGAAGGAAAGCATCATTGGTTTCATAGGATAGTTTCGAGCCCATACGGGACTAGTGCGTGGAAAGGGATTAGCAAAGGATGGAGGAACTTACGAAAATTCATTTCTTTTGAGGTTGGTAAAGGAAATTCGATTAGGTTCTGGAAAGATAAGTGGTGTGAGGGTAGGGAATTGAGTTGAAAATTTCGTACTGGTTAGTTCGATGGTGGTTAGTTCCAAGTGGTCCAAGGAGATAAAATCCGAGATAAAATGGATTATTTAGGAACCCTTTATTTAGGAGGGATGTGCATGATGGAGAAATTGGAGAAATAGAGCCAAGTATACAAGTTGATCTTGACAGGGAGGATAGGGTCTTGTGGGAGAGAACAGTACTGCAGAAAATTCACAGTGAAATCCTACTATGAAGCCTTATTGAAGAGAGATATCCGTGGGAGATCATTTGGAAGTCAAAGGCACCTAGGAGGGTGGCGTTTTTTGCGTGGGAGGCAGTGTTAGAAGCTCTTTTGACGGGGGATAATTTGGGAAAAAGAAAGAAGGTTTATGTAAATTGGTGCTATATGTGCAAGATGTGGGTTCCTGGAGGGTGCGCTGCGCCCTTGGATAGGGGTGCGGGACGTGCGTGTGGATGCGCTCCACCCTCCCTTGTTTAGGGGAAGGCGAAATCAAAAGTGCGAGAGGAGTGCTGTCTATGATAGCGCGTTGGAATGCGCCTCGGTTGCCTTTAGTGGATTTTTAATCCAATATGGGAACTTATGGTTTCCCGCATCAAGTTATCCCTTTTTTAGGGGATACCAGGATATGAGAATGCAGAATGCATTACCCTTTCATTCTCATTTTTCCTTTTTTAGGGGAAAACGGAAAAGTGCAAAGAAGGAGTGTTGCGAGGCCCCACTGGATCCAAAAAGTTTTAGAGTCGTCATCTTTATTTTAAGGCAAAAATAAAGCAAAACCAAAAAGAAAGAAAAATAAACCAGAGAAAAAGAAACGGGTTCGGAGGCTAAGTTACGAGTTGGGAAGGTGCTAGGCACCCAACTCGCCCTTTCGGTCTCAAAAGTAGTTTTTGGCTAAAGTATGCTTATTGTTATATTTATTTAACAAATAAATAAAGCATTAAAAGACAGGAAATTAAAACAAATACATCCGTGGCTACATTATTTACGGACTTGCAGTCATTTCCTTACAATAATTACAAATGTATTTAAAAATATTTGGCCATTATAACGGCTCTTTTACATAATATTTCCTATTCTAATCCGGGCAGCACAACGACTTATATTGACTACATTGTGCCGGATTTAAATAACAACTTTAAATAATAAATAAATGAACGGGTAAATAAATAAAAAGAAAACGCCCTTAAAGGCTTTTACCTTTTAGAGCGGTAGTGTGCTCGCCGTCGCCGAGGAGAGGAGTCTTTTTTGTTGTTGTTGTGTGGTTGTTGTTTTGATTTGGGCAGAGTGACTGCTTATTTTGGTAACTTTTGGCTTGTCTACTCGGGCAAAGTGACAACTTATTTCAGAAGGTTTTGGCCTTTTTGGTTAGGCGGAATAACGGCTTAGTTTTTGTGTTTTTCAGCGCATTACTCGGGCAGAGTAACGGCTTATTTTGAGATTTTTGGGCCGGGGAAGTAAGGTGGATACCTAACTACTAGGCTAGGGATCACTTATAACCGGTGATTTTAAGTTTTGGCGGAGTTTGGACGGGGTTTGGAGTCTTTGGTGGGCTACACTCACCTATCTCACACCTCTCGCTAACACTCGGCGTCGAAGGAACGCGTAGAGAAAATGACAGAGTTTCTTCGCGGATGAATTGTGTACACTGGGAGGGGACCCGACACCTCAATTTATAGGAGGAATGGAGGACTCATCAGGGGTTATTGAATTTCTTCAGCCGCTGCCTTCGATTGTACACCGGGCTTCGCGAGGTGCACAATGCGTTAAGTCTGAGTGCTACAGTAGCACCCTTGGCGCCGACACATAGCTCCCTTGGCGTGGCGCCCAGACACCTTTTAGGCCGCGCATGCCACTATTGAAGTTTCATTTTTGGCACTTTCACCCCTCGCAATTCACTGTTTTGCGCATCCTGCTTTGCCTTTCACATTTTTGACTCCTGTAACTTGACAGTTGTTAAGTTTGAACAGTTCTTGATATCACATGTCAGAGTCACATACCAGGGGTACGAAATTGGGGTGTCTACACAAGAAAGATGAAGAAACAGTGAATCATTTGCTGTTACACTGCTCTGTGGCTTGGGTTTTGTGGTCTTACATCTTCAGACTGTTCAACATAGCCTGGGTAATGCCCAGATAGTGAAAGAAATGTTCTGCGAATGGTCCTTTTATAAGAAAAAGAAAAGGAAGAAAGATGTTTGGGGAGTTGCTCCTTTAGCGGTTTGCTGGGGTATATGGACTGAACGCAATCGCAGAGCTTTTGAAAACAGTGAATCGAATGTAGACAGATGGAAGGAAAGCATGGTAGAAACAATTGGTGTACAGACGGAGCTCAAAGAGTGGACAGTTCTTTTGTTGAGTTCTTAGATAGATTCACTATTGTATAGCTTTTGTGTAGGTGCTCTTTGATTGTATACATAGGCTGCGCCACCTGTTTTGGCACGTATTTATTTTATAATTACTCTTACTTATCAAAAAATAAAGGTTTTAACAGCAGCAATTTCCAATTTCAGTTGTTTCTTGCTCTCTCTCTCTCTCTCTCTCTCTCTCTCCATTCTAGATGCATTATGTACGTAACAACACAACAGAAATTTATAATAGAGAGAGACGACAATACCATGAAGTAGACAAAGTTCCAAACGAAGAAATGGAAGGAAGTATAGAAGACATAACAAAAAGTACTACAACCAACGAAAAACTTGCAAATCACTATGAATACCAGGGACCACGCTCTTCTAATAGGTTCTTAGCTAGCCTATGGTGAGCCAAAAGATCCGATGTCCCTCGCCAAATCTCATAGGAGGTACTAATCTCATAAATAATATCAAAGGATCTTTCCTTCCTTACTGCTACCAGAACCCCAAGCAGCATTTATTCTCTCATCTGCATCTAACTGATTTCCTTGCACATCTTGCATAACTTGCATAACAATAGATATCAACCAATGGAGCGGTATTTATTCAGCTGTTGGAATTGAGCTTGGAAGTGATTCCATTTTACAGATTCACTTTCTTTCCACGTGGGGTTATCATGCTCAGAAAATGATGCGAGGCCTCAGCAGCCCACCACTGAGGATTTAATCCATGTTTTGGAAGATGTTCGTCTTGGGTACTTGCTATCCCGCTTCAATGGTCTGGATTCTACTTTTGAGTGGTCTAGTGTTCTTTCCCTTGGTGAGCAGCAACGCCTTGCATTTGCACGCTTGTTGCTTTCCCAACCATACTTGGTTCTTTTGGATGAATCAACCAGTGCCCTCGATGAAGCAAATGAGGTACTTGTAGTAATTAGATCAACTTTCTCTTTGATCTGATTTTAATTGTCCATATACCTGATAAGTATATTTTCTGCTCTTGGCACTGGGAGCTCACTTTCGTTCTCTGATTAACATATTTTTCCTGTATTTTTATTTAAAAGGAAAGGCCAGACAAAACCTAATTTTCTGGGGCTTGATCTGCTTACAGTATTTCATAAGAGTAGTGTGTAAAAAATTATACAGTGCAATATTTATTTATTTATTTATTTTTGGGGTCAAAATCAAGTCATATATCTATGAAATTTGTAATAGTTTCGCGCCTCATTTATGATGTCACATAATCACAATTTACTGGACCCCTCTGACGCGTTCATTATCTTATCCACTACATCATTGGTGAAACCACACTTATATGATTATATACAAGGGCCGAGGGGTACATCAGCGCATTGGTTGGATCATAGATGGATAATCATGATAAGCGTTGGAGCATATGCTAGCGCTAACATGAGTTAAAGAAGCTCTTTGGTTCAAGGAAAAGTTCCAACCTGTCTAGGGTCTTTTAAAATCTTATACTTTGTCTACCAGTCTAACTCAAGTTCAGTGTATCCATTTCATTTTTGGCTGTCTTGACATACATGTCCAAATTCCAAAACCTCACTATTTCTACCTGTATTGAATAACTATGTTAAGTTACCAAACGATCCTGAGCGGCCAATACATCTTCAAGACTACTCTGAAGCAATTTTATGATAAACCTCTTTTACCAATTCATCAATCACATCTACTCTGAAGCAAATACACTGAAGACCACTTCTTCACCACATACTCTGAATCTCAGCTCTCCCTTCTCCACATCAATGCTAGTCTTCCCCGGTAGCCAAGAAGGGCCTTCCAAGAATGAGAGGTACTTCACGGTCCTCCTCCATATCTAGAAGACTAGAACAATAAAATCAACCGGGAAAATAAGCATACCCACTTTTCGAAGCACATTCTCTATGACTCCCTTGGGTCTTGCAAGTTGCAACTGATCAATCTGCCAATTGTAATAATTCTGATGTAGGTTTTATTTTTCCTAAACCAAGCTTCCTGAACACCGACAGTGGCACGTCTGTGTGTGTGTGTGAAAGAGAGAGAAGGTATGTGTTTCGTATTAGGTTTTTAAGGTACTATTGTCAATTCATTAGGATAATACACTAAATTCTATCATGTATTACATAAATATGCACTTAACATCCAAAAAGGGAGCTTAAATAAAGTACAGTGGGACCTGTGGGTCATTTCTTCGTTAACCCATCAGAATATGCACACAGGAGCTTCAAAGGAATCTCCTCAACTCATTTTAATCATCAAGGTTTGGCCCCTCTATAGTAACTACTGAAATATTTTCTAGGTCTCATCCAGTCCGAAATAGAATAAATTGTAGTAGTTCTTTCCTTTTGATCCTTGGATAAAATGTAAATGACAGCTGAGGACCTGGGTGTTATGGGATCCAGTGATCTATTTGATTTTCTGTGTTTCATACCTCTGTTTAGTCCAAGTATATCTAATACTCCCTGCACCCAAAAAAGAGTTGCATTTTGACTCTCTTTCAAATGAAATTTTGATGTGAATACACTTATAATTTCAAAAATTACAAACCTTAATAGTACTTACAGTAACATTTACAAAGGCGGTAGTACTATTCTCTTCAACTACGTTGAATATTGATCCAAACGATCAAACTGACTTTAGAAAGTCAAAACCAGAATTTTTTTAATTTAAATTTTGGGACTGAGAGAGAATAATCTTAAACATATTATTGTCCATACATTATGACCTGAGAAATCAGAAATACATCACTTCTATTCAATTTAATGACCATGATTAAGGATATTGTGATGAACTGATTGCTACATGTTTTCTTTGGGAATTGGTCATAACTACTGGAGTAAATGCTAGTTGCGTCTGAATCTGTTAAAAGTGATCTGTTGATTGTTCGTATCAAGCATCTCCACTATTTTGGTTCTTACTATCATGCTTATGTCTGCAGTCTCACTTGTATCACAAGATTGAAGCAGCGGGGATCACATATATAAGCATTGGCCATCGAGGAACCCTCTATAAATACCATAACAGGGTCTTACGTATTTCACCGTTAGTTCCTGACACTGATCTGCACAATTGGTGCATAGAATCATTGAAAGAAGGCACCATGTACAATTTGTCATAGCAGTGGATATAGCTTCTTTGAACTCCACATTGCTCTTGCTGCTTCCTAGCTTTGTAAGGTAGCTTTTTCGGTTGGACGGTTATGTGTTCCAGATTTGAGTTGATTCACTTCCGGAGATACTTGAGGTAAATTCATATGGAGGCCAGGATGGTATTCTGAGCTCAATATTGGGAATTTGGGATTGCTCCAGTCTCCAGTAGCATTGGAACTGAAAGAACAGAGAATAGACACACTTGGTGCATGATTCATTGTACAAGCATGTGATTCATTCTCATGCACAACTGACTTTGGATATTTGCTTCTTGCTGTGAAGTATGATCTCCCTACAATTCTACCAACACGCATGATCAGTTTATTGGTAAAGGAGGAGGCTACCAAAATTTGTTTACTAAAAGTACTTGTCATTCTTTACAAACTTTAGGTGCCATCAATTTGTCGAGTCCTTATGGAATGTAAGCAATGCAAGGATATGCTAAACAAACATTTTGTAATCATGTTATTATCTCAATCTTATCTACTTGAAGCAAATGACAGAGCAAGAAAGTATCTTTTTCCATTTTAAAAATAATTTAATTGTGACTTCAGAACTCCACTCATCATCAAGCTGCAAAAATGATGGATGATATTAATGTTGTGCAGTATTCGTAAAGGCAACGGCATCAAATATCGCTGCAATAAAAAAAAAAAATATATATATTCTATCAATGGGTTGGTGTTGAAGCTACGTACTGCAGGGGAAAAATAAAACAATAAGCAGTTTAGCCTCCGTGTTTGACCAGGAATCAGCACCCTGATCTGCGGGGTAACGGAAGGGTTGGTGGGTGGTGCGTGCGTTAACTATAGACACATGCATAGGCAGGGAAGGCACCGGAAGGGAAAGTGAGGAGTTGACACATAATCATTTGATTTGGACAAGTTGATGCGTACGGAGTATTTGTTAATTTAATTAGAGCAGGTTCAGTAATATCGTTTTATGGATCTTAATTCGTAAGACGGATTTATCCATGTTAAATAAGTCAAGATTCAGTAACCTCAGTGCAACCCCTTCGATTTTTGAAAATTACGTCACCCCTCACGTGTATAAATGAAGAGTGCCATTTTTTAGTATTGAAAATATCACTTTTCAAAGATATTACTTTTAAAAAATATCACTTTTTTTCCTTTAAAAGATATTACTTTTAAGCCTTAAATGTGTTACTTTTGGTCTTAAATGTATCACTTTTGCTTTGGAAGATATTACTTTACATTATAAATGAAAACCATCACTTTTTGGCGTAAAACAATGAAAGTGTCACTTTATAGCATTGAAAGTATTACGCTTTAGTATTAAATGTGTCACTTTTGGCATAAAAGTGTCAATTTGTCTTTATAAATTAAAATCGTCACAGTTAGTTTGAAAGTGTCACTTTTTAGTATTAAAGGTGTCACTTTTTAGTATTAAAGGTGTCACTTTTTAGTATTAAGAGTATTACTTTGCATTTTAATGAAAATTATTTTTTTTCCACATAAAAAATAGTCACTTTTGACCTCAAAAGGTGTCACCTTTTAGCATTAAAGGTGTCACATTTGCTTTTAAAATGAGTCACTTAATGTTTCATAAAAATCCATTAGGGTCCGTCAAACTTCTCAAGACAAATAAAGCTAACGAAGTTAAAAGATGATGAAATTGCAAGACTTGGGTAAAGTAAAAATTTCGACAGCAAACTTTAAAAATGCAGGGGCACTGGAGCAAAATGAGAAAGAAATCATTAATGTGCTGGCACCCCAACCAAGTTGACACATGGTACGCCTTCCCATGGGCGACCCGCGTGTTGTGTTTCTGGATCCGGGTCGATCCGCGGGTTTCAGCCCCATTTGTTCATCAAAAGGGTTGTGGCTGTGAAAATTTAATACTCTTAAAACCCAATTTTGACAAAAAAATATTAAGGGACTAATACTAAGAATGGTCCAAAGTTAAGAGACCAATGATGTGATTAACCCTATATACATATATGAATTGTGTGAGAGCATGCATATTCATGATCCGGTGATCCTTAAATAAGTAGGCAAAGACATCCTATGGCTATCCTAGACAGCTTGATTTACGTGGGTATACTTCATCTCTTCAAAGTAAAAAGTTTACTATTCTATTTTGAAATGTTTCACTTAAAGAATTAATTTTCAAAAATTACTATATAAAAGTGTTATTTTATTATTAATGAGCTAATAAAAATATCATTTTGTTAAAAAATTGACTTTCAAACAAAGACTTTTTGCCCAAAACGAAAGAAATATATATCATGAGTTCGTGACTCTATAAGCTGTATGCTAGGTCTAACCACCTGAGAGTTTGATCCTCGATTGTTCACTCCAAATTCATGTCAAAAGAAAATGTTTTTCTTTCCCATTCCAAAACCTCTTTTGACAAGGATTTCATAAGAAATATTTTTGAAAACATGTTAACTTTGAAAAACTATTTTGTTTTCAAAAATATCTTGAGTTAGACAATTCCTATGATGATTCCTTGCTTGAATATGATAAATTTATTCATGTGACAGAAGTACACTTCAATTGACACCATGAATAAAACTTTCTTAGATGTACAAAACTCTGATAGATGCTTCACTTTAAATGATCTTTGATTCAAATTCTCTTGACATAAGACTAACGATTGTTATCAATCCAACACCCTCTTGAGAGAAATTTCTTAGTTAAAAATTCTGCAACTTCAAAGTGAAAGAATTTTAAAGATTCTTATTTCTTCTTATAAAAAAGGTTAAGAGTCAAAAACTTCATGTCATGAAACATTGATTGATCCCTCTGTCATATGATATTTAGTTTCTAGGAACTTGGCCTATATTTCAAAGAGTTATTTGCAATCAATTTATAAGAGATACGAATTAAAGACTTTGTAAGTTGTTGCAAAGGAAATCTATTCTTTTGATAACATCTATCAAGTATTACAGACATATTAGCTCATATTCCACAAGCATCTTTTTGAAGAACATCTACCGCGATCTGAATACGACTGTCACGTAAGGTACATCCCATATCTAGTGCTCAATCCTCTTATTTGATATTTTCTCTTCTTTGAGCACATAAGATCAATGGAGAATAAGAAATTCAAAATCCAGATCCTTCCTCCTACATTCCCTGAATTTATTCAAAAAACTTATTCCTGTATCTAGATTTTTCTGGAGCTTTCTAAAGCTCATAAAATGTTGCTAATAATCTTCTTGATTTTTGTTCAGGAACACAGACCCTCTCAAGATCAATAAGCAAATTTTATTTTCTTTATAACATCATAAGATATTATGCTTGACTGACTTTGCAGGATTCTATTCATTTGCTCCAGTCATATCTTCTTCCCTTTGGATTCTAATATCTGATCTTCTCTCTCTGTTTCTACTCTTTTCTTATTAACAAGGATCATGAATATATCATCACTGCATAGCCTTATATTTGCAAGCTCTGTTTTCTCTATTTATCTCTCCAAATATAATGCTTGAATAGCTGCTTATTATACTTCGCTTTAATGTTCCTTATCTACTCTATTAAAGTATGATTTACGTTACTTAACTGGTTTGATGTCATTTCGTCAAAGTAATTTAAGTTATCTTTGACTTGCTCTGTCTTCGTGAACATCAATCCTTCATCTTTGTCGATCGGTCTTGCTTTGCAGCACTTCATAAGCTCAGTTCTATGTGCTGACTTATAGGAGTTTTCACCTTAGTAGACAATATGGAATATACAAGGGTATTTTTGCTATTTCTACAAAGGTAGAGGTTAAACTTTTCGAAACTGACTATTTCCTAAAGTAAAAGACAATTTCTCAGATTTTCGGTAAAAACGAAATAGTTTGAAAAAGTGGATGTCTTTTTCAAAACATTTTTCTGAAAAGTCATTTTGTCAAAATCAAACCTTTTTATGAAAAAGGTGCTTTGTTAAAATCTTACTGAAAAGTTGTTTTGTCACATTGAAAACTTTTTATCTTCTCAAGAAAGCTGTTTTGTCTTTTCAAAAACTTTTTAGCTTTCCAAAGAGAAACTTTACCGAATATCTAGAAATTAAACCATCTTTCTCACGTTATTCCATATGACTTTATTGTGAGTGGTTGAAAGGACATCTAGAACTTAATGAATTCATCTCATTAATTGGTCCTTCGTCTTGCCTCTGCAAGTATTTATAGAGACCTTCCCACTTCATCTCTATTACATACAAACTACTTCCAAAAACTATGATAGACACTGATATAATATTCCTTCTTTTCATAATGTTACTTAGGAATATTCTTAGTCTTCGATCAAGTTTCTCTCTCAACAACTTGGTGTTGCCTTTCCTATCGACCGAAAGTTGGTTAGTTTTGAAGATTCCTCTTGTATGAAGATTTACCTCAACAACCTTTTAGCATGCCTCTCCTAGACTCATGTGATCGTGCTTATGTCGGCCGCCCCTTGTTAGCAATGTAGACTTTCTACATATCCTTATGCTGGCATGATTCTTCCTTGAGATCAGCACAGCTCACATCAGCCGACTTTCAAAAGGTAGTCATGCTTGCTTGTGAAGGTCACCTGGGCTTAAGATCTAGCTGAAGGGAGAAGGAAGAGTAGGCGACATGATCACATATCTGCACTTCTTACAGTGTAGAGATCCCGTTTGGCTGTCCCTTTCGACTTAGACACTTGATACCGGACCTATATTCTGTTTGCCATCTGGTTTAAACAATTTTGAGTCTATGGTCTTTATAGACATCTCCTTGTAACATTTTTATTTTTAAAAATGTATCAGGTGTTTAGATTAGTTGTTTACTAGGAGTAGTTAAGTCATCGGAAGTTGTATAGAATCTTGTAATCATTAGATCCTCATTGTAATCTATTATATTTTGATCTAAATGAGAACTTATTCAAGACAACTTTACTTCATGTCTATCTGCTTTTGTATGCATATTATTTGATAGCATGAAATCTTATGTTTTTCTTATGGACTTAGTGCTTGTGTTTTTATCTCATATCCTTTGTTCTGAATCCAGAACAACAAACATAACTCTGCTGTTAACACAATAGCAATCCAATCCTGAAACATTAGTAATCTTATTCGACAATAAATAATTCAAATGAGAAGAAACCAGGATCTATCTTTTTAATAGTCTTATCAATCCGATCTATTTTTACAGATCCAATTCAGACAACACAGAAGATATTAATCTTTCCTATCAAAAAATTCTAGTGCTCAAAAGACTAAGTTGATTCTTATCATAATGGAAATCTTTTGATCTCATCTGTTATCAACTGTTGTCATTATAACTAGATCAACTAGTATCATAAAAAATGATTTTAACTAAGTTGAACAGAACCTTATTCTGCTCCAAATGTAAGATTCAACCTTAACCCATGATGTTCTAGCGAATCTTCATTCTCCCCAAAAATCATGTCTCAAATGCTTCACAACAGTAGACTTCATATCTGCTGTTGGTGTGATGACCTTCTGAGGAACGAGCGACATCTACACTTCTAATCCAGGTTAGTATTTCTTGTCTGCTGTTCCCTATCATCAAGACAACTCTGCTCAAAATTTTTCTTCCTTCCCTTGTCTTGATCAGATGACTTGCTTACTCTAAGGATAGTCATCATCTTAACTGTTGACCAAGAAGCGAAATATGTTCTCTTCAATCTTATTTCTTGCCAAATTAAGAATGAACAATTCGTGTCTTTGTGATACAAGTGTTATGACTAAGATGGCTGTTACCTTATATTTCGCCTCTAAATGTCCTTTTCAGTAATCGGGATTCTATTGAGGAGGAGCATAAACATCAGTTAATATTGCCGATGAAGCTTATGGTTCATCCTTCCAGAAGCCAAGGCACCCAAAATGATAATCTGCTGAACCGTTCTTCAATCAATTGGTATGAGCATACTTCCATGTCTGATGTTCCATCATCATTCAGCAAACCCTCATATCTGCTAAGCTCTTATTTTACACCCAGTATCAGCAGACTTTCATCCCTGCTGATCACCATCTATTAGCAGATTCTCATCTCTACCAACCCTTTCATCATTTACTATCTATTGGTATCGGCATACCTCAAACCCTGCTGATCATTCATTATCTCACATCAATTGACATCAGCAGATCTTCATCTTTCCTAATCACATCCATTTGTTCAACAATTGGTATCAGCATACCTCAAATACTGCTGATTGCACCATCATTTATAACAATTGGTATCAACAAATCTTAATCTACAGATCGCGTCTCATTTCAACAAATGATATCAGTAGACCTTCACCATCTTTGAACACAATTTTTCGTAAACTAATCTCAGCAGATCTTCTTCACTGCCGACCACATCATTATGTTCAAACAACTGATAAACCCGTCCATTCATGAACTGGTATAAGCAGACTTTCGTTATTTAACCTTTCACTCCACTGCTTCTATCAATTAGTATCAACAGACTTCCATCACTGCTGAATACATCTTCATTTTATCAGTTGATATCAGCAGACTCCAATCACTGCTGATTACATTCCATCAGCAAACTTCCATCTCTGCTGTTCATAACCTAGTATCAGCAGACTTCCAACTCTGTTGGTCACCTTCTCATGACGATATTCTTGACTTAAACAACCTTTGGAAATATCGGTAGTTTTTCAAAGCGTATTTCAAAGTCTCTCAAAAATGTTTTCAAAACCCTTTTGTTTTTGTTCTAAAATTCTAGAAGATTTGGGAGATTGTTGAGGATTGTGTAGATGATTCAGAAATCCCCGTAAGTTATCTTCTGAAAAACAAAGAACATAAAATCACCGCTGTTTTGCAAAATATTTCCTTGAAAGATACATTTTAACTCTTTTTGAAATAAATTTATGTCCAAAATTCTAGGGATTTGGGAGATTGCTGAGGATTGTGTAGATGATTCAGAACGCCCCGTAAACTATCCACTAACTATTTGGGACATAAGATTATTTTTCAAAAATCACTTTAATTCTAAAAATCCAAAAGATTTGAGAGATTGTTGAGAATTGTGTAGATAATTCAGAATGCCTCGTAAATCATCTTTTGAAAATTTAGAATTCTAAAACCTATCTTATTTCCTAAAGGTATGTATTTTAAAACTAATATTATTTTTCAAAAAGTTATTGATATCAACACAACTCCTTTTTCAATACCAAATTCAATTTTTAAACTATCTTTCTTGGTATTGGAAAACCTCAAATTAAGTCAAGATATGTATCGAAAAATACTTTCAAGACTGACTTAATATCGTCATCATGAATCGCCACCTTCTACCAAAATGACCATTTGAATTCGAGCTTCACTGTTTTGAATATCCGTCATTACTGCTCTGAAACGAATAGCAAAACAACGATTCTTGAAAAGTGTCTTCTTCCAATAAATATGTCCTCCGAAAGTACCAAGTCCTTAATTCCTCTCATCCATAGTAATCATCCAATAATTGAAACTTCCCAACAATTGGAATCATTTGCACAATTGATATCATTATCAGCCAAATTCTCCATCTATCTTCAGAAATCTCTTCATGTCCTCCGAAAGTACCAAGTCCTTTATGCATTTTTTCTTTTGTTGCTACTCTTTTTTTTTGATTGCTTGCTCTTTTTTTCTTGCTGCATTTTTCTTTCCTTTGTTTTTCTTTTTTTTTTCTTGCTGCTGATTTGCTTTTGCCGCTGCATTTATCTTTTGCTGCTGATGAAGGTATCTTGCTGAGGATTATAATTTCTGCTTCTCTGACCTTCTTGTGGCTAACCTGCTGGGGATATGAGCTTTCTTTTGATCTTTGATGGATGACCGTCACTTTTTGTTAACAAAGCTAACTCCGTTAACTTTCCGTTAAGCTTTCAGGGCCCTTTGACAATTTGGGAAAACTTGAGAGTTTGGATGCTGCACTTTGAACTTTGGAGGGGGGAAAGTGAAACTTTCCACCCCTTTTAGTCTTCACTTACGGGGAAGGAAGGAAAGCAGTAGCAGCGGCCATTTCTTTCTTCTTTCTTCGTCATTTTCTTCTTCTGCCATTTTTGCCGGCAAGATTTCTTCCTTGTTTCTTCGCCTTTTCTCGATTTTCTTTTGCCAAATTGATTGTTTTGCTTGATAGATGGCTTCTTCCTCAATATCTCGGAAAGGAAAGGCGCCGATGTACCCAGATTTAGGCGAGGAGAGGCGAGAACTTTCTCCTTTGGCCCGAAATCATGTCAAGTATCTCTTCTCGAAGGATGACTACGACAATATCTTTCGTGATCGACATATGCATGTATCTAATCTTTCGATTCCCACTGTAAGTTTCTTTTTCCAGAAACCCATTTTGTTGATTTTTCAGATCTGCTGGATTTCTTTGCTGTTTTGCACTTCTTGAGTATACCTGCTCTTGATTCTGATGCTTATGCATGCAATTTATATGCTAAAATGATGCAATTAGGCAATTATTCATAGCAAAAATATGAAATTCGTGCTATTTATTTTTGCGATGCATGCTTGAACAATTGACACTATTTGATTCTGCGATGCATATTTCATGTGACTGATATATTTTGACTATATGATGCATGCTTGAGCTTCAAAATATTTTTTATGATGCGTGCTCATGCAATAGACTTTTCGGATATATGTTGCATTTTTTTTTCGGATATATTTTCTTTCGGATGCATGTACATACTACAGAGATATATTGTATGCCAAATGCAATAGAAATGCCTTCTTTTCAATGCTTGCAATATTTTATTTAAGCAAATACAACATGCAAGCATTGAAAAGAATGCAATATTTTTTTCTTCTTTTGAATGCAAAAATGCAATATTTTTTCTTATGCGTGCAAAATACAATTAGTTTTTTTTTGAATGCAAGAATGCAATACAATTTCGCTTTTTGAATGCAAGAATGCAATATACTTTTCTCTTTTTCGACATGGCATAATTTGATGGCATGCATAAAGGCTTTATAAAGGATAAGAATTTACCTTCCTTCCTTTTTTCCTGATGCTGAGATGCTGCTGTTTTTTTTTTCTCTCTTATCTCTTTTTTTAGGTGCGCAGAGCTTTGAAACAGGTTCGAGCTAGTTGCGACAAGGTGGCCACCATTTATACTTTGATGCCTTTGCAGGCACAACTCCTGGTGGAGTCCTCAGGCTTCAATGTGTTTTTGCGGGCTTTCCGTCCCTTCCGCAGTTATATGCCCATTTTTGAGGTTTTGCGGGATTATTGGTGGGACACCACCCACACCTTTCATTTTAGCTGGGGGGAGGCTACTTTGATCCCGTGTGATTTTGCTGCGATCACGGGTATTTCCACCAGCATTGGCAGGGCCTTAGAGCTGGACTACACCCTCCGATATCATCATGACGCGGTAGAGGATCTTTTGGGCTTTGAACCCGAGTATAAGACCGCCGATGCGATCAAGATTAAGAGCGTGAAGAGTTGGTTGGAGCAACAAGCCGGGCAAGTTGATGATAATGATAGCGAGGCTGTAGCTCGAGTTGCCAGGGCATTCTTATTTTTCTTTTTAGGAATGTCATTATTTGCCAACTCTTCCACCACTTTGAGAGTCTCTCTCCTGGGGTGTCTGCGAGACTTGGACCGCGTCATTGAGTATGATTGGGGGCAGGTAGGCCTGGCTGAGCTTTATGCTTCTATGGATAGGGCCAGCCGTAATGATTCGCCAGTCCTTAACGGCTTCGCTCCAGCTTGGGAGGTATCCTTTCTTTTTTCCCTGCTCTTTTTTTTTTGTTTTCTCAGCAGTTTTTTTTTGTTTTCTTGCTGACTTTCTTTCCTTTTTTTTTTGCAGGTCTGGGCCTATTCAATCTTTCATTTTTCTCCAGGCCCACTACGCAGCCGCATCCACGAGACGTCGTTTCTGGCTGAATTTGTGAATGCCAATCAGGTAGAGGAGGACCGAGATGGCCATTTTTTGGATGAGATCAGGATGCGAGGTAGGATTGCGAGCTCGAGCTCAGGCACAGTGAATTTGTATCCCTGGAGGGGTTTGACTGGACCATATATGACATCTCTGGGGTTGAGCCGTTGACGGATTCTGATGGTGTCCATTATAGTCGACTCACTGTAAATGGGCGAACGGGTTAATCGCCAGCATTCCATGTTTCCGGTGCCTCCAGTGACACCACCTGTAGCTCTTCCCTTGGTGATAGTCCCAGACTTCTTGCCGAATAGGTATCTGTACCTGTCGAGATATATTGTGCCTCAGAGTGACTATCCTGTCATGGCATATGAGGAGTTCCTGAGGACAGTGCCCCCACTACAGCTAGGCGTGCATCTGACGTCTCTGATAGGCCGAGGTCTTCTTGTCCAGCTCCTGACGTGTAGTCAGATTTATTTGTGCCTGCTAAGGATTTCTCCACCTTCCAGTATCGCCGTGATGGAAGACTTGTGGAGGAGGTTTTGCCGGATGTTGATATCCTTGAGCGATTCCAGATCCCAGAGCGGGCCCGTGCGGTATACTTCTTTTCTTTTTCATACTTGCATGATTTTTTTTTCATTTCTTTTATCTTTTCTTTTCAAGGCTGACACATATTTTTTTTCCTTTTACACCTTTTCCCAGGTCGATGCGTCTTCATACAAGAAGCTATTGAGGGGCTTTTTTAGCATCAACAAATTGTATCAGCGACTTCTGGACGAGTTCACTTGCCGGGGAAATGATGTTGTGAGGCAGACTAGGCGCCGGGGCGAGGATGATGATGATGATGCCGGCGGACCGAGTCATGCTCGGGTGAGGGGACGAGAGTACAGGATTGGCGGGACCGGCCCTCGAGTCATGGGTGGCAGCCTTGGTAGGAGTAGATCTTCCCGCGATCATTAGCTCCTTTTACCTGCATTTATTAGATTTTTTTTTTTGCTGTACCAGACTCTATACACATATCTAAATGCAATGTATATATGTTTTTATGATGCATAGCTCAAATGTAAAGACTCAATTATTCTAAGAATAAAAGAAATCTAAACCATTATCTAGGGGTAACGACACATTGCAGTTTATGGATGGAGATTTGGAGGGATACACCTTCAGACTTAAAGCGGGCTTTTCTGGCATTCTTGGGGGGGGGGGGGAAGAAAAGGCAGCCGCCTTTTCCTGTGTTTGATATTTTCCTTTGGCCAGCGAGGGCTACGGCCTAGATTCAGCATTTTCTTCTATTTCTCGTGAACAAACAGAGCTAGCAGCGGAGCAGTTGTAGCCCGAAACAAGGATGCCAGGCAGTTTTGGGGAACAGAGGTGGGGCTCCTGGGCGCCACCCATAGTGGCAGTGGGTGCCGCACCAAGTAAGGCCATGGGTGGCACCCATGGCTTTTACTATGCACTCCTGTTCATGCACTGTGCTCAGAATTCGCCCGCTTCTTCGATTTTCAGCATAAAAGGAAGCCGAGGCAACGTCCATTTTCACAATTCATTTGCTTTCTTTCTCTGCTCAAGTCATTTGAGTTCTCTCTTTGCTCGATCTCTCTCTTCTTTAATCAGATATAATTTTTTGTCCTTTTCCAGAGATGGCCGTACTTGTTCACACGGCTTTAGAGATAGAGATTTATGAGAATGCTCTGGATTTCTGGATACTTTCTTTGCGGGCAGAGGAGCGAGAGTGGTTTGAGCACATCTATAGGTATCGATGCCTGCTGTCATGGCAGACCCTGCGCATTAATTGTGATATGCTGAGGGGAGCGTCCAGGTTCTGGTCAGTGTAGAGCCACCTTTTTAACTTCTGCCTGAACGAGATGTGCCCCACCTTTGAGGAGTTTTGCAGTATGGTAGGGATACCGGTCATTGGGCCTATCGCCGTGCCTTCTACGCGGAGGCGCCCTTTTATGGCGATACGGGAATTGTTCGGCTCGACTCGCGAAGCTACTCCGAGTTTTTATAACGGAGTCAACTTTGATTTGACTGTTCTTCCCGTTGCTTATACTGAATACAAGGAAGATGACCCAGTCTATTTGCGGCGTCGACTGGCTGTCCTTTTTCTTTGCGTTATGGGACGGTACCTTCTGGTGGGCCGACCCGGATTTATAAATGTGCGGGTCGTGGACCTGGTGCTGCAGGCTCGGGACCGCCGGGTAAATATTATCCTGATAATTTTGGCTGAAACCTTGTTTGGCCTGGATGCTTTTTCGTCTAGTGATGAAATGTTTCCCTCCGGCAGCCCTCTCTTGATTCATATGTGGCTGGAAGAGCACCTTAACTGGGTGATGGGCCCGTTGCTCATGGGAGGAATATATGATCCCGGGCTCTATGGCTCTCGTGGCCATTATCACCAGACCAACTTTTCGGAGCATGATTGGATTGAGTATTTTTTGCGCATTGGCTCCATGGAGATTATCTGGGTAGTCAGCCATTGGCGGATTCGCAGCTTCTTTTTGTTTACTGGGGGCTATGCCCAGGTCATCTTGCCAGATCTTGAGAACACCACCTTTTATCTGGCATATCGGGTCCTTTGCCAGTTTGGTAGGGAACAGGTTATTCCGGATGTGAGTCGTCCTCTGACTGAGGAGTTACAGATGAATAGAGATGTGGGCAACCTCATCCGTGATATGTGAGAGCTCAACTTTCCTTTGCGGGAAGCAGCTTACGCCTTTTCTGAGTATATGCTTTTATCCCATGAGTATCTATCATGGGTGCTGGTGGCTGTTGAGGGACACTCCCGTGTCATCAGGCATGTACTGAGGTGGATGCTGGGCCGACGAGTGAGCAGCGGTATAGATGCTCGCCTAATGGAAATCGGCGAGGATCTGGAAAGCTCGGGCCTGGTAATTCCTCAAGCTCTGTAGGAGGACTTTCGGCGAGTGCATGGCCTTGGTGCTCAGATGACCCATGATCCTAATGAGGCAGGTCCTAATAATGCTCCTCCCCGATTGAGCAATGTGAGTCGGCGGAGCAATCCCCGGCAGGTAGATGAAGCTATTCCCCCTAAGGCTGGCAGGCGAAGTACTGCCCATAGTGGTGATGGCGCTGGCCCAAGTCGTCTTGGTATCCAAGACAATGGCGATGCTGATGATGAGGACATCTCCGGAAGTTCTCATGCTGGTGAGACTAGAGCCTCTTCTGCACTTCGCAGAAGTATATGGTCACGGCTGGGATGTCGCAGATGCTGATGGACCGTTCCGAGGCAGGGCTACATGAAACGGGATAGTTGGGGGGAATAGGGGATATAGGTAGCACGTATATAGACAAATGTACAGAAATAAATGCTAATCTTAAATGTATTAGACACTTATTCCTAAGCTGCACCTTATGGACTGCATTATATTATATTTTGATGTTTTTTATGAGCTTTTTCGTGGTTTTTCTTCTTGGTCAGTCAAGACCATCTTTTCTGAATATGCTGAAGACTCTGGCAGGCCAGAGATCAGATGCTGGGGATTTGGAAACTGCATTCCCTCTCCTTTTCTCCTGGTTTTTTTATGCTCTAACTTTTGCCTAAGCTGCCCTTTCGGGTTTTCAACCTAGCGAGCCCTTATTTTTCATTTTTTTTGCGCTCTAACTTTTGCCTAGGCCGCGCTTTCGGGTTTTCAACCTAGCGAGCTGGAGAGAAAAGCTGTTGCAAGATAATTTTTCAATTCACACAAAGTACCTCTTGAGCTTGTTGAGGTTGAAGGGCTAAACAAGATCTTCCCCATCTTGATTGGTGAGGAGCACCGCACCTCCTGACCGGATCTGTTTGACGATATATGGTCCCATCCAGGGAGACTTCCATTTTCCCTTAGTATCGACATAACTAGGGTTTTTTTTTTGCGAAGTACCAGATCTCCGACTTGGATATCGCGGCCCTTGACCTTTTTGTTGAATGCTCGAGCTATTCACTTTTGATACGCACAAGTATGTTCTAGGGCTAGCAACCGTCGTTGGTCTATCAGGGCTAATTCTTCATAGCGTTGTTTGACCCAGTCAATTTTAGCTATGTCTGATTCCATCATAACCCTTAATGAATGGATTTCAACTTCAATGGGCAGCATAGCCTCCATGCCATAGGCTAGAGAATAGGGGGTAGCCCACTGGGTGTACGAACTGAAGTACGATTGCCCCAAAGGGCTAGCGGCAATTTTTCTGGCCAGTCTCTTCCTCTGTCAGCAACTTTTCTAATGATATTTTCTAGCGTTTTGTTGGCTACTTCAACGACACCATTTGCTTGTGGTCGATATGGGGTGGATTTATGCCTTTGGATTTTGAATTTGTCAAGCAGACGGTTCACGTCCCCTTCAAAGTGTGTGCTATTGTCGGAGATGATTTCGAAAGGTACTCCGTATCGGTATATGATGTTGGTCCTGATGAATTCGGACACCTTTCGAGCATTGAGTACTTTGTAGGAAGAGGCTTCTACCCACTTTGTGAAGTAGTCAACAACTACCAAGACGTATTCATGGCCATTAGATCCTTTCGGGTGAATTTGGCCTATGATGTCAATTCCCCATGTTGAGAAGGGCCAGGGGCCTGTGGAGTTGTATAATATATGCGGGGGCACGTGCTGTAGATTTGTAAAGCGTTAGCATTTGTCGTAGTGATGTACCCACCGAATACAATCGGTTTCTAGTGTACTCAAATAGTACCCTTGTCGGATGACTTTCTTTGACAAAATATGCCCGTTCATGTGTGGCCCACAAGTACCACCATGAAGTTGGTCCATGACTTGCTCAGCTTTGGCCTGATCGATGCATAATAGGTTTAGACCTTGGTAGTGCCTTTTGTATAGGCTGCTTCCGCTGATTACGAATTGCGATGCCCATCTCCGTAGGGAAATTTTTCCTCTTTTGTCTAGGCTAGGCGGATAGGCTTTTTTCTGAAGCAGGTTCATGACGTCTAAATACCAGGGCTCGTTGTACTTTTCAGGAGCAACATCGATTCTGAAGCAGTAGGCAGGAGTGACCTTTTTCCCAACTATAAATGGTTGGACATTGATTTATGTGTGAATTTGAACCAATAATGCTAGAGTGGCTAAGGCATCGACGAATTGATTTCTCTCTCGTGGCAAGTAATGGAACGAGATATTATCAAATTCGCTTGCTAGTGCTGTTAATTTGGCATGATAGAGCTGTAGCTGGGGATCCTGGGTCTTCCACTTCCCTTCGACTTGATTTATGATTAAAGTACAGTCACCATAGACCTCTAAGTCTTTGGCTCATTTTCGGAGAGCCTCTTCTAAATCGGCAATACATGCCTGATATTCAACAGTGTTGTTTGAGCATTCAAACTCCAATCTTATGGCCATCAGAGTGTGGGAATCTGCGGGGTCGATTAATAGGATTCCAATGCTAAAGCCTCTTTTGTTGGCGGCTCCGTCGAAGAACATTTGCCATTTGGTGTCATGATTGGCAATTTCTAGGACACCTTCGTTTGGGAAACTGGGCTTTGATGCATCTTCTGCTTCTAGAGGTAGATAAGCTAAATGGTCTGCAATCACACAGCCGTTAATGGATTTGAGCGTGACATAAGTGATGTCAAACTCGTTGAGGAGGAATGACCATTTGGCTAATCGGCTGGAAAGTGATGGCTTGCCGAAGATGTATTTTATAGGATCCATTCTGGAGATGAGCCTGATGGATGGAGTTTGCAGATAAGTTTTGAGCCTTTACGTTGCCCAGACTAGACCAGTGCAGCTTTCTTCCAATGCTGAATAATTAAGCTCGCTTCTTTGTAACTTCCTACTTATGAAATAAATGGCATTTTCGATGTAGGAATTTTCTTTTTCTTGGGCGAGCATAGCCCCTACTGATGTATCTGTGATGGTTAAATATAGGAGGAGAGGTTTATGTGTATGGGGAGGAGCTAGCACTGGTGGGTTGGCAAGGTAGGCTTTTATTTTTTCGAAGGCTAGCTGGCATTTTTCGTCCTATATTCGGTCAGTATTTTCTTTAAGAGTTTGAATAGGGGCTCACATATGGAGGTGAGCTGTATGATGAAGCGACTGATATATTGCAATCGGCCCAGGAAGCGTTTGACTTATGTTGGAGTTTTTGGCTGCGGTATATTTATGATGGCTCTGATTTTGGCTGGCTCGATCTCGATGCCTTACTCGGTCACCATGAATCCCAGGACCTTGCCCTTGGTAACCCCGAATGTGCATTTGGTGGGGTTAAGCTTCATTTGATGTTTTCTTAACCTTTCGAAGAATTTTCGAAGGTCTTTGATATGGGCAACGTTGGCGTCGTTGGAGTGCACGATCATGTCGGCCACGTACACTTCGACCTCTTTATGGATCATATCATGGAAAAGGGTAGTGGCAGCTCTTTGATATGTAGCCCCAGCATTTTTTTAGCCCAAACGGCATGACAGTGTAGCAGTAAGTTCCTTAGGGGGTGGTGAATGAAGTTTTTTCTTGGTCTTCTGCTGCCATTTTGATTTGGTTGTAGCCCAGCATGCCGTCTACAAATGATCTTATTTTGTGAGAGGTGACGGCGTCTACCACAATATCGATGTTGGGTAGAGGGAAGTCGTCTTTGGGTGACGCCTTGTTGACGTCACGGAAATCCACACATATCCGAACCTTTCCGTTGGGCTTTGGAACGGACACTATGTTTGACAGCCAGTTCGGGTATTCAATTACCCGGATAAATTTGATGCGCAGCTGCTTCATGATTTCTTCTTTCACTTGCAATGACCATTTTGGTTTGATTCGGCGGAGTTTTTGCTTGATTGGCTGTGCATCATGATAAGTGGGGATTCGGTGCTCAATAATGGCTGGATCTAGCCCGTGCATATCTTCGTAGGACCATGCAAAGATGTCCACGAATTCTTTAAGGAGGTTGATCAGTGCTGCCCTTTCAGAACCTTGCAGGTAGTTGCCGATTTTGACTTCTTTGATTCCATTGTTCAGCCCCAGATTGATGGCGGACAAGTCTTCACCTGCTGCTGCTGATTGATTCTTTTCCTGGTGCTTGACTGACTTGGCGAGCTCAAGTAGGTAACTTTTATCTTTTGAATCTATTTCATTAAATGACTTATTATCAAAGATAATTAATTCGTCTTTTAATGAAGGTGCAACTAAGGAATACGCAAAGACATCTAGATTATTATTATTAGAAGCAAACTGTACAGGGTTGGTTACATTATTGAGCTCCTGGGGTTTGAGGTCCTTAATTTTAGGGAGCAGATCGGTAGATGACCAATCCGTAAGGCTAGAGGAAGGATGAGGAATAGTATATTCAAAACGGTCCACCAGATCTGCGGGCGTCAAGAGCGGGCTGGTCGTAGTTTACCAATTCTGCAGAGGCTTATCATCAATAGACTCGAACTCAGCAGGGAGATTTTCATAGCTAGTGCCTTCACCATCTATCATTCCTAAGAAACTGTCTCCCAGACAGTCATCATCTAACAGGGCCAAGGCATAGTCATCTTGGTCTATAGTCCAGGTGTTTTCAACCGTGACAGTTTTACATGCAGGGCTATGGGGCTCCAGGGTAACCTGTTCCATTTCACTGATGGCGAGACTGACATCTTCAAAGATCTCCCAGCCAAGGTGTCTTTTCCCATTCTGGTCTAACCAGGGCTCGGGAAACATGAGATAAGCATCTGTTTCTCCTTTCCTAACAAAGTAACCATTTAGAGTTTTCTTATATGGTTGGAGAGGGGGATATATAAGGACGCTTTTCTCATTTTGCCTTACTTTTCTCACGTTTCTGTTTCATGACTGCGGCTATTTTAGCTGGAGTAGGTTTGTATCCTAGACCGAAAGGAGGGATACATTCCTTAAGTTCATCTTGGACTAGATTGACCAGCCCCTGCTGATTTCTGCCGAGACCCAAACTAGGCATATAATTCATTTTTCGAAACATGTTTAATGGGACCATGTTTCCTAAAGATGTGGTTTTCTTTCTGGTGATGTCAGTTTCTCGCCCATATTCAATGCCGTTGACTCTAGCTTGGGGGATAACCTCGAAGCCACTAAGGAAAATACCCGTGTCATCGTGCTCTATTTCGAGGATTGGGATGTCCCCGTTTTCTTTGTTTTCCACGATCTTATCGTCAAGAATGATTACTATATGGTCATCGTGGATGAATTTGACACGCTGATGCAGTGAGGAGGCTACCCCTTTTACCCCATGGATCCAAGGGCGTCCCAGCAACAGGCTGAAAGTGGCTTGTATGTCCCGGACTTGGAACTCTACTGGCATGGTTAACGACCCTATAGTCTTTATCAAGGTAACCACCCCTAGGACACATCGACTAGTGTTGTCGTATGCCCTTACTGTCTGCGATGAAGGAGCAAGCTTTGATATTTTTGTTCCCAATTTGGCTAGCGTGCTTGTGGGACATATATTCAAAGAAGAGCGCCATTATCTATCAGAACTCGGGGAACCCTTTATCCCATGACCCCCACAGTGATGTGGAGAGCATCGATGTGGTTAGTTCCTTCCATTTGTAGATCTAGATCAGTAAACATAATCACATTTCCAAAGTGTATGTTTTCGATCATTTGGGTGAGCTCATTTGGGGAGGTTTCAATGGGAATGGCTGTCTGACTCAGGGATTTGGCCAGTGTATCACGGTGGGTTTTGGAAGCACATAGCAAGCCCCAGATAGATATGTTGGCTTGGGTTTTCTTCATCTGAGCTAGTAGAGTATCTTCCATGCTTCTAGCCCCAGTATCTGTTTCTTGATCTTTGCCAGAGTGGTCACCTCTTTCCTGGTTTGGTGTGTAGGTTCAACCAGATCTAGTAAGGTGACTGACATCCCCATCGACCCAAGTGACTTTAGCAGTGCTACAAGTATTTTGGGTACCCAGGATAGTGTCCCAAGAAAGCATATTGCAGTGAGGCTCTTTTATGGGTGGAAAGAAAGGAACAATGATATATGGCAATGGGTGTTTATTTCGTTCAAACTTGGGTACACACTTTTCTTTACTAACCTCAATCATATTGATTTGAGGTAGAGGGTTATTGACTACATTTGGTCTAGGGGGAGGTTTTTCAATAACCTTATCATCTATTAGGTCCTGGATTGCGTTTTTGAGCACATAGCACTTATCGGTGAGGTGACCACTGCAGCGATGGTATTCACAGTACTGGGCGTGGTTCCATGAGTTGGGCAGATGATTCGACGACCTATAGTTTTCTAAAGGCTTTAGCACTCCCTGTGCCATTAGCCCTTGCAGTATTATAGACTGAGGAGCTTGCAGTTCATCATAGTACCTATTTCCTCTGTTCTGACCCCTGAAGTTCCTGTTCGGATCATTGTTTCCACCCACCATATTGATAGACCTATCTGCTCCGTAGGACCATGGAACAGTATGATAGTTCTGAGTAAGAAAATTGGCTGATGGCATGACAGGCGTATTCCCTACCATATTAACGGCTGATCCTGATGCGACCTTCTTTCCTTTTGAACAGCGGAAATAGTTGGAGGGTGTATTGACTTTTAAATGCTCGGTCAGTATATCTTCATCAATACAGATTCCTATCTCCACTATTTCTTTGAAATTGCTATAGGGGAGATACCGCATATGCTCTAGGTAAATAGGTTAGAGGTTTTTGATGAACATCCTGGATGACTCAGCCAGATCAGGCATGTCGAGTGTCTGAGCTATTTTTCTTTTCCACCTGGCTGCAAAGTCAGCACATGTTTCTTTTTCCCTTTGGGTGCACGATTCAAGATATCTTTTGTTCTCGGAGGTAGTATTGTCTTTGTACCTCTTTAGGGATTCCTCAGCTATTTGGTCCCAAGTACCCATGGTGCTTTTGTCTGCTAGCATTAACCATTGCTTGGCTGCCTCTATCAAGGTAAGATGGAAGTTGGAGGCCATATCTTCAAAGCTTGCCCCTCTTGACTGCATGCCGGTAGAATAGGATTTTAGGTGAGAGATAGGGCATCCAGTCCCATCGAATTTTTCTATGTCGGGCATTTTGAATTTTGAAGGTAGTATTGCTGAAGTTTGCAATGCTAATGCCTGCGTACAAAATTTTCCTTTGTTCAGAACTTTGAGCATCATATTTTTCAAATTCTCCATGTCAGCTTTTATTTTGGTGAGAGGGGGAGTTGGGTTTTGGTACATGCTGGTAGGATTGGGAAAAGCTGGGTTTATTTCTGGCTGTGGCATTTGGTAAGGATGTTCAGGAGGTATTTGGCAAGGGTTTTGGTGAGGATTTTGGAGAGGTGGGTTATTGGCGGCTTCTGTTTGGCGACCAAGATCATTGAAAGGTAAATAGGTCGTTACTTGGCCTGGTTGGTTATAACTTCTGGGGTCCATATGTGGTCTATTTTGGAGTGGATTGGTGATGGGAAAAGGGAGGTCATTTGGATTCTCGGGGATATTGGTGCTTGGGAAAGGATATGGAGGGTATGGCGAGAAAGGGTTAAAAATTGGGTAATTAGGGTTTGTTGGAAAATTTGGGTTTGGGGTACTGGTGGTATTTGGTGGGTTGGTGTTTGGTTGAGGGTTTGGGTTTAGAGGAGCATGAGAAGTAGATGCTTCTTAAGGGGCTGCAGGGAAAGAGGTTCCCTCATCACTGGGTTTTGGACCTTGCATGAGGTTTGCTATTTGACTTAATAGGTGATCATTTCGTGCATCCTAATTTTGGTCTAGCCACTGTTGCATAGCCGGAGTTGGAGTGTACCCTGGAGCCTCTGTATATGTACCCATTGTTGACTGCTCATTTTCAACTGCCATTCTGCTCAAACCTGTACCCTCTGTACTGATTCTGCTTTTTTCTTATCTGACCCCGATACTTTCTGATTTGATTTCTGTGCCCGTATCCCTTATCAACCGGCCAGTACTATCTCTGCCTTTCCAAACTTGGGCCAGGTTTCCGAGGAAAAGGGGTTTGAAGGCATCAGAAAGGGTTAGTTGGAGGCTTTCTGGGTTTGGAGTACAGTGTGCCTTTATTAATATTTTGTTATTATTTATTTTCCCTACAATTGATCGGACAAGCACCTGTTTTGTCTTGACAGTCTCAGGACTATTCCTGGAATAATGGATTCTTTCTCCAGAGTATAGGAACCTCGTAATCCACTTGCCTTTCGACTCCCCAAGATCGGACTGATCTTAGGCGAAGAGCCTATACTTTTTCCAGGATCCACCATTCAAAATGGTCTAGGTCGAACATCAGAAAATTATTGGTCAGCCCCTGTGCATATTTTTATTCATATCTCCTCCTTTTTTTGCTTTTTTTTTCTTTCATCATTTTTTTTGCACAAGGACTGGTCAATAATTCAAATATATAAAAACCGATCGGTTCATGAAGTGTCCTGAGAATCTATATGCAATTTAACGTTGGCTGATGCAGGGGGCAGGCTGGCTCTGGTGTAGGGCAGCAGTTCGGAATATTTCTACATACGTGCACGTGTGTGCGGTATCTAAAAAGCAGTAAAAAGTTTTTTTTTCCAGATATAAAGCGGTAAATAAAACAGATATGACATGTCTTGCTGTTTTTTGTGGATTTTCTCGGCTTATTTGGGTTGAGCGTGAGCAAGCAACCATTCAGATCAAGAAATAGAAAGAAAAATGGGGAATCTATCTATTCCTATTAATTACATATTTGTCCTAATTCCCAAAATAAAATGACAGAATGAAATAATATTTACATATTTTTGCGCGATAAAAATAAAACAAACATAATAATAATATAAAGCAGAATAAAGTAATAATAAAATAAAGCCCCAGCCCTTTTTGTTATACTGCCCGAAAATCTATTTTTTTCTGATATATCTGTAATGGTACCCGGAACGAAACTGTTGCAAGTGCATAATTAGGTGCGCAAATATACACACTGATATATAAAAATACAATATTTAAAATGCTGAAGAAATATAATAAGCATATTTTAGTCAGAAACTAAAGAAAACTTGTTTTTTTTTTTTTTGAAAATGAGTCTAGCCCTCCATTTTTATTTAAAATAAAAACGACGTCCCCAGCAGAGTCGCCACTGTGAGTGCCCCGGAGAGATTTCCCTGGATCGCGCACACCCTTTTTTAGGGGAACACGCGACTCGGGGAAGACATCACTCTTTTCATTCCATCTTCCCTTGTTTAGGGAAAAACGAAATTAAAAGTGCAAAAAGAGTGTTGTCAAAAAGCGCGTTGAATATGCCTTGGTCACTGAGTGTGTTTTGGTCTACTATGAGGGCTTTGGGTTTTTCTGTATCTTGTCCGCCCATGTTTAGGGGAAAAGAAGATGCAGAAAATGCATCACCCTTTTCATTCCATCTTCACTTGTTTAAGGGAAAAACGAAATTAAAAGTGCAAAAAAGATGTTGCAAGTGCGCGTGAGAATACTTTCGGCCTCACTGTGGACCTGGGTACATTTTGGATCACTATGAGTTCTTTGGATTTTTCCGTATCTCATCCTCCTTTGTTTAGGGGAAAACAAGATGCAGAAAATGCATCACCCTTTTAATTCCATCTTCCCTTGTTTAGGGGAAAACGAAATTAAAAGTGCAAAAAGGATGTTGCGAAGAGCGCGTGGGAATACGCCCTTCCCCACTATGATCCAAAATGTTGTAACAAAATCACCATCTTTATTTTAAGGAGAAATAAAGAAAAATAAAAAATAACAAGATTTTGTAAAGGGTTTGGAGGCTAAGTTACGAGGTGAGAAGGCGTTAGGCACCCAACTCGCCCTTTCGGTCTCAAAAATAGTTTTTGGTTAAAATATGCTTTTATTATATTTATTTAGCAAATGAAATAAAACATTTAAACATATATATATGTATCTACATTATTACAAACTTACAGGAACCTCCTTCTAGGAATTACAAGTATATTTATAAATAATTGGTCACAATAATGACTCTTTTTAGTGCTATTTCCTATAGAATCCGGGTAGCATAACTACCTATATTTTTACATCGGGCCGGTTGAAAATAACACTTTTTTTTATAAAACCTCTGAAAGGCTTACCTTTAAGAGCATGGGGTGTGCACGCTCTGTCCTTCCGGGAGAGGGAGTCTTTTACTATTGCGGAGATTCGGGCAGAGTAACTGCTTCTAAAAGTTGCTTTTTGGCACCGGGAAACGAGCAGGCAACTGCTTGCTTTTTTGTTGTTGTTTGCTTGCTGTTGGCGGAAATCGGGCAGACCAACTGCTTGCTTCTAGCGGATTTGGCCTCTGTATTCGGGCAGATCAACTGTTCTTTTTGGGATTTTTGGACCGGGGAAATAGGGTGGAATCCTAACGGGGAGGCTAAGGTTCACTTTAACTGATTGGTTATGAGTTTGGAGGAGATTTGACGGAGCTTCAAGGCTTTTTAGAGGAGGGGAACTCTCTCTCAAGACGATCGCTCTCACTATGTATTTCTTCAGCGATGTTTTAACTGCGTGCGGGGAGTGTGTGAACTGTGTGCGTAAAACTGGAGTGAATTCACTGAAGCCGGGGCCTTCTATTTATAGGTCGAGATGGGGACTCCTTTGGCATTAAGTTTTCTTTTCTGTGCTTCACCGGCTTGTACCGCGCACTGAGAAAGTTGCACCTTAGGCAAAGTGCTACAGTGCATAAAGCACTATTAGGCGCCACCCATGGGGGGAGTTGGCGCCACGCCTGGAGTGCCTGTGGGTGGCGCCTGGGTCCTTTTTTATGCCTCTTTTTGACACTTTGGCCCATGCATTTTACTGTTTTGCGGATCCTGCTTTTCCTTTTGCATTTTTAAACCCTGTAACTTGACATTTGTTAAGTTTTAACAGGTCTTGATATTGCATGTCATGTCACATACCAAGGGTACGAAGTTGGGGTGTCTACACACTTGTTGGTACGTACTGGTGTCTAGTGAGCTTGTAATGATGTTAATGGCTTAACTGTCCAGCTCTACTAGTTTTCTTTCATCCTTAGTCGATTCTTTTTCTTCTTTTGTAACTTCTGGAGGATTTCCACCAAATGATGCTAGAAGGTTTGCCTTCATTGGCACGTGACGTCCTTCTAGCACCCACTTCCATAATCTGTTGTCAATAGAATTCATAAAATGCATTATCTTATCCTTCCAAACATCGAAATGGCCTTCGTCCAATATTGGGACATGGTTCACATTTGACGTAGGTAGCATGTAATGTGTTTGTGCCATTTGATCTTGTCTCTCAAGAGGGTTAATCTTGGAAAAACTAGTTTTCGAAGAGTATGGCTCTGATACCAATTGTTTGTCCCAATGGGCACAATAATAAGCTAGAAGGGGGGGGGGGTTGGATAGCTTATTAACACTTAAAACTTTTTGTAATAATTGCTAGAACAAGCACTTGCAATTTATTAAGAAGATTGAAGTAGCGGAAGACTTGTAAGGAAGACATATTAAGTGTGCCGGTGAAGCACTACCAGAAGACTTAGTTGATTACTTGAGTTTGCTGCTAAAGGAATAAGTTAAGGTAATGAATGACAGTATAAGACAGTAATCAACATAAGATGATTAACACAGGTGTTTTGAGATGGTTCGCACTATAATGACTGCTACGTTCACCACCAAGGCAGTCAACCTTGGATTTAAATGTGCACTATATTTTCCACTAGTTCTATTACAGAAATATCCAATGGATCGTGTACAAAATATTTGACTTGTGTTTTGGGGGTAGGGGAATTGAATATCTGATAAAGCAGAATATTCAAAGTGCAGAAGTATAGTAAGAATACAAGAATAAGAAGTAAATGAGTAAGAGTTGAAGCAGATCTTCTTCTTGTTGTTGAGGATTAAGATGATCAGTTAATGATCTCTTCAATGCATTGAGTATAAAGCTTGATGTTGTTAGATAGATTCAGAGCATTGTTTTCTTCAGTCTTTAATGACAGTATTTATAGCTAAGCATCCTTGAGACCGTTTGGAGAATACGAAGTGAGCAATAGTTCTATTAGGTTAATTTCATTAAATGCTTGGAGCTGCATTGTTGACTTCATTTTCAATCTGTGACTGATCAGGGTATGGAGAGGAGTAGGTACAGCAACTGGCATGAGGGAGACAAACAGAGTTGCAGACCTGCAGTAGTTGGTACAGTCTGGTTGTGTTAGACTGTGCACCTGCTCTGTCACATTCAGGAGGCGAAAGTCTTCATGCTTTTTCGGAAAAACTGGAGGTACTTGTCTAAGAAGTCAAGCGCTGATTTTGGAGATGGATTTACTTCAAATTCAAACTAATAAAATCTGATTTAAATAATCCACTTAAGCTTGATGTCTGGAAGAACTGGACACGTCATGCTTCCGGGTGTAGACAAGGTCTGCCGCTGGAGGCTGCTTGAGGTCTGCTAGTGAAGCCTTCAGCCGAAGTCTTCCGCTGAAACATGTGAAGTCTAGAAAAAATATTCTAAGACAAAGTTCTATACACAGTTGCCACGCTAACTGGTACGCAACACATTTAGCCACTGATCGTGTCTTATTTTAATTAATTCCTTGCAAGTGCACAAGACTATTGTAGAATAGTTTGAGAAGCAAGGGTCGAACCATAGAGACAAGAAGAATACTAAAGGAAAGTATATCGGTAGCAATTTAAACTAAGAGGGGTTTTTATTTATTTTATTTAATATAATTTTATTCTACTAAAACAAGAAATTTATTTAACTAACTAGCAGCAATCACAATTTATAAAGATCTTATGGAAGAGGGAAATCTAGGATTGGGGTTTCACTTGCATCTACTCTATTGCTTATTTAAATAAAGTATCATTCAATAACTTGGGTTCGTTCACGAAAGATAAGATTATGCTAACACAGTGAGCTTGCGGATTATATGAGCATATGAAGTGGGGATCAATTTACATGCATTACCATCAAATCAACAAACACAAGCATTGTCAAGAAGATCAATAGGTCTTTAATAGTTTGTAATGTAAGGCCTTGGTATTGGGGGATATGATGGAAAGGGAATAGAATACAAAGTGAGAGAGCAAGACTACCCTTTATCCCAAATACTTCCAAGCAAAAAGAAGTTTTTCCCAATTAGGCTAGGACCTGCAAAGACCACAAGTGGGGACTTTTTCCCCAAACTTGTTTTGTACAATATATCAAGCTAAAAATATATAGTGTTCTATTTTCAGAAGAACTTTTCTATCATATTTTTCTGATGAAAGCTATGCTTTCATTTGAATCTTTTTGCACTCTTCTTCTTTCGTTTCATTTTTCGTCGACTTATTTCTTTTTTTTTTTTTTGAATTTCGACGAGGAAGAAAAAGTCTTTGGAAATTTTTTTTTCTAACTGAAAATAGGTCCCATAAAATTAATTCCCCACCCACATCCTACTCTCTCAAAGGGTAGGCTAAAGTGTACAGGGTTTAGGGTTAAGTTAATGCGGGTTAAAGAAACGAAGTCGAATGGGGGTTCAATGTGTGCTTAGCACACTCCATTCTTTTTAATAAAGCTCAACGGGGACACTAGGGATACTTTTAGTAAGGTCGGGAAATATTTAGGCTCAAACGATCCAAAGATAGCTTATATCATATCTTAATGCCAAAATACTCATGCAGTTTTTTAGAAAGTAAAACACATAAATATCATATCATGGAAGTTGTGGAATTGAAGATTTAGCATCACTGGATTTCACATAAGCAGTCGCTAGAACATATGGTAGGGGCAATCAAGACTAACATGCAGACACGGTTCAAAAGTGTGCTTGAGATATATTAGTAAGAAAAATCAAAGGGATCTAACTATCATGCAATTGACCCTAAGTTACAATTTAATGTAACAATCATGTTAGGACGGCTATTCGTCTTATTCTTGTGCATATATTGTTGCTAAAATGAAATGTGTGCTATAAACTTAGTAAAAATGTTCAAATCAATCCATAATCATGACTGGTGTACGTGTACAGAGATTTGGAGAAAATCAAGAATTTTACAGAATCAAGTAAATTCCAGAATGATCTATGGAAAAGTTATGTGATTCATTGCATTAACTCCTCATCGACTGACATGACCATACCAGGACTCGAGAATGAAAATTTTGAATTAACACATTTAAAAAAATAAAAAAATAAAATTGGAGATTAGTTGGTGACCCAATTGATGATGGGTCCCCATAATGGGTTCCCAAAAGAGCCAAATATTAGTGTATTCTGGTCAAGGTAACATCTCCTAAAATAAGAAAATATAAAAAGCAAGAAAATAGAGTGAGGAGGAGAGACGATAGAGGGACAAAAATTTTTCCTCTCCTTACAAAACGTAGCCCAACTCCACTCTTCCTTAGGTTGGGACCTGCAAAGTCCCTGGGCTTAGAATTCCCCCCCAAGCTTAAATTTTATTTTGTCTTCAAAATTGAGGAATGTCCTATGAGAGGGTTGATGGAGGAGAAATATCAAAAGGAAATAAGTGGCCCACCTAACGAAAGAGGAAGAAACTTGGGCTTCGATTCATGGTGAGTCGGGAGGGAATAATGAAGGAGGACGAGACTCGGGGATCGTGCCAGGTGGCATCCCATAATATGTCGAGACATTTTGCCCCACCTGGTTAACCCAACCAAAGAAATTAGTCTGGTCGGTGCGTATTTGCGCCAACTGCTGACTAATCATCTCGTGCTCTAACAGGATCTCCTCCTGCCTATTGGAGATTGCCTCCAAGGGATCCTCCTCCTCTTGAGGATCCTCATGTGGGCCTCTTTCACGTGGCTGGTGAGGGTGCACAAACAGAAGTTCCCTAATGATGTCGGGGACTACCCGAACTCTCTCTGAATCTAGAGTCCAAACGACTCCAGCGCCACTACACAGTCCGGTAATCAAACTTGGGAACGCGAATCCCGAGTTTGTCGTACCTCTAATAAGGGTCTGAATTTGGGCGTTGATCAGATGCTCAATATCAAAAGACCCACAGGTCAAAATGGTGTAGATCAAAACGGCCTTATGCCAGGACACTGTGTGCTGGTGGCTGGAAGGCATAAGACGTGCACATATAAATTTGAACATGACCTTGGCTGTGTTCGTGAGAAGGGTCTCATCCATGGTGCGGGGGCCAAACGGTGGACCTTGATGAAAGGTCCAAACCGTGTCAGGTGTTGCAATTTCTTCATTTAACACCGTGAGAGGGACAACATTAGCGATGTGGATACTGTACTGGTTAGTACCACTCGCAAAATTAGGAGTGCCGAAATAATGGTTAATGCTTTGGGGCGAAAAATCGACATTCCTACCCCTAACAGCTATACGGTCAATCACCTCGCCAGAAATGGAAATACGCCCGTTGGCGTAGAATTCACGGACTAAGGCCACGATGGCCACACCCGGGGTCGTACAAAGATTGCCCCACCTTCGACAGGCGAAGTGGGCAGGGAGAGCGAAGTCCTTGGCCTTAAATCCCCTCTCAGGGATTATGCTTTTGGAAAGCTTCCTAGTATAGCTCTCCGATTCCTCGAAGGACACAAACCTATAGGGATCATAATGTTGCTCCTCCTCTTCGGAGCGGGACGAGGACGGTCCGGTGTTTCTACGCTTAGGGGCCATTATATGAATCGAAAAATAAATCTACTCTCTAAAAAGTTTAAAAACAAACAACCTAACTAAAACAACTAAAGCATGCAAGTCAAAATAGTCAAAATAATTCTAACATCCTAACATGCAAAATTTTGACAACTCAAAATTTTAATGGAGAGGGGATAGAAAATACGTGGATTGCGCAATGCTTTAACTGAGATGATACCGAAATTCTGAAGATTTGACGTCGGCAACAATGGTGGCTTCACTTCTTCAAGTCTTGAATGAAGGGAGATAGAGGTGAGAGGTGATGAGGGAGCTTGAAAGGGAAAGCTTTGAACTTGAACTTGGCCGGAATTTGGAAGGAGATTCGTCGGAATTCTGGAGGGAGAGAGAGAGATCGCTGCATTCTTTGAGAGGAAAAACTGAATTTTTGTGAATTGCTGTAACTGCTTTGCTTCGGCTTATAAAGAGGGCCTTGCGGCCACAAGGTGTTTATACCTTGCGTCCGCAAGGTACCCAGTTAAAGGGGCACGGATGTTGATGCAGGCTTGCGGGGGCATGGGTCTTTTGGGCTTGCCGTCGCATGCTTCATGCGTTTATTGTCATTATTAGGGCCTTGCGGCCGCAAGGTGTTTTAGACCTTGCGTCTGCAAGGTTCACAGATTGTTCACCCTTGTAAGCTGTTTCACAGATTTTGAGCGATTTTCGTTTTAGACCTTCCGTTACGTTCCATTAAGTCCATTTCTTTCCCACACTCTGAAAATTCTACAAAAAACTTCTAACTAAAATATTAAAAACATATAAATACAACGCTAAGATGCTTTTCTCCCCCAAACTTGAATAATGCCAATACTGGAAAACATTTAAATTAAATGTCTATAATCAAATAAGACGGAGAACATCATATTTAAATTACACTACGAAAGCAAATAAAATTTCATCATAGTGGGTTGCCTCCCACCTAGTGCACTTGTTTAACGTCTTTGGCTCGACCCAACTGCAAACCTATTCTCTTGGGAGTTCGGTATCAGAGAGACGAATGAGTTCAATTGTTCTCTCTACTGATATAGGTTCAAAGTACGGTTTGAGTCGGTGACCATTAACCTTAAATACTTCATCAGTCTTTGGATTCTTAATATCAACAGCTCCATGTGGATAAATTCGTACTATGATGAAAGGACCTGACCATTTTGATTTTAACTTACCTGGAAATAATCTAAGTCTAGAATTAAAAAGAAGGACTTTCAATCCTAGATGTAACATCTTTTTAGAAATTCCCATATCATGGTATTTTTTGGTCTTTTCTTTACAGATATTTGCATTCACATACGAATTTAACCTATGCTCTTCTAACTCATTTAACTGAAAAAATATTTCTTCACCGGTCAAAGCTAGGTCAAAATTAAGAGTTTTAATGGCCCAATAGGCCTTGTGTTCAATTTCTACTGGCAAATGACATGCTTTTCCGTACACCATCCGATATGGACTCATTCCAATTGGGGTTTTATATGTAGTGCGATATGCCCAAAGAGCATGTTTCAGTTTTGGTTCCCAATCCTTACGATTTGGTCTAACAGTCTTTTCAAGGACTGCTTTTATCTGTATGTTGCTAACTTCTACTTGGCCAGAAGTCTATGGATGATATGGTGTAGCTAACTTGTGAGTTACACCATGTTTCCTAAGGCTCGCATTCAACAATCGATTAGTGAAATGTGTTCCTTGATCACTAATTACTGCCTTCGGTACTCCATACCGAGCAAATATATCATCCAAAAACTTGACAACAGTTTGGCCATTGATCGATGTATTTTATACGTCGATTTTATATACTTCTATGACTTAAATTATGCTATTTCACGAGGCTTTTGGCTACTGATATGTGTTTTCAGTGAGTTTTGTGAGTTACATGGTTTTTAGTGAAAATATGCAAAACACAAGGGTTTTATATGCAAATTCCAAGAAGGGCCCAAGATGAAAAATGAAGAAGAAACGAAGGAAGTCCAAGCTGGAGACCTTGCGGTCGTAAGGTGTTTTAGACCTTGCCCCCGCAAGGTGGACAATAGCTCAAGAAACCAAGGGCAGGAAATCTGGAGACCTTGCGGACACAAGGTACCGAACACCTTGCGACCGCAAGGTGGTCAGAACGCGATAAAATCGTATTTTCACAAGAGATTCGATTGCAATACAACTCCATGGTATAAATAGGAACCGATTGCCAAAGCCTAGGATATAGAAAAATGGTTGGAAACAGTTTTGTATAGCTTTAGAGTAGATTTTAGGTTGTATAACATATTTAGATTGTGTAATTAAAAGTATTGAAGATCAAATCATGTTTCCGTTCATCTCCATGTGCTGTTCATTGTCTATGATGAACTAAATCATCCATAATCTAGGAGGTGGGAGGTAACTTGTATCGAATTTATGTTTTAATTCATATTTATGTTCATTCAATTCTTGTTGATTGTGGTGTTTATCAATCCCTCTATTATTTTGCTTTGAACAAATGAATGTAATCACAAATAATAAAGGCTTAGATGTGCGGATAACTGCATGACCAATGTGCATATGTCGTATACTGGCTCACAATCACAATAAATTGGACCTATCGATGCACGAGAGTGATAAGTTAGGACCAGGTTCATACATGATTTAGGTGACAGATAAATCATATGTTCTTGTGCTTAGGATATAAAATGGATGAATGTTGCGGGGATGGAGGCTGAACCAATAGTTCAACAAACTATATCTATCTTTTGTGAACGAACCCAATAAATTGAATGATGATTATTGTGAATTAAACATAAAGGAGATACAAGTGAAACCCGAATCCTAGATTGCCAACTACCATAAGATCTTCATAACCGGTAATTACTGCTAATTAGTTACACACCTAAATATTAGTAGTAGATTAGAATAGAATAATTATAAAAACCCCCTTAGATTAATAATTTGCTATCAATAAATTGCACTATTCGTGATCTCTTGTCTCTGTGGGTTCGACCCTTGCTTCCAATACTATTCTATAATAGTCTTGTCCACTTGCAAGGAAAAATTTAAAATAAGACATCGATCAGCCATCATTATTTCGAGTAGCTATAGCTTCTATCCATTTGAACACATAATCAACAACGACTAAAATATATTCACACCCATTAGAGACTGGAAAAGGACCCATAAAATCAATACCCCAAACATCAACAATTTCAACAACTAAATTATTATGTAAGGGCATTTCATTCCTTTTACTAATTCCGTCAGTTCTTTGGCATTAGTCACATGTTTTGCAAAATATTTTAGAGTCTCTGAAAACAGTAGGCCAATATAAACCAGATTGCATGATTTTCCTAATAGTTTTGCTACCAGTAAAATGACCACCACAAGAGTATTTATGACAAAATGCCAGAATACTTTGTTGTTCTTGTTCTGGAATACATCTTCTAATTATGGAGTCTGAACATATTTTGAATAAATATGGTTCTTCCCAAAAATATTTCTTTTGCATCAGTTAAAAATTTCTTTCTTTGATAAAAATCAAAATCAAGATTTATAATGTTTGCAACATGGTAGTTCACAAAGTCAGCATACCACGGTTCAGAATTTTTAACTGCTAACAATTGTTCATCAGGGAAATCTTCATTCATAGTAATTTTATTATCAAGAAATTGACGTTCAAGCTAAGGTAAAAATTCCAACCTAGACAAGTGGTCGGCTAAAACATTTTCTGTTCCTTTTTTATCTTTAATAGTAATGTCAAATTCTTGCAATAATAACATCCATCTAATGAGTCTAGGCTTTGCCTCTTTCTTACTCAAAAGATATTTTAGGGCTGCATGATAAGAAAATATTATAACTTTTGAACCTAACAAATAGGACCTAAATTTTTCTAGTGCAAATACAACTGCTAAAAATTCTTTTTCAGTGGTTGTATAATTGATTTGTGTGTCATTCAACGTCCTACTCACATAATGAATCACATGAGGTTTCTTGTCTATCCTTTGTCCTAACACAGCTCCAATTGCAAAATCCGATGCATCACACATGTTCTCGAAAGGGAGAGACCAATCAGGGCTAGTTAGAATCGAGGCTGATGTTAATTGTTCTTTTAATAAATTAAATACATTCAAGCATTCTTGATTAAAAATAAATTCGGTATCTTTTGCCAAAAGATTACATAAAGGTTTACAGATTTTGGAAAAGTATTTTATAAATTTTCTGTAAAATCCTGCATGTCCTAGAAAACTTCTAACACCCTTGACTGAAATTGGGGGAGGTAATTGTGATATAACTTGAATTTTAGCTTTATCAACTTCAATTCCTTTGTTAGACACAACATGACTTAAAACTATCCCATGTTTAACCATGAAATGACTTTTCTCCAAACTTAGGGTCAAATTAGTTTTGCAACATCTTTTCAGAACTGACGTTAGATTTTCTAAGCAATGATCGAAAGAATTTCCGAATACTGAGAAGTCATCCGTAAATACTTCCACACATCTTTCCACTAGATCGGAAAATATAGAAATCATGCATCTTTGAAAAGTAGCTGGGGCATTATAGTCCAAAGGGCATTCTCCTAAATGCAAATGTACCAATGGGATATGTAAAAATGGTTTTCTCTTGATCTTCCGGTACAAGTGGAATCTGATTATAACCGGAGAAACCATCAAGAAAACAATAATACTCATGGCCAGCTAATCTTTCAAGGATTTGGTCAATGAATGGCAAAGGAAAGTGATATTTCTTTGTTGCCGCATTTAGTTTCCTCAAATCAATGCACATCCTATAGCCAGTAATAGTTCGTGTGGGAACTAACTCATCTTTATCATTCTTGACAACAATAATTCCTGATTTCTTTGGAATTACTTGGACTGAACTAACCCATTTACTATCAGATATCGGGTAAATTATACCCGCATCAAGAAGCTTAAGCACTTCTTTTCTATCTGCTTCTTCCATATGAGGGTTAAGTCTTCTTTGTCGTTCTCTAGAAGGTTTTTGTTGATTCTTATGTTAGATTTATATCTGTTCAGTTCATTACATTAGTTTTATATTTCAGTGGCTAATCGGGCTGCGTATCGATTAGCGTGGCAACTGTGTATAAAACTTTGCCTTGTATAGTTTCTATAGGACTTCACAGGTTCAGCGGAAGACCTCTCCACAAGCTTCATCGGAAGACCTGCTTTCATGCACTCGTGTCCACTTAGTCTTCTATGACGTGTCCTATCCAGCAAAGATTAATTGGATTAATTCAAACTTATCCTAATCTTTGTTTGAATTAATCTAAGACATTCCCTGACATATCAAGCCGCCGAAAGCAACCTTTCCGAATAGCAGGAAGACTTTTCGTCCTGAACAGTGAAAGCAGGAAAAACAGACTGTCCCCTAGTCTCTGCAACAACTCTCAGATCTGACACATAAATCGCCCACCTTTTTTGAAGATCTCAGAAATCATTCCCTGCTCTAGATATCTGTGAAGACGAAAATCCTTGACTGACAGCCCCATGCATTTAATGCATTGATGAAAAGAGCTGTTGAAGTATTCGTCTTCTCCAACGGATCTTTTGAAGTGCACCTGCTATAAATGCTGCCATTGATGACTGGAACCACTGTACAGAATCAATCGAACACTTAAAGGATTGCTCTGAAACTTCATAAACTCCAAGTCTTTCAACTCAGTGCAATCAAGAGATCCTCAACAGATCTACAAGTCCTCGTCAACAACAAGAAGCTGCTCATCAACACTTATTGCTTTATCTTCTTGTTGTTTACTTTTATTAACTATACTTCTGCACGAATTAAATATCCTGTATTTACAGATATTTAATTCCCTAGACCCCAAACACAAGTCAATATTTTGTACACGATCCATTAGGGATATTCTTTGTAATTGATCTAGTGGAAAACATAGTGCACAATTTAAATCCAAGGTTGACTGCCTTGGTGGTGGACGTAGCACTCATTATAGTGTGAATCATCTTGTGTTATTCCTTACTGTTTGTCTGATATTTGAATTGCATAATTACTTTGATTATCTTTATCCATTTTCAGCAGAACTTAAGTAACGTGTAAAGGTTTACCGGTAGTCCTTATCGGCAGACCTGGAACAACTACTTTGAAGGTCTTCCGCTACTTGAATCTTTTCAATAGATTGCAAGTATCTTTCAAAGTATTTACCAAAAAGTTTTAAGTGTTTAATAAGCTATTCAACCCCCCCTTCTAGCTTATTATTGTGGCCATTGGGTCCCACAGTTTTCTACCTTCTTCTAAATGAATTCTATGCATACACATAGATGGACTGATACCTTTCAAGTCTGCTAAGGACCAACCTATCGCTTCTCTATGTGTCCATAATACCTTTAACAAGCTTGATTCTTGTTCTTCTGTTAAATCTGCAGTAATTATAACAGGTAAAGTCTTACCTTCCCCTAAAAATGCATATTTCAAATGGGATGGTAATGACTTTAATTCCACTTCTGGAGGGGATTTAATAGATGGGATAAACTTAGGAATTTTCAGTTTAACTTTTTCTTCTTTATCATCCTCCGTAGGAGTCTCTTCTTTATCCTTATCAATTTCTATTTTATCAGAACTAATTTCTGATTTGGGGCTTTCTACTTCTTCCTTATCTTTACTATCATTCTTGAGAGCTTCTAATATTTCCTTCTCTTTCCTAGCATCGGTCTCTTGGAGTTCTATTTCTAATTCTTCTATGTCGATTCTTATATGGGAGAAGATTTTATCATCATCATCTACTACAAACATATCTTTCTCTAACTCATCATCATTTAAATTTGCTTCAAAGCTTTGGGCTGTAAGATTTTCAATTTCATCAACTGAGAAACATGCATTCATGTCACTCAGTCTATCTAATGCATCAGAAACTAAAATTTCTACAGTTTCTCCCATAACTGCCATTGAAAGCTTACCATTCTTCACATTAATCATGGTATTGGCTGTGGCGATAAAATGTCTTCCTAACAAAATAAGAACTTCATTATTAGTGCATATCTTCCTTTCCATCTCTAGAACCACAAAATCAACTAGGATGATCAACTTATCTACTTGCACTAGAATGTCCTCTACTATTCCTAAAGGATGTTTGACCGAACGGTCGACTAACTGTAAGAACATAGTAGTGGGTTTTAATTCACCAAATCCTAATTGTTTATAAACAACAAAAGACATTAAATTGATACTCTCGCTCCTAAATCTAGCATAGCTTTCATCTTTTTAGAGCTACCCAAGGAGACTTGGATGTTAAAACTACATGGATCTTTTAATTTAGGAGGAAGTTCAGGTTGTAATAATGCACTAACGTTTTCAGAAACAATTATTTTCTCATTATTTTTGAATTTGTGTTTCCTAGAGTGGAGATCTTTGAAAAACTTAACATAAGACAAAATATTTTTAATGACATTAAGCAAAAGGAGATTAATGTTCACTTTGGATAACATATTATAAATTTCCGTAAATTGCTTATCCAACTTGTTTTTCATTAGTCTACCAGGGAATGGTATTGGAGGAACATATGGAAGAGGAGCAACATATGGAAGAGGAGCAACATATGGTTCCTCTAGAGGTTCTGCCTCTTGCTATTTTTCTTGAGTGACTTTATTTTTATCTTGATTTTCTTTGTTTGAAATTTCTTTTTCTACCTCTTTATCTTTTACTTGAATATTTTCACTTTTATCTTTTTCAACTTCTTTACCAGAGTTATCTATTCCATCAGACACATCAGTAGAGCAACTTGTCTACTATTTAATCCTTTCGATTTCGGAGCTTCTTCAATCTGTAGCTGTCCTTGCTTAGGAAATTGTTGAGGCTGTAATGGCTTATTCCCTCCCCATGAAAAGTTAGGATGATTCCTCAAACTTGTATTGTATGTGTTGGAAAAGGGATTATTCCTTTGCCTTTGAGGGTACATATTCATCGCATTAACCTGTTCATGATACACAACACTAGATGGACACAAGTTAGTACCATGAGAATTTAATTCACAGATAGTACATGCTTTTTGAATTTGTGTTCTATTTTGCAAAAGTTCAATTTGAGCTATTTGAGCTTGAGTATCTGAATCTTCTTGGATTTGAAACAAACTTCTACTTTTTCCTATTGTACTTTTCTGTTGGGAATTGACACTTAACATCTCAAGCAAGTTTTCTAATTCAGCTGGTGTCATTCTATTAATAGAATCACCGGCTGCACTCAATCATAGTTTGTAAGACAGGCGAAAGAGCATGATAAAACTGAGTTACTAACACATCTTGAGATAATTTATGATGGGGACACAAAATAAGTAAATTTTTAAACCTATCCCATGCTTCATGGAATGTCTCTCCTGGTTCAGTTTGAAAAGACATAATTTGCTTCCTATATTTTGAAAGGGATGCATGTTGATAAAACTTACCCATAAACAAATCATATAGTTGAGCTCATGTATAAACACTTCTTGGTGCTAGATTCATAAACCATATTTTTGCCGCATCTTTTAATGCACATTGAAAATATCTCATTTTTATTTGATTTTCTGTCAAACCTCCTAACAGAAAATTATCAGTCATAAAACCATATTCCTTAACAAAAGTTACTGGATCTTTAGATGACAATTCATGAAATGAAGGCAACATGTTATAAAAGTGACCTTTAAGTTCAAAGTTTCGTACCGCTTCTGGTAAAACTAAACATGATGGTGTTGCAATCAACATGGGTCGGCCATAATCATTTATAGTTCTTTGATTGATTACTACTTTCATATTTCTATCAACAGGTTCTTCCCTTCTTTGATTTAAATTTACCGGAGGAACCAGATTTTCAGGATTTTGATTATTGTTGTTATCCATTGGAGGATCAACTAGAGGATCCTCTCGATTTAATTGTTCTTGATTAACGAGTTGATTTTCTAAATTATCAGGGTTTTCTTGATTCATTCCAAGATTATTTATATTTTGATTTAATTCTGCCATCTTGGGATTTAGAGATCTACGACCGTGCATAAAATAACAAAAGCAAATAAAACTAAAAACCAGAAATAAAAATATTTTTGTATTTTTATTTTTATAAAAACTGAATTTAAAAACACTACCAACAAACTAACTAAGCAAACTAGCTTGTCCCCGGTAATGGTGCCAAAAACTTGATCGTGTCTTATTTTAATTAATTCCTTGCAAGTACATAAGATTATTGTAGAATAGCTTGGGAAGCAAGGGTCGAACCACAGAGACAAGAAGAATACTAAAGGCAAGTATATCGGTAGCAATTTAAATTAAGGGGGGTTTTTATTTATTTTATTTAATCTAATTTTATTCTACTAAGACATGAATTTTTTTTTAACTAACTAGCAGCAATCACAATTTATAAAGATCTTATGGAAGAGGGAAATCCAGGATTGAGGTTTCACTTGCATCTACTCTATTGCTTATTTAAATAAAATATCATTCAATAACTTGGGTTCATTCACGAAAGATAGATATAGATTGTAAAATTATAGTTCAGTCTCCATCCCAAATAATTCATCCAATCTATATCCTAAGAACAAGAACATATGGATCCTATCTGTCACTTAGGTCATATATATGAACCTGACCCTAACTTATCACTCTTGTGCATCGATAAGGTCAATTTATCATGATGGTGAGCCTGTATACAACATATGCATTTGGCCGTGCAGCTATCCGCACCTCTAGGCCTTTATTACTTGCGATTCCATTCATTTGGTCAAAGCTAGACAATGTTTATCAACAAGAATTGAATGAATAAAAATGTATTAAGCAATAGATTCGATACAAGTTACCTCCCAATTCCTAGATTAATGGATGGTTAGTTCATCCTTGACGATGAACCACAATGGGGGACGAAGGAATACGCGAATCGATCTTCAAAACTAATTACAACTACTAAATTATGTATTACAAACTAAAATCGGTATTAGAACTGTTCCCTAAGAATTTCTAGACGTCCTTTGGCTTTAGGTGTTGTAGGGGAATGGGAGGTTCAATCCAGGTGAAAGACCCATAAAGGCGGTTTCTGGGGGCCTTGCGGCTGCATTATGTTTATACCTTACGTCCGCAAGGGTCTTGAACGGGCTATGCTTCATTTTATCTACCGTGCGAGGGAAAGGCCTTGAAGGCTTGCGTCCACAAGGTGACCAGATTGTTTCTTTTGCATCTTTTCAAGAGTTACACTTTGCACCCTTCCTCGAATTCTTCAGTAAAAGCTCAATAAATCCCATAAGTTCACCTAAAACCTTGAAACTCACAATATAACTCCAAAAACACATAATAGTAGCCAAAAGCCTCGTGAAATTGCTATTTCTAAGTCATAAAAGTACCTGATAAAGACATATAAAATACGTCTATCAGCCACTAAGTATAGAACCTAGTGTAATGAATGAACAAATGCAAATCAAGATACAATGAGAAACAACAAAATCTATTGAGCATATACCAGTCTAGGTAGTATGAGGTATTAGTGATATTCATAACCATATCTACTTCATATAGAGTTTTTGCATAAATTCTACTTTGTTAGTCTTTCATTGTAATGAGCTTAAACCGATTTACTAGTGGAATATTTTTAGCCATGAGGCTCGATCAATATGTTGATTTTACATATTGATCAAAAGTATCTCTTGTGTTCAATTTATCTTTACTTTCTTTACCATTTTATTTTATTTATTTTCCGCTGCTTTCTTTTGCTTCAATGATATCTTCAATGGACTCTTCATTGAGCAGTTCATTGACAGCTTGTATTTAAAATGTTTTTCAAAAACTTTATGTTCAGTTTATTATTTTGTTTTTACTTATGGTCTATTAGGTAATCTATATAATTCTAGCTACAATCAATCTTTCAATTGGTATCAGAGCCAACTCTTGACATACAAAGAGAAGGTCCTTTCTGATTGTAGCCATGATGAATTATGGGTATATCAAGGTTCCTATTCTTGATGGTACCAATTACCAAAGTTGGAAAAATCCTATGAGTATATATATCAAATCAATTGATAGGCGTGCTTGAGATTCTATCCTTAATGGTTGGTTAACCCTTTTAGATAATAAAAGGGTTGTTGCCCTTGCCTGAAAAGGATTGGTCTAAAGAAGACCGTGATCTTGCCAACTTTAACGACAAAGCTAGAAGAGTTATTTTTAAATTTCTTGAAGTTTCTATGTTCAAATTAATTACCAATTTCAGTTCTGCCTAGGAGACATGGGATGCTCTTCAAAGTCGTTGTGAAGGCCCTGAAAGTGTGAGGCGAACTAAACGTTTTAGACTTCAAATCAATTTTGAAAAATTGAGAATAGAAGAAAACGAGAGTATTACTTCTTATAGTATTAGAATTCTTGATCTTTACAAAGCTTTACAATCCCTAGGAGATGAAGTTTTCAATGAAAGGATGGTAAACAAAATTTTGAGGTCCCTTCCTGAAAAATTCAATCGTAAAATTTGTGAGTTGGAAAATTATTTGAAAACATCTATTATTACATTTGATTTGCTCATTCATAATATTAATGATTTTGAATCTTATCTTTCCCAACAACTCAATATTTTAAAAGAAAAGAATGACTTAGAAGCTCAGACTAACAAGAATGAAGAGCTTATTGATACTTGCAACGATATGAGCAATTCATTGATAGCTTGTATTTAAAACGTTTTTCAAAAACTTTATGTTCAGTTTTTAAAACATACCAGCAAATGGTAAACAAGGTGTTTGGGAGCTAGCTTGGAAGAAACGTCGAGGCCTACGTTGATGACATGGTAGTAAAAACCCAAGAATTCGATCATGTCAGAGATTTAGCAGAAACTTTTGACAACCTTAGGAGCCCAGCCAAATGTGCTTTTGGTGTGACTGTGGGAAATTTTTTGGGATACATGGTGAATGAGAGAGTGATTATGGCCAACCCAGAAAAGATCAAAGCTCTGGCCGATATGGAAGCACTGATCTGGATCAAGTAGGTCTAGAAGCAGAACGGAAGGATTCTTGCCTTAGGGAGGTTCATATCCAAGTCGGCAGAGAAAAGCCTGCCTTTCTTCAAAATTCTGAGAGTAGCGAAGAAATTTTCATGGAACGAAGAATGTGACCTCGCCTTCGCCGAGCTGAAAAAATACTTTGGCTGCCCTCCGTTGCTGAGCAGTCCTGTTCCGGGTGAAAGGTTATATGTCTATCTCTTGGCATCAGACACGGCTATAGCATCGGTGTTACTAAGAGAAGAAGGCACGCAACAGAGGCCCATCTATTATGCTTCTCATGCATTCACTGATGTCGAGACACGTTACATGGACATAGAGAAGGTCATATTGACACTGGTCTTGATAGCAAGGAAACTAAAGCCCTACTTCAAAGCATATAAGATTGAAGTATATATGGATTTTCCCCTTCGAAGAATCCTGCATAAATGCGATGTGGCGGGAAGAATGCTGAGATGGGCCGTCGAGTTGACTGAATACGTGATTACCTACATCTCGAGTAAAGCAATCAAGTCACAAGTAATTACGGATTTCATAGCCGAGACATCGTTCAGGTCGAAGGAAAAAAAAACGCCACCCACCGATCCATAATACCCTAAACGAAAAGGTGTCTAAGCAAGAGCCCGCTCGCAAACATCGGTCAGCTCGATCTTGGATATTGTTTGTTGATGGTTCATCAAACAACAATGGAAATGGGGCAGGCATTCTGTTATCGACTCCAGATGGCGAAGAAATAAGTAAGGCAATCAAGCTCAATTTCTTAGCAACAAATAACATTGTAGAATACGAAGTCTTGATAGCAGGTGGCGAGCTAGCTTACGAAATGGGAGGGCGAGAAATCCTAATCTTCAGCGACTCACAGCTCGTCGCGAAGCAAATTTTAGGGGAGTACGGGGTCAATAACTCCATATTGACCAAATACAAAGAGCTTGCTTTGAGTATTCTCAATCAAGTTAAATACTAGGAGCTACAGCAAATTGGTAGAGCCAATAACGAGCGGGAAAATTACCCCTCCAAGTTAGCCACAGCCGAGCCCGATGATTTCCCTTGAGTAGCATGGATCGAAATCCTTGATACCCTGGCTATTGATAAAGTAAAAATAATGATGGCCGAGCCGAGTACAAAGTGTTGGATCAACGACATAAGATGATATATCGAGCAAGAGTGCTACCAGATGACAAAGAGAAAGCATGGGCAATGTCTAGAAGGTCAGCCATATACACAGTAATTGGAGGAGTGTTGTACAAAAGATCTTTTTCACGACCACTTCTAAGATGTGTTCACCTAGAAGTGGTTGAAGGCCTTCTCAACAAGGTACACGGTGGAGTATGTGGAAGTCACCCAGGAGGACGAACTCTGGCGAAAAGAGTTATTTTTCACAGATAATATTGGTTGACCATGAGAAAATACGTCGAAGCATATGCGTGAAGATGTGATCGCTGTCAAAGGTTCGTAGACATCCTGAGATTGCCGTCAGCACCACAGACACCAGTTGTGGCAGCATGGCCGTTTCATATGTGGGGAATCGACCCGATTGGTCATTTTCCCTTGGAAAAAGGAAAGAACAAATTCGTGATAGTGGCAGCAGACTATTTCACCAAGTGGAGTGAAGCCCAACCTCTCGTAACCATCACTGAATAAAAAGACATTGACTTCGCCCGAAACAATATTTGGTGTAGATGTGGGTTACCAAGGGAAATTGTCTCGGACCATGGGATTCAATTCTCAAAAAAATTCACGGCGAAGTGTGAAGAGAGGGGAGTCCGACATTCGAAATCATTAGTAGCACACCCACTGGGAAATGGCCAGGCCGAGGTAGGAAACAAGAAGATTCTTCACGGATTAAAGAGAAGGTTGGAAGAAAAAAAGAGGGCATGGATTGAGGAGCTTCCAATTGTTTTATGGGCTATAAGGACCTCGGCGCGAGGCTCTACCGTCGAAACTCCATTCTCTTTGACATATGGCACTGAGGCCATGGCTCTAGTAGAAATGGCCTTACCAACGGCAAGGGTGATCTGCTATGAGTAAGAAAAAAACCTAGAAACAAGGGGGCTTGACTTGGACCATCTGGAAGAAAAAAGACTGGAGACAAGACTAAAAGTAGTTAACTACAAGAAGCGTGCCTAGGCACATCATGACAAACGAATGAACCCCCGTTCATTTATGCTGGGAGATCTGGTACTACGAAAAAATTGAGTCCACGGGAAACAAAATAGGCATGAACAAACTCTTGCCAAACTGGGAAGGTCCGTTCTAGGTCATAGGCCTCGTACGAGCATGAACTTATAGGCTTTCCAAACCAAATGGAACTCCACTGAAAAAATCCATGCCACTCAGATCACTTAAAAATGTACTACCAGTAAATATTTTTTTGTAAAGATGATGGAATCAATGAAAGCATGTCTTCCCTCGCAAGACGAGGAAGAACAAGTCTCTAACGCCCATCTAATGCCTTCGCACGATGAGGAAGGATAAGGCCTTAGCGCCCATCTAATTCCCTCGCACGACGAGGAAGAATAAGGCCCTAACACCTATCTAATGCCCTCGCACGATGAGGAAGAATAAGGCCCCAATGCCCATCTAATTCCCTCGCACGACGAGGAAGAATAAGGCCCTAGTGCCCATCTAATGCCTTCGCACGATGATGAAGAAAAATGCCCTATCGCCCACTTTAATACCCTCGCACGTCGAGGAAGAACAAGGCCCTAGCGCCCATTAATACCCTCACACGACGAGGAAGAACAAGGCCCTAGCACCCATTTAATACCCTCACACGTCGAGGAAGAATAGGGCCTTAGCGCCCATTTGATGTCCTCACACGACAAGGAAAAACATGCCATCACATGCAAATCATCAAGTGGCTAAAACTATCCAAAATGCATTCAATATTTGTAAGAAACACAAATTACTTCACAAAAGTAGGAACACAGAAGATAACCCTCATATCGAGGCCAAATCACTTTACAAAAATCATGTTCGAAAATATTCCTTACAGAAAAAAGAAAAAGCTATAAAAAGCCAGCTACTCGTCAACCCCATTATGAGCCGCCACCTGTTCGGCTTCCTACTGCCTCTTAGATAGCTCATCCCGACTGGTCTTCTCCCCTTCAAGCTCCTTCATTAGCTGGTCTCCAACAAACCCAACATGAGAAGATGATGAAGCAGCACCAACCTTCGTATAAGAGAGGAAGCTTTCTTTAAACCATATCTCATTCTTCGCCAAATGAACGAACATGTTGTCGGCATCAACTGGAGGAGGGACCCATACTGGGGCTTTGGCCTTGTCATCTTCCTCCCGGATATCAATTAGCTCGCCTTTGTCAAAAGGCACCAAAGAGGAAACACTTTGGCATTCTGATCCATAGGTAGCAAGAATCGCCATGTCGACTACCTGAGGCAAAGGAACCACAACGGCAGCCCTGAATGTCTGGACCCGACTTCTCTCCATAAACTCCAAAGCCGCGTCCTCGTACTACAGTGACAAAAAAATAGTCATTTATGACTCGCTCCTTATCTGGCTTCAAGGCCAACTTGCCCTTGAGGCTGCTGTTCTCTTGAGATAAGCCCTCCAACTTAGCCTCCAAATCCTTGACAATCTTCTTGAGACGATCGCTCTTATCGTCTTTCCCCTACAACACTTTTTCCTTCCCCAACTAGGTCGTTTTCTCGATCTGGAGGCTGGAGAGTTCCTCATTTCGGGTTGATAGCTCACTTTTAAGGGACAAGATTTTCTCCACCGAGGCCGATAGCTCGCCCTTTTTACTCTCCAAATTCTGCTCAAGAACAGATACGGATTCGGTAGCCTGGCCCAACTTCGCGTCATAAGCAGCAAGGCACACACCGAGCTGGGAGGAATTCACAAAAGTCAGAACTAGTAAAAATAAGCAACGAAGCAAAGGCTGACGAGAACCAAAGAAAGGGGGTTCCTACCTCACTTATAGCGAGAGCGCTAAGGTCTTGAAGTTGGAACTGCCGCAACGGGGTCAATGTCTCTACCGACTCTCGTGGAACAAAGTGCTCCATAAGTCTACGACCATAGCTGATGAAGGACGAAGGGAAAGAGTTAGTCGATTTACAGAGGTGCTCGAGGATATAGTTATTATCCTCATTCCTTTTGGCGTTAGGGGGGTTCTCTTCGGCCAGAGACTGGACGGCCTTTGCGGACACCATACTAGAAACAACAGGGCTATCCTGAGACGAGCTCACCTTTTGCCTCTTTGACTTTGAAGTCGCAGCAGGAGGCTTGGATGCTTTAGTCTTCAATGCCAAAGGAGGGACCGAGGCCATTTTTGTAGAGTCCTCAAGGACACCCACCATGGGTAGAACCTCTGTCTCCCTGCAGGTGGTCACTCGCTCACTTGAAGCCTTCAGCTCGGCTTTCTTTCTTTCTCTCTCTCTCGTCCTTCTTCCTAGCAATAGCTGCATCACGATTTATACCCATCTCTGTAATAAAAAGAGCTTACGCCAGAAATAGTAAAGCAAAAGTTGCACAAAAGAAAGAAATAAAGAGAATAAAAATCATCAACCTGGCACAAAGCAGCCAGGCTTATCCTTTCCCCTACACTCTGGGCACACCGAGTCAAAAAAAAGGTTTCGATGAAGAGTCCAACCATCTTGGCTCATATACTCAAAAAGGGAGAAAGCTCTCTTTACTCCCTCGAACTCAACAGTTGAAATCCTGAATTTCGAGAGCAACGCTTTCATCTCCCACAAGAGCCTTCGAGTTATAACAACGAACCTGCTCCTACTCGACGCTAAGAAAGGGGGCTTCGATGGCATGATTGATGGCTGGATCACTCGAACCTAACTTATTAGTCTTCTTTAGACCATGAGGTATCCTTTCGGGGATCTCAAAATTCCACCCTCGGCTTGACTCCACAAGAATAAACTTGTAGGACCAACGATGGTCCTTGTTGCTGAAATTGGCCAGAAGGGGGAATCCTTGAGTGTGCCTCAAACAAGTCAAACGATCCACATAGACACTAACTTTGTAGTAATAACAGAAGAAATACGAGGATAGATCAAACCCCCTCAACCTGGTGCAAACGATAAAGAAGACCAAGGCTCTAGTCAAGTTAAAAGTCAGATCCAAGGGAACGGAGCTCGTCTCTGTCAAGAGCTCGCTGATAAAAGGATCTAGGGGAAGATGCAATCCCGATGACTCGAAAAAAATTAGATAGAAGCCCATATGCCCGCAAAGTTGGCGCAGCTCACAAAGACCTAAAGCTGAGTCTGGGGCCGACCCTTGGAAATAATCGAAAAAGTATACCTTGGCCCACTCGGCTATATCTTGAGAGCTTATGTCATTATTGAAGGGCCGAAAGTAATGGGAGCTTCTCTCCCTCCCACCACTAGGGACCTCTTGCCGACCAGATACAAATGCTTCACCACCGATCGTCATTCTCCCGGCTTGACGATTTCGCAGTACCCTTTCCACTCGGCGATAGTGCAAAACTTTCACCCTGGTGAAAAATTTGGTTATTAGACTCGAACAGAGACGATCCTTTGCCTATAAAACCTTCATAGGAGTATCCGAGGGATACTCAAGAGAGAAAAAAATTCCATCGTAGAATTTCTAATGTGAGCCGACCTTCACTCCCGAGCTCGCAAGAATAAACCTCGCTTGCCCAGGAGTAACAGCTACCCATTTACCCTAAAACTACCTATACATGGGTCCCCCTTTTTGCGATTTGCCAAAGACAGACTTTGAAAATGACATCTCATTATCAGAATCAATTGAGGAAACTGAACAAGGGAAGAGTGGACTGAACTAGGGGGATCAAAGGTATCCTCTACGTAAGTGGTATGGTCAACTATCCTTTACTCAGCATGAGACACGTTAAAAGTAATCCCACCGGCCTCGGGATCTAAAGAGGATGGCCCAGCCTCAGCTGGAGAATCGACCTCCTCCTCGGTCGGGCACGGCAGGTGTAGACACCCCAATTTTGTACCCTATTTGTAAAATTCTATAAATGTTAAATCCAGTCGAAAGGACTAATGGATATTAAACTTTCATGGGGTTCAAAACGCCAAAGGAAAAAACAAGAAAAGAAAAAGGACAAACATTGAACAACAGGGGGAAAGTGAAACTTCCCAAAGCGCAAAACAAAAAATGGCGTAGCCTACAACAATTTTGGGCGCCGCCTATTGCAGTTTTGGGCACTGCACCCAAAATTGTAATGGGCAGCGCCCATTTCTGCTTCTTCTGTCTAATTTTTTCTTCTTTGGTACAACCTTTTCGACGTAGGGTACATCCAATTCAAGCACAAACACAAAATATCTCGTCTTCCTTCGTGGTTAAGACTGCTCCTTTACTGCCTATAAATACAAGGCTCACCCAGTGCACAAGCAACAGAGAAATTAACAGAGAGAGCGCTAAAAGAATTTTACGGAAAAGAATTACGGAGAGAATTCACAAAGAGCTGTTAAACTGCCAAAATCAACTATGCCTATACACTTACACCTACCGTCAAAATAGAAACCTAGTCCCTGATTAGGTTCTCGCCCAAAACACCGGCTCCAAAAAGCCATCAATACAACAATTACTCTGCTCGATTTCAGACACTACATCAACATAAAATCAACAAATACAAGAAGTTGCTCCGCCTGGATAGAGAGGTGAAAAACAACAAACACAACAGTCATTCCGCCCAAATTTCGGTGTGAAAAGGAACAAAAGCAAACAATTTTGCTGCCCAAATTCCAACAACAACAACAACAAACAAAAGACTTCCTTTCTCGGAAGGACATAGAAGCACACCCAAAAGCCTACCTAAGCAAAATGGTCTCGGGTATAAACCCTCACGCTTCTAGAGGTAGGTACCAAAGTTCCTGAAACCAAGGAAGAAGTGGAAGAAGAACAGTAGAAAGGTATAAGTGAGAAAGGGGAAAGGGAAAAAAGCATAAGCACTGGGCCAAAATGACGCCCTGCTTGGACTCCGGTCACCCGCCTCCAACGGGCAACTCGCGTGTTTTTTTCTGCAAAAGGACAAACGATGTCCCTTCGTTTCCCACACAGTCTTTTCATTTCTCCAAAAGGGCGGCACAAATAGTAAGCTCAAAATTTAAAAGGACAACCAAAATTTAATGCTCTAACTACATTAAGGAGGGAAATAATTATGACCGCACAATTTCCCAAAAACCATTCGCCATTTCATCTCCTACTTGAATTGAACAAATTCAAAGCCACCTCGCTCTCTAGAAAAGCTACCATTTGTGCTGAGATAAGCGGACGAGAGACAAGCCTCAATGCCTGATCACTTTACTTCTCGGTCTAAAAATTGGCGATTGCCCCAAGAAGTAGGGGCTACTGAAGGAGCTCGACATAAGCTAGCCTCGGAGGGGACCGTTTGGGTCCTACCATTAGTGAATCGGCTGGCAGGAAATTTGGATAGGCTGAGAGGAATTTACCTCGGTCTAGTAATATTTATTTAAAGACGGATTGGTATATCTAGCTGTTCCTCCCCACTTGAGCACAAGGCTAGTATAGCTTGGCCTCAGCAGAAGCGAGGTCAACTCAGCCTCGTTGACAGCCGAACAAATAGGGGACGAGGTAATCAGGGTATGACAGCTCTGAAAAGAATCTTGTCGCATGCCTGAAATACTGCCACACACAACCAACCACTTCCCCGATAGGCGTACAATGTTACCACTCCTTTCATCTGACGCGACATCAGAAGCATTGATGAGAGGCCACACCACTCTCACGAATAGGAGAGCGCCACCTTACGGTCCATTAAGGTATAAATAAGGAACATTCCCTACATTTATTTCTGAAGCCAAAACATATATCCATACTGAAAACTATCAACATTTTAATTCCGGTGAAAGGTTCATAAAAGAGATAAAAGAGCTCCTCCCTGTTATAAGGCGTTTTATTACATTTCATACCACCGGAAATCATATTCTTACGCCTGAGGGTTTAAGCTGGGCAACCCTCGACTCCTTAACGACGATGTTCATCTTTGCAGGACATGGCACATTCCTATCCACGTCACCTTCCAGCTCACTGGTATCATTGACTACGTGGACAAAAGACAAGATCACCACATTTTTGGCATGATCACTAATAATGTATATCATACTTTATATTTTATACTTTAACACTCCCCCTTATGTGCATATGTGGAGAGAGGGCCGATACGATCACTTAGTAATATCATTAGGATAAATGTAACCAGGATGATTTGAACTCTTATCATTGCCAAAGCATGAGTTCTGATACCATGTTAAGTAACCAACTCATCTAATCTAAAAACTTAAGCTGTTAGAGAGAGCACCAACAATATATATCATGCTTTATGTTTTATACTTTAACACTCATGCTTTATGTTTTTATATTTTAACATTCTCTCTCACGTACATACGTGGAGCTAGAGACGTGCTTATATGACTCATACATACCATTTGTGATATTTTTAGGATAAACGCAAACACAACGATTTGAATATTTGTCTTTATCAAATCATGAGCTTTGATATCATGTAAAGTAATTACCAACTCATCTAAAAGCTTAATGATTTTTTTAAAAAATATTTTTTTCAATTGTCAAATTGACCCTTATTATTAATATATATTTACTTGTCTTTTTAAATAATTACCCACTACTCTATATATAAATTAACCACCTACTTATTTCATTCTTCAAATAATAACTATCCAAAAATTATCAAATCTATAAAACCATTACTCTCTTTGTTTCAGCAAAAGAATCCTTTTTTGAAAACTTCAAAAATTAAGTGATATATAACCAACATTAGAGTTAATTAAAAAAATATTTAAGCACGATTAATGTGTTAATATGAAATGTGGAGGGCAAAGTTAAAATATTATGAAGATTGCAAGTATAATTTTTGAAAATAAATTTTTAATTCTAAAATAATATAATAAACTTTTTGCGTGAAATGAGGAATAATTAACATCTTTTTTATAAAACGGATGAATTAGAAAATTTTGCTACTATGTTAGCTTTCTTTATAAAAAGTTACTTTTGGTACACAGAGATAGTATTTTTATACATCCCCTACAAAAGGTGAGAGGAGTGTCTCCTTCAAAGGCACTAAACGTGACACTTTTTTAGAAAATTTTTATGAAACCCTTTTATGAATTTTTTGATTAAATAAAAATATATATTTATTTCGTCTTAAAATTATTGTCGTGTTTGACCTACACATGAATTAATGAAAAGCCATTTATTTGATTTTTAATATTGGTATAATATGTAGTATATGATTCATAATTCAAGTAAGAAAGAAAAAAGTTAAAGTAAAATTGTTTGAATATGCTTCTTGATAATTTAGTTATCACCTTGCATATTCTATATATGTTGATTTGCTTGCCCCCATTACAAGTGAGTCATCACGAGTGGCTAAAAGGTCTGCGTACCGGTTAACGTGACAACTTGTGTGATATCACATAGGTCTTAGATTAGGTGCAACCTGATCAAGTCCTACCTTCCTACATAATGATTGAAACAGATCAGCGTTTCAGATGCACTTAGCACCGGAAGACTTGTAGCTATGTCAAAAGCCTTCAGTGATAAAGTTCAGAACATCCTTAAGACTCACCACCGGCAGACATGCTACAAGTTAAACTGTTCGCACCAGCAGACATTAGTTCTCTTGAAACGGAAGACTTGTTTCCACTGGCTCGAAATATTCCACCGGCAGACTTAATTCTGCACGTGCTACAGAGAGAAGGCAAGAAGCAGCTCAAATCAAGTCACATATGTTCAAGCTTCAGAAAGTCTGACATACTTAAGGCTACAAGACTTTCTCTTACTCAAGTAGTCTGATAAAGTCAAAAAGCAATTACTTTATTGAATAGACCACTTGACAGTGCAATAGACATCAGACCTACTCTTCAGAGACTTATCAACACAGTCTGACAGACAACAAGTTCCAAGATCTACAGGACTAAATCTCTGCTCCAAATAGTCAAAGATCTTATAGACAAAGATCTCTATCCGATAGACTTCAACCACTATATCTCTAAACGGATAGAAACTTCAAGTTTTCATCTCTCAACGATCACATTGGTTCTCGTCTATATAAATCCTCTCTCTTGCCCAAAGAAAAACACACACTGTGAGTGACATCTAAGATCATCAAACAATACAGATGATGAGCAGAGAGTAATCTCAAATTACTCAAGTGCTTCAAAGAAAAGAGATATTCAAAGAGATCGTCTTCACCAACGTATCTCTGATCTCTACATATATTGCAGTGAACTCATCCAGATCTTAGCAAAACACCTTCAATGGATTGCTAGGAAGAAAAGCTTGGAGAAGAGAAGAGATTGATCAGAAACTTCATTAGACAGAGATCAAGACCTGAAGATTGATGTTAGATTATGTCTGACAAAAATGAAGAGCTGTCTGTAGATATTGCATTCATATCTTCAGATTTATATTCAAATACAAATGATATTGATTGTGCAATAATCATTCATCATGGAAGGTCGAGTGCGTTGCACTCAATCGTTCAGATATATCTTTATATCTGAACGATCTTGAAAATCCCTTCCTTCTCATATCAGTTTCTCGTTCTCGTCTCCTATTGCCCTTTGCTACTTAAAGATTTTTGGATGAATAATTAAGTAAGGATTAAGACTTGGGAAGACAAAGCCAGAAACTGTACATAGATCATTTAGACTGATGTAATATGTAATTTATCTTTGAATAAATTCATATGTTCTTACGAATACTTTATCTCTCAGTCCTTATATATCTATGAGCTTTTTATAAATGATTTATCTTTAGAAAACTCATTCTCTAATTGATTTCCTAAACCTGTATTTGATAGAAGTATTAAGTGTGCTGTTGTTCTGAACATATATTCGTGTACAACCACTTATGACTTTTCCAAATCATAGCCTCTTTACATTCCGCTGTCCAAACCTTCTTTAATAGGCTTTTGATTTGATTAGCAGTTTACCGGCAGAGTTGATACTTCTGATTAGAGCAAGTCTACCGATAGCTTCTACCGGCAGACATGCTCAACTCGATAAACTGCAATTGCCACTTAAACTGTGTTTTATTTATATCCAAAAGAAAAGTTTTTAAATTGACATTATAGGCTATTCAATCTCCCCTCTAGCATATTTGAGCATTATTGTGGACCAACAAAAATACTAAAAATGTTGTTCTAAATTAAAAACTTTTAAACTAGGCAATTGTTTTGAAATAGATTAAAAAAAATAAATGGATAATAATTTTGGGACGAAGAGAGTAAAACATAATTATCTGATAAAAAGAGGATGAAATTAGGGGTGTGCAAGATTTTTTCGGAACCAGACCGAACCAATAGAACCGGACCAAACCAATCAAAACTGGACCGGACCAATACTTTGGTTTGGTCCTGGATCTGAATTTTCATAAAATTGGACATTTGGGTTGGTCCCGGTTCTCGAACTAAAAAAAGGGGGAATTTCAAGTGGGTACAATTTTGAAAACATGTTTTCATATAGGACCATCAATTTTTTAGACATTTCATATAACTACAAATTGCTTGCCAAATGACAAAAATGCCATTAATGAAAACACAACCTGTTCCGGCATTTTGAACGACCAAAATCAATACAGAATCTCTGATGCCAACCCCTGGCATCAGGATGCATTTGACTGGATTTTGAATGACCAAAAACAATCTGAAACTCGATGCCAACCCCGGCATCGGGTTGAATTTGGATTTTGAACGACCAAAATCAATCCAGAAGCTCTGATGCCAACCCCTGGCATCAGGTTGAATTTGACTGGATTTTGCAGGACCAAAATCAATACAGAAGCTCTGATGCCAACCCCTGGCATCAGGATGCATTTGACTGGATTTTGCATGACCAAAAACAATACAGAAGCTCTGATGCCAACCCCTGGCATCAGGTTGAATTTGACATAAAATCAATCCAGAAACTCTGATGCCAAGCCCTGGCATCAGGATGCATTTGATAGTATTATGCAGGACCAAATTAATCCAGAAACTCTGATGCCAAGCACTGGCATCAGGATGCATTTGACATAAAATCAATCCAGAAACTCTGATGCCAAGCCTTGGCATCAGGATGCATTTGACATAAAATCAATCCAGAAACTCTGATGCCAAGCCTTGGCATCAGGATGCATTTGACAGTATTAAGCAGGACTAAATTAATCCAGAAACTCTGATGCCAAGCACTGGCATCAGGATGCATTTGACAGTATTTTGGAGGACAAAAATCAATCCAGAAACTCTGATGCCAAGCCCTGGCATCAGGATGCATTTCACAGTATTTTGGAGGACCAAATCAATCCAGAAACTCTGATGCCAAGTGCTGGCATCAGGATGCATTTGACATAAAATCAATCCAGAAACTCTGATGCCAAGCCTTGGCATCAGGATGCATTTGACATAAAATCAATCGAAACTCGATGCCAAGCCTTGGCATCGGGATGCATTTGACAAGATAGCGGGACTAAATTAATCCGAAACTCGATGCCAAGCACGCGGCATCGGGATGCATTGATATTTTGGAGGACAAAAATCAATCGAAACTCGATGCCAAGCCACGGCATCGGGATGCATTTCACAATATTTTGGAGGACCAAATCAATCGAAACTCGATGCCAAGTGGCATCGGGATGCATTTGACAAAAATCAATCGAAACTTCGATGCCAAGCCTTGGCATCGGGATGTAGTGCTGATATTTTGGAGGACCAAATCAATCCAGAAACTCTGATGACAGTATTTTGGAGGACCAAAATGAATTTAAAAACTCTGATGCCAAGTCTTGGTGATGCAGGCAGTCTCGCACTAGATTATCTCGACCGTTTAGATCGGGTGCGCGGAAAAGGACATAACTTTTGACTCGGGTGGAGTTATGGGGCCCGCCGCATATCAAATCGAAGCTCTCGGAAGAGCGGACAAAATCAAGCGAGCGAAGCTTCGAGCTATTTTAAGGCCAAAAACGTCATTTAGATAGGGTTATGGGCCATTGAAGATTTTTATTAGTTTTGAGTTTTTTTGTAATTTCGATTATTTATTGCTTTTTAGGGTTTAAGCATATTTAAACACTTTAAACATATATTAACAACTTTCTTCTGCATTCATACCGGGGGACTTAAGTGCGTAATCACACGATACGTAACCATAACATCATGTATTTATAAGTTGGAACATTCGTCATTTCACTCAAAACCCCTAACAAGTGAGAAACCATATAAAACATTGCTATTCAAAGCAGATATCATGTCCACAACTCAAGTCTAGTAGGAAATAACACGAAACAAATAAACCAAATCTCAACCTTCCTACTTGATGTCTTGAGAAACCCACCTAAAGCCTTCTCCATATCCCATCTTCAGGACAATCTTTGCACATGAAAACCTCAAGTGGGCGAACACCGAGTCTGCTAGATTTACCTTTCCCTTCCCGTTGTGAGGCCGGTCAACCCCAAGTCAGTAAAGCACCTCATCTTCCGATCTTTGCATATGGGAGGTCAATCTTGTTTCCCGAGAATCGGGAAAGGAACAGTGGCCGAGACTCATCGAGAAGAGCATCCAGGCTCCTTCTTCGAATCGTAAATCTTTCCCTATCAAAAGGTTCGGTGGTGTTGATTCGCAGGAGATGTCTTGTTAGGAGGCGATTTGGCGGAGCAATTGAAGAGGATGGCGGAACCGAGGAAGAGATGGAGATGGGTGAGAGAGGAGAGAGAAAAGAGGTGAATTGCCGAATTCTGTTTTCGCATCGGAGGTTATAACAATAATTAGGGTAGTTATGTACTTTCGCACTAAAATTGTATCTAAAAGATATGTCTAAAAAATAGCTGGATTTATTTGAAAACATGTTTTAAAAAGTGTACCGGCTTGTAATTATTCCCTAAAAAAACACGGAACCGGACCGAATCGACCCAATATGTTGTTTATTTATTTAATTATATATATATATATATATATATATATATATATATATATATATATATATATATATATATATATATATATATAGTATTATTATATAAGTATATATATTAATTCCTAATACTTTATTTGTTTTACTTTTTAGTTGTTACTCTTTTATTAATTTTTTCCACCGATTTGTTATGCTATGAGTTTATGAGTTCGATATTTTTAATTGTTGTATGAAGTTTAAGTCTTAAAATTTTTATTATGTATTTGTATTAAACAATTAAAAAGTAAAAAATCTTAGTATTGGCCCGATCCTGGTTCTCATACATCTTTGATTGGTTATAGATCGGACCAATGTTTTGGTTCTTATATATATTGGGTTGGTTCCGAATCTAAATTTTTTGAGAACCAGACTATTGATCTGGTCCCAATTTTTTTTTTTTTTCCCCAAAAAACTGAATCGAACCAGATCAAGCTCACCCCTAGATGAAAACGAAAGGAATTGGGTCTTAAGTATGAACTGGCATCTGGATGATTGGATTTTTCTTGGTAGGACTTTGACAGTGCTGCAGATATTCATCATAGTTATGCGGCGAGTTTCGGGATGGGGTCCCCCGTTCAACGGACAGTTATGTGCCAAAGTCTCACTTGTAAGTTGTACCCTTTCCCTACTTCATTTCCACGGAGGCGGAACCTCTTGATTTTTTTTTATTTCAGTGAATTTCTTTTAATTGATTTAATCAATGAATAGAGCGTGTTTGTATATTATGAAACTTCGTTCAATGGTGCAAAAACCTCCAAAATAATACTCCTACTGTAACTATCCGTAAATGTGGGGCTCTGCTTTATATGTGACTGTCCGGTGTCATCGTACTAGTCACCAACATCTTTTATTTTTGGGTAATATTAACGAAGAGAGGGGAAATCTAATAATAACAAAGAATATGCAAAAGACCAAACTAATTTATTTTGAAATGGTAGGACCAAATAAAGGTTTTTTGAAATTGGAGAGACCCAAAATTATTTAAATCTTTTTTGAATTGATATTTAATACTTTATTCGTTTTGGGTAAAAAGCTTCAGTTTGAAAGTCAAATTTTGTAAGAAAATGATACTTTTAGTAGCTTATTATTAATAAAATAATATTTTTATACCTTAATTTTAAAAAATTAACTATTTAATTGAAACATTTCAAAATAAAATAGTTGACTATTTACCCGCAACGGAGTGAGTTTATTTTTTCTAGTTAACCTTTGAAAACTCCACTAAAAGTACAATTATTTACATGTTTTATATTTTTGTTAAAACAATTAAATTAATGTCAATTATCTATTTCAAAATTGGTCAAAATATCAAAAAGTTTAAAATGTACTTTTATAATGGGACGGACCGAGGAGTATAGTTATACTTTCTTTTCCTATATTTCTGTTCCTATCCTCGATTGTAGTAGCCCGTCCATCTTTAACTTCAATACATTCAGCCATCTCTCTCTCTTTCTCTCTCTCGGCAGAGATTAGCAGACGACCCTATTGCCTCCTTTTGCATGCAGTTCCCGTTCCCGTTCCCGTTCCCGTTGTTTGTTTCCTTTTCATGAGTGATCACCGGGAACGAACAATTTTCAACAGAGGTCTGTCTCTCTTCTTCTCTCTCTAAATCTCTATATGGTTAATGTGGAGTTCACGATCAACAGCTCTGTGACATCTATACAGTCATGTACTCACACTTGGCTCTTTCTTTTCATTTGATCTCTTTTCCTTTTTTTTCCAGGAAACTTAGAAGGGGACATGTAATAAATCATCCGGAAAATCTTTTCCCTAATTTATGTCTAAAATCTCCCCTTCCATTTTATTCATTGTTCTTTCCTTTTTGGTCTTGTGTTATTATCTTTTCCATAGCTTCTCGATCGTTAAGTCCATGACTAATATATAAGATCAATCATTGAGGCTATATATGCATTGCATGCATGCCTTCTCTTTATGATTTAATTAATATATTCTGTCTTCACTAGCACTAGCTAGCACTAGCATAAGTTTCCTTGATTTCTATGTAACACATACATATATATGACATTGTTCTGAAGGTAGGTACTGGGCGATCGATGATGCCAGGAAATGGACAGTTATCGGTTCCTCCAGGGTTCCGGTTCCATCCAACCGATGAGGAGCTGCTCTTCTACTATTTGCGGAAGAAAGTTTCTTACGAAGCCATAGACCTGGATGTCATTAGAGAAGTGGATCTCAACAAACTTGAGCCTTGGGACCTCAAAGGTCAGACATAAGCATGTAATTTCTTCTTCAAGTATATGTGTGTATATAATTATGGTCTCGCTAGCTTGTTTATTAAAAGCTGGGCACCTATCTAAAATGCAACTGTCATAAAATACATAGCTAGTCTAACTCTTGAGGAGGAAGAAGGGAGGGCGGATTTTTTTTGCAATATTTAATGCTCCGGAACTCGGAGTTGAAGCAAGCAAGGTGGAGTACAAATTATAAGTCATTATTTTCATTGGCTTACAGTTGCATTTGATTTATATTACTAATTACTCGATGGATCGGTTGTGTTCTCGATAAGTGATCACGATCCGGCCTCTTGCTCTATAATAAGTCCTCTGACATCGGAAATCCCCCTTCTGTCCCGCAGTGACAGATCCAATATATATTCGGATAGAATTTGGTTCTATGAATTAGGGTGTCAATTTAAGCCACAAAACCACCAAGTCAAACCGAGTGGTTCGGTTCGATTTCGTGATTTATATGGTTCAGTTCGATTTGTATTTTTGAGAAACTGAGTGGTTTATTTTGACTCACGGTTTGATTTTTCGAGTCGAGTCAAACCGAATCGAATCAAGCCATCTTGAACCGAACCACCAAGTCGAACCACCGAGCTGAACCATCGAGTTAAGCCACCAAACCAGCAATCTTTTAGAATTCTGACGTTTTAGACTCCTATCCTTGCTTGTCCTCTCCGGTTTCCTCTACTCTTTCGTTCTCTTCTAATCTTCACGTGGGAAGCCATTTCAAAACACATTTTCATTCTAGTATTTTAAAATTTACATAAATGTTCTAGTTTGACATCAAATACTTTTATTGTATTTTGGTTATATTTTTTGGATTCAATGTATTGACTATAAAGTGTTTCATGAGTTCATGTGTGAATCCCTTTATTCCAAAGTTTTTTTTATTTAAATTTTGGAGATTGTATGAAAACATCTAAATATTATGTATTGATACTCAATTCGTCCCCGATAAATGTTTCTACTTTCTATTTTGGGATGTCCCAACTAATGTTCTCAAAGACTTTTGGTGTGCAAAGTTTCTATCATTCTTCCTAATATATCCCTTCATTTAATACTATCATTATTGCACATTCTAGAAAGAGAGTGAGTGTAATGGGTACATAATTAATGAGAGAGTGTGTGTAATGAGTATTATTGTTACAACATATTTTTCAACTCATCATTAATTACATTTTTTAATTCTTGTGCTTTGTCCACTAGGAATATTTATCCACGGAGGGAGTATTACATTTGAATTTTTGGTATTTTCTTTAATTTGTTTTTATTTTCTTTTGGGTTGCTTAAATGTTAAAATCCTATAATTTTTTTGAAAGTAGGTCGAACTACCGAACCAAATCATGAAATCGAGCCGAACCAAGTCGAATCATCGTGGTTTGGTTCGGTTTAGCTCAAGACTTTAAACGGTTTAACTTGGTTTAATTTCTTTTACAAATCGATGACATATAATTCTACTCATATTTTATTTCAGCTCGAATCAAACCGAACTATTTACACCCGTGATGCAATTAGTGGTTTGGACATCATCTCACCGTTCTAAACTTTGGCAACACAAACTCGAATCTCCTAATTAAGTGCCGCTTGACATGTCAGCTAATTATTAAATCTACCTGCGAGCATTGGTGAAGAAGTATATATATAATATGGATGGATATTGGATGGTACTGTAATTCTTGATTCGACTTAAAATATTGGATTATATGAAATGATGTTTATTTTTACGAGTAATACTAAAACCAATTAATGTATAGTTAAATTATATGTTATATTGTTAATATAACTTTTTAATTTATAGTGGAGCTCATAAATATTAAATATGATGATACATTAGAAATCACATAATTTGATATATAAATTTAAATATACATTAAGTAACTCTAACATTGTTCTATCTTTACATGTCATCGCAAGAGAAGAGACACACACAAGTGGAGTAATTAATTTGGTTTAGGACAATAACAGTAGTTTGGGGGTACTATTACTATTATAACCCAAATCGGCAAATCCTAATGGTGTACTAAAATGATTTTCATTTGATCACACATAACACAGAAAAATGTAGAATTGGATCCGGTCCTCAGAACGAGTGGTACTTCTTCAGCCACAAGGACAAAAAGTATCCAACCGGAACTCGGACAAATAGAGCTACGACAGCTGGCTTTTGGAAGGCAACTGGGAGGGACAAGGCGATCCACCTGACTAGTGGCAGTTCCAATTCCAAGAGAATTGGGATGAGAAAGACACTAGTTTTTTACACCGGACGTGCCCCTCACGGCCAAAAAACTGATTGGATCATGCATGAGTATCGTCTTGACGATCACGACTTTATTAATACTTCTTCTACTCCCCCCGAACCTCAGGTAACTTTATGCTTCTTATATACTCCACAACTTATATCCACTCCACCCTCAATCCCAAATTATATATGTTCCCTATTCACATATTCATATCTGTTTTACCAAATTTTGAACTTATTTATGTATAGTTATAAAAAATAAAATTATAACCTTCATAAAATACACTCAAATATATTATTTGAATCATGAGTTTAATTAATAGTGAAAGAACCCCCCCCCCCCAAGTAAATCAGCGTCAAATTTTCATTAAAAAAGGAAAAGAAATTGACTTATCTATACAAGACTTCCTTTTTGAGGGAGAGTAATATTTGATACTCCCTACTATCCTAAATTATTGTCTTGTTTAACTTTTTTTTTGGGTCAAATTGAATGTTTTTCAAGTGCAAATTTGGCTTATATATATTTTTGTAAACTTGAAAAAAATAAAAAAAAATAAAAGTAATAAACAACAAATTTACACTTGAAATATATTCGGTTTGACAAAACATAAGTTAAATAAAACAATAATTTAGGAATGGAGAGAGAGCATAAATTAAGTGTTACGGTGAGAACCCCGTTTCGATGGGGTGTCTACGGCTACATTTCTTTTTGGTGGTAAATAAGTGTTACACTCTTAATGTTTGAATTTGTCTGTCATTATAGCGAGTTTCTCAGTATATATATATACTAGTTGAACGCTCGTTTGTTTGTTTGACATTTAAAACTGTCTTCTTGCTTTTATCTCAAATAATCACAAAAGTAGAAAAGTGGTACTTCAGATAATATGGAGTAATCTCTTGACGATGGCTTTGGTTATTGCAATGCTAGCATGCGATATGCTAAAGTTAATAAACAAGCGTGCCTCAATTTAAAAAAAAAAAAATTGGATTGTGAAAATGAAAACATACAATAATTTAAATGATGATAAACACTCAACAATTAAGAGTATCTAAATTTGTGCATGAATATGGTTAATTTAAGCAGGAAGATGGATGGGTGGTTTGTCGAGTATTCAAGAAAAAAAATCAAAACAGAAGCCTGCTCCAACCTGAAGTTGCCGACCAAGATCAAGCTGAAGATCATGATGATCAGTTGGTGGCTCACATGAACCAGATGGGGAGTGTCCAGGAGGCCAAACAAAGTCTTTTGCAGCTGCAAGGCCTTCCTCTCTACAATTACTTCCTACACAGTAGTGGTAATACTACTACTGCTACATGTTCACTGTTTGAGGGTTCCAATAATATGCATCTCCCGCAGTTGTTGAATTCTCCTCATGACCACCCGACCTCCTTCTTATCATCATCATCCGAGGCAGCACCAATAGGCAGCAACTTGGTGATGAATAATGACAATATAGAGCAGAGCTTACTGAGTTTAACGTCGACAACGAGCAGTGCTAACTGTGGTTGCGGGGGACTACTAATTCATCCACACTCACAGGACAGACCGTTTTCTAATGCTGCTGCTGATTGGTCTTTCTTGGATAAGCTTCTTGCATCCCATCATCACAGTCTCGGACATGGCTTAGGACTAGAACTTCATCAAAGCAAATTCAACCAGCTGCAACCTTCACCGTCATCTTCCCAACCTGTTATTATTCATGGTGATGAGCACGCCCCCGGTCCTAATTCGTCCCACATATTTCCTTTTCAGTACCTTGGTCATGAAAACTGACAGTTTCCCAGTAGAGCTGTTTTTTATTTTTAATTTTTAAAATTATGTATCATACATAAATAGTTGGAGATTCATATTACATGTGAATGTCCTTCGTTTTTAGTTACACAAAGAGAGATTTAATTTTTTTTCCTTTTCCTTTTTTCTTCCTGCTTCTAGAGTATATCTTATTGTAAGTTTTCTCCTTTGATGTGGACAGTTAAAATAGAATTAAGAGAATTTTAGAGCAACCATAATTAGTCTTGTAGGTTTGGGTGCAGGTGGGAGATAATTGGGTGGCCATTTGGTTAAGTTTGAGATTTTCTACCCTATGTGGTATAAGATTATAGAGAGAGACGAAGTCAATCATACAAGGTAGAGAAGAATAATATGAAAGACTCAATTTTATTATGATGCTAGAGATAGATATTTATAGGGTTTACAATGGGAGGAGGTAATCTCCTAGAAGGTTCTAGATGTATACAAAGATTTTCTTTCCTAATCTAATACAAAGATTAAGTTTCCTAAACTATATATAACAATATATACTTGAATATAATATTATGATATTATATTCCTAATATGCCCCCGCAAGATAGACGGTCCTTGGATAAGTCCAATCTTGGAGAGTGATGAGATGAACCGGGTTTGATGAAGCGGTTGAAGATGGATGTGTTCCCGGACATGTACGTCGTTTCTGATGTAATGTGGTTCCTCACATCCGAGGTGGTGATAGGTTGGTGCATGACTATGTCGGAGACGGTGGGGTTGTGGAGAGGGTTTCGGCCAAGAGTAGTGGTCCGAATGTTTGAAGGAGAGGGTTTCGGGTTTCCGAGGATGTTTGAAGGAGAAGGGTCTCGGGTTTCCGAGGGTGTTTGAAGGAGAGGGGTGGAGAGTTTCGGCTTTTGGGGTTTTGCCGAGGGGTTTGTAGGGGGAAGGAAGAGTTTCGGCTTTGGAGTTTTGCCGAGGGGTTTGTAGGGGGAGGGAAGAGTTTCGACTTTGAGGTTTTGCCGAAGGGTTTGTAGGGGGGAGGAAAGAGTTTCGGCTTTGGGGTTTTGCTGAGGGTTGTGGTGGAAGGTGGTGATGGCGGCGGTGGCTGTGTGGGATTGGATGAGAGAGGGTTAGGTTTGGAGAAAAGTGGAGTTGTAGGTGGATGGCGGAAGAGGGTGATGGTGTTTAGGCGGTTTTGGGTTTTGTCGAGGGTGGTGGATGGCGGAAGCAAGTGGTGGTGGGTGGGTGGGTTTCGGCTTAGGGTTGTGCCGAGGGTTTTGAAGGAGGAAAGGCAGTAGCAAGAGGTGGTGTGTGTGCGGCTTAGGGTTTTGCCGCTAGGGTTTGGCGGAGAAGTCCTATAATGGATCTTAATGCTCTGATACCATATAAGATTATAGAGAGAGACGAAGTCAATCATACAAGGTAGAGAAAAATAATATGAAAGACTCAATTTTATTATGTGGGAAGGGGGTAGATGTGGAGCTTAAATGTGCTTTGTGGTATTACCACCAGGCATTAACATCATTTGTATACTTTTTGGTGGGTTTGTGGTAGACCCAATTGACCAAGGTGCTAAGTATTTAGTAGGCCCAAGTGTGAGCTATACAAAGTGGACGAGACTTATAGGCTCGAGTCGTTACACTTCCTGTGATGATTGCGATTTTGGATGGAGGGGAAGATGTCATCCCTTGGTGAAGGAGAGTAGTGGGGAGTCAACTAAAGGACCTCCGCTCTCCGTAGGGCAGGCCCTGAGTTTTGAGAGGCCCATGACAAAAAAAAAAGGGCTCTTTATAGAAATGAAATCATTTAAAGTATTGAAAAAAAGGAAAGTAGAAAGTTGATAGGAAGAATTGTACCCAAAATCTATAACAATCTATTAAGTATGCTAACCATTGAATCATTTATTCTACACAAAACTAATTAACACGATATAACTTATATATAGTTCACAGACTAAAAAAGTAACAAACTAAAAAAATTGACAACTAAGGACTCAAACCTAAGATCTCTACCATAAATCATGAACATCTTAACCATCGAGTGAAATCAATCAATTATAAACCTTTTTGACACTATAATATATATAGACACACACACTAAATATAAGGCAGTACCCAAACATTTGGGACCCTAAAAATTGGGGACCCATGGCGGTAGCCCCTCCCGCCACCCCCCAGGGCCGGCCCTAGCTCTTCGATTATTCAGGGTAGACAAGCTCTTGGTATTGACAATGCATGGGTGGTGAATATATAACTATAAGCCTAAATTGAGACTACAGACGGTCTCATCCAACAGGCTAGCTGAAAGAAGAGAACACAAGCCAGCCGAGTGGCCTATGCTTAGTCTCCGTTGTTTGCCAAACGCAAACCAAGTTTAACCCCATTACCATCGGGGTGGCGAACAAGTCGTAATCTTTGGACTGTCATCCAACCCAATCCCCATCTAGAGCAGGCCTTTATACTCACTTTCATTTAGAACTTGGGTGAAATTTTGACCGGTTCCTTTCACAAATCTAACTCCCTCAGTATCTCGTCTTTTTTTTTGAAAGCTGCAAAAGGGTATTTTTGAAATATTGTATCAAAAAATGTTATTGTCTCCTTCAACAGTTCGAACAAACACATTAGATTCGAAAATCACTATTATTGCGCAACGAAACAGGAATCGACCTACCTTGTCAGATTGTGGGGGTCGAGGGGGCAATACCCCCGAAAGATAAAGATTTTTTTTGATTCATTATGTATGAAACTGTAATGGATCTGTATTGGGTCAAATAATTTTTCAGTAATACGAAGGCGGAGGAGAAGAGGGAAGAAGAAGGTGGACGACATGATCTCGTTCATTATTATTTTGTATCACGGTGCAAAAATGGATTAGATAATATTTTACGTATCGCGGTGCAAAAATTAATTCATAAAAGTTGGTATAGCATGATGCAATTTGGATCACATAATTAAAGTTTATCTATCGCGGTGCAAAAAAAAGATTTTGTAATTAAAATTGATTCAATTTAAATTTATTCATCACAGTGCAAAATTCGATACACCGCGATGCATTTCTGGAGCACGCCTCAAGCTCATTAAGGATATCGTAATTTTTTTTCCCTCAAAACCAAAAGTGTCTTTTTCCAGTAAAAAAAAACATGGGACTGAAACTAGGGGTGTAAGTGGTTTGGTTTAGGCCAAAATCACAAACCGAACCGTCCCCTATTGGTTTCAAAACTCTCAAGCCGATCCGAGTAAGGCTTGTTACCGAACCGAACCGAACCGAACCACTCGGTTTCGTCGGTTTTGTGGTTTATATAAATTATTTTTAATCAAATTAACCAACATTAAAAATAACAATAAAAATAAGTTTTTAATTTGGAATTAACATCAAAATCAGAAAATAACCTACTAACAACAAATTATCATAAAGAAAACAATACAAATTCCAAAATAAACTCAAACAATGAAATATATATATGTATATATATGTATGTATATATATATGACTAAATCAAATACCTAGATTATACATATAAGATTCAAATTAAGGTTCAAAATAGTTAACAAATGTAATATAATATATATTATATAAAAAATAAATAAAAATATATAAGTTTGTTTGGTTCGATATAAAAACCGTGAACCAAACCGAACCAGACGGTTTTCCAAATTTTGAAACTGAAACGAACCGTCGACCAAAACCAATTAAACCAAACCAACTGGTTTGGTTTGGTTCGGTTCGGTGGTTCAGTGGTTCCGATTTATACCCCTAATTAGAACGATTGAAAACTTTAGAAAGTTGACCGACTCGCGGTTTCTCCTTAGAACTTCAACCATGTAAGTCCAATCATGGTAAGTCGTCTTTGTTTTTAGGGTGAATTATCCAAATAGTCCCTGTACTTTACACTATTTTTCCAACTTTTTCCTTGTTATATTTTTCTAACCTAGTTGGTCCTTGTACGAAAAGTTTTGACGCAATTGGTCCTTTCATCCAATTTTGTTAATTTTTTTTCGTTAGGCCAACGCAAGTGTGTCTCACGTGGCATTGACTCGGGGTAAAGTAGTCATTTTATCCACTCTTAAAAAAGTACAGGGACCAAACAAAATAATCTAAAGTTTGGGCCTAGGACAGGGGGTGCAATTGTAAATTGCAATTCATCCCTTCATGATTTCATCATCTCTGGCCTTCATTTTCTTTTGGGAAAAATAACAAAAAGTGCCATTAAAAAAATTTCATATCCAAAAAGTACTCAAAATAATTCTTTTATCCATAAAGTCCCAAAGTTAAACTTTTAGTACGAAAAAGTTCAAAACGTAACGTTTCCACTAACTTCGTTAGGGTATGAGGTTTTATTTGAAAGAAAATTTATATTTAACTTAAATAATGTCATTGATTTAGTACTTCAGATATAATAATAATAATAATAACAATTATGACTTAAAAATTGACTTTATCGGGTACTTTTATGACTTAAAAATAACAATTTCACGAGGTTTTGGCTACTAGTATGTGCTTTTGAGCTATATTGTGAGTTTTAGGGTTTTAAGTGAACTTATGGGATTTATAGAGCTTTTATTGAAGATTTCGAAGAAGGGTGCAAAGTGCAACAATTGAAAAGATGCAAAAGAAGAGATCTGGACACCTTGCGGCCGCATGGCTCTAAAGCCTTGCCCTCGCAAGGTATCCAGTAAGCAGCTTAGCCCGTTCAAGACCCTTGCGGATGCAAGGCATTCACACCTTGCGGCCGCAAGGTCCCCAGAAACCGCCTTTACGGGTGTTTCACCTGGATTGAACCTCTTATTCCCTTAAAATACTGTGGTATATATAGGAGACTGTAGCCAAAGCCAAAGGACGGCCATAAATTCTTAGGGAACGGTTCTAATACCGATTTTAGTTTGTATTACTTAGTTTAGCGATTGTAATTATAGTTTTGAAGATCGATTCATGTATTCCTTCATTCCGCTGTTTGGTTCATCGTCAAAGATGAACTAACCGTCCATTAATCTAAGAATTGAGAGGTAACTTGTATCGAATCTATTGCTTAATATATTTTTATTAATTCAATTCTTGTTGATTGTGATGTTTATCAACCTCTTTACTGTCTAGCTTTGACAAAATGAATGGAATCGCAAGTAGTAAAGACCTAAAGGTGCGGATAGCTGCACGGCCAAATGCATATGTTGTACACTGGCTCACCATCATGATAAATTGACCTTATCGATGCACGAGAGTGATAAGTTAGGGTCAGGTTTATATATATGAACTAAGTGACAGATAGGATCCATATGTTCTTGTTCTTAGGATATAGATTGGATGAATTATTTAAGATGGAGACTGAATTATAATTTGACAATCTATATCTATCTTTTGTGAACGAACCCAAGTTATTGAATGATACTTTATTTAAAAAGCAATAGAGTAGATGCAAGCGAAACCCCAATCTTAGATTTACATCCTCCATACAGATCTTTATAACTGTGATTGCTGCTTAGTTAAATAAATTTCATGTTTTAATAGAATAAAATTAGATTAAATAAAATAAATAAAAATCCCACTTAGTTTAAATTGCTACCGATATACCTGCTATTAGTATTCTTCTTGTCTCTGTGGTTCGACATTTGCTTTCCAAGCTATTCTACAATAGTCTTGTGCACTTGCAAGGAATTAATTAAAATAAGACACGATCAAGTTTTTGGCGCCGTTGCCGGGGACAAGCTAGTTTGCTTAGTTATTTTGTTTGTAACGTTGTTTTTAAATTCAGTTTTTATAAAAAGAAAAATACAAAAAGATTTTTTTAGCATTAAATTTTTATTTGTTTTTATTTGCTTTTGTTATTTTATGCATGACCGTAGATCTCTAAATCCCAAGCTAGCAGAATTAAATCAAAATATAAATAATCTTGGAAAGAATCAGGAAAACCCTGATAATTTGGAAAACCAGCCCGTTAATCAAGAACACATAAATAGAGAGGATCCTCTGGTTGATCCTCCAATGGATAATATCAATAATCAAAATCCTGAAAATCCGGTTCCTCCGGTAAATTTAAACCAAAGAAGGGAAGAACCTGTTGATAGAAATATGAAAATACTTAATCAAAGAACTATAAATAGTTATGGTCGACCCATGTTGAATGCAACACCATCATGTTTAGTTTTACCATAAGTGGTAAGAAATTTTGAACTTAAAGGTCACTTTTATAACATGTTGCCTTCATTCCATGGATTACCATATGAAGATCCAGTAACTTTTGTGAAACAATATAGTTTTATGACCGATAATTTTCCGTTAGGAGGCTTGACAGAAGATCAGATAAAAATGAGATATTTTCAATGTGCATTAAAAGATGCGGCGAGAAGATGGTTTATGAATCTAGCACCAAGAAGTGTTTATACATGGGCTCAATTATATGATTTGTTTATGGGTAAATTTTATCAACATGCATCTCTTTCAGAATATAGGAAGCAAATTATGTCTTTTCAAATTGAACTGGGAGAGACATTCCATGAAGCATGAGATAGATTTAAAAATTTACTTATTTTGTGTCTCCATCATAATTTATCTCAAGATGTGTTAGTAACTCAGTTTTATCATGCTCTTTCGCCTGCCTTGCAAACTATGGTTGATAGTGCAACCGGTGGTTCTATTAATAGAATGACACCAGCTGAATTAGAAAACTTGTTTGAGATGTTAAGTGCAAATTCCCAACAGAAAAGTACAAGAGGAAAAAGTAGAAGTTTGTTTCAAGTCCAAGAAAATTCAGATACTCAAGCTCAAATAGCTCAAATGAAAGCTCAAATTGAACTTTTGCAAAATAGAACATAAATTCAAGAAGCATGTACTATTTGTGGATTAAATTCTCATGCTACTAACTTGTGTCCATCTAGTGTTGTGTAACCTGAACAGGTTAATGCGATGAATATGTATCCTCAAAGGCAAAGGAATGATCCATTTTCCAACACATATAATCCATGTTGGAGGAATCACCCTAACTTTTCATGGGGAGGAAATAATCCATTACAGCCTCAACAATTTCCTAAGCAATGACAGTTACAGATTGAAGAAGCTTCGGAATCGAAAGGATTAAATAGTGGATAAATTGCTCTTAATAAATATTTATTGGAAACTGTGGAAAACTTGCAGAAAGAACTTGCGAAATATCAAGGAAGAGAAGAAGGGAAGTTCCCTAGTTAGACAGAACAAACGAAATCTATCACTACTCTGCGAAGTGGTAGAGTCATTGGAGAAGAGGTAAGTAACCCTATTCAATCTACAGATATTCCTGATGTAGAAAAATCGGGTAAAGAAGTCCATGAAAAAGAAAAAGATAACAGTGAAGATATCCAAGTTAATTATAGTCAAGATAAAAATAAAGTCACTCAAGAAAAAGAGCAAGAGGCAGAACCTCTTGAGGAACCATATGTTGCTCCTCCACCATATGTTCCTCCAATACCATTCCTTGGTAGACTAATGAAAAACAAGATTGATAAGCAATTTACGGAAATTTATAATATGTTATCCAAATTGAACATTAATCTCCCTTTGCTTAATGTCATTAAAAGTATTCCGTCTTATGCTAAGTTTTTCAAAGATCTCCACTCTAGCAAACACAAATTTGAAAAGAATGAGAAAATAATTGTTTCTAAAAACGTTAGTGCAATATTACAACCTGAACTCCCCACTAAATTAAAAGATCCAGGTAGTTTTAATATCTAAGTCTCCTTGGGTAGTTCTAAAAAGATGAAAGTTATGCTAGATTTAGGAGCGAATATCAGTTTAATGCCTTTCGCTGTTTATAAGCAATTAGGATTGGGTGAATTAAAACCCACTACTATGTCCTTACAATTAGCCGACCGTTCGGTCAAACATCCTTTGGGAATAGTAGAGGACATTCTAGTGCAAGTAGATAAGTTGATCATCCCAGTTGACTTTGTGGTTCTAGAGATGGAAAGAAAGATCTACACCAACAATGAAGTTCCTATTTTGTTAGGAAGATCTTTTATGGCCACTGCAAACACCATGATTAATGTGAAGAATGGTAAGCTTTCAATGTCAGTTATGGGAGAAACTGTAGAAATTTTAGTTTTTGATGCGTTAGATAGACCGAGTGACATGAATGCATGTTTTTCAATTGATGAAATTGAAGATCTTACAGCCCAAAGCTTTGAAGCAAATTTAAATGATGATAAGCTAGAGAAAGATATGTTTGGAGAAGACGACGATGATAGAATCTTCTCCAATGTAAGAATCAACATAGAAGAGTTAGAAAGAGAACTCCAAGAGGCAGATGCTAGAAAAGAGAAGGGGAGATTAGAAGCTCTTAAGAATGATAGTGAAGATAAAGAAGAATTAGAAAATCAAAAATCAGAAATTAGTTATGATAAAATAGAAATTGATGAAGATAAAGAAGAAATTCTTAAGGAGGATGATAAAGAAGAAAAAGTTAAATTGGAAATTCCTAAATTTATCCCATCTATTAAATCCCCTCCTGAAGTAGAATTAAAGCCTTTACCATCCCATTTGAAATACGCATTTCTTGGGGAAGGTAAAACTTTACCCGTAATAATTGATGCGGATTTAACAGAAGAACAAGAATCAAACATGTTAAAGGTATTATGGACTCATAGAGAAGCGATAGGTTGGTCCTTAGCAGAGATGAAATGTATCAGTCCGTCTATGTGCATGCATAGAATTCATTTGGAAGAAGGTAGCAAACCTTCTAGAAAACGACAAAGAAGACTTAACCCTCATATGGAAGAAGCAGTTAGAAACGAAGTGCTTAAGCTTCTTGATGCGGGTATAATCTACCCGATATCTGATAGTAAATGGGTTAGTCCAGTTCAATTAGTTCCAAAGAAATCAGGAATTACTATTGTTAAGAGTGAGAAAGACGAGTTAGTTCCCACACGAATTATTACTAGCTATAGGATGTGCATTGATTTGAGGAAACTAAATGCGGCAACAAAGAAAGATCACTTTCCTTTGCCCTTCATTGACCAAATCCTTGAAAGATTAGCTGGCCATGATTATTATTGTTTTCTTGATGGTTTTTCTGGTTATAATCAGATACCACTTGCACCGGAAGACCAAGAGAAAACCATATTTAAATGTCCCTTTGGTACCTTTGTGTTTAGGAGAATGCCCTTTGGACTATGTAATGCCCCAGCTACTTTTCAAAGATGCATGATTTCTATATTTTCTGGTCTAGTGGAAAGACGTGTAGAAGTGTTTATGGATGACTTCTCAGTATTCGGAAATTCTTTTGATCATTGTCTAGAAAATCTAACATCGGTTTTGAAAAGATGTTGCGAAACTAATTTGACCCTAAGTTGGGAGAAAAGTCATTTCATGGTTAAACATGGGATAGTTTTAGGTCATGTTGTGTCTAACAAAGGAATATAGGTTGATAAGGCCAAAATTGAAGTTATATCACAATTACCTCCCCCAACTACAGTCAAGGGTGTTAGAAGTTTTCTAGGACATGCAGGTTTTTACAGAAGATTTATAAAAGACTTTTCAAAAATTTGTAAACCTTTATGTAATCTTTTGGCAAAAGACACATAATTTATTTTTGACCAAGAATGCTTGAATGCATTTAATTTATTAAAAGAACAATTAACATCATCTCCTATTTTAACCAGCCCTGATTGGTCTCTCCCTTTCGAAATCATGTGTGATGCATCAGATTTTGCAGTTGGAGCTGTGTTAGGACAAAGGATAGACAAGAAACCTCATGTGATTCATTATGCGAGTAGGACGTTGAATGATGCACAAATCAATTATACAACCACTGAAAAATAATTTTTAGCAGTTGTGTTTGCACTAGAAAAATTTAGATCCTATTTGTTAGGTTCAAAAGTTATAATATTCTCGGATCATGCAGCCCTATATTGAGTAAGAAAGAGGCAAAGCCTAGACTCATTAGATGGATGTTATTATTGCAAGAATTTGACATTACTATTAAAGATAAAAAGGGAACAGAAAACGTTGTAGTCGACCACTTGTCTAGGTTGGAATTTTTACCCTTGCTTGAACGTCAGTTTATTGATAATAAAATTCCTATGAATGAAGATTTCCCTGATGAACAATTGTTAGTAGTTAAAATTTTTGAACCATGGTATGCTGATTTTGTGAATTACCATGTAGCAGATATTATTAATCCCGATTTTGATTTCTATCAACGAAAGAAATTTTTAACTGATGCAAAAAAATATTTTTGGGAAGAACCAAATTTATTCAAAATATGTTCAGAATCCATAATTAGAAGATGTATTCCAGAACAAGAACAACAAAGTATTCTGGCATTCTGTCATGAATACTCTTGTGGTGGTCATTTTAGTGTTAGCAAAACTGCTAGGAAAATCATGCAATCTGGTTTATATTGACCTGCTGTTTTTAGAGACTCTGAAATATTTTGCAAAACATGCGATAAATGCCAAAGGATTGGCGGAATTAGTAAAAGGAATGATATGCACTTGCATAATAATTTAGTTGTTGAAATCTTTGATGTTTGGGGTGTTGACTTTATGGGCCCTTTTCCAGTTTCAAATGGTTGTGAGTATATTTTAGTTGTTGTTGATTATGTGTCAAAATGGATAGAAGCTATTGCTACTCGAAATAATGATGGTCAAACTGTTGTCAAGTTTTTGGATGATATATTCTCTCGGTATGGAGTACCGAAGGCAGTAATTAGTAATCAAGGAACACATTTCACCAATCGGTTGTTGAATGCGAGCCTTAGGAAACATGGTGTAACTCACAAGCTAGCTACATCATATCATCCTCAGACTTCTGGTCAAGTAGAAGTTAGCAACAAACAGATAAAAACAGTCATTGAAAAGACTGTTAGACCAAATCGTAAAGATTGGGAACCAAAACGTAAAGATGCTCTTTGGGCATACCGCACTGCGTATAAAACCCCGATTGGTATGAGTCTTTATCGGATAATGTATGGCAAAGCATGTCATTTGCCAGTAGAAATTGAACATAAGGCCTATTGGGCCATTAAAACTCTTAATTTTGATCTAGCTTTAGCTGGTGAAGAAAGGCTCTTCCAGTTAAATGAGTTAGAAGAGCATATGTTAAATTCGTACGAGAATGCAAAAATCTATAAAGAAAAGACCAAAAGATATCATGATTTGAAACATACGAAAAAGATGTTATGTCCATGATTGAAAGTCCTTTTTAATTCTAGACTTTGATTATTTCTAGGTAAATTAAAATCAAAATGGTCTGGTCCTTTCATTATAGTACGAATTTACCCACATGGAGCTGTCGATATAAAAAATCCAAAGACTAATGAAGTATTTAAGGTTAATGCTCGCCGACTCAAACCGTACTTTGAACCTATGTTAGTAGAGAGAACAATTGAACTCATTCGTCTCTCTGACACTGAGCCCCCGAGAGAATAGGTTTGCAGTTGGGTCGAGTCAAAGGCGTTAAACAAGTGCGCTAGGTGGGAGGCAACCCACTTTGATGAAATTTTATTTGCTTTCGTAGAGTAATTTAAATATGTTGTTCTCCGTCTTATTTAATTATGGGCATTTAATCTAAATGTTTTCCAGTATTGGCATAATTCAAGTTTGGGGGAGAAAAAGCATCTTAGTGTTGTATTTACATGTTTTTAATATTTTAGTTTAGAAGTTTTTGTAGAATTTTCAGAGTGCAGGAAAGAAATAGCCTTAATGGAACGTAACGGAAGGACTAAAACGAAGACTGCTCAAAATTTGTGGAAAAGTTTCCCAAGGCACACAATCTGTGGACCTTGCAGACGCAAGGGTCTAAAACACCTTGCGGCCGCAAGGCCCTATTAATGGTAATAAACGCGTGTGTTGGTCCGCAATAAAGCTCAAATAGGCTAGAGGGGGGGGGGGTGAATAGCCTATGATACCACATTAAAACTTTTCTTTTGGATATGCATGAAGTAAAGGTTTTAGTGGCATAGACGGTAGACTTGTCGAGCATGTCTGCTATCAGCTTAGAACATAACAGAACAGAACAGAAGACTTGCTCTCAGCAGAGTTGTGAACTCTGCTGGTGAACCGTTAGTAAAACAAAAGCCTGTTTAGAAAGAGTTTAAGCAGCGAAAATATTTAGGCTTAGGTTTTATGAAGTCTTAAGTAGTTGTACACGATTAAATGATCAGAACAACAATATACTTAATCCTTCTTCCAAAATGTAGGTTTTAAGAAGTCATTGAAATATGGGTTTTCAAAAGATAAGTCAATTTATTTAAAGCACATAGAGAGATAAGGATTGGAAGATGAATAATTGAAAGAACATCTGAATTTATTCAAGGATAATTACAGATTACATCAACCTAGACTCTCTATGAAAATTTCTGTTCTCATCTTCATCAATCCCCAAATCTTGTACTTAATTATTTATAGACAAACTCTTAAGTACAAAGGACAATAGGAGACGGGATGAGAAACAGTGATGAGAAGACACTATGGTTATTCATTCAGATAATAAATATCTGAACGAATGAGTGCAAAGCACTCAACCCCCTAAGATGATTGATTATTACACAATCAAAGGCATTTGTATCAAAATACAAATCTGAAGATATGAATGTAATATGAACAGACATCTCTTTATCTTCCTTAGGCAACATCTGGGTTCAGTCTTCAAATCGATCAAGGACTTGACCTTTAGCTTTAGAAATAGATTTCTGAAGCTTCAGCTAAAGGCTGAGTTCTTCGAAGAAAGATGAAGAACTCAAATCAAGAACTGGGTTCTTGACCAAGATGAGAATCTTGACTGTTGATGATCTCTGATCTCTCTTCTCTTCTTCAAGGTAGTTCTTCCTAGCAATTCACAGGAGGTGATTTGCTAAGGTCTGGGTAAGGTCACTGCAACCAGGATGTAGAGATCTGAGATGTGTTGGTGAAGACGATCTCGTTGTCGATCTCTTTTCTTCTTCGAAGTTCTTGGTGCAGATTCAGAGACTTTTCGTCGTCGTCTCTTTCGTTGTTTTTCTGTCTTGTCGTCACTTTGAAGAGTATAAGAGATATCCTTTTTATATTGATCATTGTCAAAATGATCGTTGAGATTTTGAAGATAAACTTTCTATCCGTTAGAGATGTTGTATGTTGAAATCCACTGGATAGAGAAGTGTTGTTCAGCTGGACCTTTGACCGATGGATAAAGGCTTTGTCTTCAAGATCCTAAGCTGGTTTCCTGTCAGACTGTCATTGACAGCTCTCTGAAAAGTGATTCTGACGTCTGATGCACTGTTTAAATGATTTGTTCAATAAAGTAGATGTTTTTTCAGATCACATGAGAGAGAAAAGATCTTGCAGTATCAATGGTGTTAGGCTTCAAAGACTTTGATGTTTTATTTTGAAACTTGGGCACTTTTTGTCTTTGTCTTGATCTGCTGCAGTCTTGACTTCTCTGAAGCACGTGCAGAGTAAGGTCTGCTGGTCTGATGTTCAAGGGTGAGTCTATCTTAAAAGAATGACTGTTGTTCGTTGATGTGAACATTCAAACCGTAACAGGTCTGCTGGTGGGTCTTCAAGGTGTCTTCGAGATGCACTTGACAAGTTTGCTGGTGAGGAATCCTTTGAGACTTTGTCACTGTAGCACATCTGCTGGTGGCGAGTCTTCAGGGTGTCCTTTAGTGTATTCAACAAGTCTGCTGGTGACGAGTTTTACGAAGAGCCGTTTGAGACTTCAGCAAGTCTGCTGGTGCTTGTGCATATGAGGTGCTATTATGTTCAATCATCTATGAGGAGGTTAGGACTAGACTAGGACGACCTAATCTAAGACCTATGTGTTGTCAAACAAGCTGCCACACTAACCGGTACGCAGACCTTTTAGCCACTTGTTATGACATACAATAATGGGAACAAGCAAATCAAAATATTAGGGATATGTAACAAGATAATTTGATTATCAAGAAGCATATTCCAACAATCTCCTCCTTTTTACTTGGAACCATTACAAAATGACATATACAAAGAACTTAAGCATTTTATCAAAACATAGCAATAACATGCCTACAATGAATAATCATTTTATCTTTAGGGATGCCCTATGTTGATAATTACAAGAGCGATGGCTTTGCATAGTCTACTATTGCTATTACAGACTCAATAAATCAAAGCACTGAACAGGTAAAACAATAGTAAGAAAAAAACAGTTTAGATCACTCAATGATTTTGAAAAGATTTAAGCAGGATCTAAAAAGTTTTGAGTTCCTTTCTTGCATAAAGATATTTATATATGAAGAATTGTTTTAGCAAGAAGGGATAGCAGAACCTTAATTGAAAATTTGTTTTGAAGACTGTTAAGGTTTGTTGCTGGTACCAATTATCCTTAATTGAAAATTTGTTTTGAAAAGTATTAAGGATTGCTATTGATACCAATTTTGTAGGGGGAAAAAATGTTGAACATTTATATCAAAAATATTTGATGAAATGTTTGATTTTTCTGTTGAAAAAATGTAGAATCTCTGTTGAAGGTAGGACTCAACAGAGATGTTTTAGTGCAAAAGAATGTTTCAACAGAAGTGCCACAAAGGCTAGAACATGATTCACAAAGAATCAGTTTAGGGGAAATTTATCACATTGGGTGTGTCTTCCATTTGATTCAAGGGTGATTGTGGTTTTACCCTTGTAAGCAAATTCTCCTCCTAAGGTTGTGCATACTAAGTCATAATTGGAACTTTCTTCCTTAATGTGAGTTAAAGTTGTAAGGCATAACTAAAACTCTCCTCCTTAACGGTTGCAAGCAAAGGAATGATTCTGAAGAACGATTGTAAGCAAAGAGGATAGAGATAAGAAGAGATGGACAATTTTTACAAAAGAGCAAGAAAGTACTATAATATTGAATAATACATCCTAATATGAATCTCCAAAACTAGCAGTGCTACAATCTAAGGAATAGTTTATATCCTGACCAGAAAAACTTTTGTTGCCGAACAATTCTCGAGTGATCAGCAGGTCTCCAGTAACAGGAAGGCGTTCATCCTCGTGAATTATGGAACGAATGGTGTGGTAGGAGCATAGGAAATAAGTGATAACCTAGCGTACTTGTGAATACCAGACCCATTCACTCGTCTTCGCAGAACAGACCGACAGATGAGAGAGAAGACTACTTCAGACCAATTGATGTCATGAGAGTCGAGAACAACAATGGTGAAGTTTCGAAGTCTTCTGGTATCGCTTCTTGAGTATGGTTCGTGAAATAGAAGACATTGGCTCAGAATTTCACCAACACAGTACATGTCCAAGGGATAATTGAAAATATCCCATGTACTGTAGTCATCGCGAGAATGATAGCCAGTACTGTGCAGCCATGATTCGTTGAGAACAGAATCATTAATGGAGTCAGGGCCAATAGAGGGAAGATCGAAGACCCTTGACAGACTCTCGGTATTGAGGACGAGATCAGTGCCTCGAATCCGACCGTGGAGGCTCTTACCATCTCTTGTCAGTTGCATCCTTAAGTAGAATTCGTCGACCAATTGAAGGCTGTAGAATTCTTCACGAAATGTAAGGATGGAGATGAGTCCAGAACTGTGAAAAAGATCAATAATCTTTGCACCAACAGTATTGTCGAGGAGAAATTGTTCTACTTGAATCGTTCGACCAAGAATGTAGGAATGAGAACCTACTTTGGTAATGAAGGAAGATTCAAGAGAAGCAATAGGGTTGGAGACGCTGTTAGAAGAAGAGGCGGCCATGGAGATTTTCTAAGGAAGAAAAGAAGAACCACTGATAGTAATCGTATCAATTGTCGGAATGGAAACAAAGGGTAACGATGAAGAGAGATAACAAATCAGAGGATTTTCAGTGAATATATATATATATATATATATATATATATATATATATATATATATATATATATATTCAGTACTTTCTAAGAATATGCAGGAAGAACACACTTATCAAGAATCGTCGTTTGAATATCCACTGTAGAACAGTAATGACTGATATATGAAGCGGCAAAGAAATCATGTCAGTACTTGATTTGGAGTGGATGCGTTTCTTGGAAAGGCGGCGATTCATGATTGCAAAATTAAGTCACTCTAGGGAATATAAATTTGGACAGCGTTGTGACTTAAATCAAGGATTTCAATACCAAGAAAAATAGATGAATTTTGAGGACAGAGGGTATTGAAAAGAAGTTGTGTTGATATCAATGAGCAAAAAAAAAAAATAGTATAGCAAGTTTCGTACAAAATAAGTTTAGGAAATAGGATAGGTTTTAGAATTCTAAATGTTCAAATAGATAATTTATGGAGCATTCTGAATCATCTACACAATCCTCAGCAATCTCCCAAATCTATAGAATTTTGGAATAGAAATAATTTCAAAAATATTTTGAAAGTGTCTTTTCAAGAAAATGTTTTGCAAAACAGTGAAGATCTTTGTGTTCTTTGTTTACCAGAAGAAACTGTCAGGGCTTTATGAGTCATCCACACAGTCTTCAGCAATCTCCTGAGTCTTCTAGTCATTCTAGAACAAGGAAGAAAATGTGTTTTGAAATCACTTTTTAGAAAGATTTGTGAAATATATTTTGAAAGGCTATCAATATTCCTAAACGTTTTATGTCAAATATATCGTTACACAAGGTTGATCAGCAGAGTTAAATTCTGAAACCAATTTTGATGATCAGTTTCAGAAGAGTGCTGATGCAGGAATAGGAACAACAGAAGTGAGAGTCTGTTGTTTAAGGATAACCAGCAGAGTTTCGAGTCTGCTGATTAGGGATTCCTAGCAGAGTTTTGAGTCTGCTGGTTCAACTGATAACCTAAAGAATGTATACAACAGTGATGAATGTCTGCTGATATTAATGCTTGGAGATGCATGATTATCAGTTGTCTTAAACACATTTATGAGGTCAACAATGTAATTGTTGTGATACCAATTAGGTGAAAACACTATGTTCAAGAATGATGGAAGTCTACTGATACTGATTTTGAAAGATAGGTGATCAGTAGATTAAGGTTTGCTGATATCAAGGATTAAGAATATGAAGATTGCTCAGCAAAGATTGTGATATGCCGTTTTCAAGTGATAAGAGTAGCAAGGAAGTCGGCATAGATGAGTATCTGCTAGTTGAAGATGATTAGCAGAATTTTTGAGTCTGCTGAAAGCAGAGTCTTAGAGTCTGCTGATAAAGAAGAATCAGCAGGGTTTGGAGTCTGCTAAAGGGAAATGTAACTTTAGGGAGTTAAGCAGACTAGAGGATTGCTGAATGAGTATGGTACAACAGATATGAAAGTCTGCATATACCAATTATATATATAATTAATGTTTCAGCAATTTTATCAATTTTGGAGTGCCTCGGCTTTTGGAAGGATAAACCATAGGCTTCATTGGCATAGATTAGCTAATGACCATGCTCCTCCTCAACAGAATCCCGATAGGTAAGAAGAGCATTAGAAGCGACATAGAGTCAACAGTCACCTTAGTTAAAGTACTTGTATCACAAAGAAGCAAGCAGCTTATACTAAGTTTTACTGAGGGTAGAGTTGTAAAAGAATGTCTTATGCTTCAAGGTCAACAGTTAAGGAGATGACTAACTTTTGGGTAAGAAAGTCAATTGTTCAAGACTCAAGAAGGATGAGAGAAAATTTTGAGCAGGGTTGTCTTGAACAGAGGAAACATCAGATATGATACAGAAGAAGCTGCTAGTTCCTCAGAAGGTCATCCTTCAAGCAGTAGTTATGGAGTCTGCTGATGCGAAGTGTTTGAGACTAGAATTTTTGGATGGAAATGAAGATTCACCAGAACACCATGGGTTAAGGTGAGATCTTCAATTTCTGGAAAAGGAGTTGCTAGGTAAGCAGTCCTTTTAATGAAATCCATAACTAAAGTTGTCCATATTCCAACATTGATTCTTCTAATGAGATTTCTACCAGTAACCATTGAAGTTTTCAACCAAAATAAGGTTCTTTTAAGAATTAAAGAAACCAATTGATCTAGTTGTAATGACAGCAGTTAAGGATTTGTCATTAAACCAGGAATCAACTTAGTCTTTTAAGCACTAGAATTTTTGATAAAAGAATTTAAAGTCTTCTGTGCTATCTGAGTCACATGTAAAAATGGTAGATCAGATTTATAAGACTATTATTTAAAGAATAGATCCTGGGATTGTCACATCAGAATTATCATTTTGTTGAATAGAGAAACTCGTGGTTAAGGATTGGTTTGTTGTTGGGTTAACAACAAAGTTATGCTTGCTATTGTGGATCAGAAATGAATACTGTAATATGAAGATCAGAATCCATAAGCAAACACAAGAGTTCATGCTATCATAAGAATGTACAAGCAAAGGCAGATAGACATGAAGTAAAGTTGCTTTGAACACGTTTTCATTTAGATCAAAATATACTCGAATACAAAGAGGATCTAAAGATTACAAGATTCAATACAACTTCCGATGACTTAACTACTCCTATTAAACAACTAATCTAAATACCTGATCGATGTATTTTATACGTCGATTTTATATGCTTCTATGACTTAAATTATGCTATTTCACGAGGCTTTTGGCTACTAATATATGTTTTCGGTGAGTTTTGTAAGTTTCAGGGTTATTTGTGAAAATATGCGAAACTCCAGGGTTTTAAGTGCAAATTTCAAGAAGGGCCAAAAAGGAAAAATGAAGAAAGAATGAAGTCTGTCAACACTGGACACCTTGCGGACGCAAGGTGCCTCAGACCTTGCGACCGCAAGGTAGGCAGTACGGGTCACAAAGTCAGAAACCAAGAATTCCAAAGGCCGGATAAACTGGAGACTTTGCGGACGCAAGGTACCCAACACCTTGCGACCGCAAGGTGGTCAGAATGCTTGATTTTCGGATTTTCACATGGTCATTCGATTGGATTACAACTCCCGAGTATATATAAAAGTCAGATGCCGAGCAAAAAAAGGGAGAGGATGGCTGGAAGCTCTCTTTGGTAGATTTTAGGTAGTTTTTAGATTGTATAACATAGTTAGATTTTGTAATTTCAAGTATTGAAGATCAAATCATGTATCCGATCATCTCCATGTGCTGTTCATTGTCTATGATGAACTAAATCATCCATAATCTAGGAGGTAGGAGGTAACTTGTATCAAATTTATGTTTTGATTCTTATATATGTTCATTCAATGCTTGTTGATTGTGTTGTTTATCAATCCCTATATTATTTTGCTTTGAACAAACGAATGTAATCGTAAATAATAAAGGCCTAGAGGTGCGGATAACTGCATGACCAATGTGCATATGTCGTACACTGGCTCACCAACACAATAAATTGGACCTATCGATGCACGAGAGTGATAAGTTAGGACCAGGTTCTTACATGATCTAGGTGACAGATAGATCATAAATCTAGGTGACAGCTAGATTGACAGTTCTTGTGCTTAGGATATAGAATGGATGAATTTTGCGGGGATGGAGGCTGAACCAATTGTTCAACAGACTATATCTATCTTTAGTGAACGAACCCAAGACAGTGAATGATATTATTATGAATTGAACATAAAAGAGATACAAGTGAAACCCATAATCCTAGATTGCCACCCACCATAAGATCTTCCTATCTGTTATTACTGTCTAATTAGTTAAACATCTAAATATAAATAGTAGATTAGAGTAGAATTAAATATAAAAACCCCCTTTAGATTAATAATTTGCTATCAATAAATTGCACTGTTCGTGATCACTTGTCTCCGTGGGTTCGACCCTTGCTTCCAATACTATTCTATAATAGTCTTGTCCACTTGCAAGGAAAAAGATTAATTAAAACATCGATCAATACCTAATACATTTCTAAAGAAAAAAAATGTTACAAGGAGATGTCTATGAAGACCATGGACCCAGATCCGTCTAACCGGTTGGCAAATGGAATATAGGTCCAGATCAAGGAGCTCAATGTCGAAAGAGACAGCCAAACGGAATCTCTACATTGTGAAAAATGTAGATGTGTGATCCAGTTGCTTGCTCTTCCTTCTCCCTTCAGCTAGCTCTATAACCCAGATGATCTTCACGAGCAGGCAGGACTACCTTTAGAAAGTCCGCTGCTGTGATTTGTGCTGATCTCTAGGGAGAATCATGTCAGCACGAGAAAATGTAGAAAGTCTACATTGCTAAAAAGGGTAGGCTGACATGAGCATGATCGTGGAGTTCAGGGAGAGGCATGCTAAAAGGTTGTTGAGGAAAATCTTCATACAAGAGGAATCCTCGAAACAAACCAAACAACTTTTGGGGAATAGAAAGAATAATTCCAAGTTGTTGAGAGAGAGGTTTGATCTATCGCTAAGAATTCTCCTAAGTAACATTTTGGAAGAAATGGATTTTGTATCAGCATCTATCATAGTGTTTGGAGATAGTTTGCAAGTGATAGAGAGGAAGGATGGAAGTTTCTATTTATACTTGCTGAGGTAAGACTAAGGACCGATTATAAAGGTGAACTAATAAGGTGAATGGTCCTTTCATCTACCCACTGTAAAGTCATAAAGACTTGTGTGAGAGATGAGTCAATTCCTAGATATCCGGTGAATTGTTCTCCTTGGAAAGCCCAAAAGAAAATTGAAAAGACAACTCGGCTTTCTTGAGAAGATAAAAAGGTTTGTAATTTGTCAAAACAACTTTTCAGTAAGATTTGACAAAACAACTTTTCATAAACAGTTTTGAAGAAATCGTTTTTCCTTTTAAAACATTTTGTTTACCTTTACTGAGAATCTAAGGAATTTGTCATTATGCTTTAAGAAGTAATCAATTTTGAAAAGCTTAGCCTCAACCTTTGTAGAAATTACAAAGATACCCATGCATGTTGCACATTGTCTACTAAGGTGTAAACTCCTATAAGTCAGCACACCGAACTGAGCTTATGAAGTTCATTGCATCAAGAAAGATCAACGAAGAAGGAGAATTGATGTTGCAAATACACAACAGATCAAAGATAACTTTGAATAAAAGACATCACTTTAGATTGGTAATGTATATCATACTTAAAGGAAGAAAAGGAATCACAGAACATAGTATGATAAACAATTACTCAAGTATTTATATTTGCAGAGAAAAACAGAGATGAACAGAGCATACAAATATAAACAATGTGCAGTGAAGATTTATTCTTGAAAATCAGAGAGTAGGAAAGATGAAACAGATATTAGTCATAAATCAAAGTACCCATTAAGAAGAAGAGTTGATTGTGACAAAAGAGTAGAGATTGCAATTCAGTCAGGTAGAGAGATAATCAAAGGTAGCTAGATGATCTTGAGAAAATATGTATTCCTGAATGAAAATCAAGAAGATCATCAGTAACACTTTGTGAGCTTTAGGAAGCTCCAGAGACAATAAAAAAGATACAGGAATAAGTATTTCAATAAGATCAGAAAGAAGAGGAACGAAAGAACATGATCTTGAATAACTTAATCCTCCTGGGTCTCAGTGCATAGAGAATAAGGAGCACCAGACTTAGAATGTACCTTTATTGACAGTCACGATCAGATCAATGTAGACGTCTTCCCAAATGAGCCTTTAGGAATCTGAACTATTGTGTCTGTAGTAGATGTTACTTAAGGAATGATTTCATTTGCGACATTTTTAGAGAATTTTTGTTCAAATTTCTTAGTGGCTGACTACGGATATTACTTTGAAATATAGACTAAGTTCCCAAAAACTAAATATCATAAAACAAAGGGATCAATCAAAGTTTCATGATATAGAGTTTTTAACTCTTAATCTTTTTCATAAGATGAATCAAAAATCAGATAAAATTCTTTCACAGTAGTGTTGCAGAATTTTGACTAAGAAATTTTCTCTCATGAAGGTGTTAGATTGATAACAATCGTTAGCCTTATGTCAAGAGAATTTGAATGTCAAATTCCATTATTATGAAGCATCCATCGAAGTTTTTTATACATCTGAAAAAGAAATTATGCATAGTGCCAATGGATATATGTATATATCTGTCTTATGAATAAGTTCTTACAATCATCAAGGTGAAAGTATCTTTCTCAAATGATTTTTGAAAAACAAAGAGTATTTAGATATAAACTGGTTTTCAAAAAATTTCAATGAAATCCTTGTCAAAAGTTTCGAGAATTTTTTTTCGACATGCATTTGGAATGAGCTTTTGAGGATCAGACTCTCAGGTGGTTAGACCTGGCATAAAGCTTGAAGAGCTCTGCTCTAATACCAATTGTTGGTCTGCAATAAAGCTCAAATAGGCTAGAGGGGGGATGAATAGCCTATGATACCACATTAAAACTTTTCTTTTGGATATGCATGAAGTATAGGTTTTAGTGGCATAGACGGTAGACTTGTCGAGCATGTCTGCTGTCGGCTTAGAACAGAACAGAACAAAATAGAATACTTGCTCTTAGCAGAGTTGTGAACTCTGTTGGTGAACCGTCAGTAAAACAAAAGACTGTTTAGAAAGAGTTTAAGCAGCGGAAATATTTAGGCTTAGGTTTTAAGAAGTCTTAAGTAGATGTACACGATTAAATGATCAGAACAACAACATACTTAATCCTTCTTCCAAAATGCAGGTTTTAAGAAGTCATTGAAATATGGCTTTTCAAAAGATAAGTCAGTTTATTACAAGCACATAGAGAGATAAGGATTGGAAGATGAATAATTGAAAGAACATCTGAATTTATTCAAGGATAAATTACAGATTACATCAACCTAGACTCTTTATGAAAATTTATGTTCTCATCTTCATCAATCCCCAAATCTTGTACTTAATTGTTTATAGACAAACTCTTAAGTACAAAGGACAATAGGAGACGGGATGAGAAACAGTGATGAGAAGACACTATGGTTATTCGTTCAGATAATAAATATCTGAACGAATGAGTGCAAAGCACTCGACCCCCTAAGATGATTGATTATTACATAATCAACAACATTTGTATCAAAATACAAAGCAGTTTGGACCTTCCATCAAGGTCCACCATTTGGCCCCCGCACCATGGACGAGACTCATCTCACGAACACGACCAAGGCCGTGTTCAAATTTATTTGTGCACTTCTTATGCCTTCCAGCCACTAGCACACGGTGTCTTGGCATAAGGCCATTTTGATCTACACCATTTTGTACGGTGGGTCTGTTGATGTGGCCAAATTTAGACCCTTATTAGAGGTACGACTAACCCGGGATTCGTTTTCCCGAGTTTGATTACTAGGCTGTAGTGAGAGTGAGTTCGTTTGGACTCTCAGTCGGAGATGAGTTCCTTGGAGGCTATCTCCAATAAGCAGGAGGAGATTCTGTTAGAGCATGAGATGATTAGTCAGTAGTTGTCGCAAATGCGTGCCGACCAGACTAATTTCTTTGGTTGGGTTAACCAGGTGGGGCAAAATATCTCCACATATTATGGGATGCCACCTGGAACGATCCCCGAGTTTCATCCTCCTTTGTTATTCCTGACTCACCATGAGTCGATGCCCAAATTTCTTCCTCTTTCGTTAGGCGGGCCACCTATTTCTTTTTGCTATTTTTCCTCCATCAACCCTCTCATAGGATATTCCTCAATTTTGAGGACAAAATAAAGTTTAAGTTTGGGGGGGGGGATTCTAAGCCCAGTTCCTTTGCAGGTCCTAGCCTAAGGAAGAGTGGAGTTGGGCCACGTTTTTTAGGGTGAGGGAAAATTTTTGTCCCTATATTGTCTCTTCTCCTCACTCTATTTTCTTGATTTTTATATTTTCTTATTTTAGGAGATGTTGTCTTAACCAGAATACTATAATAATTGGTTCCTTCGGGGACCCATCAAAAGAGTCATCGTCATCGCCCATCTCCATTTTCTTTATTTAAAAATTTTCAAAAATTTTCAAAAATAAAAAATGTTTTAATTCAAAATTTTGATTCTCGTGTCCTGGTGTGGTCATTTCGGTCGATGAGGAGTTAATGCAATGAACCACATAACTTTTTGTTGTTTCTCATTGTATCTTGATTTGCATTTGTTCATTCATTACATTAGGTTCTATACTTAATGGCTAATTGGGATGCGTACCAGTTATCGTGGCAACTGTGTATAGAACTTTGCCTTAGAATAGTTTTTCTAGACTTCACAGGTTCAGTGGAAAACTTCGGCTGAAGGCTTCACCGGAAGACTTCAAGCAGCCTCCAGCGGCAGACCTTGTCTGCACTCGGACAGCATGACGTGTCCAAGACTTCTAGACTTCAAAGCTTAAATGGATTATTTAATTCAAGCCTAAATCAATTTGAATTTGAATTAAATCATCTCCAAATCAGCGATGACCTCTCAGATACGTCCCTCCAGCTTTTCCGAAAAAGCATGAAGACTTTCGTCTCCTGAAAAGTGACAGAGCAGGTGCACAGACTGACACATACAGACTGTACCAACTACGGCAAATCTACAAAATTTGATTGTCGCTCACCTGCTAGTTGCTGCAACAACTCTTCACCATTCCCTGCTCAGTAGCAGTTGAAGAATAAGTCAACAAACAGCTCCAGGCATTTAATGCATTCAACCTAATAGAGCTGTTACTCACTTCGTCTTCTCCAACGATCTCAAGAATGCCTAAGCTATAAATACTGCCATTAAAGACTGAAGAAAACAATGCTCTGAATCTTCACAACAACATCAAGCTTTATATACTCAGTGCATTCAAGAGATCATTAACTGATCAACGAAGTCCTCAACAACAACAAGAAGATCTGTATCAACCATTAATCTTTTACTTCTTATTGTTTTTCCTTCTACTATTCTTCTGCACGTTGAATATTCTGCTTTGTCCAGATATTCAATACCCCCACCCCCAAATACAAGTCAAATATTTTGTACACGATGCATTGGACATTTCTGTAATATAACTAGTGGAAAATATAGTGCACATTTAAATCCAAGGTTGACTGCCTTGGTGGTGGACGTAGCACTCTTTATATTGCGAACCATCTCAAAATACTTGTGTTCTTTACTTACTACTTTATATTGTTTTCATATCTGTTAACTTATTCCTTTAGCAGCAAACTTGAGTAACCAGCTAAGTCTACCGGTAGTGCTTCACCAGCAGACTTGGTCTGTCTTCCTTGCAAGACTTTCGCTACTTCAATCTTTTCAATAGATTGCAAGTGCTTGTTTTAGGAATCATTACGAAAATTTTTAAGTGTTTAATAAGCTATTCAACCCCCCTTCTAGCTTATTATTGTGCCCTTTGGGACTAACAATTGGTATCAGAGCTCAACTCTTCGAAAACTAGTTTTTCCAAGATTAAACTTTTGAGAGACACGATCCAATGGCACAAACACACTACATGCTACCTACATCAAATGCGAACCACGTCTCAATATTGGACGAAGGCCATTTCGATGTATGGAAGGATAAGATAATGTGTTTTATGAATTCTATTGACAACAGGTTATGGAAGTGCGTACTAGTAGGACGTCACGTACCAATGAAGGCAAATCTTTTGGCAAATATTGCTGGTAATCCTGCTAAAGTACCAAAAGAAGAATCAGAATGGACTGAGGACAAAAGAAAGCTAGTGGAGCTGGACAGTAAAACTATCAACATCATAACAAGCTCACTAGACACCAGTACTTACCAATAAGTGATCCGGTGTACTACTGCCAAAGAAATGTGGGAAGCTCTTTTTGAATACTTGGAAGGAGACCAAGATACAAGAGACAACATGAAGTACACATTCATCCAACAATTTGATTCATTCAAAAAGGATCCCAAGGAAACCTTGAGACAAGCATATGATCGCTTCAGCGAGGTAATAAATAATTGTTTTTTTCTTGGTAAAACTTATGACAAGAAAGAAATGAACACGAGATTTGTAGGCTCTCTAGGTAGTCTATGGCATGTTAAGACTACCGCCATGAAAGAATCCAAGAACTTAAATGAAATGACTCTCCGTAGTCTTTACGCAAGTTTAAAGGTTTACGAGCTCGAAGTTAATCAAGCTCTAGAGCATGACAAGCAGTTCAAAACCTTGTCCTTGCTAGCCATGGTACAAGAAGAAACCCCAGTTGAAAACAAATCTTCTACTTCCTCCAGCGAAAACGATTTTCTTTATGATGAACAATTCGTTATGTTCGTAAAACGTTTTAAAAAATTTGCAAAATATGGAAGGAAGGACGCACACCAGCAACCTTTTAGAAAATCTGCTGAAAGCCCATCTAACAATGAGCTAGTGTGTTATAACTGTATAAAACCTGGTCATTTTGCATCTAAATGTCCAAAGCCAAAATTTGAAGCATACCGAAAGCCTCCTTATAAGAAATTTCAAAAAAAAGAAAGGTATACTGACTGAAGACATTGAAGAGAAACATGTTGCTACATGGTTTGAGATAGATTTAGAAGAGGATGAGGACGATTGTGAGCAAGCCAATATATGTTTAATAGCTCATGAATCAAGTCCCACCTATGACTCTGAACATGAAGTCAAAATCTTACCTAGTCCCTTCGTAAAAGGTGAGATCAACTGTGAAAACTTCAGTAAGGAAGAACTGCTCAAGGATAATCAAGAAATGCTTGAGGAGTTCAACTCTTTCAGAGTAGCCTATGTAAAACTCGCAAAGAACTTTGAAAAGCTTGCTGCTGAGATATCTGTGCTGGCAGCTGAGATTCAACCTCTCAATAGCTGTCAACAAGAGAGTATCAAGCTAAAAGGAGAAAATAAATTTCTTTGTGACAAAGTTGATTGCCTAACTGAGCACATCAAAGGGCTAGACCTTGAGAAAATTGACTTGCAAAAGACAATTGACTCCTGGAATAGCTCCAAGGAAACCTTCGAGGGAATCCTCTCTAGCCAAAAGCCAAGTGGAGATAAATCAAGCTTAGGCTATAATGATGAGCCCAGCATTGCATGCTCTTCTGTCACAGAGAAAGATGAATCTTCCACGACTGTTGATGATACTTCATTCTCCAAACAGACCTTCGGGAACAAGGGTAAACATGGACTTGGCTATACAAGTGTACCATATGTTTACCCCAGGGCTTACAAGGGGAAAGCCAAAGAGACTGTCTCTAATAAGAAGCTTGTAAAAGGAACTGTAGAGAAATCAAAGTCTACCGACAACAGCTGTGCTAAAGCAAAGTTTGCTGGCCGTAGACCTACGTAATCTCTACTGGTACCTGTCAAGTTTGTCTATGAAATGGCTAAGGCACCCAAGTTAATTGATAATAAACTTAAAGGAATTCTGTCAAATCCTCCTAAAACAGTTAACAACAAACCAGCCAAGGCTAAGTCTGCTGGTAACAAATCAAGGAAGATTCAACATAAACCAATTAAGCCAACTGTCAACAAGCTAGCTGAACCCAAGACTGTTGTTGGGAAGAAGGGAAGTTACAAGCACACTACAATTAAAGCTACTCAATGTCCTCCATGGAACTTTCATCTATGTCATTCTTGCAACTGCTTAGGCCATCTGGCCCCAGAATGTCTGCTAAGGTTCACACCAAAATCTGAGAGACCTAGTTCTCTCAAGGTTAGGTAGGTATGGGTCCCAAAAGGTTGCTAATCCTCAAGACCCAAAAGAAAATAAAGGGGACCTTGTTCCTTTGACTTTTTCAGGTCTGCTTCATGGCTATAGATTCAGATGATAAGGACATCTGGTACCCTGATAGTGGCTGTTCAAGGCACATGACAGGGAACAGAAGTCTACTCTCAGATATAGCTGAAGCTAAAGGTCCTACGGTGATTTTCGGCGACAATGCAAGAGGCAAAACAATTGGGTATGACTCAATCACTAGAGGAAGTCTCCACATCAACAAAGTTTCTCTAGTGAATGGCTTAAAGCATAATCTTTTGAGCATATCTCAATTCTGCGACAAAGGTCTTATCTGTCAATTCTCCTCCAACCAATATATCATCAAAGATTGTGAATCCTGCTCAACATTACTGGCCGACAATAGACAAGGAAACGTCTATGTCGTGGACTTAAACTTTCTAGGGAAATCCTCCAGCCTTTGCCTAGTTGCGAATAACATTCGTGACAACAGTTGGCTTTGGCACAAGAGTCTCAGTCACCTTAACTTCAAGTACCTCTCCAAGCTCTCCAAAGATGGGCTTGTCAAAGGTTTACCTATGGTGTCTGCCGACCACGACAGAAGTTGCAAGGCTTGCCAGTTAGGAAAACTCTCCAAGTCTTCCTTCAAGAGCAAGTTAGTCATGTCAACTTCCAGACCTCTTCAACTTCTGCACATGGATCTCTTTGGACCAATCACTACAGTCAGTATCTCCGGAGACAAGTATACACTTGTAGTAGTTGATGACTACTCTAGGTTCACCTGGTTCGAAACAATGACCTCAAAGGATGAGACATATGATCTAGTCACCGCTCTTTTCAGAAGACTTCAAACCCAAAAGCTTTAAGACATATGTGACATCAGATCAGACAACGGCACTGAATTCAAGAACAACGGTGTTGAAAGATACTGTGATGACCACGGGATCGGCCACAACTTCTCTGGTGTCGGAACTCCTCAAAAAAACGGTGTAGTTGAACAGAAGAACAGAACACTCATTGAAGCAGCAAGAACTATGCTGGCAGAAGCTAGACTTCCGAAATACTTCTGGGCAGAAGCTATCAATTCTACATGTTTTACCCAGAATCGATCCCTGGTAAACAAATTTCATAATAAAACTCCATATGAAATATCGAGAGGAAGAGCTCCAAATATAGGATTTTTCAAAATCTTCGGCTGTAAATGTTTTATTCTATATAATGGAAAAGAATATAGAGGTAAATTTGATTCAAAATCAGACGAAGGAATTTTTCTGGGATATTCCAATCATTTAAAAGCATTTCACATATTTAACTAAACTTCATTGAAAATCTTAGAATCTGTGCATGTTACTTTTGATAAATATGATTTATTAGAGCCACGAGTGGCTCCAAATGTTGCTGATGATTCTGATGATGTTGAGACAGGTACAAATAGAGCTTCTATTTCTACTTCACCTCATAATCCTCCAACTGCAGACTCTTCTAGTTCTGTTAACCCAACACCAGCAGACTTCAACTCTGCTGGTACCTGTTCCAACCCTTCTGTTGACCCTGAACCCATCTCTTCTGTTCTACCTTAAACACCTTTACAGATCACTCACCCTTCTTGTTCACCAGAAAATGAAGGTATCAAAGATCCTACCTCTTCTGAACCTGATTTTGGTGAATCACCTTCTCTACCTTATCCAGATTCTCTAAGGGAAGAACTCACAAGAAGTGATCTTCCTCCAGCTGTTATTGAAACAAGAGATCACCCCATCTCATAAATCATTAGTGATCTCAACTCAGGAGTTCGTACGAGAAGTAATATTCGAAATGAGACTATGTTTGCCTTCGCATTCGTGTCTGAAATCGAGCCAAAGAAGATTGATGAAGCTATCGAAGACCATTACTGGATTGAAAGATGCAAAGTGTAGAGCTTAGTTCAAAGACCTTCTGGCCATCCAGTCATGGGCACCTAGTGGGTATTCAGAAACAAGAGAGATGAAGATGGAAATGTGACTAGAAACAAAGCTAGACTAGTTGCTCAAGGCTACCGACAGGAAGAAGGAATTGACTTCGATGAAACATTTGCTCCTGTTGCCACATTAGAGGCAATCAGACTCTTTCTAGCCTATGTTTCGTTCATGGACTTCAAAGTATATCAGATGGATGTGAAGAGTGCATTTCTCAATAGTGATCTTCAAGAAACGGTATACGTTGAACAACCTCCAAGTTTTGTCTTCCAAGACAAACAGGATCAAGTGTACCGACTCAAGAAAGCATTCTATGGCCTCAAACAAGCTCCCAAAGCTTGGTACGAAACTCTATCCAAGTTTTTAATTAAACAAGGATTCGTGAGAGGAAGAATAGACACAACTCTGTTTATCCTCAAACACAAAGGTTATTCTCTTCTGGTACAAATCTACGTGGACGACATCATCTTTGGATCAACAAATCAAAGCATGTGTAAGAGATTCGAGAAGCTGATGCAAAGCAAGTTCGAGATGAGCATGATGGGAGAGCTTACCTACTTTCTAGGACTTCAGATTCAACAGACTTCAGACGGGATCTTCATCAGCCAAACCAAATATGCAAAGGAACTTATCAAGAAATTTGGTCTTGATTCAACTAAAGGATTCGAGACTCTAATGTCTACCGACTGCCATCTTGACAAAGATGAGAAAGGAAAGCAAGAGAACGTGACCAAATATCGAGGAATCATAGGTTCACTTCTTTACCTTACTGCTAGTAGACCTGATATAATGTTTGCTGTTTGTGTTTGTGCTAGATTTCAGGCAGGTCCAAAGGAATCACCTTTGCTTGCTGCTAAACGTATCATAAGATATGTTTCAACCACTACAAATCTGGGTATCTGGTATTCGAAAAGGAACAACTTCGATCTAGTTGGGTACTCAGATACAGACTATGCAGCCTGCAAAGTTAGCAGAAGAAGCACCAGTGAGACTTATCAATTTCTTGGAAATAGACTTGTCTCATGGTAATGCAAGAAGCAAGGATCAGTTGCAAACTCAACCACAGAGGCAGAATACATCGCTGCCAGCAGCTGTTGCTCTCAACTACTATAGATGAAGAAGTAACTAGTGGACTACAACATCAAGACTGCAAATTGTCCCATTATGAGTGACAACACTTCTGCAATATCAATCTCAAATAATCCAGTGATGTACTCAAAGACAAAGCACATTGATATCCGTTATCATTTCCTCAAATATCATGTGGAAAAAGGTAACATCAGCTTGGAATATGTTCCAACTAAACATCAATTGGCTGATATTCTCACCAAGCCACTGGATGCTACCAGGTTGGCTTATTTAAGGAGAAATCTTGGTATGATTGATCCTACAGCTTAAAGTTTATTTTTTAAGCTTTCTTTCATACCAGTAGACTTAGTTGCTACTAACTTTGTTCATGATATAGTTCAACCACTCTAAGACCAGGTTAGTATCTCAACTATTAGTCTATTAAAGGGTAAAAGATTTTCTAAAAAGGCAAAGGCGTTAAAAGTCACTTTTTGTTAATTACTTTGAAAATATCTTAAGTTACAGCCTAGTTGAAAGACACCTGTCACTCATCCAAGGCCTTTTTTACTAAAATAACTTTTCTTCTCCTTTAAATAGACTTTGAACCGCCCTTTTCAAACCTTTACGAACCCTCTCTCTCTCTCTCTCTCTCTCAAATTTTGTCTCTCTACTCAAACCCTTCTCTCTTCTCTGCAACTGCTTCCTCTCTCTTCGACTATTCTTTACTTCTTCTTCCTTACAGCAACAATGGTAAGCGTTTCATTACTCATCAGTTTACTATCTTTTGATTTATGCTTATTATTTGTTCTTCTGAGTCATATTTTTGAGGAATCCAAAAGGACGTTTTGCGTATCCTGACGGTTTCCGCCATTGTTGTTCATTTCAAAACCTTGAAACAAATAGTTTTCTCTGTACTTTTGATACTTATTTTTCTGTGAATCATCTGTTAATGTTTCTCTGTTTTTTAACTATTCAAACATTCAAGGGTTTCAATTTTTCTGTCTAAAAATTTATTTTGTTTCTTAAAAATGAAATCTTTGGTTGTTTGCTCTGTCTCGAGAAAAGCCCTAATTCCTGAAAATGATTTCTGTAGGTGAAATCATCTGCAAAGTCGAATACCGGCAAGAAGAAGGTGGTTGACCCGGAAAGCGTCATTCACCCCGACCCTTCCATCAACCTTCCTGGATTTCCTCTCCATCCAGCCCCTCATGACATTATTATGGAGCTGGACCCAAAAGTCTACCTGCCAGGGATGTGCATTGACTTGGAGACCGTTCGAACTTTTCTTGCCGGAGCTAAGATATGTGACGATATGAACGAGTCTGGGATACTCCTCATCTTCTGTCTTCACGACGAATACTACAGCAACTTCCTCACTGAGTAATTCTACCAGCGCATGGAGATAAATCCACACACATTCTGTAATCCGTGGATGGATTTGTGGACGTCCCTTCTCTCTCTCTGCCAGGGTTATATCAAAGGTCATCGGAGTTCACTATGACGGCGACACAGAGATTTCCATTGCTGAGGCTGAGCAAGCCTGGGAAGCAATGAGGGGAACCAACACTCCAAGGGAACCTCAAGGCAAAATGCTGAGGAACGTCTTTCCCTTGGACGTCTACTGTTCCAGTCATCTGGTGGACAAGTCTCTTCTGTTCAAGAATGGAGCCCATGACAACTTCACAGCTCAACAGCTCAACCTAACAAGCGCCATCTACCAGAGGACTCACCTCAACTACGGCGTCATCATCTTCAACGAGCTAAGCAACCACATTGCCAAAGTGAAGAACAGTCCATACTGCAAGAGGCCTTTTGTCAGGCTCATCAACTCCCTGCTAAGGGATACGCCAGAAATTAACTCTACTGTTACCAAAGATGAGCTCACAAAAGTGGTCAAGGAAAAGCAGATAACGGCTACCTTTTTCAACAAGTACATTGAGTACGCGAACAAGAGGCGGCAACAACATGGGCTGCCAAATATAGTTGCTGAAAAAGTAGCCGAGTCCACTCCTATGATGGTTACGCGGTTCGATATGGACACTTATGATGTAGCCAGGAGAGCTGCTCGTACAAGCAAGAAAGCCTCCAAGGAGCCAACCTCTGCCGTTGCCACAGACATCCTGCAAGCTGCCAAAAATTTAGTAGATGAGTCAGAGCAGATGTTGAAGCGAAGAAAAATTGCTCAAGCAAAGAAGGCGACTGGTTTCTCGCCAGATGAAGCTGAAGTCCTGGCTGACGTCTTTGTCAAGACCAAGGATGATACTGCCAACAAGGCTAGGCAGGAGGCAAAAGTAGATGAGCTTCAGGCCGAATGGATTCGCAAGGAACTGAAGGCTAGTAGACGTGCAAAGTCTATTGGTAGCTCCTCTGCCGCTGCTGGACAACCATTTTCTCCCCAGCCATCCAACCCTGAACTGACAACCTCCACTCCCCAGCCATCCCAAACCCTAAAACGAAAACCATCATCTAACCAACCCTCTCCTTCACCCAAGCCTAAACGTAGACGACTACGTAAAGGACTACCGACCAAGCCACCAGCAGATCCTATCAACTCTGCCGATGAAGCTACTAGATCTCCTGTCCAGTAGCTAAGGCAGCGAAGGGCGTTTGCTGGCACCTAACCTTCTACCCCTTCTCAACCCAATCCTACTGAGTCTTCTACTCAGATGGAATCAACCCCTCCGGAGGAGTCTATCCATCAGAAGGATCCAATAGCTTTTGAGGATTCTAACCCTCAGAAGGAGCCTACCAGATCACCCTCTCCAACCCCTCCTTCTCCCTTCAACTACTCACCAAACCCTTCTACCCCATCTTCACCCCCTCGTAATCCAACGAACCCAACTACACCATCCGAACGAAACTAGACCTCTCCCACCCAAATCAACCCTTCTCCACAATCAGACCCAAGCCAACCTATCCCCCTGATACTAACACCCTGGTATCTTCCTTCTGGTTCTCAACTGAACCCCTACTAACCCCTTCCAATGTCTGTGATCATTCGGACACAAATATTGAAATCCCTCAACCCCTTCTTCATCACCACCTCACTCAAATTCCTCTTCTACCCATACCTTTCCTACACTCGACTCTTCTTCCTCCAACTTAGCCACTCCACCTCTCCAGCAGCCCTTCCGCCCTATCACCTCTGCCGACGCCACCTCGTCTGCCGACATTGAGCACATTCACGTAGGTCTCGACCCTTCTCCATCCCAACCGGCCAACTCAGAAATCCTTAGCCGCTTGGACGCCATTTACAACAGACTGGGAGAACTTACCAGTATCTCCACAGCTGCTGCTGAGCTTGCAACTGCAACGTCCAAGACTGCCGACAGGAATGCCGCCATCCTTCGCCAATTTCAAGAGGATGTGTGGACAAAATTTGGAGAAATGCGGCACGAGTCTACAGACCTCAAAATCAACATGGAAGCTCAAAGCAACGAATGCATCAGACTCAGCTCAACTCTCTTCTATCAGTTCTTCCACAGCATCACTCTACACCTGGGTCACGGACGCCCTCATGTCTTAGAGCTCAACGATCTTGCTCTCAATTCTTCGCATGATCGAATCAATGCCGAGCGTGAACGTGATCTGGCCATCACGAAGGAGAGACAACTACGGTCTATGAACCGAACTCTGATGGAGGAGAACAACAGACTTTGTGAAGAACTCGACTACCGTTCTCGTTCCACCAAACAACCAACCTCTGCCGATGATGAATACACCAGAAGAGTTGAAGAACTCGAACGCCAACGCAGAGAAAGAGAAGCAGCTGACAGAGCAAACAAAGGAAAAGGAAAAAGGTTGTAGTAGCTCATATTTTTTCTATCCCTAATCCTTTGTACCTATCTTTTTTAAAAAAAAAACTCTGCACACATTAAACTTCTTGTTTGAAATATAGAAGTTCCTTCTTTTCAAAACCATCTGCTGTTTAAATTCTTGTTATTTAAATTCATATATCTGCTTAGAATTTAAACATCCTGTTTAAATTTATTTGAACTGTTTATTACTAATTCATGTGTTGTTCCTTCATCTCTTCTGTTTGTAAGCACTTAGATTAGCTGTTACACTTGAGGTGTTTTCTTTTTGATAGAGGCATGTCTGCCGTTATAAAGCTAAAATATTTTCTGACATGCTATTATCTATCCTAAAGTTTTCATAGCCCTCACTTGTAAGTAATGATGACCAGATGCAAATAGGAGGAGATTGTTGTTTCTCATTGTATCTTAATTTGTATTTGTTCATTCATTACATTAGGTTCTATACTTAGTGACTAATTGGGTTGCGTATCAGTTAGCGTGGCAACTGTGTATAGAACTTTGCCTTAGAAATCTAGACTTCACAGGTTCAGCGGAAGACTTCAGCTGAAGGCTTTACCGGAAGACTTCAGGCAGCCTTCAGCGGTAGACCTTGTCTGCACTCAGACAGCATGACGTGTCCAAGACTTCCAGTCTTCAAAGCTTAAGTGGATTATTTAATTCAAGCCTAAATCAGTTTGAATTTGAATTAAATCATCTCCAGATCAGCGATGACCTCTCAGACACATCTCTCCAGCTTTTCTGAAAAAGCATGAAGACTTTCGTCTCCTGAAAAGTGATAGAGCAGGTGCACAGACTGACATATACAGACTGTACCAACAACTGCAGGTCTACAAACTCTGATTGTCGCTCACCTGCTAGTTACTGCAACACCTCTTCACCATTCCCTGCTCAGTATCAGTTGAAGAAGAAGTCAACAAACAACTCCATGCATTTAATGCATTCAACCTAATAGAGTTGTTACTCACTTCGTCTTCTCCAACGATCTCAAGAATGCCCGAGCTATAAATACTGTCATGAAAGACTGAAGAAAACAATACTCTGAATCTTCATAACAACATCAAGCTTTATATACTCAATGCATTCAAGAGATCATTAACTGATCAACGAAGTCCTCAACAACAACAAGAAGATCTGCATCAACCATTAATCTTTTGCTTCTTATTGTTGTTCCTTCTACTAGTCTTCTGCACGTTGAATATTCTGTTTTGTCTAGATATTCAATACCTCCACCCCCAAACATAAGTCAAATATTTAGTACATGATCCATTGGACATTTATGTAATAGAACTAGTGGAAAATATAGTGCACATTTAAATCCAAGGTTGATTACCTTGGTGGTGGACGTAGCACTCTTTATAGTGCGAACCATCTCAAAATACATGTGTTCTTTACTTACTGCTTTACACTGTTTTCATACATGTTAACTTATTCCTTTAGCAACAAACTTGAGTAACCAGCTAAGTCTACTGGTAGTGCTTCACCAGCAGACTTAGTCTGTCTTCCTTGCAAGACTTCCGCTACTTCAATCTTTTCAATAGATTACAAGTGCTTGTTTTAGGAATCAATACGAAAAGTTTTAAGTGTTTAATAAGCTATTCAACCCCCCCCCCCCTTCTAGCTTATTATTGTGCCCTTTGGGACTAACACTTTTCCATAGATCAATCTGGAATTTACTTGATTCTGCAAAATTCTTGATTTTCTCCAAATCTTTGTACACTTACACCAGTCATGATTATGGATTGACTTGAATATTTTTACTAAGTTTATAGCACACATTTCATTTTAGCAACAAGATATGCACAAGAATATGATGAATAGCCATCCTAACATGATTGTTGCATTTAATTGTAACTTTGGGTCAATTGCATGATAGTTAGATCCCTTGGATTTTTCTTGCTAATATATCTCAAGCACACTTTTGAACTGTGTCTGCATGTTAGTCTTGATTGCCCCTACATCTTTTCTAGCGAATACTTATGTGAAATCCAGTGATGCTGAATCTTCAATTCTACAACCTTCATGATAGATATGATATTTATGTGTTTTACTTTCTTAAAAATTGCATGAGTATTTTGGCATTAAGATATGATATAGGCCATCTTTGGATCGTTTGAGCCTAAATATTTTCCGACCATACTAAAAATATCCCTAGTGTCCCCTTTGAGCTTTATTAAAAAAGAATGGAGTGTGCTAAGCACACATTGAACCCCTATACACTTAAGCCTACCCTTTTAGAGAGTAGGATGTGGGTGGGAAATTAATTTTATGGGACCAATTTTCAGTAAGAAAAGTTTTTCGAAGACTTCTTCTTCCCCGTCAAAATATCAACAACAAAAAAAAGAAATAATTCGACGAAAAATAAAACGGAAGAAAAATATTGCAAGAAGATTCAAATGAAAGCATAGCTTCCATTAGAAAAATATGATAGAAAAGTTCTTCTGAAAATAGAACACTAGTTATTTTTAGCTTGATATATTGTACAAAACAAGTTTGGGGGAAAAGTCCCCACTTGTGGTCTTTGCAGGTTCTAGCCTAATTGGGAAAAACTTCCTTTTGCTTGGAAGTATTTGGGATAAAGGGTAGTCTTGCTCTCTCACTTTGTATTCTATTCCCTTTCCATCATATCCCCCAACACCAAGGCCTTACATTACAAGCTATTAAAGACCTATTGATCTTCTTGCCAATGCTTGTGTTTGTTGATTTGATGGTAATGCATGTAAATTGATCCCCACTTCATATACTCATACTATTCGCAAGCTCATTGTGTTAGCATAATCTTAGCTATTGCAAGTAACTAGGGTATGAAAGCATTGTATGTCATACATAGGAAGTGCATGGGATGGATGTATAAATATTTGAAATCCTTGGTGTTCTATCTTTCTGTGATAGACCGAGTTTGGATGGTAGATCACATGCTCTATGTTGCATTAGTTTTATTAAAAATCATGATTTTTAGGATGAATGATGTGCTTTGCTAAGTAAAATTGTTTAAGTTAAGATATTCTCTATGACTGGTTATCACACACACACGGAGAAATTAAGACTGGCAGCAGTTTGAGTATAAGTCAGTTTGTTCTGTGAATTAGTCTGCACATATGTGGTGAGCATCTTTCTGAGACAACTGTGATATGCCATGCCTTAGCGACTTGAGATTGAAGCCAAAAATATTTTTACTTGCTTTTGTATTTATCTGCATAGTCGAGTCGCTCGTGAGAGTCTCCTTAAGTTTGTGGGTTTCTAGAGGAGTGTAAATAGTGTCACCCTCCAAAAAGATTTTGTTTATTTCTTTAGCTTTTGTATTTATAAGTATTGTTTACTCGTGGACGAGCAAAGTCTAAGTTTGGTGATATTTGATAGACGTATTTTATACGTCTTTATCGGGTACTTTTATGACTTAGAAATAGCAATTCCACGAGGTTTTGGCTACTAATATGTGTTTTTGAGCTATATTGTGAGTTTCATGGTTTTAGGTGAACTTATGAGATTTATAGAGCTTTTATTGAAGATTTCAAAGAAGGGTGCAAAGTGCAACATTTGAAAAGATGCAAAAGAAGACATCTAGACACCTTGCAGCCGCATGCGTCCAAGGCCTTGCCCTCGCAAGGTATCCAGTAAGCAGCTTAGCCCGTTCAAGACCCTTCCGGACGCAAGGCATTCACACCTTGTGGCCGCAAGGTCCCAAGAAACCGCCTTTACGGGTGTTTCACCTAGATTGAACCTCCTATTCCCCTAAAACACCTTGGTATATATATAGAAGACTGTAGCCAAAGCCAAAGGACGGTCAGAAATTCTTAAGGAACGGTTCTAACACCGATTTTAGTTTCTATTACTTAGTTTAGCGATTCTAATTATAGTTTTGAAGATCGATTCATGTATTCCTTCATCCCGCTGTTTGGTTCATCGTCAAGGATGAACTAACCGTCCATTAATCTAGGAATTAGGAGGTAACTTGTATCGAATATATTGCTTAATATATTTTTATTCATTCAATTCTTGTTGATTGTGATGTTTAACAACCTCTTTACTGTCTAGCTTTGACCAAATGAATGAAATCGCAAGTAGTAAAGGCCTAAAGGTGCGGATAGCTGTACGGCCAAATGCATATGTCATACACTGGTTCACCATCATGATAAATTGACCTTATCGATGCACGAGAGTGGTAAGTTAGGGTCAGGTTCATATATATGACATAAGTGATAGATATGATCTATATGTTCTTGTTCTTAGGATATAGATTGGATGAATTATTTAGGATGGAGATTGAATTATAATTTGACAATCTATATCTATCTTTTGTGAACGAACTCAAGTTATTGAATGATACTTTATTTAAAAAGCAATAGAGTAGATGCAAGTGAAACCTCAATCCTAGATTTACCTCCTTCATACAGATCTTTATAACTGTGATTGCTGCTTAGTTAAATAAATTTCCTGTTTTAGTATAATAAAATTAGATTAAATAAAATAAATAAAAACCCCCCCTTAATTTAAATTGCTACCGATATACCTGCCATTAGTATTCTTCTTGTCTTTGTGGTTCGACCTTTTCTTCCCAAGCTATTCTACAATAGTCTTGTGCACTTGCAAGGAATTAATTAAAATAAGACACGATCAGTAATCATTACCATTATAAACTACGAAGCATTTGCAACCAAAGATTTTGAAAGATCCAATATTTAGGGCTTTACCTCTCCAAAGTTCATATGGTGTTTTACCATGAAATTTGTTGATCAGGGATCTGTTCTGAGTGAAGCAGGCTATATTGACAGTTTCTTCCCAAAAGTGCTTGGGCAGCTTTGCTTCAGCGAGCATAGACTTAGCAGCTTCGATAAGTGTTCTGTTTTTCCTCTCTGCTACACCGTTTTGATGTGGAGTTCTAACAGTAAAGAAGTTGTGATCAATGCCATGATCATCACAATACTTTGCTATTCCATTATTGGTGAATTCAGTTCCATTGTCTGATCGAACATCACTGATTTCATCGAGCTTTTGTGTCTGTAGTCTTCTGAATAAAGTTGTGAGGATGACATATGTGTGATCTTTAGAAGACATCATCTATGTCCAAGTATATCTTGTATAATCGTCTACTACGACTAGAGTGTATCTGTGACCACCATAGCTAATAGTAGTCACATGCCCGAAGAGATCCATGTGAAGAAGTTGCAAAAGTCTAGTTGTTGTGAGTCCTGATTTGCTCTTGAAGGAAGCTTTTGAAAGCTTTCCTAGCTGAGAAGCTTTGCATACATGATCATGATCGGTAGAAACCTTTGGCATTCCTCTCACCAACCCTTCTTTGGAAAGCTTTGATAAGTATTTGAAGTTCAGATGGCTGAGACGCTTGTGCCACAACCAGCTTTTATCTTGAGCAGAGTTTGCCACAAGACATAGATTAGCAGCCTTTCCATAGGCATTCAAATCTATCACATATATATTTCCTTGTCTAGATATATCCAGTTACTAGAGTTGAGCATGATACTGGATCCTTCAAATCGCATCTGTTAGAAGAAAATTGGCATACGAGACCTTTGTCGCAGAATTGAGAGATGCTTAAAAGATTGTGCTTCAAGCCTTCTACTAGAGAAACCTTCCCTATAGAGAGATTTCCACGAATGATGGATCTGTATCCAATGGTTCTTCCTTTAGCATTGTCACCAAAGACAACTGAAGGACCTTCTGCTTTAGTAATATTTGAAAGAAGACGTGAATCTCCGGTCTTGTGTCTTGAGCAACCACTATCCAGATACCATACGACTTTCTTTTCTGAGCTTGTAGCGACCATGAAACATATCTAAAATTGAGAGATGAGAAGATCATGGTCCCCTTTATTTTTCTTTTGGGTCCAAAGGGTTAGCAATTTTTAGGAACCCATATTTGCCTGACTTTTGCCAGTAGGGTTTATAATGGATTTTAGCAGACATTCATGGACCACATGGCCTAAACATTTACAAAAAGTACATCGATGGAAATTACAAATGTCATGTTGAAAGAGCTAGTTTTTGGTAGACTTTTGAGCATTCTTTCTCTTGGCAGTAGCCATAGACTCAGCAGACTTGTTGACAACAGGTTTAGAAGGTTATGTATGAGTTTTCTTAGGTCGGTATTCAGCAGTTCTTGCCTTAGCAGATATGTTGTTAGCAGACATAGACACCTCATACATTTTGCCTTTAAGCTTAGTGTCAGCAGTCTTGGGAGCAGCAGCACCATCTGTGGTGTTTTTGATGAATCTGATAGGCTTGGGCAGATTCTTTGTGTTCCTAGAAACAGTAGTCTTTGCTTTAGCAGAGTTGCTGGTAGGAAGATCTTTTGAGTATGCACAACCCTTAGCAGACTTTTCACCAGCAGATGATTGTTTTGCTTTAGACGCATTGATGGACTTAATAGTCTGAGTCTTAGGATATTTATAATGAATAGCAGCGTAACCAACTCCTTGTCTACCCTTGTTGTTAAACTGCTGATGATATATAGGATCAGCACCAGTTCGCAAACACAAGTCTTCTGTTTTTTGTTCAGAGGATGTGCCAGAAGTGTTCTTAGAGAAACCTAACCCAGTTTTTTCTGCAGTGGGCTTCTGGTCTCCAAGGATTTGGTCAAAAATAACCTTTGAGTTATTCCATGAGTCAATGGTTTTCTGTAACTCATCTTTCTCAGCAGATAGCTCTTTGGCATGACCAATGAGGCAAGCAACCTTTTCATTGAGAAACTTGTTCTCTTCTTTTAACTTGATATTTGCCTGCTGGACTCAATTAAGAGTTTTTAACTCGGCTTCTAGCAAGGATTTCTCAGTTCCCAGCTTCTCATGGCTTTTAGCTAACTTTACATAAGCCTTTCTAAATTTATTGAATTTCTTTAGTATATCCTGAGCATCCTTGAGGATTTCTTCTTTAGAGAGCTCATCGGTAGGTTGTTCTATGTTAGCTTGAAAAGGAGAATATTTGATTTCACTATTTGAGTCATATGTGAGAGGTAACTCTAGAGCAACGAGGCAGATATGTGCCTGCTCAGGTGAGTCATCACTATCATCCTCATTAGAATCTGTTTCAATGTGACGACCCGACCCGGATCCCAAGACGAAATCCCAAGGTCGTGCCGCCGGAAAGCAAATAACAACAATCAAGTAACAAATAATGGGTAGGACCATAACGGCGATACACCGACAACTCAAAAAACACATGCGGAAGCGAAATAAAATAAAACAGTGGCGCCCGAGCTAACAAGCTCAAACTAAAAACAACCAAAGAGATAATTAATCTCTCGGTCCAAAAATTCGATTCGCGTGCCGCAACATTGGGCACGTAGGACAAACTCCCTGTTATGCAATTCAATAATAAGCATAATATAAACCAAGTCATCGGCGAAATTACGGCCGGAACCCAACATTACACTAAGTCTAAGACTCTAGTCTAACAACTCAACGGCTAAAAACACGCCGGAGAACAAACATAATACTTTATCTAGCAATGTAGCATGCTAAACATGATCACCAATTAACCAAGCACGACTAAAACCCGTCGGCTACCAACAACATAAGTACCAATAATTATAGTACTAACAATAACAAAACATATGGGAGTATAACTACCAATATACATCTAGCACGACTTCTACTGGTCGGCTACCAAAAGAATAAGCTAACAACATAATTACAACATTACAAACACATACAGGTTTGCTACCCAAATCATGAAGTTTATATAACTTCATCTTCCCAACGACCTCACCAAAAACAAAACAAACATCTAAGTAGCAACCTTGCCAAAAGAATCTTTGTCAACGCAATCTTCTGATTTACTTGGATCCGCACGCTCGGCTCGGATCTAGGGAAAACAACCAACAAATAAAAGTAAGTCACAAAGACTTAGTAAGTTACTAACCATAACTTCCTACCATGGCATAATGCTCAATCATAAAATACATCATGCTATCGTCATGAAATAACCTTATACAAATTCATGTTATGGCATCTATGCTCAACATTAACAAAACATGTTATCATTGTAGTATAACATCTCACTAACATCCATGTCAAGGCATTTATATGCTTAACGATCATAATTCTTGTTATTGATATAACATAGCCTTCCGATGATTTACATGTCAAGGCATATAAACTTAACAACAATAATTCACTTTTAACATAATGCCATATCCGAATAATATTCATGATAAAGCATATTAACATAACAACAGTAATTCATGTTATTGTTATAACATAGCCTTCCCATAATATTCATGTCAAGGCATATAAACTTAACAATAATGATTTATACCTTTGGCATAAAACCACATTCCAATAATACTCATGTGATAGCATACATGCTTAACAACATTAATCAATATGTTATCTATTAAGTATAACATGTAAGAAACCAAAACAAACATCATATCATATCCAATTCACCAAGCACGTTATTCACTTAAGCACTTGTGAAACAATTCATATATAAGGGATATGATACCATTACCCAAATTCCTCCGCGCGTGTCGCTCCCGCAAAAACACGTGCAAAACCCTTTATGTGCCCTCGATATCCCTCTCGTAGATATCGACGTCCCCCGAGACGCCTCCGCCGAGTTCCATAGTTATCAAAGTCATGTGTATTACTACAACTAAGATAAACTACTTCCCCACCGTGGCCATCGATGGAGGGTGTGTGCAAACCCGCACGGCGATCCATCGCGATCACGAATCTCACAATTCGTGAAGACGATGTATCGTCCCACCAAAACTCAACCAAACCGACTCCAGCTGGACTCAAAACCCAAGCACAAGTAATATATACTCATATGCTCAAAACAAGTAGGTAAACACTCTACTATCAAACTAGTCATGCAATTCATCCACAACTAGCATAAACATCACAACCGAGAATCATATAAGTTCTCATAATCAAGTGTGCTTCACACACCTTAAACTTCTTGGAGGCTCGACCTCCATGAATTCTACCCAAAATTCCGTAGGACTTAATATTATAGTTCCTAGGATTCATACTAACCCAAAGGTTAACTCCGTTGAGTTCAATCTAAGTTTTCCGAAAATTCAAGGACTAGAAGCTTAGGCTTCATCATCCCCCTATATTCATAACTATCACCCGAAACCATAATCCCAATGTTCAATATACTCATATAAACCCAACAAATTACTTAACAAAGCAACTTAGAACAAATTAATCATCTTGTGCATAATTTCATCTAAGTCATCATACCAATCATAACCTTCAAATCATGATTAAAATTTACAACATGGTTTAATATAATCTCTTAAACATGTGTAATTCAATAACTAGGCTTACAATCATGTTTAACAAGCCGAAACACAATTTGGGGAAAATCCCCTTCCAAGCATCTTTGTCATTCAAGCTCAATACACATAATCAATTCATATAGCAAAGTTTAATATACTCTATTAAGCATATAAAACATATTAATCAAGCTCACATCATCCATTTGCAAGCTAAAACAAAATTAGGGCAAGGTACCCTCCAAGAATCTCAACCGAACCAACATCAATACCCATGGAAAATCAACATAATCAAGTTCAATAGGCTAGTTAGAACATGAATTTCACATAATCATGGTCTCACATAGGTCAATCAAGTTCTAACATGAATTTGAAATCCTAGGGTTCATGCATCTTCTATAAACCCTAACAATGGCTTTCATTGACCTCAAATAACACCAATGGTTGTTTCCCTAGGGTCAATGGAGCCTAAAAAGAAGAAGAAGAAAGGTAGAAACTTACAAGAACTCAGCCCTAACAAGCTGAAATTTTCGGATTCCAAGAGGGGTGTCTTCTCTTCAACTCTTCTTCAAACTTGTAGGTAGAATGGGGAAGAAGAAGACCCAGCTATGGCTTCCAAGCTTGGCCCCTTAAAGACCCAAGAATCAACACCCTCAAGCCCTCTCTCAAGCTCCCTGTCGAAGGCTCACAGAAGAAACAAGGCAGAAGAAGTCGCATTTGTTTGGCCGACTCAATGAAAGAATGCGGCTGTTTTGGTTATATATGGGGGATTAAATCCTCTAATCAAGTCACTAATTAACCCCTAATAACTCTAATAGGTGTTTAGGATTAGTGTTAGGCTAAGTAAGTGAGTTTAGGTGTGGTTTAAAATGGGTTTAAAGGGTCAAAAATTCGGACAGTGGGAAAAGAGGCAAAAATCCCGAAAATCTGCTTCAGGGACCCTTGCGGTCGCTTTGAAGCTACATGATGCGACCGCATCATATGTATTCCATCATTCCAAGTTTTTCTGGTTTCCTTGCTCGATCCCGGACTCCCCCGCATGCAATCTCGAGTCCTTCCAAGCCAAAAATGGTCTATAAATCAACCTTAATGTCCTCCAAATCATAACCCAAGCAATCAATCCTCAAACCTTAACAAAACAAGGCCAAGAACTCAGGCAGAACTCGCCCGAACGACGACCGAAAAAGTCAAACTGAAAAGGGTTTTCGGTAGAATCAAACTAGCAACCAAACCGACGATCCAACCAACATCTAACCAATATCCAAGGCATGTTAATGATGTTTTGAATGCCTTCTAACAATTATCCATGTGTTAACCACATAAAACATAAACCCGAGATTCAACGCATCTCGCGAAAGAAAAATGCATACGTGCATCGCAAACAACGTCAATGATCATGCTATTGACTTTAAACATATACGGGAGCTAAATGAACATATTCATGATGATTATAAGTGTATGAATTCATGCATAACACAAGCAAGCAACATTTCAGGGTTTTACATTCAAACCAAGTAAACACTTGGTTTTCTTCTAAGTCCTCAGCCAGCACACCCCTATGTTTTGAAAATGATTTAGAGGGTCGCCTTTTATAAGCTTCATATTTGGGCTTAGGACATTTAGAGGCAAAGTGACATGGCTTCCTGCAATTGTAGCAAACTACCTCATTATTTTGTGAGCTTTCAACAGTTTTTCTGAAAGTCTGCTGGTTTGCATCCTTCTTCTTATTAAACTTTGAGAATTTTTGAAATTTCTTAACGAACATAGAAAATTGTTCGTAAGAAAGAATTTCATTGTCATTTGAAGAAGAAGAAGTAGATGGTTTATTTTCTTAGGCAGGAGTTTCTTAAGAGATAGCAAAAAAAGAAAGAAGTTTAAAGTGTTTGTCCTGTTCTTGAGCTTGAAACAGTTCTTGCTCATAGACAGTTAAACTCACATACAAACTTCGAAGATGCATGGAGTTGAAGTCTTTGGACTCTTTAATGGCAATGGTCTTAATATGTCACAAACGTCCCAAAGAAGCTAAGAGTCTCATATTTACTTCCTTAACACTATATTCTTTCCCCAAGAAATAACAACTATTTACTACCTCACAGAATCTGTCGTAGGCTTGACGTAGTGTCTCCTTTGGGTCTTTTCTGAAAGAGCCAAACTATTGAATATAGTTGTACTTTCTGTTGTCTCTAGTGGGCAGGTCTCCTTCCAGATATTCCACAAGTGCTTCCCACATTTGTTTGGTTGTTTTGCACCTGATTATTTACTAATATGTGCTTGTGTCGACAGAGCTAGATATTATGTGTATAGCTTTGCTGTCGAGTTCAACAAGCTTTCTTTCTTCATTAGTCCATTCATTTATGGACTTGGGCACCTTGGGTGGTCTGCCTGTTACTTCGGCAAGAAGGTTGGCTTCATTGGAATGTGAGGACCTCTTTGAACACATTGTCATAAGCGATTGTCAATTGAATTCATATATCTCATAACTTTGTCTTTCCATACTTCGAAGTAGCCTTCGTCCAACAACGGGACGTGGCTTGTATTCGAGGTAGGCATCATATGGTGAGCCATAGGATCTATTCTCAAGATATTAGTCTTGGAAAAACAAGTTTTCAAAGAATGAGGCTCAAATACCAATTGTTGGTCCCAAATAGGCTCAATCTAGGCTCGAAGGGGGGGGGGGTTGAATAGCCTAGTTGTGTTTTTAAAATTCCTTTAAAAACTTTTCAAAGTGTCGTTCTTCTTTTTAATATAGCTAACTTTACATAAGAGTTAGGGTTATCCACTAGGTGAGAAGGTTAGATCTTTAATGGATCGTGTACAAAAAAAAGTTTTTCAACTATGTGTTTAATGATAAGAGAAACAATCGATGAATAATTGCTCTCTCAAGTGCTAAAGTAACAGTTAATAACAAACTAGAAGAAGCTGAAAGTGAGTAAAGACTAGCAGATCTGCAGCTTCAGGAAGTTTGGTGAAGTGTTAGTTCCTGTCTTTTGGATCTCTTGAATGCTTGAGTTTTTGAAGATGAAGCTTGAGTATTGAATGTGCAAGAGATATTTGTTCAGATCTTCAAAACTTGAATATATACCAGGGGAGATCTTCAGGACCGTTGGACTGAGAGTGGAGAGATTGAGTCCAACGATATAATGCATTGAATGTATTTCGACGCTTTGTAGAATGAGTGCAGCAACTGACATCAGAGATGCAGTGATTGCAGAGGCAGACATTCCCAAACAGAGTAAGGTTACAGCTTGCAGGCGTTGCAGCTTGAAAGTCTTCTTAGTGAAAAGAGATAATGTCTTCAGTCTTCATGATTCAGACGACAGGTTGGACAGTTGTTTGTGCAATTTGTTTGAAGCCAGATAATGACATGGTTGACTTCTTTGGAGGGAAGTCTGATGAAGATAATTTGAATATTATTTGACTAGATATAAGAAATATCTAGTACAAATAATATGTGACATAATTCCAGGTGTTTGGCTTAACTTTGATTTTGAGCTGAGCAAACTTTAAAGTCTGCTGATGAGACGTGCTTTCAAGGCTGCTGTTGAAGCCTGCTGGTTCGCGCCTTGGAGAGACTAACACTAAACTATTATATTACACCCTTGATTTTAAGACAGTTACCACACTAACCGTTACAAAGACCTTTTAGCCACTGTATAATAGAATCAGAAGATGACTCAACCAAATCTAGAACCTGTGAGGGTCAACAAAGGTTAGCCAGCATACCCTCCGAGGCCGTAGATGGTTACGAGACGTGGTTTCGAGAGCAGACATATTATCGTGTGACACCATGTGATGATGTCCGCATATGTGTGTAGATCGACTGAGGATCAAGTCGAGGCTGTACTTCCTCAACTTAGGGTACTACATCGTTTCAGGCGAGATGCACTTGTGGTCCAAGGTACTTATATGGATACTGTTGATGAAGTTGTTCAACAGTTTGAGGATGTATTGTGATGTATTTTATTTGGACTTTATTGTGTTGTATTTTATGGACTCCTTTATTGTGTTTTTTTTTTTGAATGCCATTGTGTTGTATTTTATTAATAGATAAGCCCCTAAACTATTAGTAAATAACAATTAACCCCCTAAATTTTGGAACAAATAACACAATTAGCCCCCATAATTAAATAAAATTTTACACATTAGTATGAAAAATCATCATATAAGCCCCTAAACTATTAGTAAATAACAATGAACCCCCTAAACTTTGGAACAAATAACACAATTAACCCTCATAATTAAATAAAGTTTTACACATTAATATGAAAAATCAATAGTTAAGCCCCTAAACTATTAGTAAATAACAATTAACCCTCTACATTAAGATAAATAGTAAACCGATCATGCCAAATTGACAGCCAATATCGTATCGTTGGGTCACAAGAATCTTCCCACCTCGGATGAATGGGTAGATGAAGCAGGGGACTAAAAGATTTCATCCTCAATGCTATGAAGTGGATTGTATTGACCCTCCCAAGGTCAATACTTGTTGTTGGCGGTTGTAGTGGTTATCCATCAACATACCGTCCTTGCAACGGCAACCATGTATTACAACCAATCGTTATATTACACAAACAAGTCAGAATCCTTTGATATCGTGTAGTAATCACGTTTAATTTTATTTCTGGCGCGTAAAAGTGCATATCCTCAGCACGTCTGGTATCACTAACCCATTTTTCTGCCGCCTCTCAATCAATGAATTTTTCATTTGTCACAAATAAATGAGATACATCCAGAAATAGATTATTCATGTTTTCAAAGTGGTAATCCTACCAACAAATAACAATAAAACATATTAAAAACAACAAAAAATAAATTTCCAGTAATATTTACAAACAGCCGCTACACACCAACGGTTATAGCAAAAAACATTCGCTACACACCAGCGGATGTACCACTAAACATTTGCTGCACACCAGCTGATGTACCACTAAACATCCGCTTCACATCGGCGGTTAAATATCAAAACATTCGCATGTAAGTTACAGTTTAATACCAAAACATTCGCCAGTCATCAGCGGTACTATTCCTAAATCCGCTGCAACCTAGCATATGTTTGGTTTGTGATACTTTTTTAAAACTTTTTTTTTGAAAATAATTCGCTCAAAAATAAAAATTAAAAATATATTACCTTTCAATAATCATCCTTGTTAGCATTTTCATTATTGTTATCATCTTTATTTGGATTAATATCATAATCCATTATGAAGGGTTTGGAGAAAGTTTATTTTTATTTTTATTTTTTAAATGAAGTGAGTGATTTAGGGTAGTTAGAGTTGAGAGTTAGAGTAGGAGTAAGAGAGGATTGGAGGGGGTGGTTGGTTGGGGAGAGTAAATGAAAGGTTGATTTCTATTAATTGTATATAAGCGTAGTGAGGTGTATTTTTTACATATTAAATAGTGTTACGTTTAATAAAATATGTGTTACGTTAAGGGTTGCTCTTTCAAATTATCATCTTCCTTTCTTTTTTTGTCCATTCTTAAATAATTGTCTTATTTGAAAACTTTTCCTTTTATGAAAACACTTTTACCACTTTACCCTTACTTTTTCTAAATATTTTAATTATGACCACATATCCAAGGGAATTAAATAAAACTACACATTTCATCAATATTTATAAAATAATTAGTTTTTTTTTAACCGGTGTACCGAATCAAAGAAAACAATATTTTGAAAACGGAAGGAGTATAAATTATGCTCGCCCAAGCTGTGCTCTTACAAATTAAACCGAGTTTTTTTGTTGATGCTCGCTCAAACTCTGCCCTAGCTTATCATTCGATCTCTTCTTCGTTGCATCAATCAAAAGAGTGTTGTCAACAAACAACATGCACCATGGTAATTGGTATGTCATCTTGTACATGTTATGTTAATCAATCCATCACCAAGGCAAAAAGACGAAGACTTAAAGGCAATCCTTGGTACTCCCTCCATTTTCAAATTATTGTCTTATTTGACTCAACACACAGTTTAAAAAATAATAATTAATTTTATTATAAATATTAATGAAATATATGCTTTTCTTTAATATCCTTAAGTATGTGACCATAATTAAAGTACATAGAAAAAAGAAAAGTAAAGTGGCAAAAATATTTTCCTAAAAAGAAAAGTTTTGAAAGATGACAATTATTTAGAACAGACGAAAAAAGAAAAAGAGAATGATAATTTGAAAACGGATGGAGTATAATACTATGGTAATCGGAAACTCACAAGTCTTTCTTGATGTAACCTCTCGTCGCCAAAATTGGCATAATTATCTCACCAGCTATTAAATATCTTCGATAGTTATTACATTAGAAAAATGTAATCACGCAAATAAGTTCTCACATCACAAGTATAAACCAAACGAGAGTTTCTTTAGAAACGAGGGAGTACAAAATTTGTACTCAAAATTCAGTTCATTTTTATTTTTTCTTTGGGGAGGGAGATGAAGGTCTCCATTGCTATTTGAAAATAAGAACTCTGAGAAACTAGTGTTGTTTGGTATATAACATGAAACTACAATGGATTCATACATATTAAAATTAGGAATTTCAGTAAGGAAAGCACGAAATAAGAAACCCAGGATGGCAAAAAAGAAATGAAGAATGGAAATGGACTCAGGTGAATGCAATCATACAGAATAAATTGCCAAGCTGATGCAGAAACCCAACAAGGCACCTGCTATGACTTCAATCTCCGTGTGGCCAACAGATTCTTTTAGAAGATAACTGCATTGAATACCATTTTCCAAACCTCCTTCGCTGTCCATATCTAAGCTAGAGGAAATTAGCACTGAAGTGCTTTGATTCACCTTGTTATCTGATCTCAGTAATAAAGAACCAGTATTAGGTTTTGATCTAAACTTACTAGGCTCCTTCAACAGGAGAGGGTTAAGACTCTCTAAATTTGATGATGAGTTTTCTGGTGAAGAATCAGCCAAATTATCTCCATTGCTTGAGGAAGATGAGTTCATGTGGGACCTGTGGAACATTCTGTTTAGTGCTTTTGCATGAGTTCCCACTTCCCTTCTGACTCCCTGAAAAAGTAAACTGCCATGTAAAGAACTTCACGCTTTCACCACCCAACCGTAAGACCAAAAAGGTTTCTCAACAATGTGCAGTCTGTCAGCATATTCAAGTATACATTAAAATTTTGAGAACATGCATTGGTAATGTGTTACATAAAGGAGTGGAGGGAAAAAAGAACTCGTAAGTTCAGAATGCCAACAGGTAATACAAAGAAACCTTTTTGTTTTTGGAAAAAGAGAAATTAGAGGTGTCTCAAATTCAAAAAGGTCCAAGCAAAGTTGATAACATATAAAAAGTGTTTGGGCACTGTGGGGAAAGTTTTCCTCAAGGTATTTCGAGAAGTTCAAGCTTTGAGTGGTTTGACTACTATTTGATTGCAATGTATATGCCACGGAGGTGACTTCCAAGGAAGAGTACAGTTGAGAGAAAGCATCAGCATCTTGTGTAGAACTGGAGAGCAGCAGATTCTGGCAAAATGCATCAAGAGATCACTTACATATCCATTTTGTTGTCAGTAGTCACAACCAGAATTGCACAGGAGAATCTTGCCTTTTTGTAAGACTTCAATATTTTGCCTATAAAGTGAACTGAAAGTCACCGTGCCCTAATCTACCTACACCCGATCGTGTACATATCAATGCACCTTTATTGCTTCGACTGTCAATAAAAAATGTAGTACGATCCACCATGGCCAAGCCATAATTTTATTTAAGGGGGTCAAAAGAGTTATAATATTTAAACTTTATTGCAATTGGGGGAAGATTATAGTGTACACAATAATTTTCTAAAATAGAGTGAGAAAAGTTTCATTTCTACGTACCAAACATAATTTCTTGTAAAAATAAGGGTAGTAAAAGGATATATTCCAAAAACAAATGGGAGTCAAGTGAACCCCTATATTGGCTGTAGCTTTGCCACTAGTGAGGGGTCTTCACCCCATTTTCAGCTTGTAAAATCGACAAGATAGGGAGAGAGGTAATGATAGTCATAGAGTGCTATCTCTCATAGACCAAATAAGTTTTCAGAGCCTTAAGATGTGGCAGTTGATATTATTTTCATTATGGTGGACTATCATACTTAAACTTGATTTAATGATTTCATTTCTTCCAAAGACACCTTCCTGTCTGTCTTTAATGCTTATTTCCATAACTTCACAGTCGTGTAGTTTCTCATTTTAATTATCAATTCAGAAGGAAGTCAATCAACAGTTTTATGGCCACTGAACCGAGCAAGTTACAATCATGCAACTGGCTGCTCCTGGTATAGAAACATCAACTGACTGACCAACATTACCTTCTGAACTCCGGCATAATTTTGCTTCAAGGAATTAATTGAAGCAAGTGTATAATAATAAAGGTGGACAAAGAGGTCTAACGAAACAAAACTGGATCATCATTTTGAGGGAAGAAAGTACCCAAAAAAAGGGCGGTGGATTCAATGGATGGGGAAGAGAAGTTCCTTCTAGCTGACACACACACAAAGGAGTCAAGCAAACAGAAAAGGCTCAAGGAGAAACTGGCCAAGCAAACCTCTTCAGAAAAGGCTTAAGGTGAAAACTGGTACCAGAAAATCCTCACAATATAATCTGTCCAGATACACCAGAAAACTGCAAACAAACCACATGTTTACCAAGCCTCTTCATCTCTGTGCTGCTGGACACCTCAATAATCCACAATATAATAAGAATAACCTAAGGCTCCCCCATGATGTCAGAAAACATTCACCATATAAAGTAATGCAGCAAGTGATGAACATGGCACTGGCCTTTGATCTCATTTTGTAAGGTTAGATCTAGACCAGTGCCTAGTAATAACAGCCTGAACCGTCAAATATAAGGGTCAATAGCATGACCTGTCGGATATGGGAGTACATCTCAACTGCTCAGGTAAAAAATAATAGCAAAGTTTTTGGGTCTGTTTGTTCAGCATTCTCAAAATAACTATTTTCTATTTTCATTTTCAAAATTCAGTTTTAAATTTCACCTTAGGGCTTGTTTGGTAGTCAGACAAGGATAAGCAGTATTATTACTCCCAGTACTATTAGTGCCCTCGCTATTAATCCTCACTTATATATCGGGGGTAATTTTGAGATTACAAATGTTAATCCCAATTTTTTTTTAGTGAGGGCGCTAATAATACCACCCTCCTCCTTGGTATTAATAGTGAGGCAATAATGACTTAATCCGGATAACTCGTGTTATTAGTCCCGACCACCTATTGCGTACCAAACATCAGACAACTCGGCTTATTAATCCTATCTGCCTTTAATCATGGCTACCAAACGGCGCCTTAAAAAATTAAAATAAATCATGCATGTTTGGTTATCACTGTAGGACCAATGTTGATACTATAATGATCAAGAACCACCACTGAAAAATCATTATCTATCTTACATAAGCACAATACAATTGTGATTTTTAGAAAAAAGGATCAAAAGCACCATTAAAAGATTCTCTTCTCTCTTACTTTAGCATTGCCTTTTCTATGGGATGTAGATTCAGCCGTCGTCCTTGAACATTATTTGGCCCAACCACACTTTTTATATACTTCAACTACTTCCATACAACTTTCCTGCCAATATTCTTTTCATCTGTGTTGCATATACATACTCTTTTCATCTCTACTTATCATATATGTTGGAAATTGGTTGCAAATATTGGTGACGACCAATCTTTGACCAATAATAAATTTAAGTTCCATTTAGTGGAATTAAAAACAAGTTGCAAATTAAGAATCTACGCTTCGAGTAGATACGGATAATGTATTTGTTTGCTCAAAACCAATTCCGGGTGAATGAGAAATTAATGCAAAAAAAAAAGCAACTTGAGTTTATAGTTGAAGAGCAAATGTGTATATGGAATGACATATCCTACATTGTGAAAATAAAGTGTAGGAGAGCACTTTATTAATAGGTGCGCTTTATGGGAATACAATTATGTGTTCCAAGGTGCATCGTAGTGGTGTCACATGGGTGTGTTAGCCGAAGGCTAACCCAAAGCCAGCTACAAGGATGGTGCTCAGCACGTGTAGGTCGCATTGAGCGCTTTAGAGGCACACTTTGCACTTCGCACGTGCGCATCGTCGCTAGGAGCTGTGGATCCTTAAAGTTTTGACCAAGTCAACGAGACCAATGGGTCTGGTTCAACCCGGTTCAGTGGCGTGATGGGCTCCCGGTTCAGTCCGGCAGGTACGGGTCAATCAGGCCAACCCACATACTAATGGTTGCTCCTGGTCAAGGTCTGATCCAGTGCTTGCGAGCTTACAGCACGACTGGCAGTTAGGGCGGTTAAAGCATGGGACCGATCCAATGCTTCGCACATTAGTGCAACCGGCCGCCCACTTCTTGATCAGCCATCTCCAAGGTTGTGACTTTTGGCAAATGACACCCCTACCTCTTCATAAACTATAAATAGAACCCCCCCCCTTCATCCATTTCATTCACTCCACTACAACATAAGCATTATTTGTAGTTCTCTCTCTCATTCTCATACATAGAAAGTCTTGGGTATCCGATTAGTTCGCCGAAAACTTTTAATCGTTGTGCATCGATTATAAGTTAGAAAGTCATTGTATCTTGGGGACGATTGTTATAGACCGTTACCACAATATACGGGGCAATTTCGTCTTGCGGAGAAAGAGTCTAACTCTTGCCTCGACTTTTTACGTAATTTAGTTATGTTAATTAATTGCAATATTATTTTATGTATTTTATTTTAATTGCCATTTTTCATATTACACCACTTATTTCCAACATTTGCGAGACGAAATTTTGTGTAATAAAAGATGGTTAAGGAAAATGCTACACCATCAGATACGATGGCACCAACTGTGACTCCTACACTAGTTAATGTCGCTTCATTTCATGCGGCACCCATGCCTACTCATGCTCCGGATCATGCAGAAAAACCGGAAAAATTCAAGGGTAATGATTTCAAGAGGTGGCAACAAAAAATGTTGTTTTACATATCTACTATCAGCTTGGCTCGCTTCCTAAGGGAGACACCACCAACTGTTGACGCTGATGACGACGATCAACAAAGGAAGATTGCACTGAATGCTTGGAATCACAGTGACTTCCTGATGTGAATCCGGGTTCGGATTCGAGCCAAGATCGATTCGAAGATTAACGGACCCTTGTAGACGGACAAAGAACGCGGAATGAAAAGGATAGGGAGTCTCCCTCGACCCGCTAGTCGCGATTGACTAGGAACCTTGGGGTGCGGTAGAGAACCTTCGACGCGATTGCCGGAGACCCACGACCACGGAACGCCACAATCTTCCGACTCGTGAAGATTGATAAGTTCAAGGTGGTTTCTAATCCAAGAAACTCTAATAATCTCACAAACTCAATTGTAGAGAACCACAAGTGTATAAGAACACTTAAACAAAACTTATGCTTTTATATATCAACCAAGTTATCTTACAATGAGTTTAGATCTGCCTTTTATAGGCTTAAAATGCATCAATTACTAAGGGATTAATTAAGCTCAAAGCTGGTCCAACTTCGGAGAAGAAAACAAGAAAGACTGTCCAACTTTCAGGACTGTCTAACTTCAAGCTGTCCAACTTCAGGCTGTCCAACTTCAACCTTTAAGTTTCCAGAATTATCAATTTGACCTTCTAACTTGCATATGATCTTCTCTTTATATACCGGATCATTGGTGACTTCAATTTGATTCCAAATCTCTCCCACAAGTTGAAGTAAAGCTGCTCGCACCCGCCTCACATAAACACGAGTGATTGGTCCTCTCTTTATGATCAATGGGTCTTGATTATCTTGACCCGAGCTATCTTGATTCCCATCACTTCCTGTGTCGCAACTACATTCTAAATGGGTTGGAAGACTCACTCTACAACGTGTACTATCAAATCAAGACCGCGAAGGACTTGTGGGAATCACTCGAGAAAAAGTACAAGACCGAGGATGTCGGCACAAAGAAATTCATTGTCGGCAAGTTCCTGGACTACAAAATGATGGATTCCAAAACGGTGCACGATCAAGTTCGAGAGCTGCAGTTGATCATCCAGGACATGATTGCCGAAGTTATATGCAACTGGGGTAATCTTTCCAAGTACCTGCTATCATTGAGAAGCTACCACCTCTATGGAAAGATTTCAAGAACTACCTTAAGCACAAGAAGAAAGAAATGGGGCTTGAGGACTTACTTGATCATGAAACTAAGGATTGAGGAAGAGATAACCGAAAATCCGAAGTCAAGAGTGACAAGAGCCGGATGGCGGCAAAAGTGAACTAGGTCGAGGCAAGCTCGAGCAAGAAGCGCAAGTATGCCAGCAAGAAGCAGCCAAATCAGAATGCCAAGAAAATCAAGGGAAACTGCTTCAACTGCGGCAAAGCTGGGCATATGACCAAGGATTGTCGACTGCCCAAGAAAGACGGTGGGAATCAGACCCACATGATCAAGGACCAGGCTCGGTTTTGGAGGGGTTCAGAGAACAGGGCCCCCAATGTAAGAGGGGCCCAATTTTATATATGTGTAGGCTAGTTTTATAGATATACTATAAATAATGTAACAATAGTGAACAAATTGTCTTTTGACTCAATGGATTGGGTAATTGTATATGTGATGAGTGTAATAGTGAAGTCCAAGGTTCAAGCCCCTTCCCCGTTATTTTTGTAATTTTTTTTAATTTTGGGTCTACGGTCAATTATTATTAGTATAATTTTATATGCATATTACATCATATACTCCCCCGATTTAGTTAAATAGTCCCCTATATTATTTTGATAGGTTTTACGTAAATAATCAACTTTTAAAAAATGTGCTTATAATTTCACAATATTTCATCTTTATCCTCCACTTGTATTGTAAGTATAATTGTTGTGATTAAGTTTTTTCTATTTTTATTATCAACTTCAAATCTACTTATATTTGTTTTAATTACCCCGGAACCTAATGAATAAAGAGTTACTATATAAAGATAAATAATTTGTATTCGGTTTTAGTAAAGTTATTCAACCTTAATTTTATTTTGCGTTCGCTAAATTTACTTATAAAAAAAGTTAGTTGACCATCAAATTTTTTATCTGGGTCATAAAAAATAACAATTGATTGGGCATATAATATCAATATTTCAAGCAAAAATCAAAATTTATTATTATGTTACTATCATTTTAAATTATTTCTTATATTTATTTAATTCTTTGCTTTGTTAGTTGATTGTTTTTTAACTTGAATTTATAGTGCACAATACATGTTACCAAAAAAAATATCCATCTAGAAGTCAAAACATAAATAAATGAAATTTTTTGATTAAGTATATTCTTTTTGTTGTAAATTATTTTAACGAATGAAAAATAACAGTTTTCAGTAATTATTTAATACTTATTTTCTTATATGTTTTGGTATTATCTATTTTCAATACTTCAAATGATAAAAAGTCAAATAAATTATTCGTCTAAAATTCATATGCTTATATTTTTTTAAGGGTCTCTTATTTTCTTTTCGCTCTGGACCCCAAAAAGTTCAGGACCGGCCCTGTCAAGGACAGATCAGTACCGCTAGACATGTGAGAGCTACACCTATCAGCTGTAGTGTTTGAAGCCAATATAGTAAAATTGGCTGATAACCCTAGAGAGTGGTGGGTGGAAACTGGGGCTATGCACCATATTCGCTCCGACAAAGAGATGTTCTCCTCCTATACGCCGATATCAAGAAGGAAGTTGTTCATGGGAAGCTGTTCATGGGAAACTCAGCTACTTCCAACATTATCGGGTTAGGAAAGGTGGTACTGAAGATGACCAGAGCAAAGAACTAATGCTGGTGGATTGGATGTGCTGCATTTCCCAGCAAGAATCTAGTTTCCGGCTCCTTGTTGAACAAAGCCGGATTTAGATTAGTCTTTAAGTCAGATAAGTTTGTACTGACCAAGAGTGGTCAATTTATAGGAAAGGGCTACCTTGATAAAGGGCTCTTTAAGATGAATGTAATGACTGTGCATCGCAACTTCGATGATAATAATAAAGTTATTAATTCTTCTTACTTGGTTGAGTGTTCTAATTTATGGCATGATAGATTAGGACATGTAAATCTAAACTCACTACCAAGATTAGTGAACTTAGATTTATTGCCTAAAATGGAATTTAATACACAAAATAAATGTCAAATTTGTGTAGAGCCAAAAATGACCAAGACACCTTTCCAATCAGTGGAAAGTACTAACTAGAGGTGGGAAAAGTACTTTACAATGTTTATCGATGATTGCACAAGATACTGTTACGTATATCTATTAAAAAGGAAAGATGAAACCTTAAAAGCTTTCAAGGCTTATAAGAATGAAGCAGAGAATCAACTTAACTTAAAAGTTAAAAGGATTCGAAGTGATAAAGGTGGAAAATATGTAGCTCCGTTTGAAGACATATGCTTTGATTCTGGCATAGTTCATCAAATGACAGCTCCATACACACCTCAATCAAATGGAGTTGCAGAAAGGAAAAACAGAACTCTTAAAGAGATGACGAATGCTCTCTTAATTAGTTCTGGCTTACCCGACAACATGTGGGGGGAAGCAATTCTTTCAACTAACCACATTCTTAATAAGTTACCACACAAGAAAAGGGATAAAACTCCATATGAATTATGGAAAGGTAGGAAGCCCTCCTACAATTACCTTAAAGTGTGGGGGTGCCTAGCAAAGGTAGAAGTACTTAAACCTAAACAGGTTAAAATAGGACCCAAGACCGTTGACTGCATTTTCATAAGATATGCACATAACAGTAACTCATATTGATTTGTTGTACACAAGTCAGAAGTTCCTGATATGAATGAAGGAATGACAATAGAATCAAGGAATGCAGTATTCTTTGAAAATATCTTTCCTTGCAAAGAAATGAAAGAAGTAAGTTATAATAAAAGGACTTATGAAACTGCAAATGGTACTTCTCAAGAAGATGAAGAACCAAGATGCAGTAAAAGGACAAAGATGCCTACATCCTTTGGTCCTAATTTTCTAACTAACTTTATGTTAGACGATGAGCCTCGGACAATTCAAGAAGCATTGTCTAGTCGAGATGCTCCACACTGGAAAGAAGCTATCAATAGTGAAATTGAGTCAATAATGCACAATCATACTTGGGAAATTGTTGACCTCCCTCCAGGATGCAAACCGTTAGGTTGCAAATGGATCCTAAAAAGGAAGTATAATTGTATAAAGGAGATGGATCTATTGATAAGTACAAATCCCGTCTAGTAGCCAAAGGGTTTAAGCTAAAAAAGGGATATGACTTCTTCGATACATATTCTCCTGTCACGAGAATCACATCCATTCGTGTTCTCATTGCTATTACAGCATTGCATAACCTTGAGATACATCAAATGGATGTGAAGACCGTCTTCTTGAATGGAGAATTGGAAGAAGAAATATACATGGAACAACCTGAAGGGTTTATTGCACCCGAGCAAGAACGCAAAGTGTGCAAACTTATCAAGTCATTGTACAGACTTAAACAGCACCCAAGCAATGGCATGAGAAGTTTGACCGGACAATGTTGTCAAATGAGTTTAAAATCAATGAGTGTGACAAATGTGTTTACATTAAAGGCACACCTGATGATTATGTGATCGTTTGTCTATATGTAGATGACATGTTGATCATGGGAAGTAATCATGATCTAATCATGCATACTAAGAAGATGTTAAAGAAAAACTTTGACAAGAAAGATATGGGCCAATCAGATGTCATACTAGGGATTAAAATCTCTAGGATATCCGAGGGAATTGTCTTGTCACAATCTCAAAATATTGAGTGTACTCCAAAAATTTGATGCTTTTAATCTACCTCCGGCTAAGACTCCAGTAGATTTAAGTCTACATTTAGGCAAAAATAGAGGAGACCCAGTATCACAGTTAAAGTATGCACAAGTTATTGGCAGTTTGATGTACCTAACAAATTGTACTCGTCCTGACATAGCTTACTCGATAAGCAAGCTCAGTAGATTCACGAGTAATCCAAGTAATGACCATTGGACAGCATTGACTAGAGTACTCAGGTACTTAAAACATACTTTTGAGTCATGTGATACATTACACCAGATATCCAGTTGTATTAGAAGGATACAGTGATGCAAATTGGATGTCAGATACAAAAGACTCCAAGTCCACTAGTGGGTACGTGTTTACCATAGGTGGAGGAATGGTATCTTGGAAATCCTCAAAGCAAACTTGCATAGCTTGATCCACGATGGAATCAGATTTTATAGCATTAGATAAGGCTGGCGAGGAAGCTGAATGGCTTAGAAATTTCTTAGAGGATATTCCATGTTGGAATAAACCAGTGCCTCCTGTTATGATACATTGTGATAGCATGTCAGCTATAGGGAGAGCACAAAGCTATATGTACAACGGTAAGTCTCGACATATACGTAGGAGACATAATACCGTTAGACAATTGATCTCTACTGGAATAATTTCTGTTGACTATGTGAAGTCTAAAGAAAATATAGTGGATCTGTTTACAAAAGGTATAAATAGAGATTAAATGTACCAAGCAGTTAGGAGAATGGGTCTAAAACCCACACAGTAAAAGAAGTTTATAGCGATAACTCAACCATGATGGGTGGAGATCCCACAAACTTGGTTCAATGAAACAACTAAGTTATGAAGGTTCTAGATGTGCACTTGGAGCTCATCTTAACTAATTCCCAAAATTCCAAGTGCTAACCTCCAGAGGTGTGGTAAGGGTAAGCGTTACGCTTTTAATGATTCCTATACCTTATAAAGGTGGAGTATAGCAGGATACTCTTTATAGGAGATCACCAATATAAGTGAGAAGTTTGGCCGCTTCAAATAGAAAACACTTATGAATCCAAGATATGGTCCAGGGTCGAATTGAACACAACGTGAGAACGAAAAGATATTAGAATTACTATTGTGTAAATGTTATTGTCTTGGTTTACATAAAAAGTTGACCAATTCAAGACATCGCGTTCACTGAGCAGCAAGTAAACTCGATAGCATCTTACAAGGGAAGGTTCAAAGCCAGAAGCTACCTATCCTGATGCAATAGCAGTTCGCTGAGACTTTCTGTAGTGTCTGCATAACATGTGTCTGCATTAATTGTCATTCATGTGGGGGATTGTTGGAAATTGGTTGCAAATATTGGTGATGACCAATATTTGACCAATAATAAATTTAAGTTCCATTTAGTGAAATTAAAAACAAGTTGCAAATTAAGAATCTACGTTTCAAGTAGATACGGATAATGTATTTATTTGCTCAAAACCAATTTCAGGTGAATGAAAAATTAATGTAAGAAGTGAGTAACTTGAGTTTATAATTGAAGAGCAAATGGGTATATGGAATGACATATCCCACATTGTGAAAATAAAGTGTAGGAGAGCATTTTATTAATAGGTGCACTTTATGGGAATAAAATTATGTATTCCAAGGTGCATCGTAGTGGTCTCACATGGGTGTGTTAGCCGAAGGCTAACCCAAAGCCAGCTACGAGGATGGTGCGAAGCACCATTCGAGCCCGCATGCATAGGTCGCATTGGGTGCTTTAGAGGCGCACTTTGCACTTCGCACGTGCGCATCGTCGCTAGGAGTTGTGGATCTTTAAAGTTTTGACCAAGTCAACGAGACCAATGGGTCAGCTTGATGGTTCAACCCGGTTCAGTGGCGTGATGGGCTCGCGGTTTGGTCCAGCATGTATGGGCCAACCCGCGTGCTAATGGTTGCGCCTCATTAGGGATCCACTGCATGCGAGCTTACAGCAAGACAAGCAATTAGGGCAGTTAAAGCATGGGACCGATCAGCCATCTCCCAAGGTTGTGACTCTTGGCAAATGACAACCCTACCTCTTCATAAACTATAAATAGAACCCCCCCCCCCCTTCATCCATTTCATTCACTCCACTACAACATAAGCGTTATTTGTAGTTTTCTCTCTCTCATTCTCATACATAGAAAGTCTTGGGTATCCGATTAGTTCTCCGAAAACTTTTAATCGTTGTGCATCAATTATAAGTTAGAAAGTCATTGTATCTTGGGGACGATTTTCATAGATCGTTAGCACAATATACGGGGCAATTTCGTCTTGCGGAGAAAGAGTCCAACTCTTGCCTCGACTTATTACGTAATTAATTGCAATATTATTTTATGTATTTTATTTTAATTGCCATTTTTCAGATTACGCCAATTATTTCAAACAATATATACTTTCCCTCATCATTTAAACCCTCTATCAACACTAGTTTCTCTTCTCCATTTCCCTCTTGTGTTCTCAATGAAGTTTCGACCAGTAAAGCAAAAGTAGTTTCATAAGGCTTTTGAACATGAAAAGGTCCTCCCATTGAAATCATCTCCTTTTTCAATTATACACAAGTAAAATAAATCCATACAACCCCTATCATTAAAATGAGCTGAGTAGTGGTGAGTCTAGTGGCATATTTCTTTTTTCCTAAGAGGGTTTAAATAAAGATTCGTGCCTAGTTCCCATTTATGTCGTGTAGTTAATGTTGCGGAAATATCCCTACTAATCATGTTGGGTACGAATAAGTAGAGTGTTTAATTACATTGCACAGAGTGGCCATGGATTTTCTGTCTTCCATATCATGGGTTTGACACAAGGGCTGTTCTCGTACCAAGGCTAACAGGAAAATATAATTGAGAAGGATATCATAGTTTGTGGTTTAATTAAGGATAGTGCTTTGGATAGAATTGAATGGTGGAAAAGGATTCATGTCAATGACCAACGTAGTTGAGCTAACCTGCCATATTAATTACACTATACAAGTCAACTCAACTAAGCCTTAGCTCCAATCACTTGGGGTTGGCTACACAGATCCTTTTTTACCAATCGATTCGGTCCAACATACTCAAGGTTATGGGTCAACAAAGAAAGAGAAAAGAGCTCTAGAGTTGATAGTGGTAAGATATTCGGATCATATAGTTTACATATTTAATCAATAACCTTTAGAGATTTACTATTTGAACACAAATTGCTCCTTTTTCTTTCTCAAAAACCGCAGCAAATTTTAGTCCTAGTTTTTTTAACTTTATTTTTTCAATTCAGGGGGTTAAAGTCTGCATAGGGGATGCGGCTATTATGTTAATTCAATAAATATATCTCAAATTGGTCAAATTGCATATTTTTTTCTGAATATACCCTTTCCTCTTACTAGGTTGACCACTCCTTCATTATACAAATGGGTACTCTTCTTTCTGATGACTGTATTGCCGCAGTTTGAGAAAACTCACAGTTCATGTGATGCTCATCTTAGCAAATAAAAATAAAATGAAAAAGAAAATGTTGGAGGTCAGGGTACGAAACCCCACCTTTTGGAAGAGATCCAACGTTCGAAACCTGATTGCAAGTCGCAATAAGATTCAAACTTAACAAGTGATCAGTTTTTGCAGATGTGGACTTTTCGCTATCGAGGTGATGGAATGTACAAGGGGGGGTTGTCATATTTAGGAATTAGGAGATGGATAATTAGATTGGTAGTTCATGCACTTACTTTGGAAGATGAAAAGTAGGTTTGAATCTTTGATTTGGAAGAGTCCAAGTTCATGCACCCAATAATATTCCTAGTAACTTGCATCTACACATTGTATTTCGATAGAAAATGTATTTGGATTTGGGACTGCTTAGAAGTTTGTGTTGGCCTTGCCATAATCTAAGAGTTCACAATATAGAGCCAAGGAAAGTAAAGTGGTGGAGGCAGATTTTCATGTGATTGAGCTTGGCTCCCTTTATTAGAATTTGTATGACGCCTTTTGTAATTGTGTTTTTGAATTTGTATGTTCTTCCGTTTCCTCATATTCCCCCGCATCACGAGGGTTCCTTACAGCTCGTCACTTATTAGAGAGAGAGAGAGAGAGCTGCTTACTTTTTCTAGAACTTGACACAGTCAACAGAATATGGCTGAACCAAGAATAGATAACTGCAAAGCCAGTACTAAGCGACATCGTAAAATTTAACGATCTAAATTCATATCACATCAATTTTGTACTCTATTTTTGATAAGTAATTTTGTTCATACTAAGTGTAAGATTTCGTATTTGTAAATTGCATTGCGAAATTTGCTATGAGATTTAAGAAGTGCATGTCTTTAAAAGTGGCTGATCAGTGATCGAGGACATGACGAATTCAGATAGAGTAAGCAAGCATATATGTGTCTGTACCTGAGCATCATACATGGTAAGGCTAGCATAAACAACAGCCAATCCGAAAATTGCATCCGAAAAGCCCCTGCAAATATTGAAGATAAAAGATAAGACCTTTTGTACATCAAAATTCATACTTCACCAATTGACGCTCCTCATCCGTCTAGATAGAAAACGGAAATACAAAAGTATTGCAACGTGTTCTTTCTCTATGTAAATACCTTTCCAGACCAAGGGATGTGGCAGCAGCCACAACCGCCTGTCCATACAAATAGATTAGAATCAAGTATGAAGCAACCAGGCACCAAAAGCTATTTTACAGATAAAACTGTGCAGCTGGTCAATATACTTGCTAAAATATTCCAACATTCATCCACAAGCACAAACAGTAGCATATAATGTCACATCACCTACTCGACATGACTTTTGAGTATGTTTGTGAGGCTAAATGATGCAAAGAGAAAAAAAAAATCCCATTTGACAACTATGTCTCGCACACAATATGGACAACAATCATGAGTATCAACATCAAATATAATTGCTTTCAAAATTTGTTTGAACAAACAAAGAACTTCTGAAAATGGTGAGCTAGGGTCTTGACTCAATCAACAGAAAGGACTTTGCATAGATTGCATTCAGATAAAGTATCTTGATTTCAATGTTATGCTTTCCTATGTAGGGCATTTCCTATAATTTTTTTACTTAATAATTGACTAGGGTTATAAGGTCTAGGTTACTTTTTAAGGGTTTTCTTTCGCTTTGTCCCATGAATGACTTGCAGCAATTCGCTGATCATATCCAAAGATAAGAGGAAAGCGCGACAAGGCCGCGAGCATGATTGGTGGAGAATGTAACGTCCCGCAAGAGGTTCAATTTTCTGCACAGATTTCCAGAAGAGTGTGAAAGGTTCAAGTCTTCTCAAGGCAATGCTAAATGATTCTAGAAACCTACAAATCTACAATGCAATCTAGAGATAAAAATGTCTAGAAATTTTACTTGTTAATATCCTAGATATTTTGTATCTCAACGGGAATTCCACCCGATCCTAAATCAGACTCATTGTAACAATTGAATTAATAAAAAAAAGAGTTAATCAAACAAGAGAAGAACTTTAGGTCATGTGACATGCTACCATTAGTAATTCTGACAACATTGAGACATTTTATCAAGGCTAGTGAAAAATTCAAAAATGATAACAAAAGAAAAGGTAATTGCCCAGATGCAAAAAAAAATGTTGAAGTATGTTGACCACTTTAGTTAGCCTAAAAATTATCTACAGCAAATGACCATTAAAGAAAACACGAGCTTGAGGTATGTACGCATATTAAGGCAGCATTACAGAGGAATGTGTGGAAGGAAATCCTCCAGCCTGGAGAAAAGCCTTAAAATCAAAACTCTCTCGATATAAAATGGCTGCAGAAAAAGGCTTGGTGAGCTGTCCAACTGCAGCAGATACAGCAGCTGCAATCAGCACCTGCAAAAGACAATTAAGAAGAACTGATGATAAATAACCCATACTTCACTCTCTTTTTTTGATAAGTGAAGGTATATTATAAACGAGTGTCAAAACAGGTGACGCGTCCTATGTACACGGAAAGTATACGATTAAAACCACCACTATCCACAAGGAATGCTATCCACAAACTCTACAAAAGGATTAATTCCCTGCACAACCCCCTCATAACACCAAAAATACAAAGTCCGCAGGATCTGACTCTTAAGGCCCTTGATGTTCCTCTCTTCATTTTCGAACACTCTAGAGTTCCTTTCCCTCCAAATGGTCCAGCATACCACCTGCAGAGTAACGTCCCAAAATAAACTCTTCCTTTTGCATTTATACAAAGACCAACCCCGGAGCAAATCAATAACTGAATTAGGCATAACCCAAACTTCACTTGTCACATAGATAAATCGATGGTGGAGGAGATAACAACGTAAAAATATTAACTGTTGCCCCAACCACATTTTTGCCACCTTTGATCATCAAGTCTATGCTATAAATTTTGGATGTACTCTTTTATGATGACAGACTATATATAATGATTAGAATTTGTTTTGCCTGGCTTTTATGTGCCTTTGAGGACATTAGGGCTTGCTGGATAGCAGCCTTTTTGTTCCCCTTAAGAAACTTGTGCTTCAACATGCAATAAAGTATGGTCTGCCCTCTTGTGCTACCACATGTGTTATATAATATCAAACTTCCTAACCTTAATATCCCTAAATATCTCCCTATAGGGGGTATATCGGAACCACGGAACCAAACCAAACCAAATCAAACCAAACCAGTCGGTTTGGTTTGGTTTGATCGAAGACGGTTCATTTTGGTTTCAAAAATTAAAAAAACGGCTGGTTCGGTTCATGGTTTTTGATATTGAACCGAATCAAACCAAACCAACCTATATATTTTTATTTGTTATATATATATATATAACATTTGTTAACTAAGCCGCCGTTGGATCGTCTGATATACATAATCTAGGCCCTTAATTCAGTCATATTATATATATATATATATATATATATATATATATATATACACATTAGTTACTAAACCAAGCCAAATCTAAATTGTAGGAACACTTTTTTTTCTTCCATCGTTGGTGTTTATTTTGGAATTTGCATTGTTTTATTTATGATAATTTACTTTTAATTAGTTATTTTCTAATGTTTGATATTAATACCAAATTAAAATCTTATTTTTATTGCTATGGTTAATGTTGGTTAAGTTGATTAAAAAGAAATATTTTTTTAATAAGTAAATAAAAAGAGTTTATATAAACCACAAAACCAAACCGAGCAGTTCGGTTCAGTTCCAAGCCTTATACGGTTCGGTTTGAAAATTTTGGAACCAATAGAGGGTGGTTCACTTCGTGATTTTGGCCTAAACCAACCGAACCATGTACACCCGTACCTCCCTATTTCAAGACTAAAGGCGCTCCTTCAAGAGCTTAAGCTTACGCATCACCAAGAAACCACTCCAACACTCCTAATAATTACCCCACCAAGTACTTGAACCCTAGATGAGACAGCTTCATGTTTTGATAAGTAATAAAATATATTAATGTTGTGTCAAAAAAGGTGACACATCCTATGTATACTGGAAGAATACAATCGAGATAAGACCTAGCTAATCGTAAATCTGTCCAAAAAATTAACAAAAGAATTATGAGAAGCAGGATTAGACTCGTAGCACCAGAAGAAAGCTGCTCCCGCTCCTTTAGCATGCCCACGCTAAGCTCCACATTCTCGAAGGCTCTGCGATTTCTCTAGCCCCACAATATCCAACTGTCAAAGGAATAGAGTCCTAGATGCTGCTCCTCCTCCTCCTCTTATACACGGACCAGCACAAAAGAAGATCTTGACCGATCTAGGCATAAACCACGAAAAAGCTACATGTTTTCAAATTGAATGGGAGTGGGATCCCAACTTAATAGGAGTAGAGTACAAAGTGATTGAAAAGTCACCTGAAACTAACCTTGGTAGCGCAACATGGACGAGGTGGAGAATGTTTCCTCCCACTCATTACAAGTCAAAATATTCCATATAATATTCACTTGGACCAAAGACTTGATGACTTGGATTTGAGATTAGCTACCAAAGTGATCAATGATCATATACAGGGTTAATGGCCCCTAAGTACCCTGACCCCGTGGCTTCATCGTAAGTGCAATTTGGGGTCCGAATGTCCGATATTCCATTTTTAGTGCAATCAAGTGTCAAAAAGGGCTTTCCGTCCAAACATGAGTTATAAGCGTTTTCAGTGCAATGATGCGCTTTTGCTACCCCAAGGTTGACACGTTTTCGCACTTGTGGGTCTGTAGGTTCAATTTTTGTACATTAAGGTCCAATGTTACATTTTCGGTGCAATTAGGGGTCAAAAGGGGTTTTTCGTTAATATTTTAATGGAAATGAGTCATGTGCCATCCATGCACGCTTTTTACGGTTTTTAACAACTATATATGCATACAATCTCATTTTAATGTTACATTTGACATGATTTACTTTTCTTTTTTCTTTTTTTCTTTTTTTGTGAAAATACATTGTTTACTAAAAACCTTAACAATAATTTTTTTTATTTCCTTTTTCTTTTTCAATATCTATTTCAAATGAAGTATATAGTATGCAAAAAAAAATACAAATCAATAAATTTAAAAAAGGTCCAAATTCAAAGCATTATAGGGGTTTTTTTTTGTTTTTTAAGAAACAAAACCAATAAAAACTTGTTCAACAAAGAAAATAGATAAAAGAAGAAAACTAAATCCTTTTTTTTATGAATTAGTTTATCTAAAAACACCACAATAAATGGGAAGAAAATAGAAACAACGGGACGTCCTCAGGCTTCAATTCATATGGCATCCAAGAAACACTATGGTATTTTGATTTTATTTTTTTAATTTATAGATTTGTGTTTATTTCTAAATTTTGTATACTTTATATTTTATTTGAAATAGAAAATGAAAATGTAAATATTTATTATTAATGTTTTTAGTAAAATCATATCATTTCTCGAAAAAAAAACATATCAAATACTCCATCTGTTACTAAGAGTTAAAGTTTGAAAAGTCTAATAATTGATGGATACGCTATTATATTTTGAGTTGGTCATAATTACAAAAATTATTAAATTTAGTCAAGTTGCTTATCTAACATTTGGAGGATAAAGTTGAAAAGTTAAGGAGATTGTGGCCATAATTATGAAAGTGGAAGCTTTAAGGCCTTTGCTTGAAAACGAGGGAGTATGACACTAAATTGTCATTGTCCCCCTTGGATAGTTGTTAAAAGACATAAGCATGCATGGATGACACATGACCAGTTTTCGTTAAAATTTTAATGGAAACCCCCTTTTGACGCCTGATTGAACCAAAAATGTAACCATGGGCCTAAAAATGCAAAATTGAGACCAAAGGCTCCTTAATGCAAAACTATGTTAACCTTGGGGTAGTAAAGCGCATGAACCTTAATTATTATTATTATTATTTTGATAAGTAAAGAGTATTATATATTAGGTGCCAAAAAAGGTGGCACGACCTTGTACACAGGGGTATACAAGACAAAATGATTAAATAACAAAAGACCTATCCATTGTATATACAGAAGATTTTTTTTTTTTGATAAGTAATAGAGTGTATATATATATATATTATTTTATTTGATAGGTAAGTGTGACCCATTGTTGGTATGGGGATTGGAACCAAGGACCTCAAGGTCTTTGCCTTAGTGTCCTTGCCATCTCTCTCCCACCCCTTAGGGTCAGTAATAGAGTATATATATATATATAGGGCGTCAAAATAGGTGACAAGTCCTATTTACAAATAAGGTATACAACCAAGGCCTCCTACAATCCAAAAGAACTGTTATCCACAAACTCTACAAAGGGGCTTAAACCCAATGAGACCAATTCGTGGCACCAAAAATACAAAAGACTGGATTATTAGCTCTTTAAGTCTCGCCGCTCCTCTCTGTATTCTCAAATGCCCTGGAATTACGCTCCCTCCAAATAACCGAGCAGATTGCTGCCAGGACAGCATCCCAAAAACTACTCTTCCTCTTCCGTTTGTAGAATGACCAACTCATCAACATTTCTTTAACAGAAAGATGGTTCACCCAAGCGACCTGAAATAAATTAAGGACGTAATCCCAAATTTCCTTGGCCATTGGACAGTGTAAAAGGAGGTGATTTACACTTTCATCATCCCCTTTGCACATGAAGCACCTATTTACATAGATCATCCTCCTCAAATTGTCCCATGTGCGTATGGCTTCAGTTGCAGCTTCCCACATAAAGAAACCCACCCTAGGTGGAGCTTTAGCTCTTCGTTAGGCACAGAGGATTGTAAAAGAAGGAACTCATTCGCGTCCCCTTATGCATCAACAATCGGGGGATGTTTATACATCGGTGGGAATTTCTCTTCCATGATCAACACAACCTTAATGGATTTCCTTCTTGAGTTATACATTGAGTAAAACGCCGTCGTTCATTTTTTTTTCTAGTTTGGACAATTGGGTTTCCGCTGTGAGGGGACTTTGGCCTTGGTTTATGCACAAGGAAGAAAGGAGTGGTCTTTGTCTGAGTGTAATTCTGTTTTGACTTTCAATATTTTGAAAGGAGTGGTAGATGGCGAATGACGACAGGACTTTTTTTCTAGCTGGCAGAAAGAATTTCGAAGTCCTCAGGATTCAGAAGAAGGATCAACTTGAGTTTAGGGTGGTGGAGAGATATAGAGGAAAACCGCATGACACTGCCCTCTCCTCCTTTGAGTCGACTTGAGTTTGTGAGTGGATGGGAAGATTTTCTTCATCCAGAGTTCTTTGGTGGAAGAAGTGGCAGGAGAAGTGGCGTGAAGTCATTATGGCTAAGGAGAGGAATGCTGCAGGGAGTTTCATCAAAGTCATAGTGAGAGGAAAAGGGAAGCCGGATATGGTTTGAATCCCGGAAAATTCAGATGATGAAGGTTGGGAGTTGAAACAGTTGAAAGAGGAGTCCGGGAAAATCTTTTTGTAAGGTTTTCGAACTTGCTGGACTTTATTAGTATTAAGCTAGTTAAGGACCAAAGACCAAACAAAGGCTCTAATTTTAAACGGGGATCTAGCCTTCCAAATGAAAGAAGATGGCGGAAAAGGGGAAGGGGCATATGAAAGAATCAAATAAGAAAGAAAAGACGAACAGAAATAAAATGCCTGAGGGCTTGAACCTTCCGGAACCAAAGTGCGGGAATCAGGAACATCATTGAACCCCAACTGAGAAAGAACAACCAGAAGATAAAAGCAGTAGGCTCATTTTAATCTGCATTCGTGAATCAAGGACCCAACCATGCAACTATAGACTAATGAAATTCTTAATTGATTTCCACTCACCTGAAAATATCATATGCCGAAAGATGAAGGATCTAACACACTATAACTGGAGCCTCAGGGGCTCTTAGTCACAGCCCCTCGAGAGATGCACCCATACTACAACAACATTCTTTTATTTTATGGATAAGTACACGCACAAGCCCATTTTTGGCAGAGTTGGACCCAGTTGCTCAGCAAATATTTTCCTTACCCAAAATGTTCTGCCTCATCTTCAGTAAGGTCTTTTTTCTTTTTTTTTGGGGGGGGGGGGGGGATTTCTCAGTGATTAAAGCTCGTTCCACAGTTCATGACACCCTTCAGAACGTGAATGAGCATAAGGATACCTCTCTTCTTCAAGGAGAATCTAGCATAGTTGGTTTGCAGGGCAGGAGTCATTGACTTTAAGTCCGTTCATTAATGAAGTCCTAACAATTTATAGGTAAAAACTTGGGTAAAAAGGTTTTTTGGTATTTTATAGAAGACGGATCCACTTGACCCGACCCACCATGGATTGGTGCGGGGCTCCGTCCTACGAATGTTACATGAGACCTACTCAGCTCTATATTATTCCCTTTTTCTACTATTCTTTTGTAAGGGCAAGTCTAATAGTAGGGGTCAAAACCAAATTTTGATACCTATGTAAAAGTATTAGGTTCTCCAATGATTGAAGTAAAATGTATCAAAATTAGATGTGGTACTTGGGAAGGTACCAAATTTGATACCTCCTTTAGTACCTCACCTAATTTTAATACCCTTTATTTTGATACCTATTGTTGGAGATGATTATTTGATACCCATGAATAATAACCGAAATTTTGATACCTATATGTAAATACCACCATTGGACTTGCCCTAAGGTGGACTTGTTGTACTCCGTTTTCATTACCATCCTCTTTCTCAATCTCTATTAATAACAAAATTAAAGGTACGGAAAATCATGAAATAACTAATTACGATTCAATGAGAAACAATTAAAATATATTGTAATCCGTGATTGTTCTTAAAGTAGATATCCTGTACGTTTCACAAGTTTTAACATTAACAATAAAAGTAGAGAAGAAATCGTTAGAAGTAGAAAGAGGGAAAGAAAAAAAAAAGAACCTTATTATGGGCGATCTCAACAATTGCATCCGTTCCATTTCTAAGACACACGATTGTATTTGTGGAAGGAGAAGCAACCATATAAGAAGAAGAAGAAGAAGGCTTCTTTCTTTTACTTGCGCTTCTTGAGCATAAATCTTGAGCAGCCCGTGAGTTCCTTGACTGTAATAATAATCTGCCACACGGCGGAGAACTGGATAAGCTCCGGCTGTGCAATAACATGTCCCCCAACGCACGGCAAAATTCAGGCCTTTCAATTAGTTCAATTAAGAGGTAAGATCCTTTATCCTTACGTAATAGGATCGGTTCGAGGTACCGAGCGGTAAGCGGGAACCACTGCTAATCCTCATTATTAACTTGTTTACCAATTTCTCAAAGGCAAAGAGCATGGTCGAGAGCCTTATTTTCTGGGGCACAGGTAACCATACACCATTATCTTCTCCATATACCTTAAGATTTAAAATTACAAAAATGACATTGTAAGAAATGACAAAATAAATCCTCTAATCTAAAACAACACCCCATAACTTAATTACAGTAATATCATTCTATAATATTTAAATATTCTACCTATACTCTAAATTTGATGCTTACTGTAGCTACATCTTCCTTTTTCACCATTCTCTCTTTTGTTTAGTTCCTCCACAACCCTACCTTATATCATATTGTTAAAAAATATCAAATATGAAGCCTAAAGAAGTAATTGAAACAAATAATGTAAGTATTACTTCTATTTTATTCTATTAAAACTTAATTTTTCATCAAATTTTATCTAAATTCCAAAAACTGCATGTTCGTCGTGTGCGGCTATGGTTTGCCGCACACTTCTCCTTATGTGCACAAGACATTCTCCGCACACATCTCTTAATGTGCACCAAATGTTTACCGCACAGTCCTTCTTTTGTGCACAAATCATATGCCGCACAGTCCTTAATTTGTGCACAAAACATATGCCGCACAATCCATCCTTTGTGCACAAAGTGTTGGCCGCACAGTGTGTAATTGACATGCAATTTTTTTTTCCAGGATTCAAAGACATCCCCTACGGAGCCTAGTGTTGTAGATCCAGGTCCAATTCACATTATTGACATTTACTTACTTTCATTTGCAGGTTAATTTACGTCAGGGTTGCCCGTTAGCACCTGTCCCAATCGTATGGGATCAGAACCGCGTGGATGTGCTGCAGCTTGGAAATCAATTTATAGTCAACAACTTTTGTCATATAGTGAAAATGTAGAAAATGAGCGATTTGTTCTCAAAAGTTCGGACAGTATCAATTTGGATGAGTGATATGTATTTTCATTTAAACTTGGAATGTTGGTTGCATTTTATATTTGGATTAGTGATATGAAAATCTATTTAAACTTGAAATTTTGGTGGCATCAAATATTTGATTTGAAATAAGCCATACATAACACTAACATGTCTCAAACATACATAACACGTCTCAAACATACATAACACTAACATGTCTCAAACATACATAACATGTCTTCAAAATACATAATACGTTAAACATGTCTAAAAATACATAACAATATCAAGGTTACGTCCTACGACAAGTCTCAACTCGAGATGATCCTGCCTCCTCCCCTGGACCTTGTACAAAGTTATCTACTATCGAGAACACCGACCGTAACTCCTCATAAGTTATACTTCTATCACCCGATCGCAATCTTCGCATTATCGGTCCTGTCAAATTGCGAATAGCTGAAACGGTCTCCGCATTATCGGCTGCAATGGGATTAGTCACCCTAACCCTAGTCGATCGAGCGGCGGGCTTCTGCACAATGGGATGTGAAATTCGCAAGTACCAATCCATGTATTCAGGTGAACATTCAGATGGATATCGAGTAGCTCGCCCAAATTGTTCCGAAGATAATATATGGCTCTCAACAAGGTTCCAGTATGCTGCAAGTGCTATCCACATTATCAAATCACGAGGGTTATTTCTAACAGGGATGTCATGTGCGATAAGGATAGATGGAACAGTCTGCACGTGTCCGAACTGTCGAAGCACTCGGTCTGGTAGGTATGGTGGCTCCACATTGGCTCCCATGACTATACATCCATGATATAAGGAGTTTTGATGAAATGGAAAATGCTCCCTGACTGTGTCGTCGTAAGGGGTCCACGCAACCTACAACATATTTAAAATTTTATTAAATACAACAATTTAATAACGAATGACTGAAGCACGAGCATAAATAAATGTAAAAGATGAATACTAACGTCATTCGCCATAAGCATGTCAATATTTTCACGTATAGCCCGTAACCAGTCCATGCTTGTTCCTTGATTTCCGAGGTTTCCACATACGAGCGAAGCAAGCTTGTGTGTTACGGTACCCCACATTATGATCAAGACTGAACTGTGGAAATCGTAAGTATATCCATGCCTACATGCAATAAAACATTCAATTAGATGTGAAATATCCAGCATAAATTAAACATGTCAAAAAACCTATAAATTTTAAATATGTCTATAATAATGTGAAGTATCCAGCTATCTGCTTCGTCTCATATCTGGACGCTTCGCCTAGCTGTCTATATAGATAAGCCAAGGTGGCAACTCCCCACACATAGGTATGTACATCATCAAGATCCTCCGACCCGTAAGTATGAGAGCATCACTCGTGAGCCGCTCTTATCCGTGAAGATGGTGCAACCCAAGAGGTACAACATGTAAGCCCTCACCGAACACGCCACCTTGTCTAAATCATCGAACCGACATCTTCACTAAACCTATTACGTAGCCACTCTAACACAAGCCTTCTACCTCCCATTCCCTCAATCATCTCGACTTTGGACACTCCCAATATCTCGCTAGCGACTCCAAATTGATGTTTCGTGTAGCAAATAATGGCGACCCTGAAATCGGAAGTCCAGTAATACAGAAAACATCATCCAAGGTGATCGTCATTTCACCGAGAAGGGCAAATGGAATGAGTTTGTCTCGGATGCCACCGCCGCCGAAAGCAACGGTTTGTGAACATCAAGATAGATCAGATTCCTTATGGTATGGATCCTTGTTCCTCTTACCAAATCCCTTCATGCTTGGGCACCCTCTGGAATGACCCATTGACGTAGTTTTGAACGATGCTGGTGAAACTTCAAAACCTCTCGCTCTTGTCCACTCTAAATCGATGCTGCTACATGTGTCTTGTACGTAATCAACAAAGATGGGTCAAGTGGACCACCAGAAATCCCATCTCGAGTTCGGCTCGGGCTCGGGCTCACGCTCGGTCCTCGGGGTCGCTCGGGCTCAGGCTCAGGATCCTGAAAATGTATAGGCTCTTGATCTATATGCTCCGGGGGCATTTATGCGTCACGCGCATGTTGCATTTCTCGTCTGGCCGATGCGGTGACACGGCGCCTAATATATTTATTGCAGAACCTATCAATTGGACCTCCTGTAACAACAACAAACAAGTAATATTAGAGGTTATATAGAAACAGTTCAAGCCTAAATAAGTAAATCGAGCAGTCATATAAATATTTTGAATGTTAGACAAATTTGAGGTCTGTGCGGAAAATTCATGATGCACATGTGAGAGCTTGTGCGGTGGAGATTTAGTGCACATGAGGGGATGTGTGCGGCTAATGTTGTGTGCACAGTGAGGGTAGTGTGCGGCTAATGTTGTGTGCACAGTGAGGGTAGTGTGCGGCATTAAGTAACCGCATTTTGTGTGCGGCGTGCATCGGACGCTTGTGTCTTGAACCAGGGCCGCACACCGTGTATTGAATTTCTAGCCTAACTGATATTCATCCAAACAATGTTACAGCAAAGAGTTCATAAAAATAGAGAGAGAGGGGGAGAGAGAGAGAGAGAATAATACCTCGGTTTGAAGAAGACATTGTGAACAAGGTTTTGTTCTTCCCGTAGCAGACCACAGGAATGCTTGTGCGTTTTGGGGTTTCCGTTGTGGGGTGTTGGGTATTTTGGTTGTTTTGGAAATTAAATGTGGGGTGTAGATAGAATAGGATGTGTTAGATTGAAAAAATAAATGATGGGTAAAATAGGAAGTTAGGGTGGGGGTAAAGAGTAAATTTTAAAAATTGAGTAAATATGTGGGGTGTAGATAGAATTGGGGTGTAGAGAGAAGATGTTGGTGTGTGGTTAGCCTGGCCCATTTTGCAATTCACGGCTGTTAATAAAAGTCATAAAAATGAGCCAATTGAGTTAGTCATCTGTGAACTTTAAAGACTTAGCCCAAGGCGATTAAGGGTTCAGCACTTCCCAATTGCAAATTCTCATGCTTTGCAGTTTATTCTTTGTCAGCTCCGTTAGTCATCAATTAGCTCCTTTGTTAGCTCTGTTAACCATCCATTAGCATAAATTGGTTCCTTTGTTAGCTCCGTTAACCATCCATTAGCATCAATTGACTTGGTATACTTGACAGATCCTAACTGACTTATAAATGAAAATTTATTATAATGACACATTTAATGTGACACATTTTAATGTTAAAAGTTACACTGTAAATGAAAATTTATTATAATTTTTATTAAAATACAAAGTAACACTCTTAATACTAAAAAATGACACATTTAATATTAAAAAGTGACACTTTTAATACTAAAAAGTAATACTCTTAATACTAAAAAGTGATACTCTTATAATATTAAAAAGTAACACTCTTAATATTAAAAAAGTGACACTCTTAATTCTAAAAAGTGACTATAAATGAAAATTTTATTATAATTCTTATTAAAATACAAAATAACACTCTTAATACTAAAAGGTGACACATTTAATACTAAAAAATGACACTCTTAATACTAAATAGTGACACATTTAATATTAAAAAGTGACACTCTTAATACTAAAAAGTGACACTCTTATAATACTAAAAAGTGACACTCTTAATACTAAAAAGTGACACTCTTAATACTAAAAAGTGACACTTTTATTACTAAAAAGTGACACTCTTAATACTGAAAAGTGATAAATTTAATATTAAAAAGTGACACTCTTAATACTAAAAAGTGACACATTTAATACTAAAAAGTGACACTCTTAATTCTTTGATTCCTCTTCACCATAACTCTCTCATTTTTTAGTATTAAAAGTGTCACTTTTTAGTATTAAGAGTGTTCTTTTTAGTATTAAATGTGTCACTTTTTAGTATTAAATTTGTCAATTTTTAGTATTAAAAATATCACTTTTTAGTATTAAGAGTATTTCTTTGTATTTTAATGAGAATTATAATAAATTACCCTTTTATAGTGTCACTTTCAACCTTAAAATATATCACTTTTGTCTTTTCAATGTGTCACGTTTGGCTTTAAACGTGTCATTTAGTATTTTGTTAAAGTCCATTAAGATCTGTCAAGTATCTCAAAGCAATTTATGCTAACGGGGCTGACAAATGATTAAACTGTAAGACGTGAAAAACATAAGAATTCCGGTGGCAAATCTTGAAAGTGCAGGGGCACCGGAGCAAAACAACACATCTCTGCTAGGGAGTTTCAAACCACAGACCTAGGCACTGACCGCTAAACCTTATGTGTTTTCTGTGAACCACCTCACCTTATTACCTTTTGCGAATTTTAATAACATATTATTTATTTATTATGACCCGCGAATTTCTAAATGGGGTTCCGTCTTACGGACAAGGATCCGTAAGACCGTCTTACAGGAGACCTCCTCTTTCTCAAAAAGAAAAAAATTAAAAAAAAGGCGGTATATCCAGGATGTTTAATATTTTATTCAGCTGAAATATACATAATTAATAACTAAAATAAAGAGGAAAAACAAAAATAAAATAATAAATTAAGGAGAATCGCTTAAATATAAATATATCATTGTAAACTTGTATTAATCAGATTTCCATTGCCCATTGCAGCTTACTTGGATTGATCTATTTCAGAAACATGAATAAGGGCGGTATTTTGGAAACTATTATTCTCTATTTTTAAAGATGTGATTGTGAACGAATTTCTTATTATTTATACTGATTTTAGAAGTCAAATTGATAGTTATTCAATTACCCATGTGATGCTTCGCCTGCTCCCGATTTTTACAATCGTTCAACATTATTTACAATGTAACAAATATACATTCAATTAACTTGATTCTAAAAGAGAAAATGAAGAGTTTTTGCGGAAATCAAAATACAAATATATATATATTTAAAGTTGGTGAGGAGCACTATGGTTGTGCCACCTCACCATCTTTAGATAAATCTTCATTCTAAAGCATCCATGTGGAAGTTTTAAAAACTTTTGGTTTTCTAGCCATTAGCTAATAATAATACATAATAATAATCAATATGATAAGGGGTATTAGTATTAGCATATATAACTTCTTCTATTGTCAATAGTAGAAGACTTATATTTAAAAACTTTTACAACTAACATTACTTCTAACCAATGTGGGATAAAACTCTTCAAGGTTAGATATTACTTCTAATGACTCACTTTTAACATCATACTTTAAGCTTTGATATCTTATTCATCCAAAACTTGATTTGGACAAATAAATATATCATTTCGATGTTCTTGCCGAGTAGAACACATTTGCACAATTACTTTTGTCAACAAACAAATGACACGTAAAGAAATTTGTGCCTCAAGTTGCACAATTTCTTTTACTAAAAACACTAATTTTTTAATAAGTATTATACTTTAACTCTTGATATCTTATTCATCCAAAACTCGATTTGGACAAATGAATATATCATTTTGATGCTCTCACCGAGTAGAACACATTTGCACAATTACATTTACCAACAAATAAATGACACGTAAAGAAATTCGTGCCTCAAGTTGCACAATTTCTCTCACTAAAACACTAATTTTTTTTAACAAGTATTATACTTTAAGCCTTGATATTTTATTATCCAAAACTCGATTTGGACAAATAAATATATCATTTTGATGCTCTCACAGAGTAGAATACATTTGCGCAATTACCTTCGTTAACAAACAAATGACACGTAAAGAAATTTGTGTCTCAAGTTGCACAATTTCTTTCACAAAAAACACTAATTTTTCAATAATAGAAGAGATGTATCCCACATTGGTTAGAAATTGATGTTGGTTTTAAAAATTCAATTATTAAGTACCAATAGAAGAAATGCATCATGCATCATAAATTGGTTGAAAAGTGATGTTGATTTTCAAAGTCACTAGAAAACCAAAAGTTTTTAAAGCTTCCACATGGATGCTTTAGAATGAAGATTTAAAAAAATTAATACAAAGGTGGTGAGGTGTTACAATCATAGTGCTCCTCACCAATTTTAAATATATGTGTATATATATATATATGTGTGTGTGTATATATATATATATATATATATGATAAAATATTTTTACCATTATTACCAATAGAAGATGTATATCTCACATTGGCTAGAAAATGATGTTGAGTTTAAATTATTTTATATTATTACCAATAAAAGAGATGTATAACACATTGTTTAAAAAGAAAATGTTAGATTTTAAATTCTTTAGACTAAAAACTTTCACTTTTACAAAAGATGTATCTCACATGGTTACAAAATATTCTACTATTATTACCAATAGAAGAGATGTATCACACATTGGTTAGAAATTGATGTTTATATTAAAAATATTATTATTAATTAATAATTGAAAAGATGTATCGTACATTTGTTATAAAGTGATGTTGGTTTTCAAAGTTTTTTGATAAAAAAACTTCTACCATTATTACCAATAGAAGATGTATATCTCACATTGGTTAAAAAATGATGTTGATTTTTAATTATTTTAGATTATATAAAAGATTTACTATTATTAGCAATATAAGATATATATATTTTTGGTTTTCTAACCATTAGCTAATAATAATACATGATAATAATCAATATGATAAGAGATATTAGTATTAGTATATATAATTTCTTCTATTGTCAATAGTAGAAGACTTATATTTAAAAAAAATTACAACTAACATTACTTCTAACCAATGTGGGATAAAACTCTTCAAGGTTAGATATTACTTCTAATGACTAACTTTTAACATCATACTTTAAGCTTTGATATCTTATTTATCCAAAACTTGATTTGGACAAATAAATATATCATTTCGATGTTTTTGACGAGTAGAACACATTTGCACAATTACTTTTGTCAACAAACAAATGACACGTAAAGAAATTTGTGCCTCAAGTTGCACAATTTCTTTCACTAAAAACACTAATTTTTTAATAAGTATTATTATCATTTAACTCTTGATATCTTATTCATCCAAAACTCGATTTTGACAAATAAATATATCATTTCGATGTTCACACCGAGTAGAACACATTTGCGTAATTACCTTCGCCAACAAACAAATGACACGTAAAGAAATTCGTGCCTCAAGTTGCACAATTTCTCTCACTAAAAACACGAATTGTTTTAACAAGTATTATACTTTAAGTTTTGATATCTTATTATCCAAAACTCGATTTGGACAAATAAATATATCATTTTGATGCTCTCACCAAGTAGAACACATTTGCGCAATTATCTTCGTCAACAAACAAATGACACATAAAGAAATTCGTGCCTCAAGTTGCACAATTTCTTTAACTAAAAATACTAATTTTTCAATAATAGAAGAGATGTATCCCACATTGGTTAGAAATTGATGTTGGTTTTAAAAATTCCATTATTAAGTACCAATAGAAGAAATGCATCATACATTGATTGGAAAGTGATGTTGATTTTCAAAGTCACTTGAAAACCAAAAGTTTTTAAAGCTTCCACATGGATGCTTTAGAATAAAGATTTATCCAAAGGTGGTGAGATGACACAACCATAGTGCTCCTCACCAACTTTAAATATATATATATATATATTTGATAAAAGATTTTTACCATTATTACCAATAGAAGATGTATATCTCACATTGGTTAGAAAATGATGTTGAGTTTAAATTATTTTATAACCATGGAAGAGATTAACAATCTAATTATAATATTTAAAAATTATATTATTATTACAAAAATATATATATCCCTCATTGTACCCGTGCATAGCACGGGCTAAATAACTAGTCAATATAAAGAAGAATGCGAAAAGATTATGGAATTATTTATCCAATTAACCATAACATTGACATTTTTTTTATTTTCAATTCCCAAAAGTAAAAGTTTAATATTAAATGTAATCCAGATATTGGTGATTAAACATATTTAATGATGATCTATTTTTTAGTAAGTAGATTTTGCACCGCGATATATCAATTTAAATTACCTAATCCAATTTGCATTACTTTGAAAAATCATGATGAACTAGACATTCATGTCATCCGCCTTCTTCTTCCTTCTCCCTATCGTAAGCATTCTTCTTCTTTCTCTTTCTGCTCCTCCATCTTACTAAAAAATCCTCCAACCACTCACTCAAAATGTATCACGTTGCATCAATTTTACACTACAATCCTCGTTGTGTTGTGCAATAATTGTGATTTTCGAACTCTAAAATGTTGGATAAGACAGTGGAAGAAGACGATTTAAGCATTTTAGGAACAATATGAAAATGAACTTTAGCGATGAAAAAAATAAAGGGGGACTGTAGCGAAAAAATGTTTTGGAAAATGTACTGCCAGTAATTTCTGACTCATTAATTACGAAATTGTTATAGACATGTGTTGAGTTGGAGGATTTTTCAGTACGGACGAAGGCGGAGGAGGAAAAAGGCTTACGATGGAGGAGAAGGAAGAAGGAGGCGAAGGACATGAAGGTCTCGTTCATTATGATTTTACAGCGCGATGCATCAATTTTTGCAGCGCGATGTAAAATTGGATTAGGTAATTAAAATTGATGCAACACAATACAAAACTTGATTAGGTAATTAAAATTGATGCATCGTTGTGCAAAAATAGATGCAGCGCAATGAAATATTAGATTATGTAACTAAATTGATGCATCACGGTGAAAAATTGATGCATCGCGATGCATTTGAGTGAGTGATCCATAACGCGTCTCGGGCTTATTAAGAGTATGGTAGTCTTTTCGCCCCCCCAAAAGTGACTTTTTTCGGTTAAAAGAAACATATGGAACTGTAGCGATTGAAAACTTATCAAAGTGGATCAGTCGAATTTACCCCAAAGTTTTTAGGGTGATTACCAGGTCGATCCCTTTTCCAACCTATATCGTACACAGTAAAGAGCATATGGAATGTAGAATATTTTGAGCAGCTTTTTCGATGTGTTGGTAGGCTTTGATAGTTTTGACTTGGATCACTTGAATGCACTGAAGATTAAGAGCTTTAAGGTTGTTGAACATTTGAGAGCATTTTTTCTTCTAGTCTTCAATGATGGTATTTATAAGAGAGATCATTTTTTATTGTTGGTTGAGTTGATGAGAGAGACAGAGACTTAGCAGTTTGAATGCAATGAATGCAAAGAGTTGTTGATCTAAGTTTCTCTATTGTTGTCACATTGACAAAGGTCCAATATGTGTAGAGACAACTGTTGCAGAAAGTACTTCACGATACAGTTGTACTTTGCAAGAAATGGCAAAACCTTAGACTGAGGTGTTGTTCTGTCTTCTAGCCGAAATCACCAAAAAGAGAAAACTTCATTTAATTCACCCATGTGATCCTTGGTGAATGAGTTTCAAGAAGTCAATTTGAGGATTCCTTTACAGATATTTGAACACAAATATATGTAAGAATAATATAATCCATAAAATGTTGAGTTGGACTTCTTTTATTCCACATCATCAGTTTTCACTCTCAAGTTGGAAACTCTACATGAACAAGTGTGTTGTAGACTGCTGGTGAGAGTCTTTTAATCACTGTAGGTGAGAGTCTGTCGATGACTCTCGATGACCCGAGCATAAAGCCTAATCAATTCTATTATAAAGCAAAGTCTTATACAAAGTTGACACGTTAACTGGTACGCAGCCCATTTACCACTAAAACATATAACTTATGGAATGAATGACTACAAGTATATTTAAATACAATAAGAACAACATGGTGACACAACACTTCAACTCAAAAAATGTTGTAAAGATTGGCTAGTTCGAAAACTCAAAAAATCATTCCTTAAAAAAAATTGATAATTTGAAAACTCGTAATAGTATTTAATAATCCCCTAAAGCACTACCCAATTCTCAGATCTATTTTTCACTTCAAACGCTCCAAAAACTGTAGCAATGGAGCTCTGTTCCTCCAGCTCAAATCTCAACCCATTTGGTACAATTATCATTGTTCTTGCTACAATTGCAAAATCCTTTGATATTAAATCTAGTGTGGTTTATTTCACCATTGCAAATGATATATGGAGACTACATGCAACAACAAATGCTAATATTGCAAAGGAGTATGATGGTGATGAACAATGTGTTTCAGAGTAAGAATTTGTGCTCTGAATTGTGTTGTTGTTGTTGTTGACTTGGATGACGCTTCTTCTTCTCAATTTTGATATATATATATATATATATATATATATATATATATATATATATATATATATATATATATATATAAGTCATACCCATCTCGTTTGGACATTTAAAAAAAATAATAATATGAAAGTGGACTTATTTGGTTAAATAAAAAAACGGGGGTACTAAATAGGTTGAAAATTTAGTAAAGTGGTCTAGCAAGAAATTTCCCCAACTTTTTACCCTATGTTTTTTTAACCGGAAAAAGACAATTTGGAGACAAAAAAACGATGATACCCTTAATGAATTGAAAGCGTGCTACAGAGCACTCAGTCAAATGCATCATGTTGTATCAATTTTTACACTACGATGCATCAATTTAATTACCTAATCCAATTTTGCATCACACTATCAATTTTTATATCGCGATGCATCAATTTTAATTGTCTAATCCAATTTTGCATCACACTGCATCAATTTTTGCACTAAGATGTATCAAATTTAATTACCTAATCTAATTTTGCATCGCACTGCAAAAATTGATGCCTCACACTGCAAAATCATACTCCCTCCATCCCAAAATTATTGTCCTAATTTCATTTTTCATCTATCCCAAAATAATTGTTTTATTTGAAACTTCCATTTTTAGGACAACACTTTTACCATTTTACCCTTACTTTTTCATTTTACTTTAATTATGAGCCACATACACATGAGTTTTAAAGTAAACTACACATCAAACGAATATTAATAATCTAGTCAAATGTGTTTTCTTAAACCGTGCACCAAATCAATGCAGACGATAATTTTGGGACGGGAGGAGTAATGAACTAGACCTTCATGTACCTTTTTTTCCAGTACAAAATCAACAAATGATTTCAAATTAATACATCTTTCATGTATTGATCGTGTCTTAAATTTATACATTGTAAGTGCACAAGACTATTGCAGAATAGTTTGGGAAGCAAGGGTCGAACTACATAGACAGGAAGAATTCAAGTAGCAAGTATATCGGTAGCAATTACACTAATGGTGATTTTTATTTTATGTTATTTAATCTAATTTATTCTACTAAAACAGGAAATCTAATTAATAAACTAAGCAGCAATCACAGTTATAAAGATCTTATGAATGAGGGAAATCTAGGATCGGGGATTCACTTGCATCTACTCTATTGCTCTTTTAAATAAAGTATCAATCAATACCTTGGGTTCGTTCACAAAAGATTGATATAGATCGTTAAATTATAATTCAGTTTCCATCCTAAATAATTCATCCAATCTATATCCTAAGAACAAGAACATATGAATTTCCTATCTATCACTTAGGAACATATATATGAACCTGGCCCTAACTTATCACTCTCGTGCATCGATAAGGTCAATTTATCACGATGGTAAGCCAGTATACGACATTTACATTTGGTCGTGCAACTATCAACATCTCTAGGTCTTTACTACTTGCGATCCAATTCATTTGGTCAAAGTTAGACGGTAAAGAGGTTGATAAACATCATGATCAACAAGAATTGAATGAATAAAATATATTGAGCAATAGATTCGATACAAGTTACCTCCCAACTCTTAGCTTAATGAACGGTTAGTTCATCCTTGAAGATGAACCAATCAGCGGAATGAAAGAATACATGAATCGATCTTCAAAACTATTACAACTACTAAACTACGTATTACAAACTAAATCCTAATGTTTCCGAGGGTTCTTCGGTGTCAGGTGAAGGAGGAGGTTCAGTCCAAGTGAAATTCTCGTAAAGGCGGTTTCTAGGTACCTTGCCTAGGCAATGTCTTCATGGCATGCGGCCGCAAGGCCTTGTTCTGGTCGAGGTTGCACACTGGAGACCTTGCGGGGGCAAGGTCTCATACCCCTGCGTCCACAAGGGTCCAAAATCCTTTTCAGTCTTCTTTTCAATAATTGCACTTTGCACCTTTCCTTCAAATCTTCAATAAAACCTTTATAAATCTCATAATTTCACCTAAAACCCTTAAACTCACAATATAGCTCAAAAACACATATTAGTAACCAAAAGCCTCGTGGAATTGCTATTTCTAAGTCATAAAAGTACTCAATAAAGACTATAAAATACGTCTATCAAATACCCCCAAACTTAGACTTTGCTCGTCCACGAATAAACAATACTTATAAATACTAAAGTAATTAAAAATTAAGAAAATCTTTTTGGAGGGTGACACTATTTACATTCCTCTAGAAACCCACAAACTCAAGGAGACTTTAACGAGCGACTCGACTATGCAGATAAATACAAAAACTAATAAATACAAAAGCACGTAAAAATTACTCTAAAAACAATAAATACAGAATAAATAACAAAATTTTTTTGGTTTCAATCTCAAGTCACAAAGGCATGACATATCATATTTGTCTCAGAAAGATGCTCACCACATATATGCAGACTTATCTACAAAACAAACTGACTTATACTCAAACTGCTACCGGTCTTAACTTTTCTGTGTGTGTGTGATAACCAGTCATAGAAAATATCATAACATAAACAATTTTACTTGGCTAAACACAACATTCATTCTAAAAATCAGAATTTTTCAATAAAACAAATGCAACATAGAGTATGCGATATACCATCCAAACCCGGTCTATCACAAAAAGAGAAAACATCAAGGATTTCAAATACGTATACATCCATCCCATGCACTTCCTATGTATGACATACAATGCTTTCATACCCCAATTACTTGCAATAGCTAAGATTATGCTAACACAGTGAGCTTGCAAATAATATGAATATATGAAGTGGGGATCGATTTACATGTATAACAATCAAATCAACAAACACAAGCATTGGTAAGAAGATCAATAGGTCTTTAATAAGCTTGTAATGTAAGGCCTTGGTGTTGGGGGATATGATGGAAATGGAATAGAATACAAAGTGAAAGAACAAAACTACCCTTTTCCCCAAATACTTCCAAACAAAAGGAAGTTTTTCCCAATTAGGCTAGGACCTGTAAAGACCACAAGTGGGGACTTTTCCCCCAAACTTGTTTTGTAATATATGTCGAGCTAAAAATAACTAGTGTTCCATTTTTAGAAAAAAACTTTTCTATCATATTTTTCTATTGAAAGTGTAAAACCCTGAATTATGGTTTGCTTGTGTTATGCATGAACTCATACACTTATAACCATCATAAACATGTTCATTTAGCTCCAGTTTATGTTTAGAGTCAATAGCATGTTCGTTGACGTTGTTTGGGATGCTTGTGTGCATTTTTCTTTCACGAGATGCGTTGAATCTCGGGTTTGTGATTTATGTTGTTAACACATGAATAATTGTTAGAAGGCATTCATAACATCATTTATATGCCTTGGAGATTGGTTAGATGCTTGTTGCATTGTCGGTTTGGTTGCTAGTTTGATTCTAGCGTTAACCCTTCTCCGTTTGACTTTTTCGGTTGTCGTTCGGGAGAGTTTTGCCTGAGTTCTTGGCCTTGTTTTGTTGAGGTTTGAAGCTTGATTACTTTGGTTATTGATTGGAGGTTATTAAGGTTGGATTGTAGACCCTTTTTGGCTTGGAAGGACTCGAGTTTGCATGCGGGAGAGTCCGGGACCGAGCGAGGAAGCAACAAAACTTGGAATGGAGGATGCTGAGGTGAGGCGCTCGCATCATTTGAGGCCATGCGGCCGCCTCAAGTTCTGAGACAGTTTACGGGATTTTCAATCCTTTACGCACTATCTGATCTTTTACCCAATTAAACCCAATTTAAACCTAACCTAAACCCTTTTATTTAGCCTAAGACTTGTCCTAAACACTATTAGAGGTGTTAGAGGTTGATTAGTGAGTTGATTAAGGAGAATTAATCCCCCATATAAAATAAAAACTTACGCACTCTATCACTTGGTCGGCCAAACAGATACGACTTCAACCTTGCGTTTTCTGCGAGCATTCAAGGAGACCTGAGAGGAAGCTTGAGAGAAGGTGATTGCTAGGGTTTTGAAGGGCTTAAGCTTGGAAGCCATTGCTAGGGTCTTCTTCCCCCCCATTCTACCCGCGAGATTGAAGAGAGAAGTGAGGAGAACGACTTCATCTCTTGGGGTTTCGGGTTTGGCAGTTTGTGAGGGCCGAATTTTGGTAAGTTTCTACCTCTCTTCCTTTTCTTTTGGGCTCCATTGACCCTAGGGAAACAACCATTTATGCTATGTGAGGTCAATGGAAGCAATTGTTAGGGTTTGTAGAGATGCATGAACCCTAGGTTTTCAAATTGATGGTAGAGTTGGTTGAACCTATGTGAGACTTGATTTGTATGAAATTCATATGCCAATTTGTCTATTAAACTTTGCTATATGAATTGTTCATATGTATTGAGCTTGAATGACAAAGATACTTGGAAGGGGATTTTCCCCAAATTGTGTTTTGGCTTGTTAAACATGATTGTAAGCCTAATTATTGTGTTATACATGTTTAATAGAGTATCTTAAACCATGTTGTATGATTTAATCATGATTTGAAGATTATGATTGGTAAGGTGACTTGAATGAATTTATACACAAGATGGCCAATTTGTTCTAAGTTGCATTGTTAATTATTTTGTGGGGTTTATGTGAGTTCATTGAACTTGGGATCATGGTTGTTGGCGATAGTATGAACATAGGGGGGATGTTGAAGCCCATGCTTCTATTCCTTGAATTTTCAGAAAGTTTAGATTGGACTCAACGGAGTCAACCTTTGGGTTAGTATGAATCCTAGGAACTATAATCTTAAGTCCTATGGAATTTTGGGTAGAATTCATGGAGGTCGAGCCTCCAAGAAGTTTTGAAGTGTGTGAAGCACACTTGATTAAGAGAGCTTATATGTTTCTCGGTTGTGATATTTATGCTAGTTGTGGATGAAATGCATGACTAGTTTGATGGTAGAGTGTTTACCTACTTGTTTTGAGCATATGAGTATATATTACTTGTGCTTGGGTTTTGAGTCCAAATGAGTCGGTGCATTGAGTCTTTGGTGGGACGATACATCGTCTTCACGAATTGTGAGATTCGTGATCGCGATGGATCGCCGTGCCGGGTTTGCACACACCCCTCCATCGATGGCCACGGTGGGGAAGTAGTTTATCTCAGTTGTAGTAATACACATGGCTTTGATAACTATGGAACTCGAGCGGAGACTGTCTCGGGGACGTCGATATCTACGAGAGGGATATCGAGGGCACATAAAGGTTTTGCACGTGTTTTTGCAGGAGCGACACGCGCGGAAGAATTTGGTAATGGTATCATATCCCTTTTATATGAATTGTTTCACAAGTACTTATGTGAATAATGTGCTTGGTGATTTGGGTATGATATGATGGTTGTTTGGTTTCATACATGTTATACTTGATAGATAACATATTGATTAAGGTTGTTAAGCATAAATGCTATCACATGAACATTGTTTGAAAGTTGTATTATGCCAAAGGCATAAATCATTATTGTTAAGCCTAGTATGTCTTGACATGAATTTTAGTGAGATGTTATACTATAATGATAACATATTTATTTAATGTTGAGCATGGATGCCATAACATGATTTTATATAAGGTTATTTCATGACGATAGCATGATGTAATTTATGATTGAGCATTATGCCATGGTAGGAAGTTATGGTTAGTAACTTACTAAGTCTTTGTGACTTACTTTTATTTGTTGGTTGTTTTTCCCTAGATCCGAGTCGCACGAGCGGATCCAAGTAAATCGAGAAGGTTGCGTTGACAAAGGATTCTTTTGGCAAGGTTGCTACTTAGATAGTTGTTTTGCTTTTGGTGAGGTCGTTGGGAAAGATGAAGTTATGTAAACTTCATAATGGGTAGCAAACCTGTTTGTGCTTTGTAATATTGTAATTATGTTGTTAGCCTATTCTTTTGGTAGCCGACCGGTGGTGGTTGTGCTTGGTGTATATTTATGGTTATGTTTCCATATGCTTTTGATGTTGGTACTTATACCATTGGTAGCCGACTTGTTTTAGTCGCGCTTGGTAAAATTGGTGATCATGTTTTAATATGCTTTCATTATAGCAAAGTATTATGCTTGTTCTCCGGCATGTTTTTAGCCGTTGAGTTGTTAGACTAGAGTCTTAGACTTAGTGTAATGTTGGGTTCCGGCCGTAGCTTCGCCGATGACTTGGTTTATTTTATGCTCTATATTGAATTGCATGACAGGGAGTTTAGTCCTACGTGCCCAATGTTGCGGCACGCGAGTCGAATTTTTGGACCGAGAGATTAATTATCTCTTTGGTTGTTTTTAGTTTGAGCTGGTTAGCTCGGGTGCTACTGTTTTATTTTATTTCGCTTCCGCATATATTTTGAGTTGTTGGCGTATCGCCGTTATGGCCCTACCCATTATTTGCTACTTGTTTGTTGTTAATTGCTTCCCGGCGGCACGACCTTGGGATTTCGTCTTGGGATCCGGGTCGGGTCGTCACAGAAAGCTATGCTTTCATTTGAATATTCTTGCACTCTTCTTCTTCCTATTTTGTTTTTCGTCGAATCATTTTTTTTTCCATCACTTTTTTCCCCGATTACGACGGAGAAGAAGACGTCTTTGGAAAACTTTTCTAACTGAAAAATGGTCCCATAAAATTAATTCCCCACCCACATCCTACTTTCTCAAAAGGTATGATAAAGTGTATAAGCTTTAGGGTTAAGTTAATGTGGGTTTAAGAAACGAAGTCGAATGGGGGTTCAATGTGTGCTTAGCACACTCCATTCTTTTTAATAAAGCTCAAAGGGGACACTAGGGATATTTTTAGTAAGATCGGGAAACATTTAGGCTCAAACGATCCAAAGATGGCCTATATCATATCTTAATGCCAAAATACTCATGCAGTTTTTAAGAAAGCAAAACACATAAAATATCATATCCAACATTAAGGTTGTGGAATTGAAGATTTAGCATCACTGTATTTGACATAAGCATTCGCTTGAAAAGAGGTAGGGGCAATCAAGACTAATATGCAGACACAGTTCAAAAATGTGCTTGAGATATAGTAGCAAGAAAAATCCAAGAGATCTAACTATCATGCAATTGACCCTAAGTTACAATTTACTGCAACAATCATGTCAGGATGGCTATGCATCATATTCTTGTGCATATCTTGTTGCTAAAATGAAATGTGTGCTATAAACTTAGTAAAAATATTCAAATCAATCCATAATCATGACTGGTATAAGTGCACAAAGATTTAGAGAAAATCAAGAATTTTGCAGAATCAAGTAAATTCCAGAATGATCTATGGAAAAGTTATGTGGTTCATTGCATTAACTCCTCATCGACTGAAGTGACCACACCAGGACTCGAGAATGAAAATTTTGAATTAAAATATATTTGTTTTTTTTAAAGAAAATGAAGATGGGCGATGACGATGACTCCTTTGATGGGTCCCCGAGGGAACCAAATATTATAGTATTCTGGTCAAGGCAACATCTCCTAATATAAGAAAATATAAAAAGCAAGAAAATAAAGTGAGGAGAAGAGATGATAGAGGGGAAAAAAATTTCCCTTACCCTTAAAAATGTGGCCTAACTCCATTTTTCTTTAGGCTGGGACCAGCAAAGGCCCTGGGTTTAGAATCCCCCCCCCCAAACTTCAATTTTATTTTGTCCTCAAAATTGAGGATTTTCCTATAAAAGGGTTGATGGAGGTGAAATATCAAAAGGAACTATGTGGCCCGCCTAACAAAAGAGGAAAAAACTTGGGCTTCAACTCATGGTGAGTCGGGAGGAAATAACGAAGGAGGACGAAACTCGGGGATCGTGCCAGGTGGCATCCCATAATATGTGGAGATATTGTGCCCCACCTGGCTAACCCAACCAAAAAATTGAGTCTGGTCGGCGCACATTTGCGGCAACTGCTGACTAATCATCTGGTTCTCTAACAAGATCTCCTCTTGTCTATTGGAGATAGCCTCCAAGGGATCTACCTCTTCCTCAATATGAGCCTCCCCTTGAGGCTCCTCACGTGGCTGGCGCGGGTGATTAAAAAGAAGCACCGCAGTAATGTCGGGGACTACCCAAACTCTCTTAGAATCTGGAGTCCAAACGACTCCAGCCCCACTACGCAATCCTGTAATCAAACTCGGGAAAACGAATCCCGAGTTTGTCCTACCTCTAATGAGGGTCTGAATCTGGGATTTGATCACACGCCCTAAATCAACAGACCCACCGGCCAGGAGGGTGTAGATCAAAATGGCCTTATGCCAAAACATTGTGTGCTGGTGGCTGGATGGCATAAGACGTGCACAAATAAATTTAAACACGGCCTTGGCTGTGTTCGTTAAATGGGACTCGTCCATGGTGTGGGGGCCAAACGGTGGACCTTGATGAAAGGTCCAAACCGTGTCAAGTGTTGCAATAGTCGCATTTAGCACCTCGAGAGGGACAACATTGGCGATATGGATTCTGTACTGGTCAGTACCCTTTACAAAATTAAGGGTGCCGAAATAACGGTTAATACTATAGAGCGAAAAGTCGACATCCCTACCCCTAACAGAACTGGTGTCATGCACCTCGCCAGAAATAGAAATACGCCCGTTGGCGTAGAATTCACGGACTATGGCCACGATGGCCACGCCCGGGGTCACACAAAGAGGGGCCCACCTTCGCTGGGCGAAGTGGGCGGGGAGAGCAAAGTCCTTAACCTTAAATCACCTCTCAGGGATTATTCTCTTGGAGAGCTTCCTAGTGTAGCTCTCTGAAGCCTTGAAAGATATAAACCTATAGGGGTCATATTCTTTCTCCTCCTCTTGGGAGTGGGACAAAGAAGGTCCTCGGTTTCTACGTTTGAGGGCCATTCTAGTCACACAAAAATAAGTCTACTCTCTAAAAGTTAAGATTTAACTAACCTAACTAAAACAAATAAAGCATGCACGTAAACAATTAAAAATATTTCTAACACCCTAGCATGCAAAAATTTGACAGATCAAAATTTTAAATAATTCAGTCTCCATCCTAAATAATTATAATCCAGTCTCCATCCTAAATAATTCATCAAATCGATATCCTAAGGACAAGAACATATGGATCATATCTGTCACTTAGGTCATATATATGAACCTGACCTTAACTTATCACTCTCATGCATCAATAAGGTCAATTTATCACGATGGTGAGCCAGTGTACGACATATGCATTTGGCCGTGCAGCTATCCGCACCTCTAGGCCTTTACTGCTTACGACTGCATTCATTTGGTCAAAGCTAGACAATAAAGGGGTTGATAAACATCATGATCAACAAGAATTGAATGAATAAACATATATTAAGCAATAGATTCGATACACGTTACCTCTCAACTCTTAGATTAATGGATGGTTAGTTCATCATTGACGATGAACTGAACAGCGGGATGAAGGAATACATGAATCGATTTTCAAAACTATAGTTACAATCACTAAATTATGTATTACAAACTAAAAACGGTGTTAGAACCGTTTCCTACGTATTTCTGGACGTCATTTTGCTTTGGCTACCGTCTTCTATATATATCAAGGTGTTTTAGGGAGCATAGGAGGTTCAATCCAAGTGAAAGACACGTAAGTCGGTTTCTGGGTACCTTGCGGCCGCAAGGTGTGTATACCTTGCGTCCGCAAGGGTCTTGATCGGGCTAGGCTGCTCACTGGATACCTTGCGAAGGCAAGGTATTGGAGGCATGCGGTCGCAAGGTGTCCAATTGTTTCCTTTTAATTCTTTTCAATAGTTGAACTTTGTACCCTTCCTCGAAATCTTCAATAAAGGCTTTGTATATCCCGTATTTTCACCTAAAACCCTGAAACTCACCAAATAACTCAAAACCACATATTAGTAGCCAAAAACCTCGCGGAATTGCTATTTCTAAGTCGTAAAAGTACCTGATAAAGACGTATAAAATACATCTATCAAATACCCCCAAACTTAGACTTTGCTCGTCCACGAGTAAACAAAACTTATAAATACAAAAGCTAAAGAAATAAACAAAATCTTTTTGGAGGGTGACACTATTTACACTCCTCTAGAAACCCACAAACTCAAGGAGACTCTAACGAGTGACTCGACTATGCAGATAAATACAAAAACTAATAAATGCAAAAGCAAGAAAAATTATACTACAAGCAATAAACACAAAATAAAACAAAAATCTTATTGGTTTCAATCTCAAGTCGCTAAGGCATGGCATATCACAGTTGTCTCAGAAAGATGCTCACCACATATGTGCAGACTAATTCATAGAACAAACTGACTTATACTCAAACTGCTACCAGTCTTAATTTCTCCGTGTGTGTGTGATAACCAGTCATAGAGAATATCTCAACTTAAACAGTTTTACTTAGCAAAACACATCATTCATTCTAAAAATCAGGATTTTTAATAAAATTAATGCAACATAGAGCATGCAATCTATTATCCATACCCGGTCTATCACAGAAAGAGAGAACACCAAGGGTTTCAAATACTTATACATCCATCCCATACACTTCCTATGTATGACATACAATGCTTTCATACCCCAGTTACTTGCAATAGCTAAGATTATGCTAACACAGTGAGCTTGTGAATAATATGAGTATATGAAGTGGGGATCAATTTACATGAATTGCAATCAAATCAACAAACACAAGCATTGGCAAGAAGATCAATAGGTCTTTAATAGCTTGTAATGTAAGGCCTTGGTGTTGGGGGATATGATGGAAAGAGAATAGAATACAAAGTGAGAGAGCAAGCCTACCCTTAATCCCAACTACTTCCAAGCAAAAAGAAGTTTTTCCCAATTAGGCTAGGACCTGCAAAGACCACAAGTGGGGACTTTTCCCCCAAACTTGTTTTGTACAATATATCAAGCTAAAAATAACTAGTGTTCTATTTTCAGAAGAACTTTTCTATCATATATATTTTTTCTAATGAAAGCTAAGCTTTCATTTGAATCTTCTTGCACTCTTCTTCTTCCGTTTCATTTTTCGTCGAATTATTTCTTTTCTTTTTTTTTTGAATTTTCGACAGGAAAGAAGAAGTCTTCGGAAAATTTTTCTAACTGAAAATTGGTCTCATAAAATTAATTTCCCACCCACATCCTACTCTCTCAAAGGGTTGGTTAAAGTGTATAGGCTTTATGGTTAAGTTAATGTAGGTTAAAGAAACAATGTCGAATGAGGGTTCAATGTGTGCTTAGCACACTCCATTCTTTTTAATAAAGCTCAAAGGGAACACTCGGGATATATTTAGTATGATCGGGAAATATTTAGGCTCAAACGATCCAAAGATGACCTATATTATATCTTAATGTCAAAATACTCATGCAGTTTTTAAGAGAGTACAACGCATAAAATATCATATCCATTATGAAAGTTGTGGAATTGAAGATTTAGCATCACTGGATTTCACATAAGCATTCGCTAGAAAAGATGTAGGGGCAATCAAGTCTAACATGCAGACACGATTCAAAAGTGTGCTTGAGATATATTAGTAAGCAAAATCCAAAAGATCTAACTATCATGCAATTGACCCTAAGTTACAATTTAATGCAGCAATCATGTTTTGATAGCTATTCATCATATTCTTGTGCATATCTTGTTGCTAAAATGAAATGTGTGCTATAAACTTAGTAAAAATATCCAAATCAATCCATAATCATGACTGGTATAAGTGCACAAAGATTTGGAGAAACTCAAGAATTTTGCAGAATCAAGTAAATTCCAGAATGACCTATGGAAAAGTTATGTGGTTCATTGCATTAACTCCTCATCGACCAAAATGATCACACCAGGACTCAAGAATGAAAATTTTGAATTAAAACATTTTTTATTTTTTTCATTTTTGAAAAAAAAATTATAAAGAAAATGGAGATGGGCGATGACGATGACTCTTTTGATGGGTCCCCGAAGGAACCAAATATTATAGTATTCTGGTCAGGGCAACATCTCCTAAAATAAGAAAATATAAAAAGTAAGAAAATAGAGTGAGAAGAAGAAACGATAGAGGGACAAAAAATTTCCCTCACCCTAAAAAACGTGGCCCAACTCCACTCTTCCTTATGCTGGGACCTGCAAAGGCCCTGGGCTTAGAATTCCCCCCCCCCCAAACTTAAATTTTATTTTGTCCCCAAAATTGAGGAATGTCCTATAAGAGGGTTGATAGAGTAGAAATATCAAAAGAAAATAAGTGGCCTGCCTAACGAAAGAGGAAGAAACTTGGGCTTCGACTCATGGTGAGTCGGGAGGAAATAACGAAGGAGGACGAAACTCGGGGATCGTGCCAGGTGGCATATCATAATATGTGGAGATATTGTGCCCCACAGTTAACTTGACCAAAGAAATTAGTGCAGTCGGCGCATTTGCAACATTCTTTGACTAATCATCTCGTCTTTGTAACGAGGATCTCATCACACTATTGGAGATACCTCGAGGGATCCTCCTCCTCCTGAGGCTCCTCACGTGGTCCTCTCTCACATGGTTGGCGCGGGTGCGCAAAAAGATGCACCGCGGTAATGTCGGGGACTGCCCGAACTCTCTTCGAATCTAGAGTCCAAACGACTCCAGCCCCACTACACAGTCCGATAATCAAACTCAGGAAAACGAATCCCGAGTTAGTCGTAACTCTAATGAGGGTCTAAATCTGGGTGTTGATCAGATGCCCCACATCAACAGACCCACCGGTCAGGACGGTGTAGATCAAAACGGTCATATGCCAAGACACCGTGTGCTGGTGGCTGGAAGGCATAAGACGTGCACAAATAAATTTGAACACGGCCTTGGCTGTGTTCGTGAGATGAGTCTCATCCATGGGGCGGGGGCCAAACGGTGGACCTTGATGGAAGGTCCAAACCGCGTCAGGTGTTGCGATAGCCACATTTAACACCAGGAGAGGGACATAATTAGCGATATGGATACTGTACTGGTCAGTACCCATCACAAAATTAGGGGTGCCGAAATAACGGTTAATACTATAGGGTGAAAAGTCGACATTCCTATCCCTAACAGCACTAATGTTATGCACCTCGCCAGAAAGAGAAATACACCCGTGAAGAAGGTCTGGTGCTTCTACGCTTGGGGGCCATTATAGGAGCACTAAATACTAAATCTACTCTCTAAACATTTTTAAAATCAAATAACCTACTAAAGCAAATAAAGCATGCACATAAAAATAATTCTAACACCCTAACATGCAAAAATTTGACAAATCAAAAATTTAAATGGAGAGGGAATAGAAGATACGTGGATTGCAATGCTATAGCTGCAATAGAAGGTTTGGCCGGAATTCAGGAGCTTCTACGTTGGCAAAAAAATGGTGGCAACTTCGTCTTCAAAGCTTGAGTGGAATGAGATGGAGGGTGGAGATGATGATGAAGCTTGAAGAAGAGGGGAGCACTTGAGCTTGAACTTGGCCGAAATTAGTGAGAAGCCTCGCCGGAGTTATAGAAGAAGAGAGAGAGATTGCTGGAATTCTTTTGAGGAAGAAACTAAAAAGCTATGAATTCTAGTAACTGCCCTGCTTCGGCTTATAAAGGGGGCCTTGCGGCCACAAGGTGTTTATACCTTGCGTCCACATGGTACCCAGTCAACGGGCACAGATGCGGATACAGGGATTGTGGGGGCATGGACCTTGGGCTTGCAGCCGCAAGGTTCACGCATGAACTGTCATTAATAAGGCCTTGCGGCCGCAAGGCATTTAAGACCTTGCGTCCGTAAGGGTCATATATTGTTCATCCTTGGGAAGTTGTTTCACATTTTTGAGTTGTCTTCATTTTAGTCCTTTTGTTACGTTCCGTTAAGGCCGATTCTTTCCTACACTCTAAAAATTCTACAAAAACTTCTAAACTAAAATATTAAAAACATATAAATACAACACTAAGATGCTTTTCTCCCCCAAACTTAAATTATGCCAATATTGAAAAACATTTAGATTAAATGCCCATAATCAAATAAGATGGAGAACAACATAATTAAATTACACTACGAAAGCAAATACAAGTTCATCAAAGTGGGTTACCTCCCACCTAGCGCACTTGTTTAACGTCTTTGGATCGACCTAACTGCCAACCTATTCTCTCGAAGGCTCAGTGTCAGAGAGATGAATGAGTTCAATTGTTCTCTCTACTGACATTGGTTCGAAATAAGGTTTGATTCGATGACCATTGACTTTAAATATCTCATTAGTCCTTGGATTCTTAATATCGACGGCTCCATGTGGGTAAATTCGTACTATAATGAAAGGACCAGACCATTTCGATTTTAACTTACATGGAAATAATCTAAGTCTAGAATTAAAAAGAAGCACTTTCAATCCTGGACGTAACATATTTTTAGTAATTCTCATATCATGGTGTCTTTTGGTCTTTCCTTTATAGATTTTTGCATTCTCATACGAATTTTACCTATGCTCTTCTAACTCATTTAATTCATAAAGCCTTTCTTCACCAGCCAAAGTTAGATCAAAATTAAGAGTTTTAATGGCCCAACAGGCCTTGTGTTCAATTTCTACTGGTAAATGGCATGCTTTGTTGTACACCATCCAATAAGGACTCATACCAATTGGGGTTTTATACGCAGTGCGATATGCCCAAAGAGCATCTTTAAGTTTTGGTTCCCAATCTTTATGATTTGGTCTAACAGTCTTTTCAAGGACTACTTTTATCTGTCTGTTGCTAACTTCTACTTGGCCAGAAGTCTGAGAATGATATGGTGTAGCCAGCTTCTGAGTTACACCATGTTTCCTAAGGCTCGCATTCAACAACCGATTAGTGAAATGTGTTCCTTGATCACTAATTACTGCCTTCGGTACTCCATAACGAGAAAATATTTCATCCAAAAACTTGACAATAGTTTGACCATCATTATTTCGAGTAGCAATGACTTCTATCCATTTCGACACATAGTCAATAGAGACTAAAATATATTCGCAACCATTTGAAATTGAGAACGGGCCCATAGAGTCAACACTCCACACATCAAAGATTTCAACAGCTAAATTATTATGCAAGGGCATCTCATTCCTTTTACTAATTCCGCCAGTCCTTTGGCATTTATCACATGTTTTGCAAAATATTTCAGAGTCTCTAAAAATAGTAGGCCAATATAAACCAGATTGCATGATTTTCCTAGCAGTTTTAGTGCCACTAAAATGACCACCTCAAGAGTATTCATGACAGAATGCAAAAATACTTTGTTGTTCTTGTTCTGTAATATATCTTCTAATTATGGAGTCTGAACATATTTTGAATAAATAAGGTTCTTCCCAAAAATAATATTTATCATTAGTTAAAAATTTATTTCTTTGATAAAAATCAAAATCAGGATTAATAATATCTGCTACATGGTAATTAACAAAATCAGCATACCATGGTTCAAAATTTTTAACTGCTAACAATTGCTCATCAGGGAAATCTTCATTCATAAGAATTTTACTATCAAGAAGTTGATGTTCAAGTAAGGGTAAAAATTCCAACCTAGACAAGTGGTCGACTACAACTTTTTCTGTTCCCTTTTTATCTTTAATAGTAATGTCAAATTCTTGTAATAATAACATCCATCTAATGAGTCTAGGCTTAGCCTCTTTCTTACTCAATAAGTATTTTAGGGCTGCATGGTCTGAGAATATAATTACTTTTGAACCAAGTAAGTAGGATCTAAATTTTTCTAATGCAAACACAACTGCTAAAAATTCTTTTTCAGTGGTTGTATAATTAAGTTGTGCATCATTCAATGTTCTACTCGCATAATGAACCACATGAGGTTTCTTGTCTATCCTTTATCCTAACACGGCTCCAACTGCAAAATCTGAAACATCACACATGATCTCGAATGAGAAAGACCAATCAGGGCTGGTTAAAATAGGAGCTGTTGTTAGTTGTTCTTTTAACAAATTAAATGCGTTCAAGCATTGTTGGTCAAAAATAAATTCGGTATCTTTTGCCAAAAGATTACATAAAGGTTTACAAATTTTTGAAAAGTCTTTTATAAATCTTCTGTAAAAACTTGCATGTCCTAGAAAACTTCTAACACCCTTGATTGTAGTTGGGGGAGGTAATTGTGATATAACTTCAATTTTAGCTTTATCGACTTCAATTCCTTTGTTAGACACAACATGACCTAAAACTATCTCATGTTTAACCATGAAATGGCTTTTCTCCCAGCTTAGGGTCACATTAGTTTCGCAATGATCACAAGAATTTCAGAATACTGAGAAATCATCCATAAACACTTCCACACATCTTTCCACTAAATCAGAAAATATAGAAATCATGCATCTTTGAAAAGTAGCTGGGGCATTACATAATCCAAAGGGCATTCTTCTAAACACAAAGGTACCAAAGGGACATATAAATGTGGTTTTCTCTTGATCTTCCGGTGCAAGCGGAATCTGATTATAACCAGAAAAACCATCAAGAAAACAATAATAATCATGGTCAGCTAATCTTTCAAGAATTTGGTCAATGAAGGGCAAAGGAAAGTGATCTTTCTTTGTTGCCGCATTTAGTTTCCTCAAATCAATGCACATCCTATAGCCCGTAATAGTTCGTGTGGGAACTAACTCATATTTCTCATTTTTAACAATAGTAATTCCTGATTTCTTTGGAATTACTTGAACTGGACTAACCCATTTACTATCAGATATCGGATAAATTATACCCACATCAAGAAGCTTAAGCACTTCTTTTCTAACTGCTTCTTCCATATGAGGGTTAAGTCTTCTTTTTCATTCTCTAGAAGGCTTGCTACCTTTTTCCAAATGAATTCTATGCATACACATAGACGGACTGATACCTTTCAAAGCTGCTAAGGACCAACCTATCGCTTCTCTATGAGTCCATAGTACTTTTAACAAGCTTGATTCTTATTCTTCTGTTACATCCACAACAATTATCATGGGTAAAGTTTTACCTTCCCCTAGAAATGCATATTTTAAATGAGATGGTAATGGCTTTAGTTCAAGTTCAAGAGGGATTTAATAGATGGAATAAACTTAGGACTTTTTGGTTTAGCTTTTTCTTCTTTTTCGCCCTCCTTAGAAATCTCTTCTTTATCTTTATCAATTTCTGTTTTATCAAAATCAATTTCTGATTTTTGATTTTATACTTCTTTTTTATCTTCACTATCATTTTTAAGAGCTTCTAATCTCTCCTTCTCTTTTCTATCATCCACCTCTTGGAGTTCTATTTCTAATTCTTCTATGTCAATTCTCACATTGGAGAAGAAAAAAAATATTATAATTGGAATTGAACTGAAGTTCTTAATATTTTTATTCAATAAAGTACTCCCTCCGTCCCTAAATAATCGTCCTAGTTGACCTGGCGCACAGTTTAAGAAGAAACAATTGACTTGATTATTTATATTGGTTTAATGTATAGTTTCCTTTGATGTCCATATGTATGTGACCCATAATTAAAGTAGAGTGAAAAAGTAAGGGTAATGTGGTAAAAGTGATGTTCTAAAAAGGTAAGTTTCAAAGTGGACAATTATTTTGGGACGGACGAAAAAGGAAAGGAGGACGATAATTTAGGGACGGAGGGAGTAATTTTTTTCTCCATAGGTAAAACATTTTTAAACCTAAAGACTCTTGATTTTCATTTTTTTTATTTCTATTAATTTTCTTATACGTTTAGATTTTTAATTGAACTCTACATGAGAGCCAAACAAACTAATCTTAATTTTAATGTTACAAAATTATGATATTAAATTCTACACATCGAACTCATATCTTTATGTTGCAATCATTTGTGTGTTTTATTAGTACTAAAGTTTTAACTATTGTATTGATATGAATATAGGCTTCGTGCATCACACGATTACTTTGAATATAATTTTCTATGATTAACTTCAATTTTTATTGGACAAAGTAAACTATTTTGGTCAAGGACATGTCACTTTGATATCAATTTAAACATAAGTTTAAAAAGTTATTGTTTTTATTAACATAATTTTCTATAATTTGTTTTATACGCATATTGAACTTGTGATTTTTCATATAATTATTCAGTTATATCGCTATCATTCAAATTTTATATTGTTTTATTTATATCAATATTGAATCGTGCATTACACGGTTGTGCTGTAGTATATATAAAAACATAAGTGGATAATTTTTAGAAATTTCCCATCAAAACTTACTTTTCAAAAATGGAATCACTTATGTTCTGTTTATGTCAAAAAAAATTGAAATTGAATTTTGAGAAATGTCATTTAATGACGTTGACAAAAAATATTCCAATTGAGTTTACTTTTTTGTTTGGAGAATTAAATTCGAAAATGACATATAACTAATTACATACCAAAGTCATATAACTATTAAATATTATACAAAAATAAAACAGAAATCAAATTTATAGGCAAGCTATTCATAAGTCAGACAGAGTACATGTGCATATAACTAACTACAAACAAAATCAATATATAAACATAATTCGTAAAAATGGTATTTATTCAAAAATATTGAATATCTTAGTATTATTATAAATAAAAAAATAGGTAAATAAAAATATTTACGATTGTTTTTAATAGATCTTAAACTACAGTTCTATAATATTTAAAACAAATAAAAAATACTCATGGACTTGACTTTGTTTGTTTTTTAGTTTGGGTCCGCCTTAGTTTAAATTATCACTAGATTTTGTGTCCGTACTAATGACACGGTGTCAGTATGAAACTTATTCAATGTATGAAGTGGGCAGTATGCAAATGAATTGATATATGCTTGAGATTTTGTAAATATCAGATGAATGCATACTAAACAACTGAAAACAAAACTCAATAAACTAAACAAAAAAATATCTATTTTATGATGGTCCATTACAAATAAGTAAGAATATCGAGAACTTTATGTCATGTTCAAGTTAGAGTAACATTTTTTTTTGTTAATCCTTTATATAATTGAAAATTGAAATGTAATATATAAGTTATGTTGTTGAAAAATATACATGTTCTTTTGGGTGGTTTCAATTAAATAGTCATATAAAAATTAAGATGCAATTTTTTTAATTACATCACATCAATGAACAATACATATTATGAAATCTCAAACTGTGAGTTAAATTTGACGGTTGGAACTCAAATAATGTTGTTTCGTAACATGGTCTATTCACTTGAGTTATGCAATGACACGATATTAATTGTTATAAGGTTGAGAAACCACGTTTTAGAAGGTTGAGTTCTTTCAAGAGCAATTCTGGTGGTACTCTTTTGATTCCAAGAATGTCACTGATACTATTTGATCCTAAAATTTCTTTCAAATTCCAGATAAAATATTTTTTGTTGATTATGTCTTACGCAATGTCTATGAATAAAAATCATGGTAAGTCATTGTCTAATATAAGACTTCATTTGAAAACATGTTTTTGGTTATCATCAGTTGTATATAGCTTTGTCTAGAGTTACTATGTGATATTTATAGTTGCAATAGTCGTACATGTTGAATGAAAATTATTGTATATAAAAAGTATTCCAAAATTTATATTATTTTTTTCAAATTTATTGGATTTTCTATATTTAATTTTACTGTTTATTATTTTTTGTTTATTGTGTTTATATTAAAAAATTAATTACATATTATTCAACCTTAATTTAATATATAATTTTATACACATGTATAATCCGTGCAACGCATGGGTGCATCACTAGTTAATTAAAATAAGACACGATCAGGCACATAGAGAAGCTATAGGTTGGTCCTTAGCAGATTTGAAAGGCATTAGTCCTTCTATGTGTATGCATAGAATTCATTTGGAAGAAGGTACCAAACCTTCTAGAAAATGTCAAAGAAGGCTTAACCCTCATATGGAAGAAGTAGTTAGAAAAGAAGTGCTTAAACTTTTTGATGCATGCATAATTTACCCGATATCTAATAGTAAATGAGTTAGTCAAGTTCAAGTAGTTCCTAAGGAATCAAGAATTACTGTTGTGAAGAATGAGAAAGATGAGTTAGTCCCTACAAGAACTATTAGACTACAAACAACAAAGGTTTTAAACATGTGCTTAACAGATTTTTGCAAAATAACAAGGGAGCCAACCGGTTGCCTAAATAAGCAAAAGGCATTTCAGGAGCTTTTTAAGCTCCTCCGGCTAAGAGAAAATTTTCGTCCAAAACGACATTGCTTTGTGACAAAAGTAACCAAAACACAACCGTTTTGAAAAAAATTCCACTGACAACCATGCGTGAAAATGCACCCATCTGCTGTTCCTCTTCCCTTTCAAAGTTGACTAACTTTACTTTTCCACCATTTCTGTTTTTAACCAATTTTAGGCTATAAAAATTAATTTTTTTGTTTTTTTTTTCTGAATTAAAGTGCACATTTTTACCTATAAATTGAAACTTTGTTTGTTTTATTTGGATATCAGAAAAAAAAAGTTGTGATTTTTTTAACTTTCTAACCATTTTTCTATAAAAATATGTAATTAATGGAGATAAAGATAATAAAATATGTAAAAGTGTTGAAATTTGTGCATTGTTGTAAAGGTATTTTTGTTGAGGAGCTTAATTGGGGAGCTTAATGGCATTTTTGTAATAAAATGATAAAAAATGAGCTTAAGCTCCTCAATTTGAAAAGCTTTGTTGTACCTGGCCTTACTGGCTATAGAATGTGCATTGATTTAAGGAAACTAAATACGGCTACAAAGAAAGACCACTTTCCTTTGCCCTTCATTGACCAAATCCTTGAAAGATTAGTTGGGCATGATTATTATTGTTTTCTTAATGGTTTTTTCGGTTACAATCAAATTCCACTTGCACCGGAAGATCAAGAGAAGACTATATTTACATGTCCCTTTGGTACCTTTGCATTTAGAAAAATACCATTTGGATTATGTAATGTACCTGCCACTTTTCAAAGATGCATGATTTCTATATTTTCAGATTTAGTTGAAAGATGTGTGGAAGTGTTAATAAACGATTTTTCAGTATTCGGAAAATCTTTTGATAATTGTTTAGAAAATCTAACATCGGTCCTTAAAAGATGTTGTGAAACTAATTTGACCCTAAGTTGGGAGAAAAAACCATTTCATGGTTAAATATGGAATACTTTTAGGTCATATTGTATCTAATAAAGGAATTGAGGTCGATAAAGCCAAAATCGAAGTTATATCACAATTACCTCCCCCAACTACAGTCAAGGGTGTTAGAAGTTTTCTAAGTCATGCTGGTTTTTATAGAAGATTCATAAAAGACTTTTCAAAAATTTGTAAACCTCTATGCAATCTTTTGGCAAAAGATACCGAATTTATTTTCGATCAAGAATGCTTAAATGCATTTAATCTGTTAAAAGAACAATTAACAACATCTCCTATTTTAACCAACTCTGATTGGTCTCTCCCTTTTCGAAATTATGTGTGATGTATCGGATTTTGCAGTTGGAGCTGTTTTAGGACAAAGGGTAGATAAGATACCTCATGTCATTCATTATGCGAGTAGGACATTGAATGACTGATGAATGAGTTTTATACTAATTTATTGGGTATTATTCTGACTTAAATGTTGCTATTTCTCAGGGTTTTTGTTGTCTAATATTTGTTTTAGTGTTGTTTTATAGTTTCAGGGACTTGGGGAAGATTTGTACAAAATATAGGCACTTTATGTTGAATTGAAGAACTTTAGGGACCAAAGTGTAAATTATGGAAACTTGAAAGGAAAAAGCCAAAAAAATCAGCTTTTCCCTAATGGAATCAGCCGCCCCACTTTGCCTTGGTTGGCATGCAAGTCACCTTTGTGCCCTAATTGAGTCCTAATTGTTTTGTATCCCCTTTATCCTAGTTGTTGTATAATTATTAGGTATAAATAGACCTCTTTTAGGTCAGAAAAGAGAGAAGTTCTGTATTATTTTTCTTTGTCTATGAAGAAAGATTCTCCAAGAATGGTTCGAAGTTTTGTACTTTCAATTATGGGGAACTAACCCCATAATCTAGGAATTGGAGGTAACTTACATTTAAGTCTTTTGTTCTAATTATTAATTTCTATTCAATTATTTATTGTTTACCATATTAGATTATAATCGGTTTGCATTGAAGCTATCGCATAATGGCTGCGTTAGTGAATGTGTAGGCTCTTGGGTATGATGAACTGCACGACCATATACATAAGTCATACACTGGCCAACCTAATTGATAAATAGGTCTCTCTGATTCCCGACCGAAAGCTAAGGAGTAGATCTAGGTTCGCATTGTGTGGGGGAATGCAATAGAGTTCGTTTCTTTACACTTTAGTTCCTAAGGCACTTAATGGACTCTTAATTACTGTGTGGACGGATCAAGAAAGCACAGCCAAAGCGGAGTACTAAGGATTGCAATTATCGACCACTAAGTCCCAATCCTTTACCTAGCAAACGAACCCGTAATTGATTTATACATAAGATAAACGAACATAAGATGTATATACAAGTGAAACCTAATTCCTAGGTGTTTTTACAAACTTTGACTTATCTCATATTTATATGATTTGTTAAATTAGTTTATTTTAATAAAACCAAAACCTCTTTTTATTAATTGCTTTATTTTGTTGGATTAATTGAATTTACTTTAATCAAAACTCAAATCTCTATGGTTCAACCCTTGCTACCATATATCTATTCTACAATAGTCTTGTGGACTTGCAACTTGCATGGTAAATTTTAAGCACATCAATGACACACAACTCAATTATACAACCACTGAAAAAGAATTTTTAGCAGTTGTGTTTGTATTAGAAAAATTCCGATCCTACCTGTTAGGTTCTAAAGTCATTATATTCTCTGACCATGCAGCCCTAAAATATCTTTTGAGCAAGAAAAAGGCTAAACCTAGGTTCATTAGATGGATGTTATTATTATAAGAATTTGACATTACTATTAAAGATAAAAAAAGAACACAAAACGTTGTTGCCGCCCATTTGTCCAGGTTGGAATTTTTACTTTTACTTGAACGTCAACTTCTTGATAATAAAATACATATGAATGAAGATTTCCCCGATGAACAATTGTTAGCAGTTAAAAATTTCGAACCATGGTATGCTGATTTTGTCAATTATCATGTTGCATATATTATTAATCCTGATTTTGATTTTTATTAAAGAAATAAATTTTTGACAGATGCTAAAAAGTATTTTTGGGAAGAACCCCATTTATTCAAAATATGTTTAGACTCCTTAATTAGAAGATGTATTCCAGATCAAGATCAACAAAGTATTTTGGCATTTTTTCATGAATACTCTTGTGGTGGTCATTTTAGTAGTAGTAAAACTGATAGGAAAATCTTACAATCTGGTTTATACTGGCCTACCATTTTTAGAGATGCTGAAATATTTTGCAAAACATGCGATAAATGTCAATGGACGGGTGGAATTAGTAAAAGGAATGAGATGCCCTTACATAACAATTTAATTATTGAAATTTTTGATGTATGGGGTATTGATTTTATGGGTCCTTTCCCAGTCTCGAATGGTTGTGAATATATTCTAGTTGTTATTGACTATGTGTCGAAATGGATAGAAGTCATTGCTACCTAAACCAATGATGGCCAAACTGTTGTCAAGTTTTCGGATGATTATATATTTGCTCGGTATGGAATATCGAAAGCAATAATTAGTGATCAAGGAACGCACTTCACCAATCGTTTGATGAATGCGTGTCTTAGAAAACATGGTGTGACTCACAAGTTGGCTACTCCATATCATCCTCAGGCTTCTGGCCAAGTAGAAGTGAGTAACAGACAAATAAAGGCAGTCCTTAAGAAAACTGTTAGACCAAACTGAAAGGATTGGGAACCGAAATTCAAAGATGCTTTTAGGGCATACAGAATTGCTTATAAGACCCCAATAGGTATAAGTCCTTAAATGGTATATGGCAAAGTATGCCATCTTCTAGTAGAAATTGAACACAAGGCATATTGGGCCATTAAAACTCTTAATTTTGACCTAACTTTGGCTGGTGAAGAACGACTTTATCAGCTAAATGGGTTAGAAGAGCATATGCTAAATTCATATGAGAATGCGAAAATTTATAAAGAAAAGACCAAAAGATACCATGATATGGGAATCGCTAAAAAAGTGTTACGTCCAGGGTTAAAAGTGCTTCTTTTTAATTCTAGACTCAGATTATTCCCAGAAAAGCTAAAATCGAAATGGTCTGGTCCTTTCATTATATTATGAATTTACCCACATGGAGCAGTTGATATTAAAAACCCAAAGACTGATGAGATTTTTAAAGTGAATGGTCACCGACTCAAACCTTATTTTGAACCCATGTCAGTAGAGTGAACAATTGAACTAATTCGTCTCTCTGACACCGAACCCCCAAAAGATTAGGTTTGCAGTTAGGTCGAGCCAAAGACGTTAAACAAGTGCGCTAGGTGGGAGGCAACCCACTTTGATGAAAATTTTATTTGCTTTCGTAGTATAACTTAAATATGTTTTTCTCCATCTTATTTGATTATGAGCATTTAAATTAACTGCTTTCTAGTATTGGCATAATTCAAGTTTGGGGGAGAAAAGCATCAGTGTTGTATTTATATGTTATCTAATATTTTAGTGTAGTAGTTTTGTAGAATTTTTAGAGTGCAGGAAAGAAACGACCCTAACAGAACGTAACGGAAGGACTAAAACGAAGACAACTAAAAACTGTGAAACAACTTCCCAAAGGCGAACTTTCTGTGACCCTTGCGGCCGCAAGGCCTCATTAATAACGGAAAATTAAACACGTGAACCTTGCGGCTGCAAGCCCCCTAGGCCATGCCCCCGCAAGTCCTACCTCAGTGTCCTTTGACTGTGAACCTTGAGGACGAACGGAGGAAGTAATTTTTTAACGAGAATTTTCCGCTATTGGATGAAATTTCATTAATGTAGAATTGACACGTTCCATGCCATTAGATTGACAATTTATTTTATATTTTGAGGAAATTAACAGGTTCGGCTTCCACATCAACAATGTGTATCCCCTTTCTCTTTCTCTCTCACCAAGCCGTTGTCCTCGATCTCCTCCAAATTTCTATGAAGTGGAGGCATTGATAAACATGCATATAATCAACAGATAATGTATTAGAAAGTAAAACAGCTGGAAAAAGTCATGGGGTGATTAATAATGTATACTCATTCCTCAGCCTGGATCGAGTGGTCCATAGTAATGCATTACTTGAAACATGAGGTGATGAACTTTTGTCTTCGCCAATAATGTATAATTTACACTTTCTATAACAGTGGGAGGGAGGGACTGTATCACTTGTAAGAAGCTGCTCAGTTAATCTATGGTCTTAATAAGCTGGTGATGAATACACTGAAGGGCTATTAATTTGATCAATTTTCGCTCTTTATGTTACAACAATTTAATCATGTACGCATGTGTGTGTGTGTGTGTTCCAAGTAGCTAAGCAGTGCAACAAAATGCCTTGATTAAAAATACTCAAAATCAACATAAGAAGGGTCAGTAGAACTACTCTTGTTGACATCAACACCGATTTCTGCCATCTTCTTGTCCGTATGGCCTCCTGCTGCCTCTTTACTGGCAAAATGGGTAAAGTCTACAGGGTCAGGTATGTGGGGAGGAACAGCGCTCCTCACTAGAGCCCAATTTACACCCTCAAAGAATGGATGCTGTTTTATTTCTGTAGCACCTCTCCTATATGCAATTCGCTTATGTGGCTCCTTCACCAAGAGCCCCCTTATAAGATCACGTGCCATAAAACTCACCTGTGGAGTTTCTGGGAATCTCAATGGCTGGCCAACAACATTAAAAAGAGTGGCCCGGTTTCCTGCCCCCTTGAAGGGGGTTGTTCCATGCAAGAGCTCATATAAGAAGATACCAAATGTCCACCAATCTACTGCACTGCCATGACCTTCTCCCCGTATAATCTCTGGGGCCAGGTACTCGTGGGTCCCAACAAAAGACATTGAGCGCACATTAGTGGGCTCAGCCATTAGTTCCGGGAGGGACCCTCCAACAAAAAGGCCAAAATCTGATTTGGATTTCCGATTCTTCTTTGTAGGAAGGATGCGTGGAAGAAAAGTTGATGGTTGGATACAACCATGGACCACATTGTCCTCATCCAGTATACCACCAGCACCAGTACTGCCATTGCCTACATGTACAGATGCTGACTTGACTAGCGTTGGGCTGACTGAGCAACGAAGTGATAGATCAAAATCAGAGAGCATGATATGACCCTCGTCTCTTACTAACACATTTTCTGGCTTCAGATCCCTGTACACAATGCCTAGCATATGTAGATATTCAAGTGCCAATAACACTTCGGATGCATAAAACCTGCTAGCAGACATTACAATAAATAGAAAACATGTCAGGGTCCATTTCTCAATAGAATAGTACTCCTGCTAGTATCCATTCAAGCACGTTACAACACTGCAAGACAACAGCCTAAAGGTAACTGAGCGCCATATATTCTGTCTTTATCACTAGCCAAACTTAAAGACACCAGCCAAAAAGATGATCTCAAATGCATTATATATACCCTTAATTTTAATGGGAAAAAAGTTTCTTCTTTAAATAGAACATACATGCATTTGTTAAATAGGTGAGTCGATTTAATATTTCTAATTAAATAAATCGAATATCACGTTATATGTAAAATTTGGTCGGAGCAAAGGGAGTGTTTTGCAAGGTTAAGCACTTGAGTATATTCTATGAAGTAGATAATGAAATAGATTACAAGATAAGAGGTGGATTGGTACTGACCTGGCAGCTTCCTCAGTAAAATGCTTGTTGGGTTGCTTCTGTCGAAGAGTATGTAGATTACCTCCACTGCAGAACTCCATGACCAAGCAATAGAATTTTTCAGTCTCAAAATAAGAATATAATGTAGGTAAGAATGGGTGGTCAAGAAGACCAAGTATCTCCTTTTCTGTTTGAGCCCGGAGCAGCTTGTTTCTACTTGCAAGAGACCCCTTGTCCATCACTTTCATAGCAAAGAAGGCGTTGGTTCCTCTAAGCTCAACAAGATAGACACTACCAATATCCCCATAACCAAGTCGCTTCAGAAGTCGAAAATGGCTAAGCCCAAGAGGAGAATCTTTCAAAGCAACCGAGTTGATGGCATCCCATCTGACATCACCACCAGTGTGGGGTTTCAGGGGTGCATTGGAGCTCTCTAAGCTGTCACTACGAGCGCTATTGCCACTCCCTCTGCCATGATTTGTGACCAAATGACCAGTCGTCTTAGCATCACTTGTCTTGGTGTTTGCAGGTGTTATTGTTGATGATACCCCAGCTGTTATTAATGTCAAGTTTTCAGAATTACCCATCATCTTTGGACCTGGCAAAGGACATGGATAAGTAGGGGAACTGGCAACACCCTTTGTGAACGGATCTGCTCTTTTGAACTCACATGGTTGGTTACCAGTTGCATATGCTTTTGAGATTTGATTCTCATGACCAGGTCCACATGCTGAATCATGACCAGTCCCGCCGCTAATTTTTTCTGAACGATCTACTTTTGATTCTTCAGATGGCATGTAGCTCATCTGCATTGATAGAGGATGATATTATATATTCAACGTTCTTTATCAAACTTATGGAGGACCAAAAGAATCAGATCAAGAACTAAAGCAATCCAGAATACCAGAAATACACGTAGGGATCTAAGATGCAGAAAAGTTGAATCAGAGACAAAATTAAACATAGTGGACCATGCGTTCTACTAAAATATAATGTACATTTGTTGGCTGGTAACTCTCCCTTGGGAGAAATATCCTTTGAACTACGACAACTTTGAGACCAAAGAGCTTTCCTTTCTAAAGTGAAGAAATAGCCTAAGTTGTTTACTGAGAAAAAACTAAACAAGTGTCTAAAATTAATCACCAATGGATGCAAGTGTTATACTTGCCCAATGAGAAATTTCTAGTCTCGACTAAATGCAAAAAGAGTTTGGAAGGCATTACAAGCACATTTATACTAATGCAGCATGATATTCGAAAGTCTGAACTGGTGCAAACTGTTTTATCTTTCATGTTAGCATTGTCATGCCAAAGAAAGTTCAGCCTTGAATTTTCAATGTTTATAAACTTTTTGTATACAGGGACTTATAGAAAATCAGAACATTCATAAGTAAAAAAGAAAGAAAATCCCAGAAGGTTCTTTGGAAAGGCAAAAACTTGGGTAAGATGGTCTTACGGATATTTTTTTGTAAGACGGATCCTTTTTACCCGACCCACCGTGTGTTGGTGGGTTAAGCTGTGAGAGAGTGAGACTCCGTCTTACGAATTTAGATCTTTAAGACGGTCTTACAGGAGACCTACTCAACGCCACATCGAGAAGTTAGAGCAATAATAAGTGGTTTCATTGGTTCCTCAAAAATAAGGCAGATCGAAGAGAAACATCAACCTGGGATTTGGAGCACTGACCTCGGATGATAAGTTTTCGCTTCTGGGCTTTGATGACATTTTACGTTACACAGCAAGATTCGCAACACGATATTCTGTTAAGAGATCCACAAAAATCAGATTCACGGTATTTGAGAAGTGCCGGTAATTAATGCATAGACTAAATAAAGGATAGATCATAGATGCACCATCAGTTTGATAATTAACGCAAATGTTGAGGTACTCCCTCTCAGGGAAGAAGGTGTTGGTCATTCTCCTCGATCTTAATTAAAATATCATTTGGTAACATCAACTCAACAATCAACCAAAGCTCTGGATCCCATTAGAAACCCGATCGAGTCTTATAAGTATATCAGAATCCCCTTCGTTACAATATTTATTCGTCCATATTATAGGAAAACGAACAAAACAAAGAACAACGTACGTATACATTTATACACACACACAGACACCAAAGAAACAGAACAAAGGAAGCAAACAAAACATGGAAGAGGAAGGACGAACCAGCTGCAATTGTTCACAAAACCTGCATGCATTTTCGTATATGTATTTTCGTCGGTGAATAGAGAAACAAGGCAAAAATGAAAAGTATGTTGGTTTGAGAAAGAAGGAAATTACAGAAATTAAAAGGAAAGGAAAACAGAGAGAAAGAAAAGGAGTATCAGGTGGCGTGGGGGTTGGGGTGGGTGATTGGATTAAACCCATCGTCGCCCCTCCACCAAACCAAACTGGCTGTTGTTACCATTATAATTATTATTGGTTTTGAAGATATCTGTGGAGAGAAATTTGTGGGACGGAGGAGAGAGATTAATCACGCACCAAGAGATCCATACATAATTATAATTATATATATAAATGTACAATTAATTTATAATGTAAATTTACAGTGAGAGGGAGGACGACAACAACAACAACAACAACAACGTGGAGAGATGAAAGGAAGACAGAAATGGTCACCACGCGTTCTCCCAGACGGATAAATCGCCGTCTAAACCTGTGAAATCTTGGTAGGAATACTATTAGAACTAAGAAGAAAGATATATAAATATGGTGATAACCACACGGTTCCATTCCAGACAATTTCCAACCCCTACAATATTCTCTTTTTTTATTAATTGGAAAATGGCATTTTTGGTACAAAATAACGAGTATATCCTTAACGAACAAAGGTGCGCACACAATGTTTCTGATCATGCATCGCAATACACAAATTAAATTGCGATGCATTGGGGTTCAAAATTGATACATCGTGATTCCAAATAGGCGCATCACCGTTCCAAATCGATGCATCGATTTGTTCACCATGCAACTATATATTTAAAATCTCGATGCATCAATTCCATTGCTTCTTTCCTATGTCATTTGTTCATTTAATGCATCGCTTTTTCTGCAAGTGAGAATGACAATTGACAAGTAAGAATGTAAAAGCAAGGGTGAGATTTTTAAATTGCAGAGGTCGAAGTTGGAGAGTTGTACCCAATTTCTATGTCTTATGCATATAGGAATCCCATAACTTAATCAAAAATGAAAACACCATGGATTACTAGGCACTCAGGGAAATAAAATCATTGATTTATTCATACTCGGTTTTAAAATGAGTCAGAAAAAAGATTCTTTAGACAATGGGTAAGGAGATGGGAGGGATTCTCAAGGCGTTTGAGTAAACAATGAATACGAAAATGCTTATTCCAATTGGATGAATCGGAATTCCAATTGGATCGCAAAATGAACTAGACCTCATGTTCCTTGACGATGCATGAATTTGAAATTGCGATGCATGATTTTGATGCATCAAAATTCCAATTAGATACATCGCAAAATGAACCAGACTTCATGTTCCTTGACGATGCATGGATTTGAAATTGCGATGCATGCATGCATCAGTTATCCAATTGGATGCATCACAAAATGAACCACAACCTCATGTCTCTTCTTTCCTATACACAATCAACAAATGATTCAAAATTGATGCATCTTTTCTGCATCGCAAATCTAAATCGATGCATCAAAATTGATAAATGATATATCGTGATTCAAAATTGATGCATCCAGATTTTAAAAAAATTGTCCAACAACAAACAAATTTCTATTCAGGCATTCCATCGAACAGTTTACATGCATACCAACACATAAAAGGGAAACTATTTTGAATCACACAAACAAACACAATGATGTAGAAGAAGAGAATTGAAATGTTGTGACTAGTCCCAGCTTGGTCTTCTCCTCTTTGTTTTCGCTTTCCTGACCACCTGAACATGAAGAGTAAAAAGAAAGGGAAGTTAGCATGACAGAATAAAGTAACCATCGTTCTTCTTTACCACCCTAACTACCCACTCTCTTTCCTCTTCATCCTTAACCACCAAACTTTCTTTTATCGTTTCTTATTGTGGTGAAAAAAGTGAGACTAAAAAATCTCCGGTAAGTAAGAAAGTAGAACAAAACAAGTGCAGCAAAAGACAAGACAAGGATCGAGGCGGACGAACTCGACAAAGACAGAGAAGAAGAAGAAATTTTCATTGGTTCTGTAATTAGGTATTTTAGGAATAATATTATAAAAATAAACTTTAGCAGTTTAAAAAAAAGATTTAAGCGGTTATTAATCTTGCAAAGTGGATCGGCCTATATATATAGATATGGATTAATTGCAGGCCAGTACACTTTAGAGGATATTTAACCCCTTAAAGGTAGAAACACCTTGCCTTCGCAAGGTAGGCAGAGAATGGGGCTCCCGAAATCAGACCCTTGTGGACGCAAGGTCAAGTCCCCTTGCGACCGCAAGGTACCCAGAACCAACCTTTCGGGGTTTTCAAGCTGGATTGGAACTCCTAATCCCCTACAACTCATTGGTATAAATAAAGGACGGTAGCCGAAGCCAAAGGACGTCCAAGAAGTAGTTTTAAACAATTTTAGGTATGATTTAGAGTGTATTACGTAGTTTAGTTATTGTAATTACAGTTTTGAAGATCGATCCATGTATTCATTCATCTCCGTGTGCAGTTCATCTTCAAGGATGAACTAAACATCCATTAATCTAGGAGTTTGGAGGTAACTTGTATCAAATCTATGGCTTAATATATTTTTATTCATTCAGTTCTTGTTGATCATGGTGTTTATCAACCCCTTTATTATCTCGCTTTGAACAAATGAATGTAATTGTAAGTGATAAAGGCCTAGAGGTACGGATAACTGCATGACCAATATGCATATGTTGTACACTGGCTCACCATCATGATAAATTGAACCTATTGATGCACGAGAGTGATAAGTTAGGGTCAGGCTCCATATATAACATAAGTGACTATTAGGATCCATATGTTCTTGTGCCTAAGATATAGGATAGACGAATTATTTAGAGATGGAGATTGAACGGTAATTCGACATGCTATATCTATCTTTCGTGAACGAACACAAGTTATTGAATGATATTTTATTTAAATAAGCTATAGAGTAGATACAAGTGAAACCCTAACCCTAGATTTCCCTCCTCCATAAGATCTTTACAATCTGTGATTGCTACCTAGTTTAATTTAATTTACTGTTTTAGTAGAATAATTAGTTTAAATAAAATCAAAACAAACCCCCCTTAGTTTAATATTGCTACCGATAGTCATACCATTTGTGATCTTCTTGTCTTTGTGGTTCGCCCCTTGCTTCCCAAGCTATTCTATAATAGTCTTGTCTACTTGCAAGGAATAATTAAAATAAGACACGATCATGTTTTTGGCGCCGTTGCCGGGGACAAGCTAGTTTACATAGTTAATTTGTTGGTAGCATAGTTTTAAATTCAGTTTTTATAAAATAAAAATACAAAAAGATTTTTATTTTTAGTTTTTAGTTTTTAATTGTTTTATTAGTCTTTCTTTGCTTTATGCACGGTCGTAGATCTCTGAATCCTAAATTAGTAAAATTAAATCAAAATATAAAATAATCTTGGAAAGAATCAGGAAGACCCTGATAATTTGGAAAACCAGTCTGATAATCAAGAACAGTTGAATCAAGAGGATCCTCTGGTTGATCCTCCAATGGAAAACAATAATCAAAATCCTGAAAATCCGGTTCCTCCGGTAAATGTGAATCAAAGAATGGGAGAACCTGCTGATAAAAACATGGAAGTAATAATTAATCAAAGAACTATAAGTGATTATAGTCGACCTATGTTGAATGCAACACCATCATGTCTAATCTTACCAGAAGCAGAAAGGAATTTCGAACTTAAAGGTCATTATTTTAATATGATACCTTCATTTCATAGAATCTCATATGAAGACGCAGTAAGTTTCGTGAAGGAATACGAATATATGATAGAAACTTTTCCGTTAGGTGGTTTGACTGAAGATCAAGTAAAAATGAAATATTTTCCAAGTGCATTAAAAGATTTGGCAAAAAGATGGTTTATGAATCTAACACCTAGAAGTGTTTATACTTGGGCTCAATTATATGATTTGTTTATGGGTAAATTTTATAAACATGCATCCCTTTCAGAATATAGAAAACAAATCATGTCTTTTCAAAATGAACCAGGAGAAACATTCCATGAAGCATGGGATAGATTTAAAAATTTACTTATCATGTGTCCGCATCATAATCTATCTCAAGATGTGTTAGTAATTCAATTTTATCATGCTCTTTCGCCTGCTTTACAAACTATGGTCGATAGTGCGGCCGGTGGTTCTATTAATAGAATGACACCAGCCGCACTAGAAGAATTACTTGAGATGTTAAGTGCAAATTCGCAACAGAAAAGTATAAGAGGTAAAAATAGAAGCTTATTCCAAGTTCAAGAAAAACCAGATATGCAAGCTAAATTTGAAAATTGGCAAATTCAAGAAGCATGTGCTATTTGTGAATTAAATTCTCATGCTACTAATTTTTGTCCGTCTAGTGTTGTATATCCTGAACATGTTAATGCCATGAACATATACCCTCAAAGACAAAGAAATGATCCCTACTCAAACACATGTAATCCTGGTTGGAGGAATCATTCTAATTTTTCATGGGGAGGAAATAAACCATTGCAACCTCAACAATTTCCAAATCAAGGACAATTGCGAATTGAAGAAGTTCAAAAGTCGATGGAGCGAGCAAGGGTCAAGTCGCTCGCTTAACAAATATTAGCTAGAAGAGGTGGAAAATTTAAGGAATCAACTTGCTAAAGTTGAAAAGAGAAAAGAGAAGAAGGGAAGTTCCCTAGTCAGAGAGAAGAAGCAAAATCTATCACTACTATGCGAAGTGGTAGAGTAATTAGAGAAGAGGTAAGTAATCATATTCAACCTTTTGATGTGCCTGATAAAGTAGATAATTCTGATAAAGAAGTTGAAAAGGATAAAAGTGAAAATAATCAAGAAAAATATAAAGAAATAGAAAAAGAAGTGTCAAAAGATAGTCAAGACGAAATGAGCCAAGAGAAAGAACAAGAGGTAGAACCTCTTGAGGAACCTTATGTAGCACCACCACCATATGTTCCCCTAATACCATTCCCTAGAAGACTTATGAAAAATAGAATGGATAAGCAATTCTTGGAAATTTATAATATGTTATTCAAAGTGAACATTAACCTCCCTTTTCTTAATGTTATTAAAAATATTCCATCTTATGCTAAGTTTTTCAAAGATCTTCACTCTAAGAAACACAAATTCGAAAAGAATGAAAAATTATTGTTTCAAAACGAAACGAATGAATGCTTTTACAACCCGAACTTCCTCCTAAATTGAAAGATCCCGGTAGTTTCAATATCCAAGTTTCCTTGGGTAGTTTCAATATCCAAGTTTCTAAAAAGATGAAGGCTATGATTTAGGAGCAAATATTAATTTGATTTAGGAGCAAATATTTGCGCCTATAAACAATTAGATTGAGAACAAACGAAACCCACTACTATGTCTTTGCAGCTTAGTTAAAACAAACATCCGTTAGGTATAGTAGAGGACATTCTAGTTCAGGTAGATAAGTTAATCATCCCAGTTGATTTTGTGGTTCTAAAGATGGAAAGGAAGATATGCACAAACAATGAAGTTCCTATTTTGTTAGGTAGACCTTTTATGGCCACTGCCAACACAGTGATCAATGTTAAGAATGGTAAACTCACAATGTCAGTTATGGGTGAAACTGTAGCAATTTCAATTTCCAATGCAATGAATAGACCGAGTGACATGAATGCATGTTTCTCAATTTATGAAATTGAAAAATTGACAGCCCAAACCTTTGAAGAAAATTGTGAGGATGATGATTATGAGAAAGATATGTATGAAAGTCATGATGATAGAACCTTCTCCCATATAAAATTCGACATTGAAGAGTTAGAAAGAGAACTCCGAGAGACTGATGCGAGAAAAGAGAAAGAAAGACTTGAAGCTCTTAAGAGTAAAAATAAGAACAAAGTGGAAGAGTCTCAATCGTAAAATAGTTCGATAAAATAGAGGAAGATGAAAATAGTAGTGAAGATGTGGAAATTCAAAAGTCTATTTTTGATAAAATAAAAATAGATGAAGAAAAAATAGAGAACTTTAAGGAAGAAGAGAAAGAAGAAATAAGGAAACCTGAAATTTCTGAATTTATTCCATCCGTTAAATCTCCTCCTGAAGTAGAATTAAAGCCGTTACCATCCCATTTAAAATATGCATTTTTAGGGGAAGGTAAAACTTTACCTGTTATAATTGCTGCAGATTTAACAGAAGAACAAGAAGCAAGTCTGCTAAAAGTTTTATGGACACATAGAAAAGCTATAGGTTGGTCTTTAGCAGATTTAAAAGGAATTAGTCCTTCTATGTATATGCATAAAATTCATTTAGAAGAAGGTAGTAAACCTTCTCGAGAAAGACAAAGAAGACTTAACCCTCACATGGAAGAAGCAATGAAAAGAAGTACTTAAGCTTCTTGATGCGGTATAATTTACCCGACATCTGATAGTAAATGGGTTAGTCACGTCCAAGTAGTTCCTAAGAAATCAGGAATTACAGTTGGTAAGAATGAGAAAGATGAGTTAGTTCCCACATGAACTATCACTGGTTATAGAATGTGCATAGATTTGAGGAAATTAAATGCGGCAACAAGGAAAGATCATTTTCCCTTGCCATTTATTGTCCAAATCCTTGAAAAACTAGTCGGTCATGAATATTATTGCTTTCTTGACTGCTTTTTCCGACTATAATCAAATCCCAAGAGCACCGAAACCAAGAGAAAACCACTTTTACATGTCCCTTTGGCACTTTTGCGTTTAGGAGAATGCCCTTTGGACTTTGTAATGCCCCAGTCACTTTTCAAAGATGCATGATTTCTATATATTCAGATTTAGTGGAAAGATGTGTGGAAGTATTTATGGATGATTTTTCGGTATTTGGGAATTCTTTTGATCATTGTCTAGAAAATCTTACATCAGTTTTGAAAAGATGTTGTGAAACTAATTTAACCTTAAGTTGGGAGAAAAGTCATTTCATGGTTAAACATGGAATTGTCTTAGGTCATGTTGTGTCTAACAAAGGAATTGAGGTTGATAATGCTAAAATTGAAGTTATATCACAACTACCTCCTCCAACTTCAGTTAAAGGTGTTAGAAGTTTTCTAGGACATGCAGGTTTTTACATAAGATTTATAAAAGATTTTTCAAAAATTTGTAAACCTCTATGCAATCTGTTGGCAAAAGATATCGAATTCATTTTTGATCAAGAATGCTTGAATGCATTTAATTTATTAAAGGAACGATTGACATCAGCCCCAATTTTAACCAGCCCCGATTGGTCCCTCCCCTTCGAAATCATGTGCGATGCGTCAGATTTTGCAATTGGAGCTGTGTTAGGTCAAATAGTACACAAGAAACCGCATGTAATTCATTATGCTAGTAGGACATTGAATTATGCACAACTTAATTATACAACCACAGAAAAAGAATTTTTAGCAGTTGTGTATGCATTAGAAAAGTTTAGACCATACTTGTTAAGATCAAAAGTTATTATATTCTCTGATCATGCAGCCCTAAAATATCTTTTGAGCAAGAAGGAATCAAAGCCTAGGCTCATAAGATGGATGTTATTGTTGCAAGAATTTGACATTACTATTAAAGATAAAAAGGGAACAGAAAACGTTGTAGCCGACCATTTGTCTAGGTTGGAATTTTTACCCTTGCTTGAACGTCAAGTTCTTGATAATAAAATCCCAGTAAATGAAGACTTCCCTGATGAACAATTATTAGCAGTTAAAGATTTAGATCTTTGGTATGCTGATTATGTCAATTATTATGTATCTGATATCATCAATCCTGACTTTGACTTTTATCAAAGAAAGAAATTTTTAACAGATGCAAAATATTATTTTTGGGAAGAACCTCATTTGTATAAAATGTGTTCAGACTCTATAATTAAGAGATGTGTTCCAGAACAAGACCAACAAATTATTATGACATTTTGTCACGAATACTCTTGTGGTGGTCATTTTAGTGGGAATAAAACTACTAGGAAAATTCTGCAATCTGAATTATATTGGCCTACTGTTATTAGAGACTGTGACATATTTTACAAAACATGTGATAAACGTCAAAGAACTGGTGGAATAGGTAAAAGGAATGAAATTCCCTTGCATATGAATATAGTTGTTGAAATTGTTTATGTTTGGGGTATTGATTTTATGGGTCCTTTTCCGGTCTCTAATGGTTATGAGTATATTTTAGTTGCTGTGGATTATGTGTCTAAATGGATAGAAGCCATTGGTACTAGAAATAATTATGGACAAACTGTTGTCAAGTTTTTGGAGGATATTTTTGCTCGGTTTGGAGTACCGAGGGCTATAATTAGTGATCAAGGAACACACATCACTAATAGATTGTTGAATTTAGTCCTTAGAAAATATGGTGTAACTCACAGGTTAGCTACACCATATTATCCTCAAACTTTTGGTCAAGTAGAAGTAAGTAACAGACAAATAAAAGCAGTTTTGGAAAAGACTGTGAGACCGAATCGAAAAGATTGGGAGCCTAAACTTAAAGATGCTCTTTGGGCATACCACACTGCATATAAAACCCCAATAGGAATGAGTCCTTATCGAATGGTGTATGGCAAAGCTTGTCATTTGCCAGTTGAGATTGACCACAAGCCCTATTGGGCCGTTAAAGCTCTTAACATTGACTTAACTTTGGCTGGTGAAGAAAGACTTTTCCAGTTGAATGAATTAGAAGAGCATAGGTTAAATTCGTATGAGAATGCTAAAACTTACAAAGAAAAGACCAAGAAATACCATGATATGGGATTAGCCAACAAGATGTTTCGTCCAGGATTAAAAGTGCTTCTTTTCAATTCTAGACTCAGGTTATTTCCCGGAAAACTAAAATCAAAATGGTATGGCCTTTTCATTATAGTTTGAATTTATCCTCATGGAGCGATTGATATTAAAAACCCAAAGACCAATGAAATTTTTAAGGTTAACGGTCACCGACTCAAACCGTACCTTGAACCCATGTTAGTTGAGAGAACAATAGAACTCATTCGTCTCTCTGACAATGAACCTCCAAGAGATTAGGTTTACAGTTGGGTCGAGCCAAAGACGTTAAACAAGTGCGCTAGGTGGGAGGCAACCCACTTTGATGAAATTTTATTTGCGTTTGTAGTGTAATTTAAATATGTTGTTCTCGAGTCTTATTTAATTATGGGCATTTAATTTGAATTTTTCAATACGCCATAATTCAAGTTTGGGGAGAAAAAGCATCGTAGTGTTGTATTTATATGTTGCTAATAGTTTAGTTTAGAGTTTGTGTAGAATTTTCGAGTGCGGGCAAGAAAGCGAACCTAACGAGCGGAACTAACGGAAGGACTAAAAAATTGCCAAAAGTTTGGAAGCGAAAACACATCAAACATTTGACCTTGCGGACAAGGCCTAAAACCCTGTGGTCGCAAGGCCATATTAAATGCCGGATCGTCACCCATCACTCGAATCCGTGCGTTCGGGTTGAATTGGGCACCTTGCGGCGCAAGCCCCCTTTATAAGCCGGCGGCAGATCACAGAAAATTTCTATCTCTCTCTCAAGCAAGGAGCAATCCAAAGTCTCTCTCTCTCTCTTCTCAAAATCCGTGAAGCTCTTCCTATTCGGCCAAGGTTACAAGACCTTAAGTCTCTCTTCCTTCAAAGAAAACTTCCATCCACCTCCACCCTCATCTCATTCCATCAAGTTTTAAGAAGGTGGAACACCATTGATTCCGGTAAGAAAGCTTCAAAATTCCGGCATCTTCTTCTACGATTAAAGCATTGCTCAATCCAAGTATCTTCTATCCCTTCTTCATTTAAATTTTTGATTCTGTCAAAATATTTGCATGATAGGGTGATAGAATTGGCGTAATTTTTGCATTGCTTTTAATTTGTTTTAGTTAGGTTGAGTTATTTTAATTTTTAGAGAGTAGATTTTTTTTTTGCTTAAAAGATAATGGCCCCTAAACGTAGGAACACCGGCCCGTCCACATTCCGCTCCCAAGAGGAGGAGCAACATTTTGACATCCACCATTTTATTTCTTTCGAGGCTTCAGAGAGCTATACTAGAAAGCTCTCCAAGAGCATAATCCCTTAAAGGGGATTTAAGGCCGAAGATTTTGCTCTCCGTGCCCCCTTTAACCGTCGAAGGTGGGGCAATCTTATTGCGACTCCGGGCGTGGCCATTATGGCCCTAGTCCGAGAATTCTACGCCAACGGGTGTATAGGTATAGATGGCGAGGTGCTAGATACTGTTGATGTTAAGGGTAGGCGCGTTAACTTTTCGTCCCATAACATTAACCGTTATTTTGGCACGACCAACTTTGTGAGGGGTACTGACCAGTACAGCCTCCACCTCTCTGACCCCGTTACTCTCCATGTGGTAAATGCGGAAATCGCAACACCTAATGTGGTTTGGACCTACAACCAAAACCCACCATTCCGCGCCCGCACCATAGACGAGACCCATCTCACGAACACGGCCAAGGCCGTGTTCAAATTTATCTGTGCACGTCTCATGCCTTCCAGCCACCAGCACACGGTGACTTGAAATAAGGTTGTTTTGATCTACACCATCCTTACCGGTGGGTCTGTCGATGTTGGCCGTCTGATCAACGGCCAAATACAGACCCTTATTAGAGGTACGACAAACGCGGGATTCGCGTTCCCGAGTTTGATTACCAAACTGTGTAGTGGGGCTAGAGTCGTTTGGACTCCAGATGCGGAGAGAGTTCGGGAGGTGCCCGACATTTCGAGGGCTCTACTGTTTTAGCACCCTTGTCAACCACGTGAGAGAGGCCCACGTGAGGAGCTGCCCGAAGAGGAGGATCCGTTATAGGCGATCTCCAACAGGCAGGAGGAGCTTATGCTCCAAAATGAGATGGTGAGTCAGCAGTTGACACAAGTGCGTGCCGACCAAACTTATTTCTCTAGTTGGGTTAACCAGGTTGGGCAGAATGTCTCCACATATTTTGGGATGCCACCTGGCACGATCCCCGAGTTTCGTCCCCCTTCGTTATTTCCTCCCGACTCACCATGAGTCGAAGCCCAAGTTTCTTCCTCTTTCGTTAGGTGGGCCAGTTATGTTCTTTTGATATTTCTCCTTCATCAACCCTCTCATAGGATGTTCCTCAATTTTGAGGACAAAATAGAAATTAAGTTTGGGGGGGGGGGAATTCTAAGCCCAGGGCCTTTGCAGGTCCTAGCCTAAGGAAGAGTGGAATTTGGCTACGTTTTTAGAGTGAGGAAAAATTTCTTTTCCCTATATCGTCTCGTCTCCTCACTCGATTTTCTTGTTTTTTTTTTATTTTTCTTATTTTCGGAGATGTTGCCCTGACCAGAATACTATAATATTTGGTTCTTTCGGGTACCCATTATGGGGACCCATCATCAATTGTGTCATCGCTCATCTCCAATTTTTTTTTACAAAAATAAAAAAAATGTTTTAATTCAAAATTTTCATCCTCTAGTCCTTGTGTGGTCATTCTAGTCGATGAGGAGTTAATGCAATGAACCACATAACTTTTCCATAGATCATTCTGGAATTTACTTGATTCTGCAAAATTCTTGATTTTCTCCAAATCTTTGTGCACCTACACCAGTCATAATTATGGATTGATTAGAACATTTTTATAAAGTTTATAGCACTCATTTCATTTTAACAACAAAATATGCACAAGAATATGATGAATAGCCGTCCTAACATGATTGTTGCATCGAATTGTAACTTAGGGTCAATTGCATGATAAGTTAGATCCTCTGGATTTTTCTTACTAATATATCTCAAGCACACTTTCGAACTGTGTCTGCATGTTAGTCTCGATTGCCCCTACCATCTGTTTTAGCGAATGCTTATGTGAAATCCAGTGATGCTAAATTTTCGATTCCACAACTTCCATAATTGATATGATATTTTATAAGTTTTACTTTCTTAAAAACTGCATGAGTATTTTGGCATTAAGATATGATATAGGCCATCTTTGGATCGTTTGAGCCTAAATATTTCCCGACCTTTACTAAAAATATCTCTAGTGTCCCCTTTGAGCCTAATTAAAAAGAATGGAGTGTGCTAAGCACACAATGAACTCCCATTCGACATCGTTTCTATTACCCACATTAACTTAACCCTAAAAGCCTAAACACTTTTAGCTACCCTTTGAGAGAGTAGGATGTGGGTGGGAAATTAATTTTATGAGACCAATTTCCAGTCAAGAAAGTTTTCTGAAGACTTCTTTCTTCTTGTCGGAAAAAAAAATAATAAAAAAAATATATAGATCGACGAAAAATGAAACGGAAGAAGAAGAGTGCAAGAAGATTCAAATAAAAGCATAACTTTCAAGACAAAAATATGTTAGAAAAATTCTGCTGAAAAAGAATGCTAGATATTTTTAGCTTGATATATTGTGCAAAACAAGTTTGGGGGAAAAGAAAAAGAAAAAGAAAAAGAAAAGAAAACCCTCACTTGTGGTCTTTGCAGGTCCTAGCCTAATTGGGAAAAACTTCCTTTTGCTTGGAAGTATTAGGGGTAAAGGGTAGTCTTGCTCTCTCACTTTGTATTCTATTCCCTTACCATCATATCCCTCTACACCATGACCTTACATTACAAGCTATTAAAGACCTATTGATCTTCTTGCCAATGCTTGTGTTTGTTGATTTGATGGTAAGGCATGTAAATTGATCTTCACTTCATATTCATATTATTCGCAAGCTCACTGTGTTAGCATAATCTTAGCTATTGCAAGTAATTGAGGTAGGAGAGCATTGTATGTCATACATAGAAGTGCATGGGATGGATGTATAAGTTTTTAAAATCCTTGGTGATCTCTCTTTCTGTAACAGACCGGGTTTGGATGGTAGATCTCATGCTCTGTGTTGCATTGGTTTTATTTAAATTCTGATTTTTAATGAATGTGGTACTTAACTTAATAAAATTGTTTTAATTGAAATATTCTTTATGACTGGTATCACACACACACGGAGAAATTAAGATTGGTAGCAGTTTGAGTATAAGTCAGTTTGTTTTCTGTAATTAGTCTGCACATACGTGGTGAGCATCTGACTGAGACTACTTTGATATGTCATATTCTTATGACTTGAGGTTGAAACCAAAAAGATTTTGTTTTATTGTTTTTAGTATAATTTTTACATGCTTTTGTATTTATTAGTTTTTGTATTTATCTGCTTAGTTGAGTCACTCGTAAGAGTCTCCTTGAGTTTGTGGGTTTCTAGAGGAGTGTAAATAGTGTCACCCTCCAAAAAGATTTTCTTAATTTTTGTATGTTTAATTTTTGTATTTATAAGTATTGTTTACTCGTGGACGAGCAAAGTTTAAGTTTGTGGGTATTTGATAGACATATTTTATACGTCTTTACCGGGTACTTTTATGACTTAAATTGAGCAATTCTACGAGGCTTTTGGCTACTGATATGTGTTTTTGAGTTATTTTATGAGTTTTAGGGTTTTAGGTGGATTTATGAAGCTTTTAGTGAAGATTTCGAGGAAGGGACTAAAGTGCAACATTGAAGAAAAAGACAAAAAGATATTCTGGCCACCTTGGGATCGCAAGGTAAAAACACCTTGCTTTCGCAAGGTAGGCAGAAAGTGGCCTCCCAGATTTAGACCCTTGCGGACGCAAGGTCAATACCCCTTGCGGCCGCAAGGTCCCCAGAACCGACCTTTCGGGGTTTTCAAGTTGGACTGGATCTCATATTCTCCTACAACTCCTTGATATAAATAAAGGACGGTAGCCAAAGCCAAAGGACGTCCAAGAAATAGTTTTAAACAGTTTTAGGTAGGATTTAGATTGTATTACGTAGTTTAGTTGTTGTAATTATAGTTTTGAAGATCGATCCATGTATTCATTCATCTCCGTGTGCAGTTCATCTTCAAGGATGAACTAAACATCCATTAATCTAGGCGTTGGGAGGTAACTTGTATCGAATCTATGGCTTAATCTATATTTTTATTTGTTCAATTCTTGTTGATTATGGTGTTTATCAACCCCTTTATTATCTCGCTTTGAACAAATGAATGTAATCGCAAGTGATAAAGGCCTAGAGGTGCGGATAACTACATGGCCTAAATGCAAATGTCGTACACTGGCTCACCATCATGATAAATTGAACCTATCGATGCACGAGAGCGATAAGTTAGGGTCAGGTTCCATATATGACCTAAGTGGCAGTTAAGATCCATATGTTTTTGTGCATAGGATATAGAATAGACGAATTATTTGGAGATGGAGACTGAACGGTAATTCGACAGGCTATATTTATCCTTCGTAAACGAACCCAAGTTATTGAATGATACTTTATCAAAATAAGTTATAGAGTAGATACAAGTGAAACCCTAATCCTAGATTTCCCTCCATCATCAGATCTTTCTTACTGTGATTACTGCTTAGTTAATTAGATTTATTGTTTTAGTAGAATAATTAGTTTAGATAAAATCAGAACAAAACCCCGCCTTAGTTTAATAATTGCTACCGATAGTCTTACTATTTGTGATCTTCTTGTCTCTGTGGTTCGACCCTTGTTTCCAAACTATTCTACAATAGTCTTGTCCACTTGCAAGGAATAATTAAAATAAGACACGATCAAGTTTTTGGCGCCGTTGCCGGGGACAAGCTAGTTTGCATAGTTAGTTTGTTGGTAGCGTAGTTTTAAATTTAGTTTTTATAAAATAAAAATACAAAAAGATTTTATTTATTTTTAGTTGTTAATTTTTAAGTTGTTTTATTTGGTTTTTGTATGATTGCTATTTTTTGAATAAATTTTGCGGGGTCCATGGAGTATTTATGGGGGTAAATAGCCCCACTATTTAATTTTTAACAATGTTAGGTTTACTACTACTTCTGCAACAATTGTTACAACTAAGCCTCGATGAAAAGCTAAATATTTCACTAATGCTTAGTTGTGACAATAATTGTTGAAGTAGTTATAAACGTATCATTTTTGTTTAATTTTCGAAATTTGGTCATTGATCAAGTTCAAATCCCAAGTTGCGTTATCAAGGGTATAATAGAGACGCATGTTTTCTTCTTTCTTCCAAAAGAGAGGAATTTGAAAGCAAATTTGACACCTCCATCAATCATTTCTGGCAATGATCTTGAGCCCATCACACTATGCCCATCTGTAAATAGAAAAAATTCAATGGTTTTCAAAGAAATTGAGTATCACTTTGACCTAAAAGCCCTCATTGATTTTGATTTTGTTGGCTTTTTACAAACTTGGTTCAATTTCACAAGGTGACATCTTGATCATGTTAGGGTTTTAGATATGAACACTAAGGTCACAACCTTTTTAGTAAAGGAAAACCCCAATTATTGAGGGTCGTTAAAAAAGTAACGGATGATAGAAATTAATGCAAAATAGCAACGAAGCCACATATAGACTGTGGTCAACAATAGGCATATCCTAGAAATAGAAAAATGGATCAATATAGTTAACTGTTGCATTAATTGTGGTATGTTTTTCAAATGACAAGTGTCTAATCTATTCTAAGGCAACCACATGGATGATGGATTTCATTTTCATTTTGCTTCTACTAACGTACATAACAAAACAAGAATGAGAAATAAGGGCAACAAAGTTATTGTATTAACCATAATATGTTGCAAAACGCCAACAAAATTTTAATAACTTAACTTGATACATATCCACGTAATTACTTTCACTTTCACAACATATCATCAAGAATTTGCCAAATCAAAAGAAAGAACATACTCACTCCGATCCGGCCAAAAAGACTCGGTTTGAAAGTCAATTTTTTTTAAACAAATGCCACTTTTAATTGTCTATTAGTAATAAAATGACATTTTTATGCCTTAATTTTTAAAAGTGGACTCTTTAAGTAGAACATATTAGAGAATAATATATTTACAAAACCCCTAAATGTTACACCGAAAAACCCTAAATACAACATCACTTTAAAGATTAAATTACCAAATTGTACCCTCATTTTAAAAGAAAAATATTAAACAAAACCCAAACTACCCTCATTCCATTTAAACAACATGTTATCTTTCTTGATTATTTTACATAATCATCATAGATTGATGAAAGCATAATAGAAGTATCCTTTGAGGATGCTACATGGCAAAGCTTCGCCAACATCGTTAAACTTGTAACTGTTAGAGCCTCAAAATTAATGTGGTCCAAGGGCTTGCTTGGTATGTCTTGTACTTAGTGTCAAAGATGTAAAAAAGTCGTCACTTTTTAAAAACTTTTGAAAAAATCGCCAGGTATGACAATCGCCACGGTTACTCGCTACCCCAACTATCAACTGGTCGTCACCATACTTCATGAACCTCGAATTCTTAAATAAATTATTGTAAAGGAACCCCATACTTGGCCAATGTTTCTTTCCTTGCTCCATAGTTTCTTGTATAGTGTAACAACCATATAAATAGATTATTCGAAAAGTTATGCACACAATTGTGAATTTCTAGCAACCAAATCGACACGTCTCACCATCAAAAACTTCGGACATCGAGGAAACTCCAAGGCTTCTTGACAAGTCTCACCATGTCACTAGTGACCTTGGCAACCTCTCTCTACACTCGATTTATACGGGCACGGATGACATGATCATTGGTGATGATACTGGGTTAACTATCTCCAAAACTGGTTCCTCATCAGTTCATACACCATCACACACTTTTTCCCTATATAATGTTCTTTTTGTACCTGACATGAAAATGAATTTCATATCCATATCTCAATTATTTATCTCCAATAATACATCTATTTAGTTATTACCATCGTCTTTTCATGTGAAGGATCTACTGACAGGGTGCATACTGCTGACTGGGCAATCTAAAGATGATGTATATGAATGGCCGACTGCTGCTTCATCTCCTCGCCCCCTCTATCAGTGTAGGATCTAAAGTCTCTCACCAAGACTGGCATCGTCGGCTTGGTCATCCGTCTGAACCAGTCCAACGTCAGATTCTAACTAGTTTTGACTTAGCTTTAGACACTACTCGCATTAAACAAACCCATTGTAATGATTGTTTATGCAATATAAGTCATGAAAATTCTTTTTATCAATCATGTTGTTATGTCTACCTCCCCGCATCAAACTATTTACTCTGATGTTTGGACCTCCCCCTTCATTCTGTTGATGGGTTCAACTATTATGTGATTTTTGTTGATCACTTCACCCATTGTATCTGGCTCTACCCGCTCAGGAAAGTCTGATGTTGCCACCATCTTTCCTTACTTCAAAGCCCTTGTGGAAAAATATTTCAAAATGAACATTGGCCCCCCTTTACTCGGACAATGGAGACGAGTACACTGGTTTTGCCCGGGACACTGGCTTGGCCGCCTACCTGTCCACTAACGGCATCTCCCATCTCACCTCTCCGCCTCATACTCCGGAACACAATGGGTTCTCGGAACGTCGCCATCAACATATTGTTGAAACAGACATCTCTCTACTTTCCAAAGCATCTTTTCCGTTGTCCTTCTGGGTTGCCTTCAAAACAACGACTTACCTCATAAATCGGCTACCAACACCAACCATTCAACATCTATCTCCCTACAAAAAACTGTTCAGGTCTCCGCCCAACTATTCCAAACTTCGTGTCTTTGGTTGCCTCTGCTACCCTTGGCTCCGCCCATACTCTGCCTACAAGCTTGCTAATCGCTCCACCCCATGTGTCTTCCTTGATTACTCCTTCACCCAAAGTGCCTATATATGTTATGATCTGGCTACTACTATACTGTTTGTTTCCGTCATGTTCGGTTTGTCGAGTCCGAGTTCCCCATGTCCAACCTCTAGTTGCATCTTCCTCGGCCCACTGACTCCATACATGCTACCTGGTTACCTCATGATATTCTTTCGGCTTTACACACCGTCCGCTGCCCGCACCAGTGACTCAACGCTAGTTGCTCCTATCACTAATCAGACCTTGGTTGATCTCAGCTCTCCCATACACCAACCTCACTCAGTAAGTACTATGTCTGCTACCAGCCATGTGCATACTGCTCAACCCTCCTTGGCACCCAACACCATGCCCGAAGACAACTCTATGCCCGCTACTGGCTCATTCCCGACACCAAGTTCCCCACCCGAGAAAAAGCACTATGCCCATTACTCCAGTGTCCATTGCACCCGAGGTCAATCTCGTGTCCGCTGCTCCAATTCGTGTACTCGCTGCTGTTGGTACATCGTTTATTGTTACTCGCTCCAAGAATAATATTTACAAGCCACTCACCAAACTCAGTCTCTCGGCTCACCTAGCAGCGGACAACGAATCGACTTGTGTCACACAGGCTCACAAAAATGTAAAGTGGCACCTGGCCATGTCTGAGGAGTATGATGCACTGACTTGTAATGGTAATTGGGATCTGGTTCCCTCGGTAAGTGCTTGCAATGTTGTTGGTTACAAATGGATCTTCCGTATCAAATGTCATGCTGATGGCACCATTGATTGCTATAAAGCTCGCCTAGTTTCTAAGGGGTTTCACCGGCGATCAGGTGTTGACTATCATGATACCTTCAGCCCGATTGTTAAACCCGCTACAATGAGACTAGTTCTCTCCTTGGCCGTTTGCCGAGGATGGGCTCTTCGACAGCTCTATGTGAACAATATCTTTCTCCAAGGTACTCTATCTGAGGAAGTATTCATGACTCAACCTTTGAGATTCATTGAAAAGGACAACCCTCAGCATGTATGTCGTCTTCACAAGGCCATTTCTGGACTCAAGCAGGCCCACTGAGCATGGTTCAACAAACTGCGATAGTTTCTTCTTGCCTTCGGTTTAAAAAATTATGTGGACGACACGTCGCTGTTCATACTTCATACATGGGGCACCATCATCTATCTCCTTGTTTATGTGGATGACATCATCATCATTGGAAACCAACCCGCTGCAGTTCAGACCTTCATCTCTCTGCTCGCTAGTCGATTCTTGCTCAAGGACCTTGGTGATCTTCACTATTTCCTTGGTGTTGAAGTTGTTAAGCGACCAAGTGGTCTCCTGCTCTCCCAACGCGGATACATTGCCAATCTCCTTGCGCACATGGGTATGACAGATGCTCGCCCAATTGCTACTCCCCTTGCCACCTCGCCAACTTTGACATTTCAATCGGGCACTGCCTCACGGATCCTTACAGAGTTTCGGGCAATGGTCGGGAGTCTTCAATATCTGTCATTTACTCGCCCTGATGTCGTCTATGCCGTCAACAAACTCTCTCAGTTCATGCATAACCCGACTATCGAACACTGGAATGCGGTCAAGCGTGTTCTTAGGTATCTATGCGGTTCTATTGATGCTAGCATTCTTCTTCTTCGTCAATCTCCTCCAGCTCTCCATGTGTTCACTGATGTTGGCTGGGCGGGCAACAAAGATGACTACACATCTACCAGTGTCTACATTGTCTATCTTGGTAGCAACCCGATCTCTTGGAGTTTCAATAAACAACACACTGTTGCTCGTTCTCTCGAATGAAGCTGAATACCGGGCTGTGGCTGCTATTGCTGTTGAAGTCCGTTGGATTGTGTCTCTCTTCAGGGAGTTTGGTATCACATCCTCGACTTAACCTGTCATTTATTGTGACAATGTGGGTGCCACTAGTCTATGCTCCAACCCAGTCTTCCATACTCGCATGAAGCATGTGATCCTGTATTTTCACTTCATCCGGCAATAGGTTCATGACGGGCTATTACGAGTCTCTCATGTCTCCTTGGCTGATCAGTTGGTCGATACCCTTACCAAGCCGCTTGCTCGTCAGCGCTTCCATCAATTAGTTTACAAGATTGGTTTCTCTTCTCGGGCATCCATCTTGCAGGAACATATTAGAGAATAATATATTTATTAATTATTCTTTTATTTATTGTAATTGGTGTTTAGTAGTAACTACCGTATATAGTTCATTTCCTTGTATATTTTTTTTTTCTTCTTATTATGATTCCTTCATTTGTAAAGGTTTATTGTACCACAATCCTAGTGTAACTTGAATTGTTACTTCCTATATAAATAGGTGATTCAATCAATAGAAAAATTATGTCGTTATTCCTATCAATTATGAATTTCTACGGAACATCTCAAAATGGAACAGTGGACTTTTTGTCCGAAACGAATGAAGTATAAAGCAATTAATTAACAACCATTAACATTTGAACTATAAATAAATTCAAAATATTAATTAACTCGCGTCAATTAAAATTCAATAGTCAGCAGAAAAACGAACATAATTAAACACTTTCAGCTATCACATTTAAGGTATATCATAATTACCATCGTTTAGATTTCGTGTTTTGAAATTATCAAAATATAGATAAATTGTTTTGTTATTCACATTTCTAACAAAAGTACTACGCCACCGTCCACAGTCCACTACATGAATTCCGGTGATCCAAGTAAACCAAATGGAATTTTCAGAATTTCTAGACAAAATCAATTTTAGAGAAGTGGGAGGCTAATCACGCACCCTAATCTACGGGTGAGCAAATTAATTTTAAAACTCAGACCAAACCAATAAAAATTAGACCAAATCATATATTGGTTTGGTTCCAATTATGAGTTTTAGTCGAATTGGATAATTGGTTCGGTCTCAGTTTTGGTACTAATAAATTAGTTCTAGAATCGGATCGGACCAATATATTTAATGTATATACATATAATATTATCTATTACTAAATTAATATTAATATAAACTCTAAATATAAATGATAAATTTATATTTATTTCCCGCTCAGCCGTTAAGATTATTATGAATTTTAATATCCGATCTAACCTTATAGAAAATAGCCAAAATACCATGTCAACATAAGTTGCTTTTTTACATTTTTATTTTTTATTTTAGTATAAATAAGAAGTTTCATTAAAACAAGTTTGTTACATTCTTACTTTTTATTTCAGTATAAATAAAAAACTCAATTAATTTCATGAGAAATATAAGATCAACTCAATAAGACTTAGAAGATTACTAATTTGTTTGTATTAAATAATTAAGAACCGAAGTATTAATCCGATTCTGGTTCTCGTGAATTTTGGATTGGTTTCGGACCGGGCCAAAATATTGGTTCTCATACATGTTGTATTGATTCTGGTTCTGGATTTTGTAAGAACTGGAGTATTGGTCTGGTTATGGGTCTTCATTTTTTAAGAAAAAACTGAACCGAACGAACCATGATCACCTTTATCACAATTTATTCTCTACACCTCATCACACTAAATTACAAAAATGTCATGGTGTACGATGACAAATTTAGGCATCCTCCGCCGCACAAACGTACATAGCTCATTGTGTGCGTCAACTCTTAATTGCACTCCCACTGATGTGTGCGCATAACCAGGTCCGCACACTTTCATTTGGTTCCTTATTTGATGTTTGATGAAAGTTTGATGTTTGATAGTGGGCAAATGAAAATTAGGATTTTAAGGGAATGGAAGATGAAGATTATGAAGATGAAGATGGTGAGAGAGAAGCAGTTTTTTAAGTGACGGGAAATAGATTGATGGAGAGAGAAAGAGTGATGGGAGGGGAGGATAGAAAGGGGGAGGATCCCACCCTTTGAGGGAGGGAGAGAGACGGGGGATGAAAAAAAAAACATAGCGATAGGGAAGGGAGATATGGGAAGAGGGTAGATTAGGTAGTTTGATTGTTTGAGTGAGGCGTAGAGAGTAAAATGTGAATTGTCATTAAGGTCTTGTTTGATGTAATATTTTGAAAACATGATTTTTTTAAAACACAATATTTTTAAACATAATTTTTTTTTATATAAATATGTTTGAGAAACTATTTCAAAACGATATATTTATAAATAAAATAGTTATAAACGCAACATATTTTTAAAACTTTGCATTGAAATACTTAAAAAAAATATTACATTTTTTGTCGGTGTTTTAATCAAAATATTTCACCTAATAAATATTAAATGAGTGAGATGTAGATAAAATTAAAGTGTAGAGAGTATATCTTGGAGTGTAGTTAGTAACTTAGCATCAATCAACCTTTAAGGCAATCGGGCATCACCAAGTGGTCAAAATTTATGATTTTAAGATTTGGTTGACCAATGAAACCATGACAGGAGCAGCCGTTACAAAATATGTAATTACATTTTTGTCCTGGCTGGTGCAGTCTCAAGTCTCAAGAGTTAAATGTTGACAGTAGACACTTGGTTAAAAGACAAAGGGGTTTGTTTCTTAAACATTTCGATTCGACGCCATATATATATATATATATATATATATAGTATCTTCCATCTCAGTTACTACTTTTTTAAAAAATAAAATTTCTGGAAGTTCCATATCTTACAGAAAAACACACACACACACGGACAGACAGCCAGAGGCAAAGATCGATGAGGCCATGAACATGCTCTTGGTATTCTCTCTCTTTATTGCTTCTCTTTCTCTCCATATATATATATATATATATATATATATATATATAGATATATAGATATATGTGTATCTATTTGTGTATGAATTGCCATTTCTGCGTGCTTATGCGAAAAAATTCGCCAAGGCAGATCGAGGCTGATCTTTGACGGGGGAGCATTCGCTGAAATTGAGAGAGGATTCTTTGGTCGAAATTGAGAGAATTGAGGCACATGAATGCGTGTTTTGTTGTGTTTTCGAATTTGTTACGGCGTGATCATTTCCAGATCCCTGGTTCAAGTGTTTGAATTTTCTTAGAATTATTAAATTTGTTTGTTGCATGAATGAACATTTGAAATTCGTGGACACATTTAAGTTGATTTGAGGTTGTTTCTGGAGTGCTTTTTATAAGAATACGGTTTTATGTTTTACTTTTTTGCAAATTTGGTAGAGAAAAGTTTATGGCTTAAACTAGCTTGTTATGTTATGTATGCTGATCTAGAAAGTAAATTTGGTTTCTTCATGAGTCCTGACAAAATAAGGTCTAATTTTATAACGCCACAGAATGGTAGGTAGTGATGCCAAGGAAAGCTTGTCTAATTCTTTTCTGTTCGTTTGAGAAATGCTCTTAAATCTTAATATCTGTATATACGGGAGGGCAGTTCAGATTTGTGATGGAGATTCATGCTTTGTTTCTTCTTCATCTATGTTTTACTGAATTTGGTTCTGCTTTTGTTCCTGGAGGATAGGAGTGTTGGGCTACGATACGCTATCCACTTTCAGTATATTCAACCTTTTGTTTCTATTTCCCTCATTTTTCCCTGGGCATCAAAAAAAGAAATAAAAAAAGTGCTGGAACACTCATCTGCAAGTTTTACACAAAATTCTGATGTCGAGCAGCAGGGAAAGATGCATTTTGAGACTGATCACGTATAGATTTAGTGCTTGATAATCAGCATGGTTCTGGACATTATGGCTTGTGAAATAGGTTGAGAAATGGGCTAGAAATCCTTTGGTGAAAAAGATTAAGTTTTGGCTGTTTAGGTTACTATGAGTCTCTGAACATTGGTGAGTGGTGTTTTGTTTTGGCTACTAAGGTTTGAGAACAGTTATGGTCTGTAAATTTGAATATAAGATTGAGAATTACTGATTTTAAGACCTATTTGAAGGTTAAATTGCCAAATGATTAAAGAAGTAAAAGGCATTACAACTAGGTTCCCAAAGGTATCACAACTAGTGCTAGAATTGCATAAGAGAATCCATAAGCAAAGCATATTGCTGGAATCATTCAGTATCACTTCTGTTTGATTGAGTGCATGAATGACTTTGTATAGGTTTATGAGTACTCCTAAACTTAATAGGATTTGCAGGGAAGTTAGTGATTGTAATGAAACCTCAGAATACTTACTCAAGTTACCATACTCCCACCCAGGCTAATAGCTAAATATCTTAAAGATCCTATACTTATCATAAAAATAAATAATAATAAATAAATAATTACGTGGACTCAAGATTAGTTGTGTAGCATCTTCTTGCCGGCTTGATTATTGCGTCTAGTGACTTCTACTCACAGTGTGAGCTCAATTTATATGCATAGCTTTCATAAGCATTGAGTTCTTACCTTTTCATATGCATACTTTTGTGTAACCCCAACGTAGGATACATCAAAGATAGGCTTTGAGTCCTTACCTTTTGTCCTTGGTGATGAATGGTTTGATAAACATGTACATATATCATGAAGCTTGTTATTTGCAGATGACATTTTCTTTATTTATGTGACGAATTGTGGGGTCAATGCTTAATTAGAGAAGTCAAGGGAAGCTGCAGAAGTAAGAGGTCTTAAATGATAGGAATCAAGCTGAGTACATGGAATATAACGTTAGCTTTAAAAGAGTTACTAAAGGAAACATAATTAAGATAGATGACTAAGAAATACCACAAAGAGATAGTTACATCTTTTAGGCGAGTTATTTAATCAAGACGGAAAGGTGATATTAGTCATATAATAAAATCATATTGGATAGGAGGGTTTATGTAAATGGAAAGGAAACATTATATAGCGCACTGTAAAGCACGGAATCGTGAGCGGCTAAGACTAAACATGTTGACAAAACGAGTGTAGCCAAAATAAGAAATGGTAAAGCGTGAAATACACACATCAGGAGATGGTGAAACTAGCCTCAATAGGAGGTAATATGTTAAATGGCAGAAAATCACTTGAGATAGTTTTGAACACATTCAATGCATTGGCTAGAAGAGTCATAACGACAAGTAGACAAAGGGAGGACTACAACTAATATGGACAACCATCATTAAGAAGGGTATGAGTGAGTGTCGTTAACCTGATTTGGGGGACACTTTAAAATACATAAATTAGACGTGTAGACGCACGGAATTAGTTTTCTAGAAAGACAACATGATTTTGTTTCATTAGAAGCTAATTAAATTACCTAATATCCTCTAAGGTTTGGTTATCCATATCTACTCATACGTTTAGAAAAAAGAGTATGGAAGTTGTAAGTGCAAGAGTACGGAAGTTGTAAGTGCAAGAGGTTTAGTTTTATAATTAGTAACTGTTGACAAGAATTTAAATCTTTAAGATTCTTATTGGGAGAACTGATCATTACCATAATTTCACCATTTGAGCTTCCATTGTCATACATGGAACATAAAATTATTTATTGCCATGAATCTTCTTAGGTTTGGTTAGATAAGTACTCCCTCCGTTCCGAGCAAAGAGTCCGCTATTCCATTTTTGAATGTTTCACTTAAAGAGTCTACTTTCAAAAATTAAGGCATAAAAGTGTCATTTTCTTACTAATGTGCTACTAAAATTGTCATTTTCTTAAAAGTTTTGATTTTCAAATGGGGACTTTTTTGCCCGGAACGGAGGAAATAATATTGTAAAAAGGAGAACACTATAATCATAGAGATTATCCATGTGGCAAATTTGGAGAATAGACAAGAATGTTACTGTGCTGTAATATATATTGAATTACAGAGACCTTCTACACACGGAAGGAATTCTTCATATTTGCTTCTCTTAGAAAACAACAAAAACATGATGATTTTTGGGCTATCTGCCTAACCTTGTGCTCGGAGTTGGATCTATTTGGAATGGTCTATTGGAAGATGATACTCTCAGTGATACCAGTTACTCAGTTTTGCCATTCATTCTCAAATTCCTCAAGAGTAGAGTATTCAAATTTCCTCTCTGTCTCTCTTTCTGTGTGTTTCAATTATGAAGCTCAATATGTGATTTTTGGAACCTTAGAGAGATTTTCTTATTTGTCAAAAGCAAGTGGGTAGTCTTATCTCTGTTACCATTTTTGCGCAAATAGCCTTATCCCTAATAGTAGATATTTAGCGGTGTAGAGATGTTTCCTCTTTTGGAATAAACTGTCTGAAACTCTCCTTGTTCTGGTTTTTATTTTGATGATTCCAGAAAAAGTGTCCAAACACCCATTTGCTTGCTACAATTGGTGAGCAGTACTGATTTTGGAAACACTACATAAACTGGTGAATTGTTTCTTTAGTGTAGGCTATAGATCATGAACACTGAGTCAAAGTAACACTTCTCTTCAACTTCTAATATTAACTCCTTTTTCTTGGTTGTATAGGCACTGTGATTTGCTAAAGCTCCGCAGAGATTTTCTACAACTTTTACAATGGATGAGGCTGACCCTAATGGGAGGAAATGGGAGGACTTAGACAATGATATTCTGGTGAAGATATTCCAGTCTTTTGACATTTTTGAATTGACTGCTGGCCTTGCTCAAGTTTGTAGCGCATGGCGATATGCTTGCTGTGACCCTTTGCTGTGGAGGACTCTTGATTTGTCAATGCTGAAATCCAACTTTATCAAAATTCCATTGGAGCCTTATGTTTATGTGGATGGGCGTTCGGATAAAACATTGACCCGAGTTCTGAAGGTTGCTTTAAATCTGAGCCGCGGATGTACGACAACCTTGATTTTTCATTTCAATCTGTATGTCAGTGATGAGCAGTTGACGTACACAGCTGAAAGGTACTTTCTAAGAATTAATCATTTTTCAGTTTTTAAACTATTTTATAAACCTCAACATTGTATTTTGACACTGATTTTTCTTTTATTTCCCAAGCATTGTTTACTTTATAAAGTTGATGTCAACGTTTAGACTTGGGCCTCGTTTGTTTGTTGGAGAATGATCTTTGGAAAATGTTTTCTAAATTTTCGGGTGTCGTTGTTTCAGAAAATGATCAACTATAAAATTTCCTGCACGTCAATGCAAAATCACCTATTCTCCCAAGGAAAATGAAGAGAGGAAATGCACTTTTGCCTGTAGTTACCTCTTTTAAATGCTATATCCCTTTTGTTTCTCTGAAATTGGCTTGTATAAATTATTCTCTCACCATCAATGTTTTAGCCAAACATGGTTGAATAGAGTATTCTTATATGAAGCAACCCTTGCGAATCATTTTGCACAAGTTATTTTCTGTGACTGAAACAAATGGATTCATAGAGGAGTGAGGAACCTGTGTTACTTATGATCAAACCAGAATTAAGGCTCAATTGACTTGAAATTCGATATTTCTTGTTGAATGTAATCCACTATGCATCTGTCTTATTGCAGGTGCCCAAGACTCAAACGACTAGTAATGCCTGCTTGGAACCGAATAAAGAAGACTGGAATATGCAGGGCCATCAGCCTGTGGCAAGATCTTGAATCTCTTACAATGCCCAGTATTGCCAATCCACCGTATATCATGGAGGAAATTGCCAACAACTGCAAGAGGTTCTCTGAGCTCAAGATTATGGGCCCTTGTGACATCTTCTTTGCTTCTACTCTAGTCACATACCTCCCTAACTTGAAAGTTTTAAGCCTCCGTTGCTCTATGCTCTTCAAGGATGCTCTCCTCATTATACTGGAGGGATTACAACAGCTAGAAGTGCTCAACATATCTCATTGCCTTCTTATTGATGTTCCACCACCACCTGCACCTAGAAAAGTCCTCAAGGACCTGGATGAATCAATTCTTGAGAAGGCGGCTCGGATACGTCAATTTTTGACGTGCATGGACGACTCGTGCATTATGTGCCAGCGGACTAAATCAGACGAAGGGCTCATGAGGTGGTACAAGTATGAAGAAGGGCTTTGGAAAGTAGATGAGGTGAGATCTCTCGCAATCTGTGTCTAGCGTTTTTTTATATAGAAACAATATATTAGCATGGCAGAGTATCGTTTTCCTTTCTATTAGCTGTATACTCTCACAGAATAAGTCATCGGTGATTAACTTTAGCATTTTTAATTTTTTTTTTCTGGCCTGCAAACATAATTCTCTCGGGAGTGTCTGGTTATGATGTAACCTAAAGTCCAACAGACTATTCTTTTAGGAGAAGTGTAATTTCTGACATGTTAATGTACATAGTAAATCATCCTTCTCCTTCATCTATACTCGATATCTCTGTTTTGATGAAGCAAGTCGCTTAACATTTTACAGAGGAAATTGTATGTCGATTTTTGTTTTTTAAATAGTCTGGTTGACGAGAAGAGAATTAGTGTTGTTTTTCTTCTTGTAGTCTGTCCACAATAGTTTATAGGCTAGTACACTTATTTCTAATTTGACCACTCATATGCATATCTGCCGGGTTTTTTTTTTTTTTAAGTTTGAATTCCCTTGAGCTCCAAACAAACAAAGACCTCTTGCTCATTTGAAAAGTCCTGATGATGGGAGTTACCATTGCTATTATGAACTAGAGTTATGTCTTGTAACGTATCTTGCGCACATGTATAATTATCGATTCTTGATTAATATTTGAGTAGTGAAATCCAGGGTCAATATTTTTAGATTTTGGGGTAGTTGTTAGTTAGGTTTCCGCTTCTTTTAGAGTAGGTCTCCTGTAGGACCGTTAATCCGTAAGACGCACCCCCGCTCTCTCATGTCTTAATTCACCAACACACGGTGATTCGTCTTACAAAAAATATTCATTAGACCATCTTACCCAAGTTTTTGCCTTGTTTTTAAGGGTATTTTAGGTGTTTTTTTTTGGGTTGTTTAAGGGTAATTTAGGGAATCTAAAAAGAGTGGCACGACTTCAATGTGATTATTCACATTTAGTCTTTTCCCTATATATTACTAGTAGTATAGATTAGGCCAAAATATATTTACTCCCAAAGTATCTACTTAACCCCAAAGTGCATCCTAACCTAATTTTTGTCCCAGAATATCATCTCACGTTACCATTTGTCCCAATTTGCACTATAGCTGTGACAACTGTTAGAAATATAACAAAAAATTAACGAAAAAATAATGAAAAGTTACATTTTAAACTTTATAATAGTAGAAATTATACGACAGAAAAAAAAAGTAGATCGAACTAATATATACAAATAATACAATTTACATTAAAAGATTTACGGTAGAAAAAAATACATATATATTAATAAATTAATATTATGAAATTTATAATTTTTAACCCTAACCCTTAGTATAAATAGTAAACTTAATTTTTTCGGCAATCAGTATCGTGTTGGATGACCAAAATTTAAAAAAATTAAAAGAAGTCAAGCATGACTAGGTACTATTCAGCTATTAATCAAAAGGTTGTACTAGTATATGTAATAAACAGTGTTCTAATTTGTTAATGAACCTATGAATTATTGAATTATGTATTGTAAATTTGTAATTTATTAGTGGGCCTATGAAGTAGGAGTACTATTTAGCTATGAACTATTTTTTTGTTCTTTTGAACCGTTGAATGATATTCCCTCCGTCCCTAAATTATCGTCCGTTTGAAAAAGTAATAAAGTCTTTTGAAACTTATTTTTTACTTTTTACCACTTTACCCTTACTTTTTCATTCTACTTTAATTATGGGCCACATACACATGTGCTTTAAAGGAAACTACACATTAAACCAATATAAATAATCTTTTTTTTTTTTTTTAAACTTTTTTTTTTCCTCCTAAGGGGGGCATGGGAAGGGATCGAACCTAAGACCTCACACTTTGTGAAGCCTCATGTCTACCACTGAGCCACCCCCCTAGGGGCTAACCAATATAAATAATCAAGTCAATTGTTTTTTCTTAAACTATGCGCCGGGTCAACTAGGACGATTATTTAGAGACGGAGGGAGTATTAAATTGTTGGTTTTACTTTTAAAATTTAACCTTATATTGTAATCATTGTTTTTAAATAATTTGGTGATATTTGCTATTAATAAATTTGAAATTTTAATGCTTGTTAATTATATTATATTAAGAAAAATATTCAAAACATGGTAATTATTTTAATTATGCTATCTACTAATTTTTCTTTCTTCCGTATAATTTCTTTTCAACCGTGGAATGATATTAAATTGTTGGGTTTACTTTTAAAATTTAACCTTATATTGTAATAATTATTTTTAAATAATTTGGTGATATTTGCTATTAATAATTTTGAAATTTTAATGCTTGTTAATTATGTTATATTAAGAAAAATATTCAAAACATGATAATTATGTTATATACTAATATTTTTTCTGCCGTATAATTTCTACCATTATAAAGTTTTAAAAGTAACTTTTCGATATCTTTTTATTATCTTTCTAATGGTTGTTACAGTTAGGGTGCAAATGGTAACGTCAGATGGTATTTTAGGACAAAAATTAGGTTGTAGTGCACTTTGGGATTGAGTGAATACTTTGGGGGTAATTATATTTTAGCATATATATTACTCTCTCCATCCCAAAATATATGATGGTTTGGGAGAGTTTTTTTGTTCTAAAATAGATGACACTTTGCAATTTTAAAGAAAAATTTTACTTTTTTTTTTCAATTCTATCCTTATTTATTGACTCATAACTCGTGTTTGACTCTTTGGATAAGAATATCAAAATATCTCATTAATGTTTGGATAAAGACAGTTTAGTTTTTACAATATGTTTCCTTGATCCGTGTAAAAAATCACAAAACGTCATATATTTTAAGACACAAGGAGTAATATTATTACCATTTTCTTTTTTTGTATTGGGGGGGGCGGGTGGTTTGGATTCGCTATAGTAGAGTTCTTGCACTTTTGAGTTTTGATGATAGATTTCTGATCAGTATTTTCATCAATGTTATTGCAACCGGCCAACCACCGCTTCTTGTAACTTTTGGAACAAAACCTAGTTTTATGCATGCAGTACAACTACTTCAGGCTGTAATTGCTGCGCTGAAACTTGAAAAGTGGGTAGCGGATGTTTTGTCTGAAATCGAAAAAAAAATATGTAAATCAACGTTTTTTTTGTTCATAATTAAAAATAAAAAAAATAGATCTAATCAAATTCAATCCAATTCACATGCGATATCATGCTTTAACAATATAAATCAAATCAACAATAACACGTAATTAAAATTACATGAAGGGGGGAGGGAAGGGGAGGGAGTAGTATAGTTTAAATATGGAGAGGGGTAGTGAAGTAATTTTATATTTTAATGGTGTTACGTTTAGGGATTTTGGTGTTACGTTAAGGTATTCTGAATTTGAAATAATTATTGTAAAATAATGACATGTTGTAATGAAGTGGGAGTTCGGAGAAATTGCAAGCTGGTCCCATATTTCAATTTTTTTAATCGCTTAAGTATCTCGTTTTTTTTCAATCGTTAAAATTGATTTTCGTAAAATCGTTGCTAAAATAACCGCAAAAGAGAGTGAACGATTGGAATTTGCAGGAATGAAGAGTAAGGAGAGTGGAGAGGCATGGTGGTGAATAAAGACACTTGTGTGTTTCACCTTAAATTTTATTAATCTACCACCTTAATTTTTCATTTTTTTTTTCTCTTCATCTATCGACCTTCAATTTCACCAGTGTCTTTTTTTTTTCATTGTGTTCGACGGTTCGTGTGTTTGATACAAAATAGATTCAATTTGTGTGTTGTATTGTTATGAATGTAAACTGTTCGATAAAATGTCCGGTTAGAAATTTATTCATTGTTGACACCCTTTTTTAAATCTGAATGCATCGATTTTGAATCACGTTGCATCATTTTGTTAATCGTGATACATCGATTTGGATGTAAGATACAAAAAAGATGCATCAGTTTGAAATCACTTGTTGCGGAAAGAAGAGACATGAAGGTTGGACTCATTATAATTTATGGCGCGATACATCAATTGGTTGTTAGTTATGTTTGAAACGGGTTACTCTTTTTGACCAAAAAATATTAACGAGTTGAGTTAGGTCCGATAATTTTTAAGTTGAGACTGATGGGTTAACAAATTTCGGGTTGTAATTGTCAGGCTTAGACCGCAACTGCATGTATATTATATTCATCTAGGAATGGGAGTAGGATCATTGCTCAGTGTCCGTCTATGCTTACTGCTTCAAATACCATTGAGCACGATAATACCATCCGCCATTCTCGGCTCATACCGAGAAAATAAACAATAAATTGTAATGGATCTTTGATCCGGCTCAATGGAGGCAAGATTGTAATATTCAAAACAATAAAGTGTTTTATCTAAATTACTTTTTTTCGTTAATGATTAATAGTATGCCTTTTTTAAATGGTTTAGGGAGCATTAGTTATTTTTTATTCCGAGTCATTTAGAATTACTCAAAAATAAGATACTAATAAAGTGAGAATATAAATAAATAAATGTGTACATGTGCTCAGAAAAGCAAGGCACTCAATGAGACATAACCTTATAAAACTCTCCATGTCTTGGCTATTTCAATAGTTCTTCAAATTTATAATCTGAAAAGTAATTTGCGTTGATAATCGATCACATGGATAGACCCATCAATCTACAATACCGAAAAAGCGGGCCTACTTTTTCTCATTTTGTAAAAAACTTATAAAAAAAGGGATTTTTTTTTTAAAATTCCAATGTATTCCGTACTATTTTGAGAGACGTGTTTTTAATATTACAAGTGTTACCAATGTATTCAATTTTGGAAAAATGTTAGAAGTATACAAATAATTTGGACAAAATCTCACTAATTTCGTTAAATCTTTGTCCAACTTCATTTATGGAGCGATGCTGTGAACCTTTAAGGGTTTTATTTAGAAATTTTCAAATGAAGGGTATCTTCATGTAATAATAACATAATTCGGTAATTCCCCATTCTTCCTTTCTTAAGACCGCAATTTGGTTGCACCAGAGGCCCAGATGCATATTTGTACGCCACAACGTCACCGTTGACCCCCTTAACTGCCATCACTAAGCTTGTCAATTAAGGGCTTGCATTATGAGACCTCTGAAAATCGTTGAATAAAAGTTGCACTTTGGTAATCCTCGAGCTTTGAATCCATGGTGATCACACCACGAGAGGGGGTGTCGAAAGTCTCGTCGTATGTGAGAGGTTCGCGGTGTCGTTTAGTGGATATCTGGCTGTGTAATCTGTAAAATGAAACACCGCGAGTCAGCCGGGAGGGTTCCCTTTTCCCTGCCAAAACCCTCAAGTGTGCGAGTAAGTCTCAGTTGATAAAAAAAAAGGAGCGTGCCTCCCGTGTGTCTAAAAGAGAGAGAGAGAGAGAGAGAGAGTGAGAAAGAGAATAATGAGGGCGGACCCCTCTATTTATAATGCCTTATTGACTTTTACCTGTTTTGGGCTTGGGCCCTTCTTTTGTTATGTGCCTTTTGACGAGTAATTTGGAGGGTGTATTTTCGGTGCACATCAGTAGCCCCTTACTCTTTATTCTTCGAGGTTTACCTCAAGGGTAAGGACTACTATTTGCTTGTGATTCTGTCTTGTCATGCCGAGAGTTAGTGATTTCTGTCTTGAGCCCGGAGAAGGCTTCTTTAGTTAAGTGTTAAACATGGCAAGAGATACTCAAGTGGTTACTCGGGTTGACTGATGTATGATATAGAAAGTGGGCGCTAATGCCTCAAATAATTGGTCTTCGGTTAAACGAGGACCTGAAAGAAAATAATAGCTCGTTCTCGTATTTCGAGGGTCTTCACGAAAATAGTAATCGATCCTCGAGTTCCAAGGATCTTCAAGAAAATAATAATTCATCCACGAGTTCCGAGGGTCTTCAAGAAAATAATAATCCGTCCTCGAGTTCCGAGGGTCTTCAAGAAAATAATAGTTATGCGTCCTCAAGTTCCGAGGGTTTTCAAGAAAATAATAATTCATCCTCGAGTTCCGAGGGTCTTCAAGAAAATAATAGTTGGTCCTCGTGTTCCGAGGATCTTCAAGAAAATAATATTTCATCCTAAAGTTTCGTGGATCTTCAAGAAATTAATAACGGGTCCTCGTGTGTCGAGATCTTTGCCTTATATCGTTTTTTATTGCTTGGACGTATCGAGAATGTTCCACCTCAGTGTCAAGGATGGATTTGTATTTGGATTTTCCTCATTGTGATCTTCCTTAGTATTAAGGATGAGTCCCTTGTTTTCTACCTCAGTATCAAGGATGAAATAAGAACAAGGGCTTTTTGTTTATTGCGATCTTCCTCGGTTTTAAGGACCCTTGTTTCCCCTTCAGTATCGAGGATAGGGTAAGCACTTGGGCTTTTGTTTATTGTGATCTTTCTCGGTATTGAGGATGAGACCCTTGACCCCTTCTTAGTATCGAGGATAGGGTAAACACTTGGGATTTTGTTTATTGCGATCTTCTTCGGTATTGAGGATGAGACCATTGATCCCCCCTTAGTATCGAGGATAGGGTAAACACTTGAGCTTTTGTTTATTGCGATCTTCCTCGAGGACGAGACCCTTGTTCCCCATCAATATCGAGGATAGGGTAAACACTTGGGATTTTGTTTATTGCGATCTTCCTCGCGTTCTGAGGTATTTGCCACGTCTATCGAGGTTTTTTATCCCGTGTTTCGGAATCCTACCTCGCGTTTCGAGGTATTTGCCTCGTGTTATGGGGTCTTCGCTGATATATAGGAGTAGGCATCTTGGGAATGTCATTGATAGTTTCCCTTAGTATCGAGGAACAAACCATGTATAGCTCGGGAATGTCGAGGATGGTTTCTCTCAGTATTGAGGAGCAAACCATGTATAGTGATAATGAGCTCGGTCGGAGTAAACTCGAGCGGGGAGCATAAGCGCAGGAAGGCGTAGTGTACTACTCAACTGCGAGTAAGACTCGAGCGGGAGGACAATATGAAGCTCAGTCGCGAGTAAACACGAACGGGGAGCATAAACGCAGGTAAGCGCGGTGTACTACTCAACCGCGAGTAAGACTCGAGCGTGGAACATAAGCTCAGGAAGGCGCAATGTACTACTCAACCGCATGTAAGACTCGAGCGGGAGAACAATAGCTCAACCACGAGTAAACTCGAGCGGGGAACATAAGCGTAGGAAGGCGCAGTGTACTACTCAACCACGAGTAAACTCGGGCGGGAGGACAATATGAAACTCAACCGTGAGTAAACTGGAACGGGGAGCATAAGTGCTGGTAGACGTGGTGTACTATTCAACCGCGAGTAAGACTCGAGCGAGAGGACAATATGAAGCTCAGACATAAGCTAGATGAGCTTAGGTGTGAGTATAATATGAAGCTCGGGCGCTAGCATGAATATGGCAAGCGAGGATCTTCCAAATAGTAGTGTCTATCATCGTCGATGATCTGATATGAATGTCATGTAAATAACTATTGTGGTTGTGGGGCTCTCCCATATAAATAAGGGTACTATAGGATCTCATCAGCCACGGTAGTAGTAGTAGTAGTAGTGATGGTGGTAGCAGTGGTAGCTCCCCATTTCTCAAGCGTGAAAGGATGCCATTAGGGCAAGTCCAATGGTAGGGGTCAAAACCAAATTTTGATACCTATGTCAGAGTATTAGGTCCTCCAATGGTTAAAGTAAAATATATCAAAATTAGGTGTGGTAATAGGGAAAGTACCAAATTTGATACCTCCCTTAGTACCACACCTAATTTTAATACCCTTCATTTTAAAACCTATGGTTGGAGATGATCATTTGATATCCATGAATAATAACCAATAGGTATCAAAATTTGATTTTGATACCTATAGGCAAGTACCACCATTAGACTTGCCCTTAGTTCGAGAAGTAATAAGGATCTTCGTTTGCTTCATACTTTAGTAACAGCCCCCCAGTTATCATAGTGAGGTGTGTGGGCACTTGGGCCTTGTGATCTCGGCGTTGCGAGAGTCACCATAAAAATATCTCTTGGGGGGGGGGGGAATGTGGGCTCTTAGACCTTTTGATAGTCTGATGTTTTAGCTTCGAGAGCAGTCAGATTGTGTGGATTTAGTGCCTGAGAGTTTGAAAGTATCATTTGCAAATCAAGTATATTTTCCTCTAAATAAGGTTGATGCAGGTACGATAAATTAAATCTCATGCAAGTGAAAAGGATATTCATGCTCACATTATATGTGATTGAGAATAAGTAAATGTAATATTTTTCATGAGCGGGTGAGCTTATATCTCATATCATCCCTTATGTACGCAACTATTATGTGTGCGAGCGTCTGTTAGCAATATTATACAACGTACTAGGGAAAATTAACGATGTTATGAAATATGTAATATTTAATTATTCACGTGATGATGAAATGAATGACAATGCATGTGAGAGCTCAAGCATAGTTTGTTGTTGGTATGTAAAGAACAATGTTTTGTGAGCACTATTTTGCTAAAGTGAATGATGCATGTTCTCGGGAAAAAGTCAAATTTGAGGTTTAAATATAAGCATGTATTTTGTTTTATTGTTTGTGGCTGAGAATATGGAAATCACTAGTGACTTGCAGTTATACTGAGCAAATACTAGTCGCAATCTATTGACGTGTGCTAAAACCAATGCGTTTATAATGTACAAGGTGAATTACATTATATAATATTGGAGATTGACGATGTTATCGAATCTGTGTCTTCGGTTGAAATAATAGTGTCATAACTTTTGCAAATAATGTTGCACGTAACATTATTAAGAACACATGGTGCTCGTTATAAGGTATGACGATGCATGCTCACAAAATCACCACATAGCTGTACACAATTAATTAATCACATATAGATCCAAGTTGTTCTCACATCAATTGTCGAGTGTATGTGATTTTATGGCTTTATAAATATGTAAGTTATTAGTGATTTGCACTACTTTTAAGCGATCCAATAGTAAATGAGTCGTGCACAATTCGTAATCAGCGTAAAGTCATAGGTCATGTGGCTACGATGATAGATATATGGTCGTGAATACAAATTATCTTCAATTGTACAAAGCGGTGTAATATAGTGTAGCATGCAAATGTAGACAAATGCAATAATTTAATAATTATAATTAGTTATAAGGGAAATAGCGAGGATTGAACCAAAGATCATAATTTAGTCGCGCATTGGTATATATAATTGTTTACTGTGTATAACAATGTTGCATCATGTTTAGTATGCTACCGTACCTAGCATGTCCGTAGTAATAATTTGTATGTCATGCTGTTTTGTTTGATGTATATAAGTGCGCTGCAATGTATGCATCTATTTTTTTATTAAGCAGGTTGCGAAACATTTTTATTGGCATGTAACATATTGTATTCTTAATTAAAAGTAGCAACGACAAGTGTATTCATTTTGTTTAATTAGTCTCGACAATTGCAATTGTGTCAACGTATAACATGTTCATAATATTTTCAAATTATAACATGACATGCATTATTTATTTATTTATATTTTATTTTTATGTGTATTGCCGCAGCGTTTATGATTATATCATGTATAAAAGATGTCAAAAACAACATATTAGCATTGCATATACTTAACGTATTACATATATGTTTTATATCAATCGTCGAGGGTATGCGAGTTGACGTTATGCAAATGTGTAAATTATAAGTGATTTGTACTACTCTCAAGTAATTAGAGATGGAAATAAATCATACCCGACACGTAAATAGGATAAATTCACAAGCGTATGAGTGGACGATCAAATACGCGATCAAGTATTCCAAATATGCTAAGACAATTTAGTGTATAATTGATACATTATTTCTCTTACATAAAATTTCTTAAATGGGCACAATGATATAAACATAACATCTCATGCATTATTGTATAAAATATTTTATGATAATAATTATAAAATGTCAACAAGTATTATTCATAATTAATCATTCCACGTAATTCCCCCTAATTATTATCATGAATAATGATTTTCAAAGTAACTAATGTCTCAAAATTATGAAATCACTTTGTTTAGTATATTCGGGCGTAAACATGCTAATTTTGAACAATAAAGTAAGCATATAGATTATTCATAATCATCAATTTATCCTTCGTTAATTAATTATATGTTAATTGCATAAAAACGATGTCATATGAGCAAAATTTGCAAAAATGGAGGGTAGAAATGGAAAGAGTACACCTGAAATGCTTAGGAACCAATCTGAACCGATCAGAAGAGGGGTGAGCCGGGTCATGAACCCTTGCTGTGAAATGGGCCAGTTTAGATGACCCTGTTGGTCCACAATGGTGCTCAAATAGGCTAGAGGGAGGGGGGGTGAATAGCCTATGATGCCATTTCAAAAACTTTTCTTGTTTTACATTTAAAATGTAGGTTTTAATGCATATGTAGTTAACACGTTGAGCATGTCTGCTGGTAGTATTGAACAACAGACTTGCTTTTAGTCGAGTAATGAACTCTGTTGGTGAACTGCCAGTAAATCAAAAGCCTGTTTGAAAGAATTTAAGCAGCGGAAATAGTAAGGCTTAGATTTAGAGAAGTCTTAAGTGGCGGTACACGATTATATGATCAAAACAATAGCACACTTAATCCTTCTTCCAAATGCAGATTTAAGAAATCATTAAAAAACATCTTTTCAAAGAATAAATCAGTTTGTAAAAGCTCATAGAGAGATAAAGATTGAAAGATAAATCATTTGAAAGAATATCTGAATTTATTCAAAGATAAATTACAGATTACATCAATCTAGACTCTCTATGTAAAGTATCTGTCCTCGTCCTTTTAAGCCTTGCTCTTTACTTAATCATTTATAGAAAAATTCTTAAGTAAAGAGAGCAATAGGAGATGAGAACGAGGGACATATATGAGAAGACACTTTTGAAGGTCGTTCAGATAAAAATGATCTGAAGGATTGAGTGCAAAGCTCTCGGCGTTCTATGATGATTGATTATTACACAATCAACAACATTTGTATGTGAATACAAATTTGAAGATATGAATGCAATATTTACAGACATCTCTTCATTTTCCTTGGGCACCATCTGAAATCTATCTTCAAATCGATCTAAGGGCTTGACCTCTAACTTTAGGAATGAAATCCTGAAGCTTTTGTCAGAGGCTGAGTTCTTCGAAGAAGGATGAAGAACTCAAATCAAGAACTGGGTTCTTGACCAAGACACCGATCTCTGTCTATTTGAAGTTTCTGATCTCTCTCTTCTTATTCAATGTTTTTCTTCCTAGCAATCCACTGAGAGTGTTTTGTAAGCTCACTGCAATCGTTTGTGAAGATCTGAGATGCGTTGGTGAAAGCGATCTCTTGTAGATCTCATAACTTCTTTGACATTCTAGTTGTAAGTGCCTTCACTTTGTTGATCCGATGTGCGTCTTGTGCATATTGTTGAAGAAGAGGGAATATTTCTTTTATAGACCGGGGTCAATTTGATCGTTGAGAGATGAAGATGGATTTACTATCCGTCAGAGATAATTTCATTGTTGAAGACCGTTGGATAGTGATGTTGTTCACTGGATCTTTGATTGTTGGATAAAAACTTTGTCCTGCAGATCCTGGAATTGTTGCCCGTCAGATTGTATTGATAAGTCTCTGAGATGTCAATAAAGTGGATTTTTTTTGACTTATCCATACCACGTGAGTGAGAGAGAGTTTTACAGTGTCTGAGATGTCAGGCTTCATAAGGATTTGAGTGACTGGAAGCTTGAACCTTTTGTCTTGTTTCGATCTACTGCAGTCTTGTCTCTCCGTAGCACGTGCAGATCCAAGTCTGCTGGTGAGATGTTCACTCCGAGAAGTGAGTCTTCCGTAGGAGAAGACTACTGGTAACTGGTTGTAGTGTGAACATTCAAACCATAGCAAGTCTGCTGGTGGCGAGTCTTCAAGGTATTCTGTTGCGCTCATGACAAGTCTGCTGGTGACAAGTCTTCTGAAGATCTTTATCGCTACAGCAAGTTTGCTGGTGCTAGTGCATATGAAGTGCTGGTCTATCAATCATCATTAAGAAGGTAGGACTAGATTAGGATAACATAACCTAAGACCTATGTGTTGTCAAACAAGCTGCCACACTAACCGGTACGCAGACCTTTTAGCCACTTGTTATGACACACGGTAATGGGAACAAGCAAATCAAAATATTTAGACTATGCAAGGTGATAAGTTATTTATCAAGAAGCATATTCCAATAGACCTCGGTTAAGTCTCCGTTAAATATATGACGGAATATGACGGAAAGTAACAAAAGATGATGGATGTTAACAGAATATAACGTCAGGGATGACGTCAGCCACGATTGGAGTCACAGTGCATTGCAGGCGCGTCAGATCTACTCTCAGTGCGTGGCCGGCGCGTGACAAGGCGTGGTGGAGTCCAGCTGCTTGTGACGACGTGTGGAGGAGTATGAGAGTTCAGATGGCAGATATTTTTGCGGCGCCAACTTCATGTTTGCAAGGGGCACCTACTGGTGGTGTTGTGTTTTTGTTTTTGACACTGGGAGGCGTCTAATTTGCTTGGTCAGAGCGGGGCCGGAGAGTGGCTACATGGTACCACCTTCCATGGCTTTAGGTGGTGCATGGAGGCCCATGGGAGCTCATAAAACGACGATTTTGGTGTCTTCGTGCTCGTCTGCTCAGTGCATATCCCCTGGTGGTGTTTATTTGCAATTTCAATTTTGTTTTGTTTGCCCAAACAGTGTAGAGGCACCCATGAACAGAGTTGTGACATGGCTGATGGAGGAGTTAGCGTGTAGAGGGAAATGATAAAGTCGATTCCCGACAATGAAACCAATTGATTACGCCACGAGAGGGGGTACCGAAAGTCTCGTCGTACATGAGTGGTCTGTGGTGTCGTTTGGTGGATATCTCGATGTGTAATCTGCAAAATAAAACACCGTGAATCAATGGGGAGGGTTCCCCGCCAAAACCCTCCACTGTGTGAGTAAGTCTCGATTGATGAAAAGGAGTGTGTCTCCCATGTGTCTAAAAGAGAAAGAGCGTGAAAGAGAGAATAATAAGGGATGACTCCTCTATTTATAATGCCTCATGGACTTTTACCTACTTTGGGCTTGGGCTCTTCTTTTGTTATGGGCCTTTTGACAAGTACTTTGAGGGGGGGTGTATGTTCGGTTCACATCATATGGTGTACGAGGGTGTGGTGCCTACAATTACGGGATTTGGCAGACGATATCGTGGTCGACCCAAATGTCAATGTCGTTGTCGGGGGAGGAAGTGAAGAAGCAAATGAGGTAGATGAATGAGGCGAGGAAGATGATGACGACAACAATCTCGAACAGGGTAAGGACGTAAAGAGGGGTTAAATTTACAGATCTTGTTGCTCCACCCATAACAGTAGGTCTGTGTGCTCCAGAGCCAGTCATATCTTATTCGGATCACATTTGGGGAACCCAATGGCGATGAAGACAGAGTTGAGGAGGTCAATGTTGAGATCAAATATTGTGCAACAGAAAGTAATGCCTCAGGAGGAGAGAAATTCGTCAGAGATTGCGTAGGTGGTGGTAGTTGTTGGGGGCTAGGATGAAATGGCGACGATGTGTGTGTGGTTGGAAGGAGTGGAGGAACGCAGAGGGATGATCAAAGAAAGTTGAAGAAGCATTTATATTTTTAACGGGTGATAGCTTTTGATGTTTTGAAAATAGACGAGTTTCAGAAGGAAATAGTTTTTGAATTTGCTGACGTTGCAGTGCGTGTATCATGAAATGTGCCTTGACTGTGTGTTATATGTCCATATGTGATCGAAAGGGAAATTTGTTATTATTATATAGAGATATCTTTCACTTTGAAATTTTATGAAAGAAACCCTCAAACATCCACATCATCGCTCCATTAATGAAGTTAGGCGGAGACTTAACGAAATTGATGACATTTTGTCCAAATTATTTGTACACTCCTCACATTTTTTCCTTAAATTTTGTACATTGGCAATATTTGTAATATTGAAAGCACGAGGTTATTTTAGTCTCCCCCCAAATAGTTGGGTAGTGTAAAAAGTAGTTTTTCCTAGAAAATACATATGTGTGTATCTTTTCAACGGATAAGCCCGGCTTGACCCGTCTAACCTATCAGTTTGTTCCTTTTTTTCTTGAAAAATTGTCATTTGTTGCTCTAAAAAAATCACTTTTTTACCTTAAAAAGTGTCACTTTATATCTTAAATTAAATTTTATGTCACTTTCCGCACATAGCATGTCCCGACCCGCCTAACCCATATGTTTGTTTTTTTCATTTTCTTTTTTCCTAAAAAAATTCACTTAGTGTATAAAAGTGTCACTATTGACTTTAAAAGTTAAAAGTGTTATTTTTTACCTTAAAAGTGTCACATTTGAGTTAACATTATTGCCTTTAGAGGTGTCACTTTTGTGTTGGTTCCTCGCCATACGGATTAAGATCTGTAAGATGGTCTCACATGAGACATACTCTTTTACTTTTGCCTATGTCAATAAAAAAAATATTTCTAAAATTCAACATATATTGACAAAACTAATAATGGATTTAGATTTAATTATCTTTTAAAATTTTAAACTTTTAACGGCAAAGATTAACTCTCACATCCACGGTGATTCATGTGAGTACACAAACTATAACTACAAGAATTTAAATTCTTAAATTCGTAATTAAAATGCACATATTTGGAGTATACGTTGATCTTGTCCTACATTGACACTGAGCCCTAGGCATCGACATAAAGACATCGTAATAATATATTTAAAAAACAAGCTTTAAATAACATCACACTTCTAATACATGTCACACAAAACAAGTTGCCTTGTTAGTGTAAATAAGAATAAATTTTTTTAGAATAAAAGTAGAATATTGAAAAAAAAAATTAACTTGCTAGATAAATTTGTTTTTAAGGACAAGGAGAGTTTTACTTTTTATTTTTGGGTAAAAATTATTACAGTACAATCTTATTTAACAATGCAAAATGCCAAAAGAGGACACAATTATAATAATGGAAGCAGTAGGTTTTTTTTTTTTTTTTTGGAAACAGGGACGGTACCCTGCTAGATTTTATTAAATTATGGAAAGATACAAACTTGAGGGGGACAACCAGCCTTGCCCTTTTAAATGGGAGGACAGAGGAGCCTAACCTCGAAAACGGAGAAACGAAACAGGGGAAAATTAAGAAATTCTAACATAAGGGGTATTACAAGCATCAAGCAGAATGAGACCTCTAGAAGAGCGAGGGATATCAGAGACATTGAGGAAGTTTATGTCTGAGTGAGAATCACATGCAAGGTTTTCCAAACTATCAGCAACTTTGTTAGCCTCACGAAAGCAATGAGACAATTTGAAGCGCCTTATATCTTTCAGCCGAAGAATCTCGCGGATAATATAGGAATGAACCCAAGCAAACTTGTGGCCACCGGATAAGCAGTCAAAAAGAACTTTGGAATCAGTTTCAATGAGAACATCATTATAGCCATGGTCATGAAGCCATTTCACTCCAATATAGAGAGCCCGAACCTCTGCAACCATATTAGAGCAAACATCAAAGAAATGAGAGAAGGCAAAAATACATTGCCCCTTGGAATTGCGGATAATACCTCCGCCACCACTAGAACCAGGATTCCCTCGACTTGCCCCATCCGTATTAAGTTTGAAAGTCCCCGGAGGAGGTTTAGACCAGACTTGATGAACCAAAACTTGTTTCTTACGGCCATACGAGATACATGGGGTGTTAAGATCAGATATATGATACTTGACAGAACATAAAATAGTGGATAAATCAGAGAGGATATTGTTAATAACCACATAGACAGGAGCCCGATGATTATCAAAAACCGCATTATTGCGAAATTTCCAAATGTGCCAGAGAATGATAGAAGGGAGCAGGATGAAAGGAATGGCCTTAGTATGGAGCCACCAAGAGAAACATCGTTGTTGAATCGAGGTAGACCCAAGCGGGACCCCAAAAAGATGGTTAAAGTGTAACCAAATCTTAGAGGCAATAGAGTTAGATAAGAAGACATGATCAAAAGTCTCCATATTGCCTTGATCACAGCAAGAACATTTGGAGGCTAAAGAAATGCCTTTACTCCGAAGGCCTTCATCAAGGGGAAGCTTAAGAGAGAACAAGCGCCATATGAAGACATTAATATGCCGTGGCAAAACCTTATGCCTGATAAAACCAGAGGATAAAATAGTAGGTAGGGGGCCTGATCAAAGATAAAGTAGAAGCAATAGAGAATCACCCAGAAGGAGAAGCAGACCAATAGGGAATGTCATCCGAGTCGTTGAGTGAAATGAGCTGATCTTTAATTTGATGCAAAGTAGAAGAGGGAAGCGCTGCCTGGTCCAGATTAAGTAAAAGATCCCTAACCGAATAGCTATTACAACTCGGCGGCTGAACAATGTGAGTATCAAAATTCCAATTGTCAAATCAGGGAGAGCACTTGCCAGCGCCAATAATCCAGAAAATCTTAGGTTTAGCAATGCTGCGAATCTTAACCAACCGCTTCCAAGCATGGGATCCTTTAATAACAACTTGAGCAATTTGGACAGGATGGTGATTAGAGCAGTAACGAGCCTTCAAGAAAATAGACCAAAGATTTGTAATGGTACGAAACCTCCACCAGATTTTAATACCATAGGCTTTGACAAGATCAGACATAGAATGCATACCAATACCCTCTTCATTGATGGGGCGGCAACAATTTTTCCAAGCTATCCAGTGACATTTATTTTTCCCTTCTAATTGACCCAAAAAAAAGAAGAAGAACAAAGTCTATCGATTAAGTTGCTAACCGAAGCCGGAGGATCTAGGGAAGCAATCTAATAGCTTGAAATAGAATGAAGCACATGATTGATAAGGGTAATGCGACCGGCCGAATTAAGGAAGGTCCCAGTCCAAGAAGCAATACGGCTCTGCAGTTTAGAAATAAGGCCATCAAAATAGCGATGTTTCTTGCGACCAAAGTAAAGAGGGCAGCCAAGATAAGAGATCGGAAGAGAGCCAGCACAGAAACCCAGAGCATCACTGATCATTTGAAGACGACTAGCTTCAGTAGATGGAGCCATGTGAACAGAGCTTTTGGAAGAGTTGATGAGCTGACTAGACACTTCTTCATATTCTTTGATTACATTCTTATGATGAAGAATGGAAGGTTTACTGCCATTACAGAAGATGATGAAGTCATCAGCAAAAGCAAGGTGGGAAACAACTGGGCAGCCACTAACAGTGGAGTAAATGGTGGAGGAAACTTGTTGCTGAAGATGATTAAGTCTTCGACTAAAATAATCAGCCGAAAGGATAAAGAGACTCGGAGAGAGAGGATCGCCCTGGCGAAGACCACGAGAAGAAGAGAAGAATCCAGTGGAGGCCCCATTAATAAGAATAGAGAACCAATTTTCAGAGATAAGACGCCATATAAGATCGATAAAAATCTCATGAAATCCAAACTTGCGCAACATAGAGGTAAGGAACACCCAAGAGACCTGGTCGAAAGCCTTGGCCATGTCGAGTTTAAGAACAACATTAGAACCTGGAACCTTCTTTCCCAAAAAACTCATCATCTCTTAAGCAAGTAAAATATTATCCTGGATCGTGCGCCCCTTGGTAAACGCACTTTGGTTGTCAGATATGATATGGGGCAGAATAACAGCAAGCCGAGAAGAAAGGATTTTGGAAATAACCTTGGAGCAGAAATTGCACAGACTAATAGGCCTAAGATCTTTAAAGGATGAGGACCTGTCAACTTTAGGGATAGCCACCAGGAGAGTACTAGACCAAGCCCTCGGCAAAGAAAACCCAGAAAAAAAAATTCAAGGACAGCTTCACAAAAATCTGCACTAATAATATCCCAACAGGCCGAATAAAACTTGCCAGAAAAACCATCAGGACCCGTTACACTATCTCCACACAAATCATGAACAACCTTTTTAATTTCAGAAGCCAAGGGAGGAGAAATGAGGTGAGTATTCCAGTCATCAGTTATGAGTTGAGGAATAACACCCAAAAATGAAGGAGAAGAAGTGAGCCCCTCAGATTGAAGTTGTTCCATGAAATACTTAACAGCCCCTTGTTTGATAGACTAGTCCGAGTCAAGAATATTACCTTCCATATCATGAATAAAATTGATAAACAAGCGCCTATTATTCTGAGTAACGGAGGCGTGAAATAGTTTTGTATTCCCATGCCCATCTTTGAGCCATTTAAGCCTGGATTTTTGCTTCCAGAAATCCTCCTCGCACTTAAGATGAGAGCGAAGGGTAGCTTGAGCTTCCATCAGGTTCTCACGATTAGAAGAAGAGGCATTAAGCTCGAATAATAATTCTTTCTCTAGGACGTCGTCTTCAGCTTTTCGAAGAGTGCCAAAAATGTTACCGAAAACAGTGGTATTCCAAACTTTCAAGGCTGCTTTCACATTGTAAAGTTTACGAGAGAACCGAGTCATAGGACGACCTGATTCGTGCTTGCTCCAAGCAGTAGCAACCACATCATGAAAGGAAGCATGAGTTGTACAAGTATTAAGAAAGCGAAAAGCAGAAGGACCCCGTGAACCTTGGCAAGAAAAGGAAGTGAGAAAAGGAGAGTGATCAGAGCAAGTGCGATTCAGGTGCTGCATAGTGGTATTTTGAAACTTGTCCAACCAAGCAGAATTGCATAAAACTCTATCGATACGTTCATGGATAGTGGCTGTACCCTCTCGCTTGTTCCACCAGGTAAAATCACTACAAGAATAACCCAAATCTAAGAGCCCTGATACAAATAAACAGGCGTGGAAATCCAAAGCACCAAAACGATCCCAACCCACTCCGCCAGATTTTTCATTAGGATGGAGAATGATGTTAAAATCTCCCCCAACTAACCACGGAACATTCTGAATAGTGGAACTCTGGTGGAAAGATCATCCCACAAATCCTTATGTTCTTCCAAGGTGCATTTAGCATAGACACCTGTAAGGAGAACTGGAGAAGGCCACGAGCAATTTATGAGGGTGACTTTGTCCATATTAAGCTTTGGTTCAAAAACTGCAATAATAGAAATATTATGAAGACGGACAAGCTGTTTAAGACGGCTAACTGAAGGCTCATTTCCAATACCACGAATATTCCAAAAAAGGATCTTGATATCCACAAAAAATTATTGTGAAAGGGCAGCATCAGATGGCTTGGAGGCCTGAGATCGGGTGAGCTTATCCGTGGGGGGGAATAGGGGGTTTCAATTTAACTGTAGCATGGGGTTTAGAAGTCTCTAAATTGAGGGCATTTAAAGTAGAGGTATCAGCTTCAACATCTTCATTATCTAAAATGCTCAGCACAACAAATCGGTTGGAAGAATTATGAAGGGCATCAGGAGATTTGGATATCACAGTTTCATTATGGTTGGGAGATTGATGCATGGGAGCAGCATCAGCAAACGAAGAAGGAAGAGGATCAACCTGGACATTGGCAGTATGGATGCCGGGATCATTAGGGGTAGTAGAGTTATCCCTAGCAATATGAGTCTCCACTTGAACATAGGCAGGCTCGTCTTGAGGAGATATTGCTGGATCTTTAGCAATGTCATTACCTTTAAAAGAAGAATGATTGAAGGTAGGGTTTGGATGGGAATTACCAGTTTGCATGACATTAACAGTAGGAATTTTTTTAGGAGTCCAACGGTGACGAGGAGGAGGTTGTTGGCTAGGAATTGGATTAGGGTTGGGAGGGGGAGGGGGGATAGCGTTGGGCTGGAGGGAATCATGGTCATGAAGAGCAGGAGATTTAACCTTACAACTAAGGTCATGGTGGCCTTGGCGAAGACAAAGAGTGCAATAGGCAGGTTTGTTCTTCGCCTTTAAGGGTTGCCAGAAACTAGGGTAAGCATTACCACAGTCAACCCATATACGAGGAGGACAACGTTGGAGCAGATCAATCTCGACACAAATGCGGGCAACACTTGGGCGAGATAAGTTAATGGTGGGCTGATCTAGCATAAGAGGTTTACCAAATAGGGCGGCAATGGAAAACAAAGCAGATTTGTTAAAGAGATGGATGGGGAGCCCAGGCAAGGAAAACCAAACTGGGATAATAGAGCTCTCGATTGCCGGCGTAAAGGAAGGAGACCATTTAAAGACACACATAGGAAACCGTCCTAAATACCATTGATCTTGTATCCACAGCCGTTGGAAATCTTCATTATTGTTAACCTGGATAAGAACGTGTTTAGGGTCTAGATGACCTATGGTAAATGTTGCTTTAAGCCCGATAGTGTTGAAATATTTGCGTGTAGCATCCATTGAGGGACGGCTGTGGGAGAATTTACCTATTAGAGCAAATCGGAAAGGGGCAGCTAAGGACTCAATAAGATCATGAGAAAGCTTAAGAGAGGGCTGTCCTTTATAAGATAAAGGCGGGATGGAAAACATAGGAGAAGGGGTGGAAGTGGAAGTGCCAAGGGCAGCTGCAAAGGATTTGGGAATAGAGATGTCTGGCGGAACTGGAGGATCGACACCCATGGCCGCCAAGAGAAATAAAAAACCCTAGAGAAAGGCTAAAAAAAATCGCACCTTCGGTGTGTGGAAGCAGTTAAATAATAAAAAAATACTACAAAACACATGAAATTATATTTCGTTTGTTTTACATAAAATAACTTATGGAAAATATTTTCCTCATTTTCTGGTGTTTGGCAACCCGTGGTAAATGTAGGCAACAATAAAATGAAGTCTTCTTTTCAGAAAATGGCTTACAGATTAATTTTCTGTAAGTCATTTTCCAAATGTTCGAGCATCCTTCACCCCTTTTTACAATTACACATATTTATATACACACACAATATTACACTAAACAAATATTTTTTTTTTGGAAATATAAATTGAGTTTTTTTTGTGCACACTATTTATAAATTATAATTTTAATAAATATTTAATATATCCTAAAATTAATGTTCACTATATTATTTAGAGACGCCCCAAACATTATCCATTTTATTTTTAATTTTTTTTCCATATATTGTGTTTTTATTGATTTGATAATACTAATGATAAATTGAGGGGTTACTAAAGGAAAATTACTTAAAGTTCAATACTATCTTAAAAATAAGTGTATATTCAATAAGGGCATTAACATTGTAATATACTTTTTGTATTTATTTATAAATTATTTTCCGTAACATTTTTTGTGTATTTGTCAAACACTCAAAAATATTTTTCTGCATATTTTAAAGATTTACCAAACACCTGAAAATAAATTTTTTTTTCATTTTCTAGAAGTTATTTTTCAAAAATAATTTTCTGTGAAAACAAACTGCTGGTCAATTCCATGTGACAAACAATTGAGAAATGTATATTCAAGTATTCAATTAACTCAAGTGTCCCATACATTTTAACTAGTCTTTAAATTGGTCCGAACCAAGCACCAATAATATAAATAAAGACAAATGATATTATGAAATCAAGTTTGTAGTATTCCTACAAATTGAATTATTAAAGTTGTTATATAGCTAATTGAAGGGACCCGACCTGGGTCCTCCTACGTGGAAGCGACCACGTGGATTCCAATTTGACTTGGGCAGGTTCCACCAAGGCCGGCGACCATTAATGAGCCGACCATGATCGACGACCATCAACTGGCCGACCATTATCCTCCATAATGGTCGAGGATCATTCCGAGGATCAAACCCGACCATCCACCACGACGAAGATCAAAGTCATGCTCGGCAGACCAACCTTCCATGACAATGACAGACCTGACTTATAGCCTGTACGTAGCTTCTAGATGTCATCTCCACAAGAGGCGAGCAAGCCATGCAAGCCGTTGTAACTTAGCGGCTAATCAACCGCCTACAATTGACACATCACACGCTATCTATCAACCCCTCAGGAACTGCCAGCAAGCCGACCAGTGGACAAGTCCCACCATCAGGGACCCCCATTTCAATCATGACCTCAAATCCAAACTACTATAAAAGGAAGCCTTTCCCTTCAAGAAAAGGTATGATTTACTTTGCATTCAAACACTTACAAGAGCTTTTGTACACATTAGACACAAGAGAAGATTATTGCCAAACACCCATCGGAAGCTTAAGGGAACGCCTAGCTCCGGCATACATAAAACTCTCGATTCACGACTCACTCCGAGGGTCAGGCTGGAAACCCCCAAAGACCCTAACGGTAGTCTCCTTTCAGGTAACCAACGGTCAAGAGCAAGCACAAAGCCCAGATATCCTATCAACTTTGGTACGACAAGTACCCACATACACCGACGTGAACATCAACCCAAGATACGTCAGCTCCGGTCCATTACGTGGACTACCAGCATAGTCACCCCTTCTTTGTGGCGTGATCAAGTGGTTCCGTTGCTGGGAAACGAAATATTTTACCAAGCCATAACTCCAGAGAAATGGACAAACAAACTCCCACGAAACAAAACCAACCAGGAACGAACATACCACCTCCCTCACCCACCAGCAAAATGACTGGCATGGACCTCGCCACCACTACTTCAAAAGCGTTGGGAGGAAAGGGCAACAAGGAAGATGCTAACGTTGGAGGTGCCACCGGCCAAGTGAGTACCATCTTTGATGTTGACAAGGGAGAGGCTCAGGTGGAACATTCTCTGATAGAAAAGAGCAAGGCCACCGAGCAAGACGAACTCCTGGTAGAGGCAAAGTTCTGGGAACGCCAGAGGCTTTACCTTACAGGAATTCAAGAGACCGAGCTTAAAATGTTCGTGCTTCAGAAGAAGATGAAGGCAACGACCAATGCCATACCCCAAGAGGAGCCAGCCCAAGTCCTTCAAAAGGTCACCTCGAAAGGCAAAGGAAAGGAAAAGGAAATACCTCGGCCTAGTGCAAGATCCTGGTTAGGGGATAGGATGAGTGAGCGGACGCTAAAAGCTAGCATCCATAGCCGGTTAACCTTCCCGAATGAATCCAATCGCCCTCGCCGAACACGGGAGAGGAGCGAGGAAGAAGAGTCCAGGCCGAGGGTCGAGGTAATGAAGAACAAAACGTGTGGGCATTGCACTCACTCCCAACAATCGGGGACAGGGCACCTAAAGAGTGGTCGGAACGCGACCATCGAGGTGCAAAAATCGACCAATAAGCCATCCTCAGCCGTAGAGCAAGAGGTGAAATTCTTCCGTGATAGGCTCGAGGCCATGGAAAAGGGAAAACCTATGCTGTTACCCCCGGCCAAGAACGACCCATTCCAGGAGAGGATGAGGAAGGCCCCACTACCCGATAAGAAAATCCCTACATTTGAACCATATCAAGGCCTCACTAATGCTGTTGATCATATGGCCAGCTTCGAGGTCAAAATGAACGCAGTGGCCCCTGATGATGAAGACGCATGGGGAAAGATATTTGCAGGGACCCTCAAAGGGAAGGCATTGAAATGGTACACCGGTCTACCACTAGATTCAGTGGAAAGTTGGGATGAATTCAGACAAATGTTTGTCACCCAATTCTCCTAGGCTGGGCTCCAGCCGAAGAAATAGATCGACCTCTACGGGATACAACAACGGATAAACGAGTCAAACCAGACGTACATGGACAGATTCATGGCCATGGTCGACCAAATACCATACATCTCCGAGGAGTTGATCAAAATATGCTTCATTTCCGGCATGCAACAGGGGCTGATGAGACAAGAAATGTTGCTGCTAGACCAAACCTCTGTCGGAGAGATGTATGCCCATGCTATTCGGGTGACCAACACCGAGGAGGCAAAGAAGGGAGGGAATGAGAAGAAAGAAGGAAAAAAGAAAGAGCACGATGGAACGCATCGGGCTCAGGATAACTCGCCTAAAGGGGGGCGAGGATCAGGTCACAGAGAGGAAGATAATCGAGGGAAGAATGTATGGGATGAAGTCGACTGGACTCCACTCACGACCAGCCGCGAGCACATAATGAACGTCCTGCTCGATCAGGACAAAATAGACAGGCTGTGGCCGCTGAAAGAAACTCGGTATCCCCGTAACCCCAACAAACGGTGTGCTTTCCACAAATACATCGGTCATACGACCGAGGAATGTATCAACTTGAATAAAGCTATTCAAAATTTGATCGACAGGGGCGAGATCTGAAGATTCGAAAAGAAAACCAACGACCAGAGGGGAAGGTAGAGAGAGCCGGAGCGACATCAGAACCCCCGACCAAATAACGGAGGCCACAGGAACGTGATCGATACCATCAGGGAGGCAACGTTGAGTTGGACTAAGTTGAAGCGCATGATTTACAATTTGAAGCATGTAGTCAACATGATGCCACAACCCGATGAAGCAGGAGGAATTACCTTTTGGCCAAGAGAGGTAGCCACTAGCGAAACTGTTGTTTCTCATTTATATCTTGATTTACATCTGTTCATACATTACATTAGTTTTATACATTAATGGCTAATTGGGATGCGTATCAATTAGCGTGGCAACTGTGTATAGAACTTTGCCATAGAATAGTTTTTTATAGGCTTTACAGGTTCAGCGGAAGACTTCAGCAAAGCTTCACCGGAAGACATCTTTCAAGATCGGCACCTTGTGCACGTGTTCAAACATGACGTGTCCAGTCACGAAGTCTTAGTGGATTAATTTAATTCATCCTCTATCAGTTTGAATTTGAATTAATCCATCTCTTGACTTCTCAGACACGCCTGACCAGCTTTCCGAAAAGCAAGAAGACTTTCGCCTTATGAGCGATGGCAAGCGGTGAACAGTGACACTTACGATGCGTACCAACTATTGCAGTCGAATTTCGATTGCTCACTACTGCAACATCTCTGCACCAACTCCCTGCTCTGTATCAGTGAAGACGAAATCTACAAGACAGCTTCATGCATTTAATGCATCCAACCTAATAGAACTGTTACACTTCGTCTTCTCCAATGGATATCAAGAATGCCCCTGCTATAAATACTGCCATTAAAGACTGAAGAACGAGTCCTCAAATGCTCTGAAATTCTCCAACAACTACAAGTCTTTTATACTCAGTGCATTCAAGAGATCGTAAACTGATCAAGAAGTCCTCAACAACAACAAGAAGATCTATATCAACACTTATCTTAAGCTTCTTATTGTTGTTCTTTAACTATTCTTATGCACAATTGAATATCTTGTTTATCCAGATATTCAATTCCCAAACCCCCAAACACAAGTCAAATATTTTGTACACGATCCATTGTATATATTCTTTGTAATAGAACTAGTGGAAAATATAGTGCACATTTAAATCCAAGGTTGACTGCCTTGGTGGTGGACGTAGCACTCTTTATAGTGTGAACCATCTCAAAATACTTGTGTTCTTTCATTACTGTTGTTTACTGCTTTATACTATTCCATATCTCTTAACTTACCGCTTCAACAGCAGACTTGAGTATTCAGTCAAGTCTACCAGTAGTCCTTCACCGGCAGAAGGCCATTTTGATGTTTGTAAGGATAAGGAAATGTGTTTTATGAATTCTATTGACAACAGGTTATGGAAGTGCGTACTAGCAGGACGTCATGTACCCATGAAGTCAAATCTACTAGCATCCATCACTGGAAATCCTGTTGAGGTACCCAAAGAAGAATCAGAATGGACAGAGGACGACAGAAAGCTAGTAGAGCTGGATAGCAAAGCCATTAACATCATAACTAGCTCTCTAGACACCATCACTTACCAACAAGTGATCCGGTGTACCATTGCGAAAGAGATGTGGGAAACTCTTGTCGAATACTTGGAAGGAGACCAAGACACAAGAGACAACAGAAAGTACACCTTCATCCAGCAGTTTGACTCCTTCAAAAAGGATCCCAAGGAAACTTTGAGACAAGCATTCGATCGCTTCAGTGAGGTAATTAATAGTTGCTTTTCTCTTTGTAAAATCTATGACAAGAAGGAAATGAATATGAGATTTCTAGGCTCTCTAGGTAGTCTGTGGCATGTTAAGACCACTGCCATGAAAGAATCTAAAAACCTGAACAAAATGACTCTCCGTAGTCTTTACGCAAGTTTAAAGGTTTATGAGCTCGAAGTGAATCAAGCTCTAGAGCAGGACAAATAGTTCAGAATTGTATCCTTGCCTGCCATGGTACTAGAAGAAACCACAGTTGAAAACAAACCTTCCACTTCCTCCAGTGAAAACGATTTTCTTTCAGACGAACAATTTGCTATGTTCGTAAAACGTTTCAAAAAGTTTGTAAAATATGGAAGGAAGGACACACACCATCAGCCTTTTAAAAAAACTGCTGAAAGCTCATCTAACGAAGAGTTTGTTATAACTGTAGAAAACCTGGTCATTTCGTCTCTAAATGTCCAAAGCCAAAATTCGAAGCATACCGAAAGCCTCCATTTAAGAAATTTCAAAAACATAAAGGTATGTTGACTGAAGACATAGAAGACAAACATGTTGCTACATGGTTTGAGACTGATTCAGAAGAGGAAAATGACGATTGTGAGCAAGCAAACATATGCTTAATAGCTCATGATTCAGGTCCCACCTATGACTCTGAACATGAAGTCGAAGCCTCACCTAGTCCCTTCGACAAAAGTGAGATCAACTGTGAGAACTTTAGTAAGGAAGAACTACTCAAAGACAATCAAGAAGTGCTTGAAGAGTTCAATTCCTTTAGAGTAGCCTATGTGAAACCCGCTAAGAACTGTGAGAAGCTTGCTGCTGAGAAATCTCTGCTGGCAGCTAAGATTCAAACTCTCAATAGCTGTCAACAGGAAAGTATCAAGCTAAAAGGAGAAAACAAATTCCTTTGTGACAAAGTCGAATGTCTCACTGAGCACATCAAAGGAATTGACCTAGAGAAGATTGCCTTGCAAAAGACAATTGACTCCTGGAACAGCTCTAAGGATACCTTTGAAGAAATCCTTTCAAGCCAAAAGTAAAGTAAAGATAAATCTGGCTTAGGATATTTTGATGAGCGCAGTTCGACATACTTTTCTGTCACGGAGAAAGGTGAAACCTTCGAGACTGCTTATGATATCTTCTTCTCTAACAGACGTTCGGAAACAAGAGTAAACAAGGACTTGGTTATACAAGTGTACCATACGTTTACCCCAAAGCTCAGAAAGGGAAAGCCAAAGTAACTGCTTCTAATGAGAAGCTTGAGAAAGGAACGGTAGAGAAATCAAACTCTACCGACAACAGCTCTGCCAAGGCAAAGTCTGCTGGCGGTAGACCTACGAAATCTCTACCGGTTCCTATCAAGTTTGTCTATGAAATGGGCAAGGCACCTAAACCTGTTGACATTAAACTTAAAGGTATTCTACTTAATCCTCCTAAAAAGGTGAATCAGGCTTAGGCTATAATGATGAGCCAAGTGGAGATAAATCAGGCTTAGGCTATAATGATGAGCCCAACATTGCATGCACTTTTATCACAGAGAAAGGTGAATCCACCAAGACTGCTGATGATACTTCCTTTCCAAACAGACCTTCGGGAACAAGGGTAAACATGGATTTGGCTAGACAAGTGTACCATATGTTTACCCCAAGGCTCACAAAGGGAAAGCCAAAGAGACAATCTCAAAGTCTACCGACGACAGCTTTGCTAAAGCAAAGTCTGTTGGTGGCAGACCTACGAAATCTCTGCTGGTACCTGTCAAGTTTGTCTATGAAATGGCTAAGGCATCCAAGTTAATTGACAATAAGCTTAAAGGAATTCTGTCGAATCCTCATAAAATAGTTAACAACCGACCAGCCAAGGCTAAGTTTGCTGGTAACAAAACAAGGAAGGTTCAACAGAAACCAATTAAGTCTACCGTCAACAAGCTAGCTGAACCAAAGACTGCTGTTAAGAACTAGGATAATCACAAGCACTCTATAGCTAAAACTACTCACAACCCTCCATGGAACTTTCATCTTTGTCATTCGTGCAATTGTTTAGGCCATCTGGCCCCAGAAAGCCTGCTAAGGTTCACACCAAAATCTGAGAGACCTAGTTCTCTCAAGGTTAGGCAGGTAATTTAGGGGTGAGCAGAAGTTTTTTGGAACCGAACCGAACCAATGGAACCGGACCAGACCAGTCAAAAATGGACCGGACCAATACTTTGGATTGGTCCTGGATCTGAATTTTTATAGAACCAGACAATTGGATCGGTCCCCGGTTCCAGAAACCAAAACCGCAGAACCGGACCAATGTGTATTTATTATTATTTTATTATATTTAATATACTAATATAGTATAATTAATATATATATATATATATATATATATATATATATATATATATATATATATATATATATATATATATATATATAAATTGATAAGAAGATAATAAAAGGGATGCAACTTACAACCTAAAGAAAATATATAATAATTTGATTCAATATTCAACCAAGTTTCCTTATTTGATTAAAGAGAAGATAGGAGGGAAAACTTTGTTCTTCTCTATTAATTAATTTCCTGCCTCTTTTTGTGATTCCAAACATTATTAGTTTGAAGGATTGTTACCTGTAAATTAATTAAATTAACCATAAGGGGATCAGAGAGGTAGATGACTTGCAATAAATTTCCTTACAACTTTCTTTTTTGTTTCTTTTTATTAATTTGGAAGTATTGATTTTTACTTTTAGTTTATTTTCACAAGAACAACGAACCCAACAAAATGTTGTATGAAGGAAGAACATGATTTGATTATTGATCATTGTTTTTTAGAAAATCTAGTTATCCTCTTGATCAAAGATACACATCGTATTGGTCCGATCTGGTTCTCGTCGTCTTCAATTGGTTACGGACCGGACCAATGTATTGGTTCTCGACATATTGGGTTGGTCTGGTTCTATATTTTTTAAGAACCGGACTATTGGTCTGGTCCTGGTTCTCTCAGTTTTTCCAAAAAAAGTGGACCGAACCGGACCAAGCTCACCCCTAGCAGGTATGGGTTCCAAAAGGTTGCTAATCCTCAGGACCCAAATGAAAATAAAGGGGACCTTGTTTCTTTGATCTTTTTCAGGTCTGCTTCATGGCTATAGATTCAGAAGATAAGGACATCCGGTACTGGATAGTGGTTCAAGACACATGTCGTAAGTCTACTCATAGATATAGCTGAAGCCAAAGGTCCTATGGTGATTTTCGGCGACAATGCAAGAGGGAAAGCAATTGGGTATGGCTCAATCACTAGAGGAAGTCTCTCCATCAACAAAGTTTCTCTAGTGAACGGCTTGAAGCATAATCTTTTGAGCATATCCCAATTCTGCGACAAAGGACTCATCTGCCAATTCTCCTCCAACCAATGTCTCATCAAAGATCGTGAATCATGCTCAACGTTACTGACCGACAATAGACAAGGAAACGTCTATGTCGTGGACTTAAATCTTCTAGGAAGATCCTCCAGCCTTTGCCTAGTTGCTAACCACGTTAGTGACAACAGTTGGCTTTGGCACAAGCGTCTCAGTCACCTCAACTTCAAGTACCTCTCCAAGCTCTCCAAAGATGGGCTTGTCAAAGGTCTACCTACGGTGTCTGCCGACCATGACATAAGTTGCAAAGCTTGCTGATCGATGTATTTTATACGTCGATATCAGGTACTTTTATGACTTAAATTGAGCGATTCCACGAGGATTTTGGCTACTGATACGTGTTTTTCAGTTGTTTTATGACTTTTAGGGTTTTAGGTGGAATTATATGAATTATAAGGCTTTTGGTGAAGATTTCGAGGAAGGGGCCAAAGTGTAGAATGGAAGAAAAACGGCAGAGAGTCAAACTGGACACCTTTCGGACGCAAGGTGTTTGGACCTTGCCTTCGCAAGGTCACCAGAGAATCAATCAAGACCTTGCGAACACAAGGTCATCACCCCTTGCAACCGCAAGGTGCCCAGAACCGCCATATCGGGGTCTTCAAGCCAGACTGAAACTCCTAATCCCTTACAACTCCATGGTATAAATAAAGGACGGTAGCCAAGGCCTAAGGACGTCCAAGAAGTAGTTTTATACAACTTTAGCATAGGATTTAGAGTGTATAACATAGTTTAGTTGTTGTAATTATAGTTTTGAAGATCGATCCATGTATTCATTCATCTCCATGTGCAGTTCATCTTCAAGGATGAACTAAACATCCATTAATCTAGGAGTTGGGAGGTAACTTGTATCGAATCTATGCTTTAATATATTTTTACTCATTCAATTCTTGTTGATCATGGTGTTTATCAACCCCTTTATTTTCTCACTTTGAACAAATGAATGTAATCGTGAGTAATAAAGGCCTAGAGGTGCGGATAACTGCATGACCAATATGCATATGTCGTACACTGGCTCACCATCATGATAAATTGAACCTATCGATGCACGAGAGTGATAAGTTAGGGTCAAGTTCCATATAAGACCTAAGTGACAGTTATGATCCATATGTTCTTGTGCCTAGGATATAGAATGGACGAATTATTTGGAGATGGAGACTGAACGGTAATTTGACAGGCTATATCTATCAATAGTGAACGAACCCAAGAAATTGAATGATACTCTATCAAAATAAGCTATAGAGTAGATACAAGTGAAACCCTAATCCTAGATTTCCTTCCATCATAAGACCTTCATAACATGTGCTTGCTGCTAATTTAGTTAACTTTAGTATAATAATTAGTTTAGATAAAATCAATATAAAAACCCCCTTAGTTTAATAATTGCTATCGATAATCTTGCTATTTATGATCTTCTTGTCTTTGTGGTTCGACCCTTGCTTCCCAAGCTATTTTACAATAGTCTTGTCCACTTGCAAGGAATAATTAAAATAAGACACAATCACTTGACAATTAAGAAAACTTTCCAAGTTTTCCTTCAAAAGAAAGTCTGTCATGTCAACGACTAGACCTCTTCAACTTCTACATATGGATATCTTTGGACCTATAACTACAGTTAGTATCTCTGGAGACAAGTACACACTTGTAGTAGTTGATGACTACTCAAGGTTCGCCTGGATCGAAACAATGACTTCAAAAGATGAGACATATGATCTAGTCACTGCTCTTTTCAGAAGACTTCAAACTCAAAAGCTTGAAGACATTAGTGACATCAGATCAGACAACGACACTGAATTCAAGAACAACGGTGTTGAAATGTATTGTGATGACCATGGGATCGGCCACAACTTCTCTGCTGCCGGAACTCCTCAACAAAATGGTGTAGCTGAACGGAAGAACAGAACACTCATTGAAGCAGCAAAAACTATGCTGGCAGAAGCAAAATTCCAAAGTACTTCTGGGCAGAAGCCGTCAACTCTGCATGTTTCACCTAGAATAGATCCCTGGTAAACAAGTTTCATAATGAAACTCCATATGAAATATGGAGAGGAAGAGCCCCAAACATAGGATTTTTCAAAATCTTCGGCTGTAAATGTTTTATTCTATATAATGGAAAAGAATATAGAGGTAAATTTGATTCAAAATCAGACGAAGGAATTTTTCTGGGCTATTCCAAACATTCAAAAGCATTTCGCATATTTAACAAAACCTCTTTGAAAATCTTAGAATCTGTGTATGTTACTTTTGATGAATATGATTTATTAGAGCCTCGAAAGGCTCCGAATGTTGCTGATGATTCTGATGATGTTGAGACAGGTACAAATAACGCTTCTACTTCTACTTCACCTCATAATCCTCTAACTGCAGACCCCTCTAGTTCTGCTAACCCTGCACCGGTAGACTTTAACTCTGCTGGTGCCAGCTTCAACTCTTCTGTTGACCCTGAACCTATCTCTTCTGTTCTACCCCAAACACCTTTGCAGATCACTCACCCTTCTTGTTCACAAAAAAAAAATGAAGTTTTTGAAGATCCTATCTCTTCTGAACCTGATTTTGGTGAATCTCCTTCTCTACCTTCTCCAGATTCGTTAAGGGAAGAACTCACCAGAAGTGATCTTCCTCCAGATGTTATTGAAACAAGAGATCACCCCATCTCTCAAATCATTGGTGATCTCAATTCAGGAGTTCGTACGAGGAATATAGTTCGAAATGAGACTATGTTTGCATTCGTATTCGTGTCTGAAATCGAGCCAAAGAAGATTGATGAAGCTATCGAAGACCATTACTGGATTGAAGCTATGCAAGAAGAGCTAAATCAGTTTGAAAGATGCAAAGTGTGGAGCTTAGTTCAAAGACCGACTGACCATCCAGTTATCGGCACCAAGTGGGTATTCAGGAACAAGAGAGATGAGGATGGAAACGTCACCAGAAACAAAGCTAGATTGGTTGCTCAAGGCTACCGAGAGGAAGAAGGAATTGACTTCGATGAAACATTTGCTCCTGTTGCCAGATTAGAGGCAATCAGACTCTTTCTAGCCTATGCTTCGTTCATGGACTTCAAAGTTTATCAGATGGATGTGAAGAGTGCTTTTCTCAATGTTGATCTTCAAGAAACGGTATACGTTGAACAACCTCCAGGTTTTGTCATCCAAGACAAGCAAGATCATGTCTACCGACTCAAGAAAGCACTCTACGGCCTAAAACAAGCTCCCAGAGCTTGGTATGAAACTCTATCCAAGTTCTTAATTGAACAAGAATTCGTGAGAGGTAGAATAGACACAACTCTGTTCATCCTCAAGCACAAAGGTCATTCTCTTCTGGTACAAATCTACGTGGACGACATCATCTTTGGATCAACAAACCAAAGCCTGTGCAAAAGATTCGAGAAGCTGATGCAAAGCAAGTTTGAGATGAGCATGATGGGAGAGCTCACCTACTTTCTAGGACTGCAAATTCAACAGACGTCAGATGGGATCTTCATCAGCCAAACCAAATATGCCAAAGAACTTATCAAGAAATTTGGTTTTGATTCAGCGAAAGGATTTGAGACTCCAATGTCTACCGACTGACATCTTAACAAAGATGAAAAGGGAAAGCAAGAGAACGTGACCAAGTACCGCGGAATCATAGGTTCACTTCTTTACCTTACTGCCAGTAGACCTGATATAATGTTTGTTGTTTGTGTTTGTGCTAGATTTCAGGCAGATCCAAAGGAATCACATTTGCTTGCTGCCAAACGTATCATCAGATATGCTTCAACAACTACAAATCTGGGTATCTGGTATTCAAAACGCAACAACTTCGATCTAGTTGAGTACTCAGATGCAGATTATGCAGCCTGCAAAGTGAGCAGAGGAAGCACCAGTGGGACTTGTCAATTTCTTAGAAATAGACTTGTTTCATGGTCATGCAAGAAGCAAGGATCAGTTGCAAACTCAACGACAGAGGCATAATACATTGTTGCCAGCAGCTGTTGCTCTCAACTACTATGGATGAAGCAGCAACTAGTGGACTACAACATCAAGACTGCAAATTGTCCAATCATGTGTGACAACACTTCTGCAATTTCAGTCTCAAAGAATCCAGTGATGCACTCAAAGACAAAGCACATTGATATCCGTCATCACTTTCTCAAAGATCATGTGGAGAAAGGTAACATCAGTTTGGAATACGTTCCAACTGAACATCAATTGGCTGACATTCTCACCAAACCACTAGATGCAACCAGATTTGCTTACTTAAGGAGAAATCTTGGTATGATTGATCCTAATGCTTAATTTCATTTTTTCAGTTTTTTTTTCATACCGATAGACTTAAATTTCTACTGACCGGCAGACTTTATTTGCCTTATAACGGCAGACTTAAGCTCTTCGCTTGCACCAGGTTAGTACTTCAACTATTTAGTCTATTAAAGCGGGAAAGGCTTCTAAAAGGGAAAAGGGGTTAAAAGTCATTTTTTAAATTACTTTGAAAATATCATAAGTTACAACTTTTCGCTCAAAAGATATTTTCTCTCCTTTAAATAGACTTTGAACTGCTCTTTCTAAAACTATACGAAACCCCTCTCTCTAATATTTCTCTCACTACTCAAACCCTCTCTTTCTCTCTGCAACTGCTCCCTCTCTCTCTTCATCTATAATCTGCTTCTTCTTCCCTACAGCGACAATGGTAATTTCTTCATTACTCTCTGGTTTGCTATCCATAAATTTATGCTTAGTATTTCCTCTTTTGAGTTATTTTTTTGGAATTCAAAAGGACGCTTTGTGTATCTGGATGGTTTCCACGATTGTTGTTTTTCAAAACCTTGAAACTAACAGTTTTCTTTGTGCTTTGAATACTCATTTCTCTTAGAAATTATCTGTTAATGTTTCTCTGGTTTATCTATCCAAAGTATTCAAGGGTTTCAAGATTTTCATAGAAAATTTCAATTAATTTCACAAAAATGAAATCTTTGATTGTTTGTTCTGTCATGACAAAAGCCATAATTTCTGAATGTGTTCTTGTAGGTGAAACCTTCTACAAAGTCAAAGAGCAATAACAGGAAGGAGTTTGACCCCGAGAAGGTCATCCCACCTGGTCTGAACATCAACGTACCAGGATACCCTCCATTTCCTCCTCCTCACGACATTATTGTGGATCTGGACCCGAAGCTGTATCTACCCGGTATGTGCATAGACCTCAAAACTGTCTGCACGTTCACCGCCGGAGTCAAAGCTTGCAAAGATATGAACGAGTCGGACATTCTACCGCTCTTCTGCCTACACGATGACGACTATAGTATCCTCCTCGCTGAGGAATTCTATCAGAGAATGGTCATCGACCCCAAGACTCCGTCTGTAATGCGTGGATGGATTCGAGGACGACCTATCTCCGTCTCTGCCAAAATGATTTCCAGAATCATTGGCGTTCGATATGGTGGAGACTTTGAGTTATCCATTACTGAGGCTGACCACGCCTGGGAAGCAATGAGGGGAATTGATACTCCAAGGGAACCTCAAGGGAAAATGCTGAGGAACCTCTTCCCTTTGGATGTTTACTGCACAAGCCACCTGCTTGACAAGGGTCTTCTATTCAAGAACGGGGCCCACGACATGTTCACCGCCCAACAGCTCAATCTTACAAGTGTCGTCTTCCTACAGACTCAACTCAACTACAGCGTTATCATCTACAACGAGCTGAGGCACCACGTCGAAAAAGTGAAGGAGAGCCCTAACTTCAAAAGGCCTTTTGTCAGGCTCATCAATGTCCTTCTACGGGACACTGCAGAAATCAACTCTTCCATTAAGGAAGACGAGCTCATTGCTGTGAGCAAGGACAAACAGATGACGACCATCTTCTTCAAGAAGTATGCCGACTATGAGAACAAGCGAAGGCAACAACGAGGACTTCCCAATATCTCTCTTGACAAAGTTGCCAAGCCTTCGCCAATGGTCGTTACGCGTTTCAACATGGACGCATATGATGCTGCTAGCAAGGGATATCGCTCTGCAGCGGACAAATTCAAAACCAACATTGCTCGAGACATTCACCAAGAAGCAATGGATCTGGATGACGAGTCTGAGCAGCTGTTGAAGAAGAAGGAAGCAGCCAAGACAAAGAAGGCAAGGGCGGAAGAAGAGGCTGAAAGACTGCAGGCCAAGTGGATACGGCAAGAACTAAAGGCCGGCAGACGTGATAAGTCTGCTGGCAGCTCATTTGCCGCTGTTGGTATGTCTTCATCACCCTAGCCTTCTACCCCTGAACCTCAAACCTCCATTCCTCAGCCCTCTCCTCAACCCAAACGTAAACCCTCTTCCGACCAACCTTCACCTTCACCAGCAGACATTGCTACCTCTGCCGATGAAGCAGCTGAACCTTCTATTCAGTTGCTAAGGCAGAAAAGGAAATCTGCTGGAACCCAACCCTCTACCGATACACAACCCAATCCTACTGAGTCATCTACTCAGAGGGAATCAACCCCTCCGGAGGAGTCTATCCCTCAGGAGGAGTCACATACCCAGGAGGAGACTACCAGAACACCCTCTCCACCTCCTCCTTCACCCTTCAACTATTCACCAAACCCATCTACCCCTGCTTCACCCTCTCGTAACCCAACCAACCAAACTACACCATCCGAACGAACCCAAACCACTCCTATTAAACCCTTAGACTCTGCTGCCTCGAAGTTCTTATTTGAACTCTCAACGGTAACAGATCTCTTCCCCCAACCTTCTTCCCAACCTACCCCAATAAAACCCAAATCCCTTTTCTACCCTGCCCCCTCATTCTGGTTCTCTACCGACCCTCTATCAAAACCTTCAATGCTCAGTAAAAACTTTGACATTGACATTGAACTAGACCATCCACCAACCCCTCCTCCCTCTCCCCCAAAAACCAAATCCTCTTCTACCCATACCTTCCCTTCTCGTGACTCAACCTCAACCAACTCTGCCACTCCACCTCTCCAGCAACCCTTCCGACCCGTCACCACTGCCGATGCCACCTATTCTGCCGGCAGTGAGCACATTCATATTGGCCTGGACCCTTCTCCATCTCAACCGGCCAATTCTGAGGTTCTCCACAGCAGCCGCTGAGCTTGCAACTGCCACGTCCAAGGCCACAGATAGAAATGCTGCCCTCCTTCGCCAATTTCAAGACGATGTATGGACAAGGTTTGGACAGATGAAGCACGAGTCCACAGATATCAAGATCAACATGGGAGCTCAACACAAGGAATGCGTACGGCTTTGCTCAACTCTGTTCTACCAGCTCTTCCACAGCATCACTCTCCATCTCGGCCACAACCGCCCTCAAATTCTCGAGCTCAACAACATGGCTCTCAACGCGTCTCACGATGTGATCAATGCTGAGCATGATCGTGATCTGGCCATCATGGAGGAGAGACAACTGAGGTCTATCAATGATCGATGTCTTATTTTAAATTTATTTACTTGCAAGTGGACAAGACTATAGTAGAATAGTTTTGGGAAGCAAGGGTCGAACCACAGAGACAAGAAGATCACATATAGCATGATTATCGGTAGCAAATTATTAAACTAAGGGGGTTTTTCTATTGATTTTATTTTAAACTAATTATTATTCTAGTGTTAACTAAATTAGCAGCAATCACAATTTATGAAGATCTTATGATGGAAGGAAATCTAGGGTTAGGTTTTCACTTGTATCTCCTCTATGCTTATTTTAATAAAATATCATTCAATTACTTGGGTTCGTTCACGAAATATAGATATAGCCTGTTGAATTACCGTCCAGTCTCCATCTTCAAATAATTCATCCATTTTATATCCTAGGCATAAGAACATATGATCTAACTGTCACTTAGGTCATATATAGAACCTGACCCTAACTTATCACTCTCGTGCATCGATAGGTTCAATTTATTGTGATGGTGAGCCAGTGTATGACATATGCACATTGATCATGCAGTTATCCGCACCTCTAGGACTTTATTATTCACGATTACATTCATTTGTTCAAAGTGAAATAATAGAGGGATTGATAAACACCACAATCAACAAGAATTGAATGAATAAAAATATAATTAAAGCATAGATTCGATGCAAGTTACTTCCCAACTCCTAGATTAATGGGTGATTAGTTCATCCTTGAAGATGAACAGCACATGGAGATGATAGAATACATGAATCGATCTTCAATCCTTGTAATTACAACAACTAATTATGTTATACACCCTAAATTCTATTCTAAAGCTATAGAAAACTACTTTCTGGCCGTCCTAAAGCCTTGGCTACCGGCCTCTATTTATATCATGGAGTTGTAGGGGGGTTAGATCTCTTGGCCTGGAATGAAAACCCGAAATTTTGAGTTCTGACCACCTTGCGATCGTAAGGTATGAGGCACCTTGCGTCCGCAAGGTCGTTGATATTCCCGGGGCTTGAATTCTTGAGTTTCTGCCTACCTTGCAGAGGCAAGGTAGAGTACACCTTGCGACCGCAAGGTGTCCAGTCCTGGTCTTCTGCCGTTTCTTCTTCAATTTACACTTTGGCCCCTTTTTGGAATTTTCACCAAAAAGCCTTATAATCTGTATACTTTCACCTAAAACCCTGAAACTCATGAAATCACTGAAAAACACATATCCGTAGCCAAAAGCCTCGTGGAATCGCTCAATTTAAGTCATAAAAATATATGAAATCGACGTATAAAATACATCGATCAGTCAACAAGACTCTAATGGACGAGAACAACCGTCTATGTGAAGAACTGGACTATTGTTCTCGCTCCACCAGACCTCCTACCTCTGCCAATGATGAGTATGTCAGAAGAGCCGAAGAACTTAAACGGCAGAGAAGAGAAAAGGAAGCAGCTGACAAAGGCAAAGGGAAACGACCGTGGTAGTTTTGTATCTTTTTCTCCCTTAACCTTTGTATCTATCTTAGTTTTTGAAAACTCTGTAACATTAAACTTCTCGTTTGAAATACAGAAGCTTATTGTCTTTCAAAAATTGTCTACTGTTTAAAATTCTTGATATTTCAATTCATATATCTGCTTAGAATTTAAACACTCAGTTTAAATCCATATTTGAACGGTTTACTACTAATCTGTGTGATGTTCTTTTCTTCTCTTATGTTGTAAGCACTTAGATTAGATTTTTTACACTTGATGTGTTCTTCTGTTTGATAGAGGCATGTCCACCTTTATAAATCCAAAATACTTTCTGACATGCTATTATCTATCATATAGCTGTTTATAGCCCTCACTTGTAAGTAATGATGACCAGATGCAAATAGGAGGAGATTGTCGTTTCTCATTTGTATCTTGATTTACATCTGTTCATACATTACTTTAGTTTTATACATTAGTGGCTAATTGGGCTACATATCAATTAGCGTGGCAACTGTGTATAGAACTTTGCCATAGAATAGTTTTTTATAGGCTTCACAGGTTCAGCGGAAGACTTCAGCAAAGCTTCACTGGAAGACATCTTTCAGCATCCAGCGGCAGACCTTGTCTGCACGTGTTCAAACATGACGTGTCCAGTCACGAAGTCTTAGTGGATTAATTTAATTCATCCTCTATCAGTTTGAATTTGAATCAATCCATCTCTTGACTTCTCAGACACGCCTGACCAGCTTTCCGAAAAGCAAGAAGACTTTCGCCTTATGAGGAGTGGTGAACGGCCGACACTACGATGCACCAACTATGCAGTGCGAAATTACGATTGCTCACCGCGCCTACTGCGCAACATCTACGCACCAACTCCTGTATCAGTGAAGACGAAATCTACAAGACAGCTCCTTGCATTTAATGCATTTAACCTAATAGAGCTGTTACACTTCGTCTTCTCTAACGGATCTCAAGAATGCCCCTGCTATTAATACTGTCATTAAATACTGAAGAACAAGTCCTCAAATGCTCTAAAATTCTCCAACAACTACAAGTCTTTTATACTCAGTGCATTCAAGAGATTGTAAACTGATCAAGAAGTCCTCAACAACAACAAGAAGATCTGCATCAACACTTATCTTAAGCTTCTTATTGTTGTTCTTTAACTATTCTTATGCACAATTGAATATCTTGTTTATCCAGATATTCAATTCCCAAACCCCCAAACACAAGTCAAATATTTTGTACACGATCCATTGGATATATATTTTGTAATAGAACTAGTGGAAAGTATAGTGCACATTTAAATCCAAGGTTGACTGCCTTGGTGGTGGACGTAGCACTCTTTATAGTGTGAACCATCTCAAAATACTTGTGTTCTTTCATTACTGTTGTTTACTGCTTTATACTATTCCACATCTCTTAACTTATCGCTTCAACAGCAAACTTGAGTATTCGGTCAAGTCTACCGGTAGTCCTTCACCGATAGACCTAAACTGTCTTCCTTACAAGACTTCCGCTACTTCAATCTCTTCAATAGATTGCAAGTGCTTGTTTTAGGAACTTATACGAAAAGTTTTTAAATGTCTAATAAGCTATTCAACCCCCCCTAGCTTATTATTGTGCCCTTTGGGATTAACAGAAACTGCTCGCCAACAACCTTTGACTATCCAAGTAAGAATCCACGATAACGAGGTAAAGCGAGTACTAGTTGACACGGGGGCTGGAAGGGATATTTTCTATTATTCCTGCTTCAAGGGGATGGAGTTGGGAGACGCCCATCTGAGGCTGAGCAACGTATAGCTGGAAGGGTTTACCGGTCATAAGGTGGCAGTAAAATGAACCATCATCCTCATGGTGACATTGGGGGAAGAGAGCATGACTCCTCGAACAGAGGAGGTCGAATTCTTGGTACTCGATCTACCATCCCCATACAACGCCATACTGGGATCACCTTCTCAAACGAAGTTCCAGATGGTTGCATCTATGGCTCACCAACGAATAAAATACCCTACTAAAAAAGGGGTAGGCATGGTCTTGAATGATCCAGCGAGCACGCTGGAGTATATCTACACGGAAAAGACGCGGAAGGAGAAGATGACAATCACCATGCCCGAAGGAGAAATGGTCGAAATTAGCAGAACGACCAAGAGGCTCCGAGAAATGGAGGAACTGATTTCGTTACTCCCCGAGCATGCCCAAGCGTAGCAATTAAGGAGAGCTAGGAACGCCAGCTCGCTCGAAAAAGAGGAAGACAAGGACCATGCACACTTAAAGCGAGTTGGGAACGCTAGCTCGCTCAGAAGAGGTGGAAAGCAAGCTGGGAATGCCAGCTCGCCAGGAAGAAGGGGAAGCGAGGACCATATGATCGGCACCTCAACCATTACCGAGCATAATAAAAAGGACCAGGCTGCCACGAAAGTAATCACAATCGAAAGCTTGGATGTTGATCACTACCCAGCTATCGAGCCAAACGAGGACCTCGACGAAATCGTGATTAACCTCGACTTCCCCGAGCAGAAGGTCAAGGTAGGAAGAGAGATTCCTAAGGAAGATCGAGCAACAATCATCAAGCTATTAAAAGAAAGCTTGGATGTGTTCGCCTGGAGGATCGAGGACATGAAAGGCATTAGCAAGAACATCGCTATGCACCAGTTAAGCATTGATCCAGATTTCATTCCCATACAGCAAAAGGCACGAATTTTTTCATGAGAAAAACAGATAGCCATCAAAGAGGAAGTGTCAAAACTACTGAAAGCTAAAATTATAAAAGAAGTCTTATATGCCACCTGGATTGCAAATGTGGTCATGGTGAAGAAAGTAACCGGAAAATGGAGAATGTGCGTGGACTTCACCAACCTCAACAAAGCTTGCCCAAAAGACTGGTACCCCCTACCCATGATCGATCAGCTTGTGGACTCCATTTCTAGGCACAAAATCTTTAGTTTTGTGGATGCTTATTCGGGCTACCATCAAATCAAAATGTGGTTGGCCGACCAGATACACACAACATTCCGAGCGGCTGGAGGATTGTATTGCTATACAATGATGCCTTTTGGCCTCAAGAACACGGGGGCTACCTACCAGAGAATGGTGAAGAAGGCGTTCGGCGACCAGCTGGGCAGAAATGTAGAAGCTTACATTGACGACATGATTATCAAAACCAAACACTCTGATCATGCCAATGACTTGCGGGAAACTTTCTCAAATCTGAGAAAGAACAAAATGAAGCTCATCCCGGCCAAATGTGCATTCAGAGTAACAGCAGGAAAATTCCTCGGCTACATGGTCAATGAGAGAGGAATCGAAGTCAATACAGAGAAGATAAAGGCTTTGACAACAATGGACGTTCCATCCTCGATCAAGTACGTCCAACAACTCAATGGTCGGATCACCGCCCTCAGTCGTTTCATCGCCAAGTCAGCCGAGAAAAGCTTGCCCTTCTTCAAAATATTGAAGGGAGGAAAGAAGTTTGAATGGAACAAGGACCGTGACCGATCTTTTGAGGAGCTCAGGGAATACCTCGGCCAACCACCCCTCCTCAGCATCCCAATACCAGAAGAGAAATTATACTTATATTTGGCAGCATCGAACTCAGCTTGCTGCAGTATTAATAAGAGAAGAAGAGAAAATTCAAAAGCCAATTTACTATGTTTCTCATGCACTGACGGATGTTGAAGGGAGATACTTGGAGGTTGAAAAATTGGTCCTCGCCCTAGTCATTGCTGCTCCGAAACTAAAGGCTTATTTCCAGGCACACTCGATTGTGGTATACACCAATTTTCCTTTGCGGAAAATCCTGCACAAACCAGATATGGCAGGCAGAATGTTGAAGTGGTCGGTCGAGCTTTCAGGATATGACATCGATTATGAGCCCAGGAAAACGATCCGAGCACAGGTTCTGATCGACTTCATCGCTGAAACTTCATTTACGAAGCAGAAGGCTGATGAAGAACAAATTGGCAAAGGAGTCACCCCTGTGACCGCAAAAGCGATGGTAACAAGCGACCAGACGAGGATCAGGCCCCCTCAATGTTGGGTCTTATTTACAGATGAATCCGCAGGAGCAGAAAGAAGCGGGGCTGGTCTTTCAATGATCATCCCGAAATCTGGAGAGCTGAATATGGCCTTAATATTTCAATTCAAGACGTCAAACAATCAGGCCCAGTATGAAGCTTTGGTCTCCAGAATCGAGCTTGCACTAAGCTTAGGGGCCGAGGACATTGTGATTTACAGTGATTCCCAATTGGTGGTTAAACAAGTACTGGGCGAGTATGAAGCAAATCACCCGGTGTTGACCAAATATCAACAATTGATTCAAAAATTGTTGACACGATTTAAATACTGGGAGCTGGAGCAAATCCTTAGAGAGGGGAATTCCCGTGCCGATTACCTCTCCAAAATCGCATCCTCGGAAGCTGAGGAAGTGCCTCCTGATGTTGAACTCATGTTTCTTAAAAATCCAGCTATCGACCAGGAGGAGATTATGGTAGTTACAGAGGTTTCAAGGTGTTGGATTGATGACATAAGGGACTATATCGAGCAGGGCACCCTGCTGGAAGGAAAAAGCGAAGCACAAATAGTCAGGAACCGAGCATGCAGATACTTGGTTGTAGGAGGCATGCTATACAAACGATCCAATACAAAGCCTCTCCTTCGATGCGTACGACCAGAGACAGTGAATGATTTGTTGGCCGAGGTACATGAAGGTGAATGTGGAGGACACCCAGGTCCGAGGACCCTGTCGGACAAGATGATTTTTCATGGGTACTATTGGTCGAGCATGAGAAAGGACATAGTGGAGTACATGAGAAAATGCGACAAATGCCAGAGATATGCAAACATTCCACGACTCCCCTCGGTCCTAGAGACACCGGTGGTCGCTAGTGGCCTTTTGACATGTGGGGAATTGACCTCATTGGTCCATTCCCCAAAGCTAAGCATGGATGCAAGTATGTAATTATCGTGGTGGACTACTTCACCAAATGGATAAAAGCAAAGCCACTCGCCAGCATAACCGAGGATCAAGCAATAAAGTTCGTATACGAGCAAATCTTTTGCCGTTTCAGACTTCCTCAGATGATCGTTTCCGACCATGGCACTCAATTTTCAAAGAAGTTTAAAGCGAGTTGCGAAAGATTGAATGTCAAACACCGAATGTCCTCGGTAGCTCACCTACAAGGCAATGGTTAGGCAGAGACAGGAAACAAGAAGATTATGCATGCCTTGAAGAGAAATTTAGATGACAAAAAAGGAAGCTGGCTAGAACAGTTGCCAATCATCTTATGGGGAATCGGAACTTCAATTCAAGGATCTACTGGCGAAACCCCGTTCGCACTTACCTATGGGTCAGAAGCAATGTCACCAGTTGAATTAGCTCTTCCAACAGTCCGAGTTACCTTCTTCGATCAAGAACATAATGACTTGTCCAGACAGCTTGACCTGGATAACCTCGAAGAAAAGCGACTGGAAGCCCGCCTCAGAATGATCAACTACAAAAAACTTACCAAGATCCATCACGATAAAAAAGTTAAACCAAGAACTTTCTTAGTCGACGATCTGGTCCTAAGAAAGATAGAGGCAACTGGCAGAAAGATAAGAAGGAATAAGCTTTCACCAAATTGGGAAGGCCCATTCAGGATAGCCAGCATTGTGAAAGAAGGAACCTATAGATTGGCAGAGCTCGACGGCACACCTTTCAAAAACCCTTGGCATGCTGATCACCTCAAGAACTACTATCACTAATGTAACCTCTGAGCAAAGTTCGAAGTATTGAATAAACTACGTGTTTCTACGAAGCAAATGTGTTCGCTCTCCACTCATTCCCATCCTCGTACGGAGGAGGGACTACAGCCTATCCTCGGTACGCGAGGAGGGTTTCAAATAAAGAAATGAGCCAAGTGCTCATTCCCATCCTCGTACGGAGGTGAGACTACAGCCTATCCTCGATACGTGAGGAGGGCTACAAATAAAGAAATGAGCCAAGTGCTCATTCCCATCCTCGTACGGAGGTGGGATAAAGACCTCATCCTCGGTACACGAGGAAGGCCATCAAAGAAAAGAAATGAGCCAAGTGCTCATTCCCATTCTCGCACAAGATGGGACATAGATCTAATCATCGGCATGTGAGGAAGATCATAATAAAAGAGTTGTGCCCATTTTTAAGTTTATCCCCGGTACGCGAGGAAAACTACAAACAAAAATAAATACAAGTGACAAAACATTCATCGACAGATATTATTTAAACTGAGATAAAACAACCAAAATGTAGCAGCTAAATTGTTAATTACACTTCAAAAAATATAAAAGAAAAGTGTTTCAAAAATACGGGCACATGCGCCCAATCAAGCTCGACGCAGTAAGGACTAGAGGTATCATTCGGGGAGATCAACCACTTCGGCGTCACGAGCGGGAGAAGACAGACCTTGTTGCTCGGCATCAATCGATACTTTGTCAAATTCATCGCGATTAGATTGCTCGCCCATAAATTGTCTTAGCTTCAGCTCAGCATCAAACTCTACCTCTTCACCCCGCTCTACAACACTGATCAAAGCAAGGACATCCTGAGACCATGGAGTTGGGGGGACCCATTCTTCAAAACCAAGCCAAGCATCCTTAGCGTGAATCATTTTTAGCTCATCCTCGTCGAAGGGGATCATCTCATGACCTTCCCGTGCAGCATCCCTAAGAAAATTCTTGCTGCCCCATTCTATGATGGTCCCGAGAGTCATACCGAGGCAGCAGCTACTCGGAGCATGTGGCGAACTCCTCGTTCGTAGTAGGGGAGGACATCCTTGTTGTATTCCTCGGAGCCCTTGAATAGTTCAAAAGTCGAGGCCCTCACATCTTCGACCCGCCTTTCTAGGTCAGCAATCCTCGCTGCAGACTCAGTTGCTTCTTTCTCAACCAAATCCTTCCGCCGCTCGGCCTCGCTAGCCCTCTTCTCGGCGTCACCAGCACGAGCCTCAACCAACTCTTTTTCTCGTGTCAAAGTGACTATCTTTGCTGAGGACTCTGCTAGTTCGGCTGCTTTCTCGGTCCGCTCACTTTCCAGAGAGGCCAGCTGACCTTTGAGGATGTCAATTTCATCTCGATCGGCCTGAGCTTGGGTCTTGAGTTTTCTAATCTCGACTGCAGCTTGATCGGATCGACTACTCAATGAATTCACAAAAGAGCAAAGCTACAAGGAAATAGTAAGAACACAGGTTAGATACAATGTATTCAAGAAAGGAAACGAAATGAAGAAAACGAAAAGAAGAAAACGAAGAAGGTTTTTACCTCGCTCACACATAGCCCATACGTCCCATGGCCTCATTCGTGAGCAGAGAGTTGGCGATCCCAACCATGTCCCTCACCTCGGCACGAATGATTACGCCTTGCCTGGCCAAGGCAGTAGGGGCATCCCGACAACTTACATCAATATTTTACAGGACCGGGATGTTTGTAATGTCCTTACCAAGCTGGATCCCGGCTGCTTTTGTGGTCGGCACAACAAAATCGTCCCTTAGCCACAGAACAGTCTCCTCGTTGGACGAAAAAGATATAACTTTGGCCTTCAATTTTTTGGCAGTAGGAGCACGGGCAGATGCCTCCTCGACGCTTTGCTAATCTTCTTCTGGTGCATCCTCGATCAGCCGCCTTTTCTTCGGAGCAGCGGTAGGAGCATTTTCGATAGAAGCATGCATGGTAGTGGGAGCATGAGCTTTCTTCGCTAGGGTCTTTGTTGGGGCCTGTACCGAGGATTTAGGCCTTCGGTTCATAATGGTCTTTGGAGGGGCCCGGCGAGGGGCCGTTGATGTAGTAGCAGGTACGGCCGAGGACCCGGACCCTTGCTTGTCAGTCGGCAGGGCGTAAGCCGTAACAGGATCGACGGCCCCATCCTTCAAAATTGTTCGGCGAGCAGCTCCTCGGGTCTTCCTAACGTCCTTGCTAGACAACTCGTCTATATCCACGATCATATCTGAAACAACAGAGAAGAACAAGTCAGAACGAGCAAAAGGTTAACAATCAAAAAAGAGAACAGATAAAAAATAAGGTACAAAACAATACTTCCACAGCCTTCAAGATCGAATATGTTATCCTTGTATCGAGGACAATCTATATCGAGGACAATCTATTTTAAATTTACTCCCTTCATGCATTGACCACCCGGGGTATTGAATATACTTTGGGACCTCACATCGAAGACTCAACCCTTCTATTCTCTTGGTCGACATACCGACCATCCTTAGTAAAATTTCATCCTCGGTTATCGAGCTCCAGCAAAATACCCGGGCAGGTCCAGTCCCTCGAACCCCAAGAAAATTCTTAATGGCCGTTCGAGCAGATTTTTCATACTCGTCTAGAGTCCCGGTCGGAGAGAGTGACTTGACCTCAGCTGCAGAAAACTGGGGAACAGGAAAGTTCCACCCAATCCAGCTCTCGATCAGTAGGACCTTTTCATCCTAATGCCCGGTTTTGCCAGGAGGTTTGGCAAACAAGTTGATGCCCCAATTATGGTGTTTGCACTGAAGCGGTTTAAGGACTTGGTCATGGAAAAATAAGTTTTGAATAATGGGAAGGTAGGCTCAAATCCAAGGATACGAACACAAGCGGCGAATGAGACTAGGTACCGAACCAGGTTAAGGGAAAGGTCGAGAGGGTGGACACCAGCCTCTTCGAGGAGTTCACAAACGAGGGGATCAAGGCGCAGTCGAAGACCAGCCTAAAAAAAGGTGATATAAAAACCTACTTTGTCGCGCATACTCCTGAGCTCGTCCATACCCAGCGAGTTGTGGGGAGCAGATCCTCGAAATCTCTTGGAGCTGTGGTTGTACTTGTCTTCCCAGGCAACCACATCGTTAGGCTAGACGTTATTTCTCCACTCCCTCAGAACTCTGCGAACAGGTGGAGCGTCATCGGCCTCCACCAACCCCTTTTCATTTTGGGCAACAGCTGAGGAAGTTTCTCCTCGTTTCTCGTTAGCCAGGGCCTTATTCGCTTCCACTACTTCCTGGGCAACAATCTCCCTGTAGTATTGGTTAAAGAGATATCTAAGGGCCATCGTCTTGTCTGCGCAAACCAACATAGCCGCGCCAGCCGGGATATCCTCGGCTGCGTACTCCTCATCGGCAAGTGTAGGTAAGCCCTCCATATTGTATCCCTCACCGACCAACAGCGACATCGCTTGGCTCGGCATCACGAGCGACCAAGCCCCATCGGTTTGCGAATACACCCTTTTGTTCGTCGGTGACCGAGCATACACAGGGTCCGGGCTGACATGTTTGATCCTCATACTCGGTCTCGTTGCGGTGGAAGAGCTAGGCGAAGAGGAGGAAGAGGTTTCACTAGGGGTAAAGGCGGGGACAGGAGGGGCAGGTCTCATAAAGCCTAACCCTAAACCTAGAAATTAAAAACGAGGAAAATCGAGCAAAGAAGGAATGAGTACCTGCGAGTAGAAATTGAACTTGAACGAGGAAGAATCGAGGAAGCCTAAGCGAAGATCTGAAAAAAGGGAGAATCACCAGAGTTAGCACTGGTGTATCAAAAAAAGCAAGAGCCATCGGAAAAATGCAATAAACCCAAAAATCACTCAAAACGGGCTCAGAAACTACGAAATTTACGTCAAATAAAAGAAGGGAAGAATGCGAACCTGGAAACTAAGGTTGTAAGACAAATGGACGGCTGGAAGTAACAGAAATGAAAGAATAGCAGAGGGGGTTTTCTCGCCTTCACTGAACTCATGAGTTAAGAGGGAAAAAACTCAGAAATGAAGAAAACGTAAAGAAAAAGCTGAAGGACCAGTTTATATATAACCCGAAAACATCGGGTCGACCCGACCAATAAAACACGCGAATCTTACCTACCCACTCCCAGACCGACACATGGTGAGCAACATGTAGATAAATGGGTGCAAACCGACTACGTTTTGGAAAAATGACGGTGTCACCATAATGAACAGTAAGGGGAAATGATTGCTTAAAGACTCCTCGTTTACCGTGCATTTAATGCAAACGGCGGACCAATTTCCCAAAAAAAATCCACTAATAACTACGAAACTCATCCTCGACATCAAAGTGATCGAGCTCAACTGAACGAGCAACAAACAGTAAAGGATGAGGAGCGATCATAAACAAGGACGGACGAGAGGCCGAGGAACCATAGCAAAGATCGATGATACTCAACCGAACAAAGGACTCAATTATACTTTCCAAGCTAAGGATAAATCCTCGCACTTGGAAACTCGGGGGCTATTGAAGGGACCTGACCTGGGTCCTCCTACGTAGAAACGACCTCGTGGATTCCAATTGGACTTGGGCAGGTCCCACTAAGGTCGGCGACCATTAATGAGCCGGCTATGATCGACGACCATCAACTGGTCGACCATTAACCTTCATAATGGTCGAGGATCATTCCGAGGATCAAACCCGACCATCCACCACAACGAAGATCAAAGTCATGCTCAGCAGACCAACCTTCCATGACAATGACAGGCCTAACTTATAACATGTACGTAGCTTCCAGATGTCATCTCCACAAGAGGCGAGCAAGCCATGCAAGCCGTTGTAACTTAGCGGCTCATCAACCGTCTACAATTGACACATCACACACTATCTATCAATCACTCAGGAACTGCCAGCAAGCCGACCAGTGGACATGTCCCACCATCAGGGACCCCCATTTCAATCATGACCTTAAATCCAAACTACTATAAAAGGAAGCCTTTCCCTTCAAGAAAATGTATGATTTACTTTGCATTCAAACACTTACAAGAGCTTTTGCACACATTAGACACAATAGAAGATTATTGCCAAACACCCACCGGAAGCTTAAGGGAACGCCTAGCTCTGGCATACATAAAACTCCCTGATTACTGACTCTCACACCGGAGGGCTATAGCTGGGAAACCCCCAGCACCCTAACGACAGTCTCCTTTCAGGTAACCAACGGTCAAGAGCAAGCACAAAGCCCAGATATCCTATCAACTTTGGTACGACAAGTACCCACATACACCAACGTGAACATCAACCCAAGACACGTCAGCTCCGGTCCATTACGTGGACTACTAGCATAGTCACCCATTCTTTGTGGCGTGATCACTAATAATTAGTTAAGTTGGTAGTGACTTGGAATTTTTGAAAATATAAATTTAATTTGATAAATTAACACGATACTAACACTAAAACTAAAGCTCTTAGAAATACACACACTCGTGTTATAATATCATAGAACTCAAAAATAAACTCTTGTATAAAAAATTTAAAAGTGGTCTGAATGAATTACCAGCAAAAATGGAAATTACAAAGACAAAGACCAAAGCCTGAAAATCTTGAAGGAGATAAAAAGCAACACCAATGGGTGATTTTTGCCCAATTCTTATTTGGGTAAGAATCACCCAACCATTAGGAGTAATTCTTAACCCAAATTTTTTCCACAAATTCCTGCAAAAGTAAAAATAAGAATTAGAGAGAGAAAAAAAGAGACAGCGGAAAGAGAGGAGGTGAGGTGTACCGCTCTCTTCAATACGTTGTGTGCGTCTCACACTCTTGCTTCGTGCAAGAAGGGATTCAGTGGTGGGTCCTATGTCTGCAACTCAATTTTTTAAGTTGATTTTTTTTTTTGAAAAATGACTTGCCTGTGGACCAAGTTAAAAAAAAAATATAGTTTTTTGGTTTTTTCTTTTGGTACGGTGCATAGAGCTGTCAAAACGGGCTTGCGGGGCGTGTTTGCCCGCAGGCCCAAAAAGCCGGATGTGAAACGGGGCGGGGCAGGAAAGCCCGCTAACATAACGGTCCTAAAAACTCCTAGTCCAACCCGCCCCGCGTAGGGCCACGGGCAAAACGGGCAAGCCCGCAGTTTATTTAATTATTTATTTATTTATTATCAAAATGGTGTCCGACCAACAGGTCATGATTCAGTGAAGAGGCATTTCATACGCCGATTCTTGAAAACCTTCGTGTGAAAAAAAGAAAATAATTCAAGAAAAGAACAGGTTACTTGAAGATAGAACCAGGATCACAGACCAAGCTCTGAATCAGTGAATCTATATTAAAATGCAAAAACAAATTCAAAAAAATGAATCCAAGATCCAAACAGTCAAACAAGGAAATGAGAATAATGAAACATCAATCTGTGACGCCGGTGTTGATTTAGAAGAGTATGAGATTCTCGAAGTCAAACAGAGGAAGACAAGCCACAAACTCGAGCTGTGACGCCGGTGTAGACTGTAGATGGTGAGCGATTTGAGAGGCGCTTGACGGCTTGAGTGCTGGACCAGTTCTTGAGTAGCGATTGCGTTGCGGGGGTGGGTTTCGCCTTCGACAAAACACCGACGTTCCCAAATCGAAGAAGCCGAAGGAAAAATGTTGATATGAGCCGCCGAAAAAGAATAAACTCGACGGAGGATCTGATAATTTGTCAGAGCTACTAAGGATATCAGAGCCGGAAGACAAAGAGGTGAAGAAGAAATATGAAACGTTGGAGGAATTCAAGACATCAATGAAGTTATTGCAGACGCACATTCAGAGGCAGAGAGAGTGAGAGTATTTCGCCCATTTTGATTTTTGAATACAGCTACTAACCCTAACCCTAACTAAACTGACTCTAATAGTCTAATTACTAACGCCGAACGAAAAGGAAATGGGCCAAATTTAAAAATTTTGAGCTTGGGCTTGGGCCAAATCTAATAGTCTAATTACTAATGGAAAGGAAAGGATATCAGTTGGGCTTTGTAATGTTTTAAAAAATGTAAGAATTATTATTATTATTAGTGCGGGCAGCCAGCCCTGCAAAGCCCGAAAAGCCCATTTTTCAAACGGGTATCTAATACATCAGCCCAACCCGCGCGTAATGGGTGGCGGGGCGGGCATGCCCGTGGGCTTTTGCCCTATTTGACAGCTCTAGCGGTGCGTGCTGTGCTTTGTTTGTTTGTTTTTGTTTGTTTTTGTCTTTTTGAAACAACTTTGTAAATAAATTTATAAATTCATATCTTTTTTTAAAATTTATTTGTAATAGTTAATATTAAAATTAAAATTATAAATGGATTAAATTATTTTATTTATAAATATTATTGAAATTTACAATATATTCTTTAAAATTAAAAACGAATTAATTTATTTATAAAACAATATACGAATTAATTAATTTGTTTGAAAAATATAAAAATAAAAAAAGTAGCGTAAATAAAGTCGATAATTTGGTAGCGGGACACATGTAAGAATTAATGAAAAATGAAAACTATTGGAAAAAAAAATTTCTTAGGAATAATTTTTTAAATATGTATAGGTGACAGTAGGATCCATCTAAAAATTGAATTAAGAATCACCTTTATCGGAGATGCTAAATAAAGGCGAATGATATTATGAGATCGAGTTTATAGTATTCCTACAAATTGGAGTATTAAAGTGATTATATAGTTAGTAATTAGTTAGGTTGGTAGTGACTTGTAATGTTAATATCATTCGTACAAATTTAATTTGATAAATTGACACACGCTCGTGTTATAATATCATATAACTCAAAAATAAACTCTTATAAAAAAATAAAAATTGGTCCGAACGAATTACGAGCAAAAAATGGAAATTACAAAGACCAAGAGTAAGACCAAAACCTGAAAATCTTGGAGGAGTATAAAAACAGATAAAAGGAAAAGAAAACACTGATTTGTTGTAGGAGGACCAAACCCTCTCTTACTCAACTCTACCCCTTGTTTTTCTCACCAAGATTTTTCTCTCTCAACAGTCAACCTCCTTCTTCATCAATCAAAGAAAATCATGGCCTTGCAACTATGGGAGACCCTCAAAGAATCCATCACTGCTTATACCGGACTCTCTCCGGCCACTTTCTTCACAGTTACAGCTTTGGGGCTGGCCTTCTACTATGTCGTCTCGGGGTTGTTCGGGTCTTCGGATCATCGCCCGCAATCGAGGCCTCGATCCCTCGAAGAAGAGATGCAGCCTTTGCCGCCGCCGGTTCAGCTTGGAGAGATCACTGAGGAGGAGTTGAAGGACTACGATGGTAAGGATCCGAAGAAGCCCCTTTTGATGGCCATTAAGGGCCAGATCTATGATGTTTCACAAAGCAGGTATATCACTTTTTTTAAAAAATTTATTTACTTTTGTTCGCTTTTGTGCTGTAAGATTTGGGAGTTTTGTTTAAGTTTTGGGTGTCCAATGAATAGGTTCGTTTCATTACAATCTTATATGTGTGAGTATTTTATCTGTGTATGTATCGGTGCGTTTGTGAGGACTGATTTTTGTTTATTTGGGCAATTGATTCTTCCTTTAGTTCTTTTTTGTTCTTTTGCCTTTGGTGTAAGTTTTTTTTCTTCCTTTCTTCTCTTTGATTTAAAAGTACAAACTTTCTGGGGTTCATGGATTTTGATTTAGTTATTAATCTTTTACATTTTTGATTTTGATTTTGATTTTGATTTTGATTTTGATTTTGATTTTGATTTTGATTTTGATTTTGATTTCATGGAAGGGCTGTCTTTCCTAGTTAGACGTCATCACGAAACTATAATACAATTATAGTACAATGCATTTCCAAAACAAAGGGGATTAAAATTGATAAAATTATTGTTTGAGAGAGTAGAAAGTCAAATTTTCTAAATTTAAGGATACTGAATTGACATATTCTCAAAGGTAAAGGGGGTCAAATAAACCCCTTATGTAGGCTGTGGCTTTGCCAATGGCCAAGTGGGCATGAATTTCTTGGTTATCTGCTTAGTAGAGAGGAGGTAAAAGAGAATGTGTATATGTTTACGTCATTCGAAGAGAAAATAAGTAAATTATTGGAATCATAATCAAATTAGAGAACTACAACCTTCAACAATGACTTTCACTAGAGGTTTTCTTGATTTGAAACATTACGTATAATTTTTGTACTTGTTTACTTTTGGACAACTTGGGCGTTTCTATGAAAGTTACTTGCTCTGCCAAATTTTTTGCCTTGGAATTTTTAAAATTGACTTGTATGATGATTTTTAATGCTCATTGATTTTGAAAATTGTCTCTGTCTACCGTGAGCTGCAGAGTTTCGCTCCACAATATAAATTTATTCACACAAAAATCATAACACCTTACCCTGCTTGGCATATATCTGTTTTATTATCGTCCTAGCTTTACGCCTGTTTTTGTTTTTTGTCATACTGGTAATTACTGACCTCACATCGCCAAACTTTGTCTATGTTGCTATTTGGTTTTATATCATTGTTGTTATTTGTTTTTTTCTTTAGAATTAGGCTTGTTTCCTATATTGGTTTTTGTTCAATCTATAAGATTATCAATGTGCTGGACTTGGTAAGTGGCCAAACTGTTCATATCCGAACGCTTTTTCAAGGTATACACTGTCCACACAAAGAGTCCTGACTTCCTTGTTTAGGACATTTCATTTCCAAAAAAAATCTTTTGAAAATTTAGCTGGCAATCTAAGGGATATTACAACTTTTCCATCATGTATTGAAATAAACACAACAAAATGTTTAGTTGTTATGGCTTTTCTAAGGGTAGCAGTAATTTATCTCTTGTGTTTGAGGTTTTTTGAGTGGAATGGAGTATGAACAAGCCACCTTAAATGGTATGGTAAGCTTTGGTTCCTTGAGAAGTTAAGCTGTACCCCCATCCTTCCCTTTAAAGAGTCCTTACATTTCCTAATTTAGCAACTGAATTGCACAACATCTATGGTTGATAATAACAGTTGCTAAAAGTCAGGATATTTTCCTATCTTTGCTTGCTGAATTCTTGATTTATGTTGATCTTTCTAATTTTATATTCCAGTGACAATTGTGTGCAATATTCACCATAGAAATCATGACATAATTTTTTTGCATTTGCGAACTTTGTTGAAATCTATAGGGACAGTATCTTTTCTCTTTGAGTTTGGAATTCATTTTCTTTTCTGATAGCTACTGAAACAATTTTCCTTCTGGATTTGAAATGGTTAAGGATGTTTTATGGACCTGGTGGGCCCTATGCATTGTTTGCCGGGAAGGATGCTAGCAGAGCTCTCGCTAAAATGTCCTTTGAAGACAAAGATCTGAATGGTGATCTTTCTGGTCTTGGTGTTTTTGAGCTCGAAGCCTTGCAAGATTGGGAATACAAGTTCATGAGCAAGTATGTGAAGGTTGGTTCTATCAAGAAGTCGGAACCTGAACCTGAACCTGAACCTGTGACCGAGGTGACCGAGGTGACTGAGGTGACCCTGACACCTACTGTTGAGCCTGTGACCAAGGTCACAGTCGCTGTCCAACCTGTTGAGTCAACTCATGACCAGCCTGCTGAGTCAACTGATGAGGGTGTTAAGGAACTTGTAGAAGTTGCTCCATCCCATCATGCAGTCAATGAAGCCAAGGAAACCACAACCCTAACTGAGGCCTAAAAGTCATGATGTCTTTGTATGTCTTAATGCGATGGAGAGGGATGGGGAAAATGGTGGGAGTTGTGAGGGATAGGATATATGTCAAGGAAAGCGTATTATGAGTTTTGTGAATTTTATGATGCAATCAAGTTTTTACTTACTAGCAAGCAGATGATGAACAGAATTAGTATTACTATGTCTAGTTTGTTGTTCCAGAATAATGAATCAAGCATGTTCTACTATTGGGTCCAGTGTTTGTAGTGTGGTTATGTTTTTTATAGATACTTTAAAAATTTGCGAATGCCTATTCACCCCTTTGCAATGTCATGGCCATTCTATGCTGACCCTCTACTTCAATCTTTACTTGTTGGTGTTTGTTTGGAGCAATTTAATGTTGTTGGTAGAGAGGATTTTTGTTTAAATGCCCAGAGAAGAACGTATGACAGATTGAACGATGAATGCAAATCTATATGAGATAACGGTGACAAACCCTAATGAACATAAACCTCATATGAAACACAAATCTGTTTTGAGACTCGAGTTGAGATGATAGCAAGAATATGCAGGTAAACTGATGACAGCGAAGACAAACCTCTTTTATTATGACTCAAGACGAAGAATATAATACGAAGCGGAAAGCTTTATAATCTTAACGACCACAAATCTCTTTGAAGCTTGAGAAGAAGGCAAGATATCACAGCCACAAGGACCATAATTCTTATGTTGTAACTTGTAATGCATCGACTCTAGCCAAGTCCATGCCAGGCTGCAGAATTCTACCCAACCAACCCTGATTCCTCACCATGACAGACTGACATGACATGTACTTAGTTATCAATATCATCTTTCATTTCAATTATAATAGTCAATTTAATTGGATGTAAGACAGGGTTAATGTGGTAATTAACATGAATGAATAATTAATGGGCTGTTTATTATGTCAACTCTCATATGATTGATTCTGCAATTGGCACTATCTTCCTCCCCAAAGGTTGTCTTATCGCCAATTATAAATAGCTGACTTCAACTAACATTTTCACACTTGCAGCCCAACCCAAACGCACAAAATTCTTTCCCTTTTTCTTATTTCTCCCCATTTTTCATTCAAAACATGAAATTTATACTTCTGATTTTCATTATTCTTCTAGCAAATTTCCATGGTACAAATTGCCGGTACATGAAGAACACAGCAACCATTGAAGAGAGAATGCAGGGAATATCAACTAAATTTCGTATTCAACTTTCACGCCAGTTGAGTACTGATCATTTTGAAGAGTTGCACCGAAAGAAAGGAGGTCCAGTTCATGCTGTTTCGGATCAGTTAGTTCCCGGTGGACCAAACCCGCTTCACAATTGATGATGATTTTTAGCAAAGTCCTTTTCTTTTTCATTCAGTTATTTGAAGGGAAGGAACAGACTATTATTAGAGGTTGTAACATACGTAATGCCCTAGGCTTTTGTACGAGATTATGTGCAATAGAAAAGTTCAAAGGATGCAATTTTTGTGGTTTTTCGGTAGCGTTGATTGAGAGTATATGACAATGAAAGAATTGCATCAAATGGTACCACATTTTAACATAACTTTACTTTGAATATCACCTGAAGTTGTTTCTTGTCACTTTAGAACTTTTCAGCATCTATGGAGCTTATGAACTCCAAAACAATCTACAAAACCAGACAATCTTAATGAAAACAGAAAAAGGAAATAGTCTTTAACCAAGTTCCAATCTTCTGTAAAATTGTCATGAAGAAGTCTATGAATTTCTTGGCCTGTTGACTTTCATGAAGATTAAAAAACAAGAAGAAGAGGATATTGTTGAAGTTGAAGTGGCAGCTGAGAAGTGCCATTTCTTTAAATTTGTTAATCTTTTCTATATAATTTTAGAAATACAAGCATGACGGCTTGTCCACAACCACAGTGGCCTCATTATATGAGAGTGCTAGACATGACCAAATACCATGGACAATGCTGCTTCTTGCACCATTGTCGCAGAGAAATATCCCTGATTTCTGATCTTGATCTTGCCGTGATATGAAAACAGCTTAAAATTTCCAAAATTCTGAACTTGGCAGCATGCTGAGAACTACCGGATTCTGCTTGATTACCTTTCTGTTGGGTTAGTAGAATAACTGATAAGACGACATACAGAAGTGTTATGGGTCAATGACTGATGATGGAAAAATATTAAGAATAATCCAAATCGCGTTCACACCAGAGTGAGAAATTTTATTTGTGACATCATCTTGAAATTGTATATAGAAGGCTGCAGCCTGCACAATGACATCGAGCTGGCTTTACTTGAGCTTTGACATTATTAGGAAAACACTAATCAACTATTATTAGTTGTACTCGTTCACTTTTACTTCTACCTGTTATATTCTCTCGTAGGGACGCTCACGCATAGACAGTTTGGAAGCAGTGCATGGTGCCTTAAAAACATAATATCTTAGTACACGATTCTTAGTACACAATTCTTAGTACAAGTACCTAATACTATGATTTTATTATCGGATAGAATTATGACACTAGAAAAACTTTCTTGATCCCTTATCAATACTAGTAGTAGACTTCTCAGTAGACTGCTCTATCTTTTTCTTTCCCTTCAGACTATTCTCGAAAGCACGTTATCGACTTTCTTTTGTAAATCATGAGGCTTGCACTTTTGAAGCATGATCAGATGAATTTTCGATATACTACTCTGAGTCAATTGGCTTGCAATGAATAAACAGACTGAAGTAAAACGCAAAGAAGTCAACTCTCAATCACAATAGAGAGTTGGTAAATTTTATATGTTTGCGTACTGGTCATAGCGTCATCTCCAAATTATATTTTGGTGCAGCCTGCACAGTGACATAGAGACTGGCGTTTAATTAGTTAAGGTTTAAGATTGCTCATGTACCTTATAGTATGTACTTGTTCAGTGTTCTTGTTCTACAGTTAGGAAGCATTTTATTGTGCCTGCACAGCACTAGACGAAACAAAACCAACACATTATTAAAATCTTTCTTGGATCTTGGCAACTTTATCAGACCCATCTTAGGCGAAGAGAAACCATCCATTTTTGTACGGAGTATATGCTAATATAAAATTATATCCAATCCTGGGGAGCGGCCGCTGATGCACGAAACTTGTGCATCCCAGTTGGAGTACATTTGATGACAGAGAAGACCTCATGCTATAGGCAGATTATGAATAAGCTCTACTTTTATTGTAAACCTAAGCAAAATTCCATGATTCTTCACACCATTGCATCCCATGAATCAGCAAACCGTTATTTAAAGATGACTTGTTGGCATGATCAATCTCAATTGTCAATAGATGCGGTTTAGATAAGTTTCATACTTCAAGATAATGGGAAAGTCAACTTGCCTCAGATTCGCTCAATGTGAATTGAGCCAAGCTAATTGGATTCGGCTCGAGACAGTTTAAAAATTAAGCCAAATTTAAGCCTAAAATCAGGCTCATTTTTCAAATCGAGCCAAATCAGAACATCAAGAGCTCGGCTCGTTAAGCTCGCAAGCCTAGCTCAAATTTGGTTTGGCTCACAAGGCTCGGTTCATAATGTCTGGTGCTTGAAAAAACATTTATATGGTTTATAACATTATATTCTGTTATAGAAACGGGGAAATTCGTGTCTCAAGAATTCCAAGTTTTTATCTTCAATGTGGAAGCGAATCGGTCGAAAAGAATAGTACCAAGTATTTGGACGAATATAGCAAGATAATAAAAAATATAACGGAATAAAGCAAAAAAGAACAAATGATTTTACATGGTTTAATCTACTACAAGGCAAACAACAACTTCACTATAAAGTATAAACGATAAGGAATTACAATAGAGAGTTTTCAATGTACTCACTCTACTTAGGACAGAGTGACAAGGATTGACACGATCCCACAGAGTACCACACCTCTCACAGCTCAAAATAGTCATGCACTATTTTGTCTAACACCGCTAAAACCTCGAGACCCTCGACCACGTCTCATATCGTTCGTCTCCAAATTGTGTCTAACAAACTCGGTTGGAATCTTTCCTTTCTCCCAAGACGCACGCCACATATTTATATGCATGGGTCATGTTCACCAAGATTAGTCATAAGCTAATTAGGATTAAGCTTCTTAATCCAAGTGAAGAAAGAAATCATAATCCTATTAATGATTTTTAAAAATGATTTGCTAGTTTCTTCATTTTTCCGTTTACTTTTAATTATTGGATTTTTTTTTGTATTTTAATCATTACAATTTTTGAAACTTATAAATTGTGATGTTGTGCTTTTAGCTTTTTTGATACTTTGTTTTCCGGTCATTTATAATGTATACTTTTAGTCATTGTTGATGTGCGCAAAATGCAACTCGGGCAAAATTACCCGGCCGTATTAAGTAATAAAGTGTACCTAAGTACGAGTTATCGATCCCACAGGGAATGCACATAATTCTCACTCCAACTAAGTACCAAAATTAGGTTAACTAATTATATTTGAGCGAAAAGAAAATGAATTAAAATCTAAAAATATAAACAACCTAGAAAGCAATTAAATCTAAACTATTGCGGAAGTGGTTTGTCAACAACAAATCAAGATAAAAAGATAGAAGTGCATTATTTCTAGTCTAACTGGTGCTTAATTTAATCATCTTTTTACTTTTTTTTTAACTCAAGTCTTGGTAGTTGGGCGCACTATAATATTCGCTACGGACTCTCGCAACGTATAGCAAATCTAGCTACAACTCCTAGCTACGGACTCTCGCTTCTTATAACATAGGAGAAAATAGCCGAATGTCAAACCAAGCACCCAATGACTATATCTACGCACGATCTCCTTTCGGTCTCACGTAACGTAAACAATTATTGTGATTTTTGAAATTAATAGGACGTGCTCTCACATCTTATCCTATAATTCTAATGATCATCTAATGGTTCGCTACACCATTAAAAGCATGAAGAGCACACAATAATAACCAAGCGCATGGGTAATACTTCGCAAAAAGAAACTCTCTATATTTTTCTGCAATTCATGTTGGTAGACGAGACAAATAAAATTGGTTAACTATGTGCTCTCATATCTTATAGTCAACCCTAACCTCCCCGACCTTGCGAATAGCTAAGGTGGTTCGATCGCGTGTGAAATCTAGTCCAACAATGGCTATTGGTGTATGTCACAAAACACCAACTATTAAATTGATTGGTCTGAAATATAAAGGTAGCTCTCGCGGATCCTAAATATTTCTAAAATCATTTAATTATTGGCCAAATAATTAAAAGCATTAATTTCACAAAATAATAACTAACATGAATGTGTACTAAATAAAGAAATAAATTAAATTAAAACACTACATTGGACATAGAAAAATAATTGCATTTCCATAAATAAATTAAGCACAAACCAATTCAACATTTACAAATTTAATCAACCCAAGAAAATACAACAAATATCATAAAATATGAGTTGAAAGAATTAAACCGAATGTTGCTCGAATCCGGGGCTGAAATCTTTTGCAAATGCGTCTTTGGCTCTTGAAATGATGTTTCAAACCTTCAAAGGTGATCAAGCTTTAAAGATTTGGTGTAAAAATGGGGTTGGTGCCCCATTTAGGGCTAATGCTCGTAAATGGGGGCTTGTTCTTTCACAAATGAAGGCTGCTTGGATTAAATGGGAAGGCAACAAAGAGAGGAGTGAAGGCAGGGGTATAATAGGGAATGCAAGAAAGAAATAAGGGCTGAAAGGGAAAGAAAAAGGGGGTTGGGCATGCTTGGGTCAGGGCTGAACCAGGGAGGATGAACGCGGGTCAGACCATGGGTGAAATGAGCTGGATGGTAAGATGAAAGTGGGTTGATGGAGCAGGATTCACGCGGGTTACCTGGATCCACTGAGAATGACGCAGGTTGGGCTGGTTGGATAAGGGGCCAGGTGGCACGCTTCAATTGCCGACAACACAGAGAGGGAGAATCCAGCAATTACGCCGGCCTCCCCTGCTACTTTAATGTTTGCTCCGGTGCCCCTGGGCTTTCTGACTTTGGCGCCGCTTTCCAGCCTTCTCCAGAATTCACAAATTGGTCCTCAGTTAGCCCCATTTGCCTCCGTTAGCCCTTGTTAAGCCTGATTTGCATGGAATTACTTAACGGACTTAATAGACTTTGTCCAAATAATTCCCAAAACAACTTTTAAGCCCGAAATTGTCTCGAACTTCATGCTAAACACCATATAAAAGCTCGATTATGCATGGAAACCTACGTTAAGCACAAAAACACAAATAATAATATTTCCAAAGCATAATTAACTTAAAAATAGCACAAAATAAAAGGAAATTCCCGAAAAAATTAGTGGAAATCTTGGGCTCATCAATTGTATAGCAACTTATCATACAAATTTTTTTGTTGGTTATTTTCATTCTCTTTTTTTATTACCAAACATGAATTCATTCACTTTTTTGAGTGTGTGAATTGAAAATAATTCAAACTTACTATCTTAGATAAACACATTGTTGTTGGAGACTTTGTTTATGTCGTTTCTGAAATTTATGACTCCCTATAGAAAATAATATATTATGTTAGAGAAATCAAATTTTCAACCCCAAAGTATATATACTTATACTAAAAATACGAAATTTCCTCAAAATATATATAAAGCCCCACTTTACCACCCAACCTAAGTTTGCATCATTTTCATATCTCATTTTATAATTGGGAATACCACCTTTTTGACCACCGTACAAATGGGAGAAATCCAATTTGACCAACGACGTTTCATAACGATCAAATTAACTAACCAAGTTTTAATTTGGTTGCAATGTCGTCCTCATCCTTTCATAACGACCAAATACATCAACCAACTTCTGTCAATATCGGGCCAAGAAATTGCCATAGAAGGAAGATATTGACAGAACTTGGTTGGTTAATTTGGTCTTTATGAAACAGTGAGGACGACATTGAAACCAAATTAAAAGTTGGTTGGTTAATTTGGTCGTTATGAAACGTCGTTGATCAAATTGGATTTCTTCAATTTGTACGGTGGTAAAAAAAGGTGGTATTCCCTTTTATAATTCTTTTTTAGTTTTCCCCTAGCCATGACGAAGGTTAACAATCTGACGTTAATGTGCACATGGTATTTCACGTGTATGACATTTTAGTCATTTTTTGCAATGCTTTCTTTGCTTTTATTACCCAAAGAGAAACTTCCTTTTTCTTCTTCTCCGGCAACGCTTTCTCTGCATCTTCTTCGACAATGACCACGTATGTAAATTTTAAGTGAGATAAAACTTAAAAGTGTATTAATGTTTTGTTCAAATTATTATATAGAAAAATAAATAAAAATAGAGCGGAATCATATCAGAAATATTGAACTTAAGATCAGATAATCACACTTAGGTGTCAAGGCCGCCACGAATAAGAACCCACCAAAAAATTAAAGATGTACAACATAACACACAAGCATATACCAAGCATACACCAAGAATTTCAAATCTCATATTTGAATCCATCACATACGTATACCACAATGATGAGACAAACCATAGTTCAATCCATTTTCATCGTCCATAGCTTCAACTCCAGCAAATTTCTCATTGACACCGTTGATATTGTTTATGGTTTGATTGGAGCAAATTCTCGATTTTAAACATTATTCACCACACCATGTTTATCACTACGATTACCAGACATGACATCTCATCACCAAATTTGACATGGAATATGGAAATGCTAAAAAATTACATTGTGGGCCAAAGTGGATTTGATGGATACTTTTGGGAGAAATTTGTATTTTGGACTAATTTCGATTGGACCAAAAAATGATTAGCTTCCAAAATTACACGTCAAATCTCACATTACACCCTAACCTACGAAGTGTCTCACTTTCATAACTTATTTAGCTATTTGTCCGACTTTGCCCCTTCCCGTCTATGGACGTTAAAAATAATAACGAAAAATGGTATGTGCATGTCCCATGAAGATTATTTTGGTCATTTTGCTTGGCGCACAAAATGGGAATTGGCTATAAATTCAGTATTTAATTAACTATTTAGTATTTAGAATATGTTTTTAAATAAAAATAAAAATAATTATTTTAATAATTCAAAAATAATTATAGTGCCAAATTATAATTTCCCCCCAAAGTATCCACAAAATCGTATAGTTTACTCATATGTAAAGTTTGTCTCATAATGATATCTGACTTTACTTCCCCCCCCCCATTTTCCACCCTACCACTGATGGACGTTAGAAAATTCACGTTGAATAGCACGTGGTCTTCCACGTACGGGGTGAAAATGTCATTTCTCTTATCTGGTTAAAGAGTAAATGTATTTAAAGTACAAACTCTAATCTCACACCCTCTCCTTCTCTCTTCTCCCAGTGTAAGTTCCAATCTCCGGGTCCACCGTAATATCTGCAATCTCCAGTTAGCCCCACCATAGCCACCGTCATCTCTAGGTACAAGTTCCCATATTCGGCCTAAACCCTTCCCACTCTGGTCACGCCTATCATAACTCTAACGTCGTCCTCCTTTGATTCTAGCCAAGCTCCATATCCGATCTCCCTCATTCTCTCTCTTGCAAAAGTCGTGCTTAAAGTAGAAATCAAATGCTATATATTATACTTACTAAAAACCCTTGCAAAAACATGCAATTGATAGAAAACCCATAAACCTTATTGACGAGTTCATCAAAGAGAGAGAGACGGATTTGAATTAAGAGAAATAGTTATGAGTTTTAAATACTCTTCAATTTTGTGGGAGAAAATTGGGCATACGGCCGATATGCATATGATTTAAAACAAAGTATCAAAATTGAGAAGATGTTGAAGAAGCTATGACTTTAGATGATTTTGACCTCATAGAAGCTGCCATGGCGGTCATGTTGGTTTATTTAAAGAATTAGGAGAGATAAAGTAAAGTCATGTAAGAGGATGAAGAGGGATGAGAAATTGATTGATTTCGGTGGTGGATGGGTTTCACCAAAGAAGGTGGGTATGTGGATTCAATTTCATACATGAAATTGAAGATGGAGACGTGCAAATATGGGTAAGAGTTTTTTTTTTTCTTCATATTTTTCGTTTACTTTGTTTTCATTATCAAGATAAGAAAATTGACAATGAAATGGAAAAATGCATATCTTTCATCTGGATTAAGAGAGAAATTTAAGAGAAAATTTGGAGGGAGTGGACAAAACCAAGATTAGGTTATGGGTTAATTTTTGTTATTGAAAGTGAAGATCGGAAAAAAATGGTTGGTCTTTTCTCTAGATTTTCTTTCAATAAAAAAAAAATGGAATTGTGGACCTCACTCTATTTTAACATTTGAACTTTAAGCACTCCAAAGTTTACATCGAATTCCTAATATTTCACTCGAGTTAACATCGTGGAAGACCACGTGTTATTTAACGTGACTTTTTCTAACTGTTGTTGCGGCTAGGGTGGAAAATATGAAAAAAAAAATATAACGTCAGATATCATTATGGAACAAACCTTATGTTGGGGTACACTATGTGATTTGGAGGATACTTTAGGGGGAGGGATTGTACTTTGGTATAATTATAAGGAAAATACTATCCTTACCAAGATTTAGTAGTTGTAAGGAAAATTATAAAATTAGTTATAAGGCTAGCAACGTTGTAATTATAATTTGTATCATATTTAAATTTAATGTTAAAAAAAATACATTAATTACTCTCAAGAAATAAAATTTAGAAGTTATTTAATTTATTTTGTTATCCTTCGTTTTCTTCCATCAATCTCATCTCTCATAGACCCACCACCACTACCACCAAAAATCAATTTTTTTTTTAATTTTATTTATTTTTCTAATTTCTTACTCCTTCGTTCAAATTAACACATATACAAAATCCATCATTTATAGACCCACCGCCACCAAAACTTTAAATTTCACTATTTACAAACCTAAATTCAATTTTTTGAATTTTTAAATTTGATGATTGAAACACGTTAAACCCATATGAAGATTTGAAAAATTGATGATTTGGAAATCTAATAATATCGTATTCCACACCTAAACTCTACTGCCATGGTTCAATCGACCCCACCACTACCCCTTACCACCACCACCAGCATCCTTGCAACTACCACCACCGGACCAAGAAATACGTTCACCTTGCCTTGCTAAAATGGAAAAATAAAATATATTTGACTTCCATTAAATCGAATTGCTTTCTTCAAATGTATCTCCTATAGATTCTAGTGTTCTTCTCTAACAAAACACAAAGATTTGTCAACGAAGTTCTCTTTAAAAAAAAAATTCTTGACGTTATATCACTTTGCCCTAACTCATTTTCTTAGATTACTCACAAGTAATTATTAAACATGCTACATAAGTGCTTAATATCTTGATACTCATCAACAAATGTATTATTATAGTTACATTTTTTCATATACCTCTAATAATGTCTTTCTCTCCCTATGATGTCTCACTTTTATACATAATTTTTATATTTGTCAGACTTTGTCTTCTCCCATTCATGCATGGATGTTAAAAATAGTAATGGAAAATCATACATGTTATGATTATTTTGGTCATATTTTACTTGTGAAGCAAAGTGAGATTTGATTATACTTTCATAATTTAGTTTGTCATTTGATATTTAAAAAATATTTTAATTAAAATAATAAATAATTATTTCAATAGTTATACTTTGTCTCATTTTAAATTCAAAGGTGAAAAAAATGCATTACTCCAAAAAAAAAAATTAGATTATATTTAATTTATTATTTCATCATTTACTTTCTTCTGTCAACCTCATTATTCATAGACTCACCACCACTATTACCTCAAATTTCACCATTAGCACAAAAGTTAATTTTTGATTTGATTTGATTTCATTTTCTAATTCCTTACTCCTACCTTCAAAGTAACTCATTTGCAAAAGTCATCATTTATGGACACACCACCACCACAACCTTAAATTTCACTTTTTACAAACTCAAATTCAATTTTTTAATTTTTCAAAATTTCAAATTGAAACTGAAATCCATATGGATCTTTGAAAATTTGATGATTTGGAAATCTCACAATGTTGTATTTCATCTAAACCACCACTGTCATCCCTATAATCACCGTCATCACCGCCCCTAACATCACTATCCTTGCAGTCGTCAACACCGTTATCACCATCACCAAGAAACGCTCTCACATCGCCTTGCTCAAATGGAGACATAAAATCTCTTTAACTTTCGTTTAGTCGAACTTCTTTCTTTAAACATCTCTCATCGCTTAGTTCCAATACACTTTTTGTGCAAATTACTAAGTAAGGAGAAAATCTAATTTTAGGATGAGATTACTTAAAAGGATGTCGGTTGGTGACAACCTATTTCAATAAAATGAGAGTTGCGGTAGAAGAAAAAAAGTCGATAGCCAAAGGAGGGAATATAGAGATTCTCACATATAACTACCTCGAGTTCGATGAAGAAGAGCAAGTAAATTAAAACCAAAAGAGGTTAGAGGTTTGGAACACAGTTAAGAAAATGACTAAAATATTTTGAATGCAGTTATTTTCGATTACTAACAGTGGTTTTGTTTGTAATATCTATAAGTTAGGGACCATCGATAGTTTTAAAAGCTGTTGTAGTAATCTGAAAATTTAAAAAAGTAAATAGTAGATTTTAGCATTCTTTTATAATAAAACGCATAGATTCATCAATTAGTTTTTCATTTTCTTCATCTTCTTGACATTATGACATCTATTCTTAACCCGTTTCTCTTAGCTTATTCATGAGTAATAAGTAAACACGCTACAGATTTGCTTAATAGTTTGATACTCACTAACAAATCTATCATTATAGTTACAATTTTCTATATACATCTAATAATGCCTTTTCCCGAACATATATATTTAAGAAATAAATAAATAAAACTATACTATTTTTTATTTTCAAATATTTTTTAGTTTCGCATAAAGTTTTAGTCTCTTGAGTAAATGTATTTTTGTCATTTTAGAATATATTGGACGATATTTGTAACAATAATGGTAGGAGGAGAAAAATGATAACAAAATTAAAATACAAGGCGAAATGAATGAAATTCAATAATGTAGGACCTAACTTTAAAATAGGTACAAGTCAATGGATCAAATTATTATTTAATTATTCATGGAATTAATTAGCCTATGATAAATTTACATGTTCAATCTTAATTAATAGTGAGTGATTTATTATAGTTAGGGTTATTTTTGTCCAAACATCACTTTTTGTTATGATAAATTTATTTTTTTTGTCCTTAATTAAATAGTGGGTAGTTTATTTGGTTGTAAGATTAGTGGTAAGGATATCATTTTCTATTAAATTATAAGAAACAAGGTTAACTTTTATAATAAGTGAGAAGAGAGAAAAGAGATTGAAATTGATTGCAAAAATCATTCCATCAATCACCTCTGAACATTCCCTTCTCAGTTTCTTGTAAAACTTAAATCCAAAACCCTTCCCCCTCAACTTGTTTCAAGCCGAGCTTGAGCGTCGCCTCGAACTCAACCTCGGTATTTCTACATTCAAGTTCAACTGTGCTAAAAATAATATGAGTCGAGCTTGAGCCCTCACGAAACTTAATCGAGCCGAGCTTGGTAATCCACTAAATTGCCAAATGTCACTGTGATACAGAAAGAGCAGAATTTGATATATCATTTGTGAGCTTGGCTCTGACTTTTTTCGGTAGAGTTCCCCTATAAATAGCCTTCACTAACCTGCAACCACCTCAGATCTCCTTGGAATATTTGCTTTTCCGGGCTTTTCTTTTTCGTTCTTTTCATCACTTTGATCATGGGAATCCGAGCTTTTTCTTCATTTATTATACTCCTAGTCCTGCTTGCATGTGTTCATAAATCTGATTGCAGGCACATCATCGATTCTCCTTCTAAGGAGGAATCAGGAGAAAGAACAAAAGCCAATTTCCTGTCTACATTTTTGCGACACTTCAACACCATTCCTGATCACTACGCAGAGCTTATGAGTAAAGAGAGCAGCCCTATCCACACGGTGTCACACCGGCTTGTCCCTTGTGGACCAAACCCATTGCACAACTGATTGGGTTCAAAAGTTTTCTGCTTGTATACACCTCTTGTATTTCCATGTATATTTCAATACAGTCTTTTCAGTCGCAAAATGACTTAGTTTTGGGAGTTTTTCACTGATTAATCTAGCAGGCATAGTACACCAAAACACTTAAAAAACTGAGACTTTGAAAAGGTCCACTGTATGTAGGCTTAGTAGCCTGCAAGCATAGAAGATTTCACTCGACTCAACTTAATTCAACTCAACCTTTGTCTCAGTTACTACTTGCGTTGGCTAATTTGCCTTAACTACATGAATCCTTTTTCGACATTCAGTTTGGTCCCATCACTAATGCAAGGTAAACATTGGCTATACTCATTCATATCCTTCTTTAATATGCTTTCCATGTTAGTTTTGGTCTTTCCCCAGCCTCTGGTCTGGTTGAGGTTGATACCAACATAGAGGCTTTTGTTTATTTTTCCAGCCATTTACAGAAGTAGAAAACACTACCATAAACAATAAGGTTCGTATATAAAATTACAATGGATTGGAGGTAATCCAAAAATCGAGCACGACAAACAATGTCAAATCTTGATATTGTAAATAGATGTCATGTAATGTCATGTTTTTCATTATTAATTCAGGCAGCATGCACGGTGACACCTATATCTTATCCTATTTCACGACGGGGTAGACTTTTTTCAAAAAGAACTTACAAACTAGGCAAACCGAATGATTGAAAGAAATATGGTACACTACAAGAAAACAGGACAATCGCAACGGAATATTGCAAAAAAATTGAATTTAGTTGCAATATAAAAAGTGTGCAATGGTATTTGTAATCTCCCGTTCGATAATAAATTTATTAGCGCGCATCAGTTTTGGGAAAAAAAAAGGGAGGGAAGAATGGCGCTTAACTTGCAACAATTTTGCAACAGATTTTGGTTTTATTTTATAAAACTACATCTGTAAAAACCTAATCTAGACTAAATTAAATAAAACCCTCGATCAGATTTCAACCCGTCATTCTTTCTCATCCTCTCTGCGACCTTCTCTTCTCAATCAGATTTCATCCGACCTTCTTTGCACAAAATCCATCGTCTCCTGTTGGCAACCACACCATACGCCGTCGAACTCTTCCCCTGAACAAGGTATTCTTCTCTCTCGGATTTGAATCCTTCTATTTTTTGGTGATTGATGCAACTGTGGGCATCCTACTGTAGCTAGATATACTTTGGTACTCTTAAGATTGAATGTTATAAGCATGAATGTTGTTAGTAGAGGGGGATTCTAGCAATGGACTGCTCTTATTCTAATTTGTTCTTAGGATCATGGCCCCTAATTTACAGTTCATATTTTGGCTTTTTGCATCTTCTAGTTTGGCACAAGGCACCTGTTTTTCACCCACTATAGTCTTATTAATTACAGGTAAAAAATCTATTGAAGTTGATTGTTAATTCTTTGTACCCGAATTTTGAGAATAATAGATTAGGGCTATACATTTTGATTTCATGAATTACAAATGTGCAACTCTGCTTGGTCCTAGTGTTTTAGAATAATGAATAATGGAATTTATATGTTAGTTTCAGCATTTAAATTTCTAAACATAAAAGTGCACTTAATATGTTTGATAAAATGACAAAAAAGAAATTGTGTGATGAAACCTTAGCCTTTTAACTTCCTCTTCATTCTTGGATGCTTTCATTTCAAAGCTAGCTGCAAGTTAACTTCCTTTGAACTACTTTCTCATCTCAATAGAGCTACGCTAAGTCACAGCCTAAACTTTGACTCACTTCACCTGATAACATGTCTAAGCTTAAACTGAGAAAGGTGAAATCAAAGACATATTCAATCTCTACAACTACAAGTTCCCATGCATGATCTTAGGAAGAAGGTTAACGGCTTCAATATAGCTGAAAATATTTGTAGTCAAGTGAATAGGGAAAGAGCTCCGACTTCTTCACTTTTTAGAAGACCAAATCTATTATTCCTTTTTCTCTTTCTTATATTATGAATTTGATTGGCCCTCGTTAAGTAAGGGATTGAAGAAACATTTCACTTGCTGATGATTTCACTTGGAGTAGCACATGATTTCACTCTAACAACAAATAATCTTGGTAGAGTAATTAGAAGACTTCAAGTCAAAGACTGCTGACTAGCCTAATTTGCGCATAAAAATACGGGTTTTGAATAGACTTTCATGAGGAATAGAAAAATAACGGTCTCTTTCTATCACTGGTCTATGGAGGGCACTTATTTTTTTTTTCTATCTGCTTGTATATCGAAGAATATAACACCATCAACTGATCTTGATATTTACGTGTTCTGAAACTTTGTAGATTTTTGCAATGATATTTTACTGTTGATGATATGAGAAAATTGGGCTAGTGTTAGTTGCTCCTGCACTTATTCCAATCTTATCAAGATACCCCAGATGCATTTGGTCATTTGGTGGATGGTGAGCAATTTATTTCTCACTAGATCAAAACCATAAGCAAAACTTGGTTTATTATTCGAAAGGATCCCCACTAGTATCCTAATCCATAACTTGGTTGCTTAAAACGTACCAAAGTTTGAAACGTTTAAACCAAACTTATTTTTAAGACACAGACTAAATGGCATGTCCAGAAAAAAAGAATCTCTGAATGGGACGGAGGGAGCATCAGATACTCACCTTGAATCCAATATCACCTGGATTAAAATAGAACTTCTCTTGATACCCTGAAGAGAAGTTACTTTCTCCTTTTGGCAATAAATCGTAGAAGCTATTGGAATAGATTATAATCCTTCTCATTTGTCTTTGTTCATGTTAGCTCTAGCATTGCTGTTGATATCAACAGGGTTAGTCCCAGTTATCAGACTTACAGTTAACGTTGTATGTCTCCAAATCGGAGCAATTTATAACTTCTCATAATCCAGTTTGTTTTTTAGTTTTCAGGCGAAGGTGCTATGCATATTAATAACTAATTTCTACCCTCTCGAGTCTTGACAGTATCAGCCGAGATAGTTCATTATTGATAAGATAGAATGAGATGGTATAATGGGCTCAATGGCTGCATTTATGCTATTATGTATCACCTATATATTGTTATCTAAAACATAATACCTTCTTTAGGCTATTTTGATCCATTCCTTCATTTTCTCAGATTTGAAGGTTTAAAAGGTTTACTGATACTAGAAAACAATGAAGACTGTATTTAATATTTGGTTGGGTTAATAAAGTACTCTATTCATGTATTAAAGTCAGAGGTGGACACATGTTTAATGGTCTGGGGCAGTTGCCCCCACTTAGGGACTTTTTTGATAAAGTTTTTTTTAATAAAAATAATCTGTTAAATTTTACAAGTTGCCCCCATCTGAGTAAATCTTTGCGTTTGCCACTAATTATAGTTGGCCTATTAAGCTATTAGTTAGTTTTGTAATCGACTTATTACTTATTCTTACAATATATTTGGTTGGGTTAATGTGTCTGTATTCTGCCGGAATAGCTATATGAATGTAGTAGTGTTGAAATTCGGAGTTGTGTCACATGGGTCAGTGGTCATTTACTCAAATTTAAGTACCATATTCTATTTTTAATACCCTTGTAAGAGTTTCAACAGACTATAATTTTACTTGAGATGCATACTTGAAGTATATTTCATTTCTCCCTTATTGAGTTTCTGTCATGATAAAATGGCATTATTTAGGATCCAGTCATTAAGATAAGTCAAATATATGTTACTTATTAAAGACAATGCACTTTAAGTGCATTATTTAGGATCAAAGATATTCTAGTTATCTAGCAGAATTTTAGCAACCATTTGCTGGGTGATGTTTTTTGCTATATGGTGTATTAGCCTTCCAATTTAAAATGTTTTTCAGTTAATGTCTTTCTGACCACTTCTTGCCTGTTGGGGTTTATGTAATCATTGTTTTCCTCTAATTTTATGCACACTTAATTTCAGATGGTTTAGTTGGGGTGTGCTTGTTTAATTTCTGGGCATTGTTGATGGGGTTTGTTCCCAGTTCCCACCGTCTAAGAGTGTATTTTATTTGACTTTGTGTAGTTCTTATAGATATTATATTGTGTGCTGTTATTTGACTTTGGTTTTGGTCTTCACAACACATAACTTTCAATCAAGTGCAGACCCTGTTTTGGACCATTTTCCGTAAATTTCTGTGGAAAATCCGTGCATGGAAATATGCTCAATTTTGGATATGTTGTATTTTTATGTGTTAGGTAGTTAGCTGTAAAGTTTCATAATTTTCCGAGGTCGGGAGGTTGCTCAATTGGGTCTTGAACCACCGCTGCGCATGTGAAACTGTTAGCAGAAATCCAGGTTAGTAACCTGAGTTTTGAATGGCTATAACTTGATTAATATAGACTCGAATTAGGTGATTCAAAGTGCTAAATCATAGTTTAAAGTGTCTAGTTTCAGAATATGCAAGTTTGGTAAAGTTTGAAGTTTTGTGGAGTATTTGATGAATTTAATGGTCACGCAGCGGATAGTAAATAATTACAATACTTGAGCTTCATGGAGTTGGTTGATTAATAAGTATTACACTTGAGTTTCATCGAGTATAATTCAATGTCAGATGTTGGATGGGTGGGCTTAACCCATAATCGTCATAATTGAGGTACAAGGCTTGTCCAACGTGGAAAGTTCCATTATCAAGTGTAATTTTAAAACAAAACCTAAAGAAAATATGTCAGTAATTTTTTCCTTGTGAAAAGTTCCATTATATCTATGTTTTACTGATCTATGATTTCATAGACCATTAGACCATGTCATCCAGATATCCAACAGCCAAGCCAGTTCCAAGAAACATTTGGGTGGGAATTGATATCAATAAGAATTAGGTGTCATTGTGTGCTACAAATAAGCTGTTGCCAACCATGTCAAGGGTCAGCATATGAATGTTCTCTTATTTTGTTATTGAAACCGTCTTAATTTTTAACTTTTATGGTTGTTTTCCAGTGAAGAGAGACATTAAAGTGAATGCGGCTAAGGTTGGAAAGCGCCTTGAAGAAAAATGAGAATGAGTGTAGGATGAAGAAAGAAGCACTGAAACTTGAGCGAGCAAGACTAGAGAAAGAAAATTTGAGGGAAAAAGAAACAGGAGGAACAGAAAAGAAGAGATGCTGATGTAGCAGGAAGAAAAAGGTTAAGGGAGGAAGTGGGGAGGAAAGAAAACGTGTAGCAGAACATAGGCACGAGCAGAAACTACCAGCGGAAATGTTATGCACAGAGAAAATGGAGAAATATAAACATGGAAAAATGGTTTGCTCCCTTTCCTCTTCAAATGACCAGGTCGTGAAACCAAATTATTTGACTGTAGTTTGAAAGATTATTGGAAATAGCATTTGACTTCATGTTTTAGAAGAAATTTATATTTATCTGAACTTTTGCTTCCTTTCTGCTTATAAACAATGTGGCACTTGTTCTGCCCTTGCAACAAAAGCTTGATCATGAGTTTATCTGTTATGTAGCATCACATGTAAGTTAGGCAGAGATTAACTAACATACGAGTTTCACGCAAACTAGCTCACTGGGTATATTCATGGAAACTTAGGTGCATTAAGTTATTTTGTTTAAAAGGTCACAGATACTTGACTTGTACTGCTACTGTGAGAAGTCTGTTACTCATTTCATCCCAATATACTTGCCACACTTTAGTTTCATCAACCTAATTTTTTCATCTCAAATTTTCCTTGAATTACTTTATAATCAAATTGGTGTGCTTATAATCTTAATTTGAAATGGATGAGTGTGATACGTGAAACATATTCGGTTTATGTCGGTTTTGCCATTGATTCTGGAGATTCTCCTCATTTTTATATTTTGATTTTGCAAAAATATCTTTCCACATGGTCTTCCTTTTCAAAGTGGTGTTTGTGTGGTGATTTTAATTCATTAGAAAAGACTGATAGACTGATATGCTTCACCTAATGAACTCACATTATACGTTCTTCCATTTTTTAATGTCTGCAGGGAACCAGAGTTGAGGATTTTGAATGAGAATCTGCTGCAGGATTGCAATTTTGTTCTTGCCTGAAGTGTGATTTTGTGTGTAGTTTTTGTAGCTGTTGCAGGTAACATTGGTTTTGCTAATTAATAAGTTAGTTAGTGCATTTTTGTTTGGTTCTCGAGAATTTTTTTTAAAAGAAATTAGAGAATTGAATTATGAATATTTAAGTCATTATTATCGTATTGTGATTAGGTAATGCACAATTCTCTGTCTGGTTTTTGTCAGAAATGAAGACAGAAACTGATTGGCATACTTATTTATTCACTTGAACGCCATTGATTACATGAATATATTGATCTTTATGTACTAATGAATTTGGATTTAAATCAAATAAGTTTCTTGATTTTGCTCATTTTTGTAAAAATGAACAGAAACATTAACTTGTTTCTTTACTTGGGATGGATGAGATCGATATTGCAAAAGTCATAGCTCAAAATGGCTGGTAACCTCCTTTTAGCGAGCTGCTGTAGAAAATAAACAGTGATCGGATAAGGGAAATGCCCATCTCTCATGGAACTATGCATTTATAAAATTCGTGAGGTATGTTTATTCCTTGATCAGAGTTTTGGGTGAATTGGTTTATTCTCAAATCGTAACTGAGGCTTTGTTGTATAACAGTACATTGAAAAATACAGTACCTTTTCAATACTGCCAAGGGATATTAGCCAGCATATATTTGATGAATTTGTCCATTCTTAACTCCTAACTGAGGCTTTTGTTGAAGATTTTTGCAATTGTGCTCTTCAGGTATACTTATCAAAATTAGTCCATTCTCTAAGGAACTGTACCTTCAGTAATTCAATAGTTTTACCTTGGAGGTTTCCTTGATTCTTTGTCTTTTCAAGAGTTCACTCTATTGCTGAAGCAAGTACAATTGTTGTGGCTATAGCATTTTCTCTCTTTGAGTCTCTCCTGATCTAACCTGCCTCATTAAGTCATGCCTGAATGAAAGCAATCACATCAGGTGTATAAATATGTGTCTTGCAACTTCTTGTTGTTCAAAAAAAGAAAAGAAGAGTACAGTCTATTTGTGAATTGCCTAAGCGACTAAGCCATGTGACTCTATGTAGAAAGACAAAGTGAGGCTTATATTGGAGATTGGACACATCTAAGGAAGTTTTTTGCTTTAAAGTTCCTCAAGCATCCTTTTTATTGATTTATCTATTATTTGGGTGCACTTTGTTGCCAATAGTCCATTAGTTTTCAGCATACTCCAATTTAAGTTCCAGTTTTTAACCGAATGACCTTTTTTTTAAATATTGTGTAGGAGGTTATTCAGACTGTTAGGCCCAAGTATGCTGTAAAATATCATATTGTAACAGAAAATGCTTTGAGTCACTGCTATCGTTCTTGTCTTGAAGTTCTCATTGAAAATGGGCTTCAAAGATTGTTTTCTAAGCTGGGAACGCTTCACTACTATACAATGACTTACTTTATATCTTGGGTTTTTTCTTTCTCATAAAAAGAACTTACTATTTGCTAAAATGTATGGATGCAACATTGCTAGGATAACCATCTTGTTAAACATTAAATTTTAGGAGTTCGAGTCTTTGATACACAAGTCTTTCTCTATTGTTTACTTCCACTATGCCACATCTTTACAAGTGTCAGTATTTTTGCTTAAATTTCTTTTTGCAACCCTTGTCACGTGCTTTCTTACGTTGTAAATTTTGTTTCATTGACTTAAACAGGCAACCAGATCTGGGATGGATGAGGAGATTACATCACATACTTGGATGGAAACATCAGCGGAATCTTCATGTAGGCAACACTAAGTTTATATATGTAAGAACTACGCGTTTAATTGTGTTGAAATTTTTATTTGCTATATGTGTAGGCTATATATGTTCTTCACCCAACCTTTGGACTGAAGGCGCAATATTTGCAGTCCAACTGTTTGTTGATGGTGTGGTATGTGTAAACTTCCTTGAACCACTTTCTTTTCTCTAGAGTTCCTTTCTTCTCTTGATAGGATTAATACATTACTGATATCTGATCTATAGGTGTGGAAAAAAGTTAGTGTATGTGGATCGACTTCTGTAGCTACTCAGATGTGTACCTCGTGAGCAGCTAACAATCTGTTACTTTGTCTTCCAAGAATGGGGGGTTGATTGGAGGGAGGATTCCCAGTGGTGCGAGGAAATTTGATGGTCATCTCACATCTGGGGAAATTCACTTGGAGAATTGAGAATTTCACAAGGTTGAAGGATCTTCTAAAAAAGAAGAAGATTATAGGGCTATGCATCAAGAGTAGAAGGTTCGGTCACTTAGAGCCCAACACAACCTCCATCAACGTCTATGTAGTTTGATAGTTAGACATTGTCTTTTGTTAATCACTTGGGGGCTCTCAACATTCTCTACACTTTTATGTAATCCGACACTTCGACAATGACTTTTGAATCTTCAGCTTAAACTTGAGCTGTTTTAAATGTTTGATTTTAGATTTCTTTTTTTTTTTTGTAATATATATATATATAAATTTTGCAATGATATCTTCTGTTGTAATAATAATTTTTTTAAAAAAATTCAATTACGAACTAGAAACAGAAATATATAAACATTGTAATGGAAAAGTCTGTTGCAAAAATGCAACGAAAAAGTCTGTTGCAAGAATGTAACAAAAAATGCAACGAAAAAGTCTGTTACAAGAATGCAACAAAAAATGCAACTAAAAAAATTTGTTGCATTCTTGCAACAAAAAATGCAACGAAAAAGTATGTTACAAAAATTCAATAAAAATGCAACGAAAAAAATCTGTTGCACGAATGCAACGGAAAAAGTTTGTTGCAAGAATGTAACGGAAAAAAGTTTGTTGCAAGAATGCAACAGAAAAAATTAGTTGCTATTTGAAACAGACGTTAACTACCCTTAGAAACACATTTGCAACAGAAAATTTTGAAATTGCAACGCTCGATTTTCGTTGCAATATCATGCAACGGAATACATTCGGTTGCACAAAATTTGCAACGAGGGTTTTCCAAACGGAATTTGCAACAAACTTTTTCCGTTTCAATCGTCTAATTGTAACGGATTTTCATTTTTTGCAACGAAATTTTCCGTTTTAATTGCTCTGTTTTCTTGTAGTGGTACTCCAAGCAAATAAATTGAAACTTTGATGAATTTGTAGCATCCGATTTATTTGAATGCATATCGATGTGCAACTACTATACACAACTCCTTCTTCTTAGATCAATGCGGAGTCACTTTTGCATTAAGCTTAAACTTCCAACTTGGTCCGAAGTCCTGAACTTGACAGCTTGATAAGAACTTGGTGGAGAACACAGTAAATTTTCTTTGGTTGCCTTTCCAGTTAGGCTGTTAATGCTGATAAGATGGCTAATCAAACTGTTCCGAGTCAACTGTAGATTCATTATAAAACAAATTGGACTGGTAGAAAAATAAATAAATAAAAAACAGATAATATAATTCAACTCAACTCAGCCTTCGTCCAAAGAACTTGTGGTCAGCTACAAACGGAGAATTAGATAATATTGTTGTTTTCATACCGACTTCAGTGTGATTCCCAACTTACGTATTAGTTTCTGCTTGCACAATGGATATATTTGAGATTCAACATTATCAGGAAACGTGAAGACATGGAATCTCAGATGGCCTTTTTGTTGAAGGGAGGACCTCTGGCTTATTATAATGTGAAGAAGGTTCCTTCTTACCTATGATGTCTTGCCTCTCTCACAAACCGCAATTCGAACAAAAATAAAATAAAAATATTCTTCATTCTATGAATCATGGAATCTATGGAGTTGATAATCATTTTCAAGAATGAAGGTCAACGACTTGACAAACGGTCATGCATCTTAAGTACTTCTCAATTGTCATATCGTAGGCAAAACTAAAGCAAAGAAAAGAAAAGGTCAAGTTTAATTTTTTGTATATCTAAAATTGGTTTTTGTAGTAGTTGTTTGATCACCACTAACACTTTCTAATACTAAGTATGCACAAGAACTTTCTTGATCCCTTATGGAGTATATACTAGTAGTAGACTTCCCAGTCAACTACTCACACAGGCCTTTACCTTCTCCTTCAATTCAGACCATTTTCAAAAATATGTGCCTTAGCGAATTTCTTAAGTAAATCATGAGACTTGCTCTGCCAATTTTGATTTGCGCAATCCTCCTAGAAAATTTCCATCTTAGGAATTGTCGATACATCAATACAGAAACCACTGCAGTGAGAAGACCAGGGATATCAGCTCAGTTCTACATTTTATTTTCCCGTCGGTTTAGCACTAAACCTGATCAATTTCAGGAGTTGAGTAGCAACAAATTTGGTCCTCCAGCGTATGGTGTTTCAGATCAAGTTATTCCATGTGGACCAAGCCCACTTCACAACTGAACTCAGGATTTTTCTCAAATTCAAATCCTTTTTCTTGTTCTCTAATTTTTCTCTGAGAGGAGGGAGATGGAGTCTTAGAGTTTGTAGCATAACATATGTAATGTATTATCGAGTTCATAAATGAAAGAAGTGCATGTCACATTCGAATAATCATTCAATTTTCTGGTTCTGATCTTTGCAAAGACAATGCTACAATTTGCTATGCATTTAAGCAATAAGCGACACTTCATAAAGAAGCCCTTGCATATCCAAAACAAGCACAATAATTTGTGATCTTAAACAGAGGATATACTTTTGGTTCGGCACCTTTTTTAGGTATGGCCGTAAGGAACAAGGACAGGAAAAAGACGGGGATAAATGGAAATGAAAGTTGAAAGCACAATTCAGCCAAAATGGTTTGAAATTTGATGGACAAAGATACTTATATTGTATAAAATAAAATTTAGTTAAGATGGTTCAATGACTTGCAGCAACTGGTGATTCTGTTCAAACCAAAAGAACTTAAAAGGCACAAAGGAACGGTAGCAAGAATTGTTTAAATATTATGGGTTACTCATACTATTAAAGGCAACTCAAGCATGTAGAGGGAGTGAGGCTTGTTGCCCTACAGGCTGAAGTAAAATTAGGGAATTCTATAGAATCTAATCCAGGGGATCCTAGGTCGATTCACGTGGGTTGCATTTCCGACTTTGCCTAGCTAGATTGGTTGGCAAGCCCTCGTGGTGGTTTTAGTACCACTGGTAGGTCCAATTTGGCCATGTGTAATTAAAAAAAAAAAAGAGAGAAAGAAGAACAGATTGGAATTTCTTGCATAGAGCTTGTTTTGCTAGCATAACACAAGTCAGGTGCAACTATTAGACCAATTCCTGCTTCTTAGATATTTGCCGAATAAGTTTTGTGGTTACTGTAATTCCTACTTATTTCCCCAAATCCTGAACTTTGAAGCATGATCAGATATTCAGATGCATTTTCTTCGGTGGCCTTCTTCCATGAGACTGCTTGAACTGATAAGATGGCAAATCAACCTACTCCGAGTCAACAGTCAATCACAATAGTGAGTTAGAAATTATATTTTTGTGCAGCTAGCGTGCAGCATGACATCGAGGCTGGCTTTAGTTAAGGTTTGACATTCCTATGAAAAAATAATCTATTTGATGAGGTGTTATCTGCACTCGTGTACCTTAGCATGTACTTTCTGTGCTCATGGCCGGTCACGTTCTACAGTATAAGGAAGCATTCTGCATTCTATTGTATTTGTGCCTGCACAAGAGAAAGCAACACAAACGTACTACTGTATAAAAATTATCTTGGCAACTATATCAGTACGGTATGTTAGGTGAAGAGAAGACCTTGGATCAGTTTTCAAATGCTAATATAAACAAAAACTCATCCCTCACCCAAAAGGTACCCTGCTGGTGTTAATAATTCATTATTATATCTGAGCGGCTGCTGATGCAACGAAACTTGTCTATCCCGGCCACTTATATGACAATTTGACAATAGACAGTAGTTAGGCATATTTTGTACTTTGTATTTTGTAAATTCTATGATTCTCCGCACCATTGCATCTGATGAATCAGTTACCATTATTTTAAATACATTCAACCCCAAAATAATTGGCGTCTAGGAGTCGTTACCATGATCAATCTCAATATATAGATGCGGTTTTCAGTTTCATATAATACTCAGAAAACGGGAAAGTCAACTTGCCTCGCATTTGCAGAATGCCAAATGTCCAAGTGGTGTACAAATTAAAGCTGAATCTGAGTCTGGGAGTAGCTAACATTTATGAGCTTTTGCTGACTTTTGAAGGTAAGACTTAAGAGTTCCCCGATAAATAGCCATAACCAACCAACCTTGCTAGCTACAAGCCTACAAGCCTACAACCACATCAGAATATATATCAGATCGGTCTCCTAGGAATATTTACTTTTTTTTTTCCTTCTCTGGATCGATCATGGGAATTCGGGTTCCTTCCTTATTTATTATACTCATGTTCCTGCTAGCATTAGCTCGTATGTCAAATTGCAGGCACATAATCGGTTCAACTTCAGAAGAAAGAATAAAAGCCAATTTTCTCTCTACATTTTTGAGCCACTTCAACACCATTCCTGATCACTACACACAGCCTATGGGTAAAGAGAGTAGAGCTATCCACACAGTGTCAAACCGGCTCGTCCCTACTGGACCAAACCCATTGCACCACTGATTGTGTTTTTTAGTTCCTAAGTGTTTTTGTTTGTGTACTACTCATGTATATTTCAGGTGAGAATGAATTGTAGAAATCAATATATATATATATATATATATATATATATATATATATATATATATATATATATATATATGAGTATATATCTATACATATATCACACAATCAAGTTCGTTAATTAAGAGTAATCATGAGTTATCTCGTGCGAATTTGAACTTTGAGCGAAGTGGAAGACTTTCTGCTTGAACTACGATCTTCGTATGTCACGATCAAAGATCCTGCAAGTCTCTCTCGTCGGATTAATATCACGTAACACGAATAGCAATCACTGGTTCACACCACAAATCCAAGCCTCTTGATGGTTAGGCTAGAGGGAGTATTTGGTGAGATAGAATATAGGAGAGAGAAGGAGAGGGGCGGCCAAAGAAGACGTGTTCTTCTTTAGGGCGTTTTCTGTGTTAGGGTTTTACCCCCTTTAGTTGCCCTATTTATATTACTGTACAAGAAACTTATTTCTTGTAGGATAAGCAAAGTCAATCTCAAACCCTTTCGGATTAGGAAACTAATTATTCTTAAATAATATAAATATATTTCATGTGAGCGGAAGTAAATAATCGGGTCACAAGCCCAATTGCTGACATCTCCCACTCGCACACATGGACTCACTTCTCTTACCACATCGTATCATCAAAACCCGTTAAACACTGCCTCTTCATACTGGAAGTGAAGCGTGCGACATGACGAGAAAGATAAAGGGTGGAGCGCTATACCAAATCACCATTTGACCAGCATAGAACGTCCTCGTTAGAAAACAAAACTCGTCTATACCCCAGACCGTATATACACATCAATTTAAGCATCCTCAATCCCTCAAGAGCGGTGTTTAAACCTCAACATGTTTGTGTATCAAGATCAATCTCTTGAACTGTATGTTCAATATGATCGCCATGGCATTGAAACACAAAAATAGAGATGCATATCATACTATCTTCCTTAGACACTCATATTAATCACTCTTGATTAATCGCGCTTTCCCAAAGATGCTCAGTGTATGTGCATAGCTCGTTGGTCGGCATGCCAAAGTAGCATCATCAACGTCCAAGTTCATGATATAGTTCTAAGTCACATAGGGTATAATCGTGACCTGGATTTGATCACTAAAACTCACACAGTGATGAAGCAGGGATCATTTAATCACTTTCTTAAGTCGCATTATAGTCACATACAGTATGAAGTGTATGCTATGACGGAACTCCCACACGAAGTAGGCATGTCATGCTCAAACGTCATACGAACCTTAGTCTAGCCGCCCTTCTGGCGTCTAACCTGAGTACTTAAAAGCAGTCACTCTTTTAGTGTCTTTTTTAAGATCTCACATTCGGACTTTTCCTTGGGATATAAAGTCGACCTTTATAAAAGGTCTCATCTTGGCCGCATGCCAAGGCGATAAATGTAATGTCATTTGCATACCCCCCCTTCGTAGGTGCCAAAGACTTTTACTATCTCAACTTGCTCGCCCACCTAGCGATAAGGTGAATTACCCATGTGAGAGGACCAATTCAATATCCACGACATTTTTTTAATCAAAATATATATGCTACGCAATTTCATATTAAAATATCCAATTAACATATAAAAGGAATAAACTGAAACTGCAATTTGTTCAAATGATAATGAAAAATAATAATCAAATGACAGCAAAAGTGTTCTCAGAATAAATGTCAAATCCTACGAAGCCCTAGACCCAACATATGATCCTGAAAGATCTCTCTAGCTAAAGGCTTAGTCATAGGGTCATCCAACATGCTTCTAGTAGGAATATATTCTAGAACAACTTTCTTTTCTGCGACTATGTCTCTAGTGAAATGATACTTGATATTAATGTGTTTCGTCTTCCCATGATACTTGGGATCTTTAGTGTAACCTAAAGCAGCCATGCTATCACAAGCAATGACTACAAGACGATCCACATGCGTCGTAACATCAAGATGTTGAAGAAAGCTCCTCAACCACACAGCTTCTTGAACCGCAACTGAGCAAGCCATGTACTCTGACTCTATCGTAGATAAGGCGGTGCTAGTCTGTCACTTGCTACTCCAAGAGATAGCTCCACCACTAAGGAAGAAAGCATAGCCTGAAGTAGATTTATAACCATCTACATTTCCAGCCCAATCTGCATCAGTGAAACCTTTCAAGCTCAAATCCCCACCTTGGTAACATAGGGTTAAATTTGTGGTTCCCACCAAGTAACGTAGAACCCTCTTCACTGCCATCCAATGATGAGGTCCAGGATTACTTTGGAATCGACTCAACATCCCAATTGCAAAGCATAGATCAGGCCGAGTACACACCATAGCATACATCAACTTCCTACCGCATTTGCATATGAAGTCGTAGACATTCTCTTCTTCATTCTTAGGGCATTGGTTTGTACTAAGGACACATCCTTTTTCCATTGGAGTGACAACGGGTTTTAAGTTAGTCATGTCAAATCGTTCGATAACTTTCTTAATGTAAGTCTCTTGAGACAAAACCGAGAAATCTTTTTGAACAATCCCTAATGACTTTTACTCCAAGCACATAGCTTGCTTCACGCAAGTCTGTCATATCGAAAAGCGCAGACAACCACTCTTTAGTGGCATTTATCATCTCCATATCATTCCCAGTTAGTAGGATGTCATCAACATATAATGACATAATCAAGATCTTTTTCTTAGATCGTTTAAAGTACACACAGTGGTCTTCCTCAATCATCACAAAGTCAATTGACGTTATTGCTTGATGAAAGCGAATGTACCACTGTCTAGATGATTGTTTGAGACCATAGATGGAACGTTTGAGTCAGCACACTTTGCACTCTTGTCCCTTGACTTCAAAACCCTCTGGTTGAGTCATATAGATCTCTTTATCTAGTTCTCCATTGAGAAAAACAGTTTTAACATCCATCTGATAAAGTTCTAGATCCATGTGCGCTACTATCGCTAGGATTAGGCGAACAGAGGAAAATCTCACCACAGGGGAGAATGTCTCCTCATAGTCTAAACCCTTTCGTTGGGTAAAGCCTTTCGCCACAAGACGTGCCTTATATTTGTCGATTGATCCATCTGTTTTTCGCTTGACTTTGAAAACCCATTTGTTTCCAATAGTCTTGCGACCTTGCGGAAGATCAACTAACTCCCAAACCTGATTCTTTTTCATAGAGGAAATTTCATCTTCCATTCCAGTCATCCATTCATTATTTGTAGGTAAAGAAAGAGCTTCTTTGAACGATGTGGGCTCACTAGAATTCTAAGAAGTAGTTAGGAAAGATTCCTCTTCGATCGCGAATCGACGACGAGGTATATTTCCACGTTTACTTCTTCACTCTAGTATCGGACTCCTACTAGAATCCTTACTCCCACTCGGATGAAGATCACCTTGATTCTCATTGGTGACTTCCATAGGCTCAACCTCATGTTGTACCGTAGGATTAGGTTGAGGCAATTCCCCACCTTTGTCAAAAGATGTCATATGTTCTTCTTCCATCTCAAAAAGCTCAAAGTCTTTCATAACTTCACCTATCTGTGGGAAATCATTCTCAATGAAATTAACATTGCGCGACTTTGTTTCAATCATTCCTACGTCAGGTTTTCCGTCGTACATAACATAACCTTTTGAGGTATTTGAATACCTTATGAAAAAACACTTGTTTCATCTAGGGCCTAGTTTTCCAAGCTTATTGGAGGTACTATATGGACATAACCTGCACAACCCCAACGATGAAAATGCCCCAATTTAGGCTTCTCACCTTTCCAAAGTTCATAAGGGGTAGTGGGAACTAACTTAGAAGGCACTCGGTTAAGTATGTAGGCGGCAGCCATTAGCGCATCCCCCAAAAACGAAATTGGGAGGTTGACATGTGCCATCATTGACCTAACCATTTCCAACAATGTTCCATTCTTTCGTTCTGCAACACCATTTTGTTGCGGAGTTCTAGGAATTGTCAACTGTCGGTGTATTCCCTTTTTCTCACACAATTCTTTAAATTGATCAAATAAATATTCACGGCCCCGGTCAGTTCTAAGAGTTTTTAAGCTTTTATTCTTTTGATTCTCAACCTCTGCGAGAAATCGCTCAAAACACTTAAGAGCTTCATCGCGGTGAGAAATAAGGTAAACATAACCATAGCGTGTGTAGTCATTGATAAAAGTGAGAAAATAGGAAGCTCCATGACGTGCCTTAACATTCATTGGTCCGCAAATGTCTTAATGGACTAACTCTAATGGATGTGTGGCTATTTTTGCCTTACCAAAAGGCTTTCGGCAAGCTTTTCCTTCCAAACAAGATTCACACAACTTTGGTGAGAGACCCCAATAGGCCTTCTCTAGCCAATCTAGTCATCATATCTTTTCCTATATGTCAAAGTCTAGCATGACATAACTCGGAATTATAATTATCATAAACCATACAAGAAGAAGAATTATGAGAATCCAACAAATCTAATTTAAAGAAATTATCTGACAGAAAACCATGTCCCAAAATCTCATCACCAAAACAAATATCCAAGTGATCATTACTAAAATTAAAAGAATATCAATGTCATAGCAATTGTACTACTGATAATAGATTATGTCGAATTCCAGGTGCATAAAGAACTTCATGAAGAGTCAATGTACGTCCATTCCGCAATTGAAGTTGGTATGAGCCAACTCCTTTGACTTCTATAGACGGACTGTTTCCCATGAAAATTCTTCTTGTACCCACAGGAACTTTTCGATAATCTACGAATCATCCTCGATCCTTAGTCACATGTTTTGTAGAGCCCAAGTCTACAATCCACGCAGGGAGAGATTCGGCTAATAAAACATGAGAGCAAACACAACTTTGCAAGGAGATAGGATTAAGGGATACGTTCTTGGGCTCGAGATCACAAGTCCGAGCTAAATGACCCAAGGTACCACAATTGTAGTACTTCTGCTTAGCAATATTCTTTTTGCCTCTATGGTGTTTAGTGATCTTACTTAGTTTTGGTAGATTCTGAGCTTGCATTCCTTTAACTTGTATCTTACGTTGCCCATATGGCTTGCGTGGACCCTCAAGAGAAACAAGAGAAAGGTCACAAGTTGCAACACTCATTGTGCGACTCGTATCACAACACTTAGCCACAAGCTCATCTTTGCGATTTTGAGTTAGGGTAGAATTACTCAACTCTGGTTTAGTCATCACGGTATCTAAGTTCTCAAAAACCCCTTACTCGTGTAGCAAGCACGTGATTTTTCTTTGCCAAACACTATAGTTTGAGTAACACAATTTCTTATCCTTATTAAGGTCAACGGTTACATTCTTAGAAGTCATTTCACTACAATTTGATGCAAGAAAATAAAACATTAGCATATATATATCGATTCACTTTTGTTCTTAAAAATCAATTACTAAATATAGTCACATCATACACGTAAGGAGGGAAAATCCGCGAGGCTCGTAATCACAACCAAAGTATGCACAACGTGAAAATATTCATAAATTGATAATTTAAACAAAAGAAATAAGATAGAACAAATCTATCAAGCACATATCATATACATAAATATTTTCACTACTGAAAATAAAATTATTGGGTCTCGTATAGTCCCAATCGCAATTTTAGAGCCTAAAACGACAATTAAATATGTGAAAAATGACTTAAAAATAGTTTAAAATTCACAAAGAATTTAAAAAAAATTTAGAACAGTCCCAAATAGCCCTAAAAAGTCACATAATGACAAAACAACCCCTGGAAATTATTTTTGAATTTTTTATAAATCAAAAAACAAGTTTTTATGCACTGAAAATGCCAAAATAAATACTTCTAGGCTGAATTGACCAAAACAAAGGCCACCATTGGACTCAGAAGGCCAAAAAACGTCCCGACACGCCGGCCGTTTAAAAAACGGAGTTCTGGAGACGCCGCACATGCCCTCATGCGCCACCTGCGCGTGTGGGCTTTCTGGAGAAGCTAACTGGGCGCTGACTGGACACTAGGGCTGAGTGGCAGCTGACATGGCAGGGCTGACGTCATGCTGATGTCACTGATGATGTCATCAATCTGTGTCACCAAAATGGGTCCCACTCTTCTGATGTGGCAGATGACGTGGTAGCCACGTCAGCAGCCAACACTTTGATCGTTAACCAATCAATAGTTGACTAGTCAACGGTTGACTGGTCATCCTTTACGCCGCCTTCCCACGCGCCCAGCCGGAGAGTGGGCTCCACGCGCCGCCTTCCCAAGCTCCGATGAGGTCGCAGACGGTGGCGTTGGATTCGTCTCGTCGAGTACTTTCCAGTCATGTAATTTTACATCAAAAGGAGTGCCACAAAAGGCACGTACATCGAGACCGAGAGTGACGATCGTAGGACGCCTATTTTTCAACCCGAAAAATCGATTCGCGAACGTGATCCGTAAGCCAACTTCGCGAGGCCGTAAAACGTTCATTTTAAGTCCAAATTAAGCATATAATATGTCGTTGGAAAGCTCTCGCGGAATACTACAAGTACTGACCATAAAGCCACGGTTTTACAGAATACAAACAGATCAAAACAGCATGCAAAGTTTTGTAAAAATCAATTTTCAACAAAACTTGGGTTTGTGATATTTTGAAAAATATCCAACGGATTTCAACGAGAATTTAGTATGTTGTTTACCTCGTCATAGGGAACTTAGACATATAAAATTTTCTCGAAAATAAAATTGTTTTACACATAAAATAATAAAACTCATTTGGTTCGTTATCGGGTAAAACTTTTAAACAAACCCAAAATTAAAAGCATGCAATTCATGGCATGGCGAAACGAGTAATCAAACATATAGGCTCTGATACCAACGAACGATATATGTATACATATATCACACAATCAAGTTCGTTAACTAAGAGTAATCATGAGTTACCTCGTGCAAACTTGAACTTTGAGCGAAGCGGAAGACTTTCTGCTTGAGCTACGATCTTCGTATGTCACGATCAAAGATCCTGCAAGTCTCTCTCGTCGGATTGATATCACGTAACACGAATATCAATCACTGGTTCACACTGTAAATCTAAACCTTTTGATGGTTAGGCTAGAGGGGGTATTTGGTGAGATAGAAAATAGGAGAGAGAATGAGAGGGGCGGCCAAAGAAGACGTGTTCTTCTTTAGGGCGTTTTCTGTGTTAGGGTTTTACCCCTTTAGTTGCCCTATTTATATTACTGTACAAGAAACATATTTCTTGTAGGATAAGCAAAGTTAATCTCAAAATCCCTTCGAATTAGAAAACTAATTATCCTTAAACAATATAAATATATTCCATGTGAGCGGAAGTAAATAATCGGACCAAACCCATTGCACCACTGATTGTGTTTTTTAGTTTCTAAGTGTTTTTTTTTTGTGTACACCTCATGTATATTTCAGGTGAGAATAAATTGTGTCACCTCACCACCTTTAGATAAATTTTCATTCTAAACCATCTATGTGAAAGCTTTAAAAACGTTTGGTTTTCTAGCCATTAACTAATAATAATGCATAATAATAATCAATATGATAAAGGGCATTAGTATTAGTATATATAACTTCTTCTATTGTCAATAGTAGAAAACTTATATTTAAAAACTTTTACAACTAACATTACTTCTAACCAATGTTGGATAAAACTCTTCAAGGTTAGATATTACTTCTAATGATTCACTTTTAATACCATACTTTATGCTTTGATTTCTTATTCATCTAAAACTTGATTTGGATAAATAAATATATCATTTCAATATTCATGCCGAGTAGAACACATTTGCACAATTACTTTTGTCAACAAACAAATGACACGCAAAGAAATTTGTGCCTCAAGTTGCACAATTTTTTTCACTAAAAACACTAATTTTTTAATAAGTATAATACTTTAAGTCTTGATATCTTATTTATCTAAAACTCGATTTGGACAAATAAATATATCATTTCGCTACTCTCACCGAATAGAACACATTTGCGCAATTACCTTCACCAACAAACAAATGACACGTAAAGAAATTCGTGTCTCAAGTTGCATAATTTCTCTCAGTAAAAACACTAATTTTTTTTAACAAGTATTATACTTTAAGTCTTAATATCTTATTATCCAAAATTTAATTTGGATAAATAAATATATCATTTTGATGCTCTCACCGAGTAGAATACATTTGCGCAATTACCTTCACCAACAAACAAATGACATGTAAAGAAATCCGTGCCTCAAGTTGTACTTCTTTCACTAAAAATACTAATTTTTCAACAATAGAAGAGATATATCTCACATTGGTTAGAAATTGATGTTCGTTTTAAAAATAATATTATTAAGTACCAATAGAAGAAATGCATCATACATTGGTTGGAAAGTGATGTTGATTTTCAAAGTCATTTGATAAAAAACTTTTATCATTATTACTAATAGAAGATGTATATCTCACATTGGTTAGAAAATGATGTTAAGTTTAAATTATTTTATACTATTACCAATAAAAGAGATGTATAACATATTGTTTAAAAAGAAAATGTTAGATTTTAAAGTCTTTAGACTAAAGACTTTCACTTTTACAAGAGATGTATCTTCTATGGTTACAAAATATTCTATTATTATTACCAATAGAAGAGATGTATCACACATTGGTTAGAAATTGATGTTTGTATTAAAAATATTATTATTAATTACTAATTGAAAAGATGTATCATACATTGGTTAGAAAGTGATATTGGTTTTCAAAGTTTTTTGATAAAAAACTTCTACCATTATTACCAATAGAAGATGTATATCTCACATTGGTTAAAAAATGATGTTGGATTTTTACTTATTTTAGATTATATAAAAGACTTACTATTATTAGCAATAGAAGATATATATCACACATTTGTTATAAATTGATGTTGGTTTTAAATTACTATTATTACCAATAAAATAGATAAATCTTACATTGCTTAAAAAGTGATGTTGATTTTAAAAGTCTTTAAATAAAAAGACTTCTACTTTTATCATTAATAAAAAAGAAGAGAAGAAATATATCCCATTATATAGAAAGAGATGTTGGTTTTAGATATTTTTTTTAGATAAAAAACTTCTACTACTATTATTAAATGATGATATGTATTACACATTGGTTAGAGAGTGATGTAGGTATTAAAAGTCTTTTTATAAAATACTTAATACCTATAGAAAAAATATGTATTTCACATTAGTTAGTAAAGTGATATTGGTTTAAAATATTTTTAGATAATGTACATCACATTGGTTACAAAGAGATCTACATTATTTAGAAACATATATTGGTTATAAAATTCATAGATAAACGAATTTTTATGTTATTATCAATACAAGAGATGTATCACACATTGTTTACAAAGAGACGTTGGTTTTAAAACTATTTAGATAAAATACTACTATTTTTTTATGTTATAACCAATAGAAGAAATGTATCTCACATTGTTTAGAAAGAGATGTTGACTTCAAAAGTTTTTATATAAAAGACTATTATTATTACTATAGAAGAATGTATCTCATATTTGTTAGAAATTAATGTTGATTTTAAAAATACTATTATTACCAATAGAAAAGATGTATACCACATGGTTAGAAAGAGATGCATGTTTTAAAAGTCTTTAGATAAAAGTCTTAAACTTTTATTACCAATAGAAATAGAAAAGAAGTATCTCACATTGTTAGAATATGAAAAATGTGTATCTTACATTGTTTAGAAAAATATGTTAGTTTTAAAAGTCTTATAGTAAATATTTTTACTCTTATTACCAATAAAAGATATGTATTTGACATTATTTAAAAATAAATACTATTTTAAAAAGTCTTTAGATTAAACACTTTTTGTTACAAATAGAATAGATGCATGTATTTCACATTGGTTACAAAGTATTCTACTATTATTATCAATAGAAAAGATGTATCACACATTGGTTATAAATTAATGTTGGTTTTAAAAATACTATTATTACCAATAGAATATATATATATATATATATATATATATATATATCACATTAGTTAGAAAGTGATGTTGATTTTAATTTTAGATAAAAGACTTTTACTATTATTACTAATAGAAGAGATATCCTACATTTGTTAAAAAATAATGTTGGTTTTAAAAGTTTTTAGATAAAAGACTTTTACTTTTATCATCAAAATATAATAGAAAAGATGTATCTCACATTATTTAGGAAGAGATGTTGGCTATAAAATTTTTAAAATAAAAGACTTCTACTATTATTACCAAATGAAGATATGTATTACACATTGGTTAAAGAGTGATGTTGATTTTAAAAGTTTACAATTATTAACAATAGAATAGAAGTATTTCACATTGGTTATAAAAGTGATATTGGTTTAAAAAGTTTCTAAATGATGTATCTCACATTGGTTACAAAAAAAATATATCTCTCATTATTTAGAAATGAGTATTGGTTATAAAAGTCAATAGATAAAGACATCTTTTGTTATTACCAAATACCAATAGAAAATATGTATCCACATTATTTAGAAATGAATGTTGGTTAAAAAGTTTTTTATCTACTACTATTATTACTAATGGAAAATATGTATACCACATGGTTAGAATGTGGTATTGGTTTTAAAGTCTTTAGATAAAAGACTTAAACTTTCATTACCAATAAAAATATAAAATAAATATCTCACATTGTTTACAAATGAATTATGATTTTAAAAGTTTTTAACAAAATGACTTCTAATATAATATTATCAAGTTAAATGTTAATTTTAAAAGTCTTTAGATAAAAAAATACTATTATTATTAATTAAAAAAATATGTATCTCACGTTATCTAGAAACTTATATTAATTTTAAAAGTATTTAGGTAAAAAAAATTATTTAATATTAGTAACAATATATATATATATATTAAATTTGATTCATTAAACTAACACCAAAGAAATTTTAGACCCCATTTTTGTTTTTACAATGATATATAGCTCTCATGTTTTAGACACACGTTAGTTCCTAAATAATTGTAATGTTTGACTTTTTTTAGTCAAACTAATTATTTTTTATATAAAAATTTGATGTATATTTTTTATTCTTTTTAAAGTACGCCGCATATTCATTTTAAAAACAACCAATTTGACTTTAAAAAGTCAAATACGACAATAATATAAGAAATACTAAATCAGGGCCGCCACAACATATTTTCACTCATCATCCACCTTGCATTGGAGATGTTTTTTCTTTCAAAATCGTGTATATGTGGTATTTAAATTCTTTCACATCCATATTAGCATTGGAGATGCTCTCAATCTTTCATATTCTACTTGAGGGTGTGGATACATCCTAGTCATTATTATTCTTTTTAAAACTCTTTCTATTGGTTGTTCTCTTTTCTTTTATTTTTTATTTTTTTGTCAAATATTATTTTAGGGGTGAATGCATGCCACATAAAATTAAAACCACATTTGCATTTGAGAGATCTATTTTGATTAAATGCGAATGAAGAGATAAAAATGACACATATGATTGAGAGTGTGAATTACTCACGACCACATAGGATCAAATCCACGGTTGCATTAGTGATGTTCTAAAGATGGTGAAGTATGTAAAAGTGTTGGAGTTTGTGCATTGTTGGAATAGTATTTTTATTAGAAAGCTTAAGTGGAGAACTTAATAACATTATAATTAAATTGTTAATCTTTTCCATGGTTATAATATTTTTTTTCTATTGTTACTAATATTAAACGATTTTTTTTACCTAAATACTTTTAAAATTAATATAAGTTTCTAACTAACGTGAGATACATATTTTGTATTAGTAATAATAGTAAAAATATTTGATCTAAAGACTTTTAAACTTAACATCTAATTAACTTGATAATAATATTAGAAGTATTTTTGTTAAAAACTTTTAAAATCATAATTTATTTTTAAATAATGTGGGCTACTTATTTTCTATTTTTATTGGTAATAAAAGTTTAAGTCTTTTATCTAAAGACTTTTAAAACCAACATCACATTCTAACCATGTGGTATACATATTTTCTATTAGTAATTAATAATAGTAGTAGATAAAAGACTTTTTAACCAACATTAATTCATTTCTAAACAATGTGGATATACATATTTTCTATTGGTAATATAAAAATGTCTTTATCTAATGGCTTTTATAACCAATACTCATTTCTTAATAATGTGATATGCATTTCTTTGTAACCAATGTGAGAAACATCATCTATTTTTTTTTTTAAAACCAATATCACTTTTCTAACAAATGTAAAATACTTCTCTTTTATTGTTAATAATGGTAAACTTTTAAAATCAGCATTACTCTCTAACTAATGTGGGGTACATATCTTCATTTGGTAATAATAGTAGAAGTCGTTTATTTTAAAAAATTTATAACCAACATCTCTTCCTAAATAATGTGGGAGACATCTCTTCTATTATATTTGAACTGCCTAGCCCAATAGGCCCAAACGTAAGTCACGTGCCAGGCACACTTTCTTCAATCATGAGCAAAACACGTGCACTCCAAAGTCCAAGATAAAGTTATGAAGCGGGCAGCGACTAGACTTTGATCATCATGATGAGAAAGTCGAACATTTATTTCTCTGAATCTGGAAGCTAAATACCAAAATAGCAAGTGTACAGCGAGCTGGGAGCTAAATACAACGAGTTGGGGGCTCAGCACCCAGCGGGAAAGTGCTCAGCGAGTAGGCTTACCATGCTCAGTAATGTAAGTAACGGTCATCCCGGACGTGGGCAGTTATCTCTGAGAAACTCGCTTCCACATTCTTGATTAGACCGTTGTGTTGGACGTGGTAGTTAATGTGCCCGCCATGCACGCTTTGACATTTAATGGGGGATTTATCTAGCTTCCCATGAATGCTATAAAAACCCCTCCCATCAAGGGAGGAAGGTAGGTGATTCTTCACCAAGGCTAAACTCTATCAAATTGATTACTCAACTGAGTGTTTGCTAATTCACACGCCGAACGCATTTGCAGGGTAAGCCCCTGCCTAGTTCATAGTTGGTGTTTGTATTGCAGGTTTGGGCCTCGAAGGTTTTTGGATAGAATTGAAAGCCATCTAGATTGTTAAGCCCAGTGTGTCCGAGGATTATTTGGACGCATCAGTTGGTTCCGTTGCCGGGAAAGATTTTGTTAGGTGCAATCTTATTTTCTAACAACGTTACAAATTTTAGTTATGGCTGAAAATGACATCAATGGCGGTAATCAGGTGGAAGAGGTGCATAGAGCCACGCCTAGCATGAACCTTTTAGCTGGTAACAATCTACCTCTTCCACCACTTCATGACGCTCGTCATCAGCTCAATCAATGGCGGGGTTTGGATTCGTTGGCCAGGAGTGTCGTTGCTGCTGTTGGTCTAGCAAATGAGTTTCGGGAGGAAGCTTTACGTCAGAGGGCGATATATCTGGGGCAAATGCACCAGTTGAATTTGTAGTTAATTGCAATGGGCAAGCCCCCATTGCCCATTGAGCTGGAGCCCCTTCTGGGTATGCCCGCGCCAAGTCAAGCAGCTAGTGTATCCAGGTCGAGGAGGAATCCCCATCATCCAGTACAGGCTCCTTCGCAACCTCATGAACGAGAATCTAACAAGTGGCGGAGCCAGCAAAAGGGACGAGCCAATCACAGGGTTGTTCCGAATGTTTATTCTCGATTGGGACCTCGGGCAGGAGAGGATTCAACACAGTCTTGCCGCCGTCGAACGTCGCCTTCTCCGCGAAGGTTGCACCCTCGCCGCCCTCGTTCACCATCCTCGCACAGGTCACATGCTCGCAATCATCGTACTCCATCTCCTAGGAGGTAACATGCTCGCGTCCTCGAACACCTTCGCCTGGAAGGTCACAAGTATATCTGTCACATCATTCCAGAGGAAGGCATGAGTTGCCTCAAGCAAATGCACAGAAAAGTCTAATGGCCTATGATCCAGTGCCTCAACTCGCAAGTGTAGCCCTGGCACAAGTGGCGCAGGCCGTGGGTATAGCTCAAGCTATGGGACGCCCACAGGCCCCTCTTGTGCTCAGGGTGCAGCCTTAGCCAGTGGGTGGTTTGCCTGCCACCATCAACATGCAAGAGTTTGAAGATTTGAAGCGTCGTATGGAAGCTTGGGAGTAGGGCAAGGTCCTGGATGAGAATTTTTTGGGCACGTTAGCTAGTCCTTTGGCCCCCTAGATTGAGAATGAACCTACAGCACAAGGGCTCATCTTCCCTAATGTTAAAGAATACACATGGAAAACCAAGGCGAGAGATTGGTTGATGTCATTTGAGTCTCAAATTGGCCTTGTAACGTCAGACAAGGCATTGAAAATTCGGGCTTTGTGGGGACTCTACAAGGAAAAGCATTGGCCTAGATGAAAGCTCTTCCTCGTAGGTCTATCAACAACTGGGTTGATTTGCGGGCAAAGTTCTTAGCCGATTTTGGAACTTCGGGGGAAATCGCAAAGAAAAGGGCTGACTTGTCTAAGGTTAAACATGGAGCCCACGAATCAACTACTAGCTATTTGGAGTGATTTACAAAAATGCTTGAGCAAGTTCCTGGTTTATCTGAGCAGGAGGTTACCTTGTGCTTTGAGACAGGGTTGCTCGAATGGGAAGGCGGTTTGAGGTTAGAATTGAGCATGCGAGAGCCCAAGACGCAGGCAGAGATGTTGATGCGAGCTCAAAAGTGGTGTGCAGGGGAGACCGCGAAGAAAGAAAAGAATAAGGAAAACACCGAGACTAGGGGAGCTAGGGCTAGTGCCAAAGGTAGCGGCCAGGGTGCAGGTAACGGTTATAATAGAAGCAAATCACGATATGACCGCCCAAGGGAGTTTCTTCGGGAAAGTGATCTCACCCTGCTAAATACATTGCTGGAAGATATAATGTACGAAGTTCGAGATGAGCTTCCCCGGCCACCACGCATGAATCCCGAGACAACAGATTCCAGGGATCGGACTAAGAGATGTGTCTATCATGATGACTATGGGCACATGACAGAGGAGTGTTGGCCATTGAAAAAGGCCATACATAAGTTAATAAATTAAGGCCGGTTAGACAGGTTCAAGAGAGATGGAAATAATAGGGGGAATGCCCCTCGAAGAAATGCACCCCCAATCCGGGGGTAATAAATGTGATTATGGACGAGGAACCAACACTTACCCAGTTTGGCAAGCAGATCTATTCTTTGTTGAATGTGGTGGATTGCCCAACCACTTTGCAAGCAGGGGAGGAGTCAATACAGTTTACTCGCAGCGAATTGGCGAGTAATGTGGCCGGGGAGCAGTCTTTGATCGTTTCTGCTCTGATTGATGGCTGGGTTGTGTATAGGATCTTGGTGGACACAAGGGCATGCAGAGATGTAATGTAGTATTCCTGTTTCCAAGGCCTAGAATTGAAGGATAAATGTCTCAAGCCATATGCAGGAACCTTGGAGGGATTCACTAATCACAAAGTGTCGGTCAAAGGCACGGTTGAACTCGAAGTATTTATTAGCGAGGGTATTTGTACCAGGGTGGAAAAGGTTACCTTCATGGTGATCAACCTTAAATCTCCCTACAATATAATCTTGGGGGTGCCCAGCATGAGAAAATTTCAGATGGTTGCTTCCATCCCTCACCAGCGGGCAAAGTTTTATACAGATTAAAGAGTGAGGGTCTTGAAGAGTCAGCCCGGGGCAGTGCTGGAATATGTTCGGGATAGTCAAAGGAAAAAGTGACTCTTGAAGATGGCGAGCAGAAGGTCACTATTAGCACTAAGGAAAAGTCTCACGTAACTGTGGGCCCTTCGACGATTGATGTGGTCGGCGAGAGTTCAACACAGGGCGAGTAGCGTTGCCCAGAGGAAATCACTTGTCCTTTGCCGACGCTGGGGTCGGGGGGACAAGCCGAGCAGGCTGTGGATATGGAGCTAGACCAGCTTGATGAGACAGAAACTCAGGCTGAAGAAGAAGAAAATGTGGAATGTGACACGCTCCAGATGCGAGATGAACTAGAATTTACAGCTTATGACGAGCTTGAAGAGGTTGTTATTAATTCTGCTTATCTATACATATATAAAAGGAAATGAGCAAATATTGGAAATATCCCGCCAAAAGTGACTTTCCAAATTTAGAAACATTTATAATTTATATATTTATCATATTTTTTTTGGAAATTGAAATGAAAATCAATTAATGAAGTTAACAACAACTCTTCATATTCAAATAACTTTACAAATATCTTTAGTGCATTTAATGTAAACAAATTGTATAACATTTAATATAGTTCAATATGATTTACGAAATGACAAAAAATACAATATTAAATATTAAATAATTTATTCTATATCCGATTTCACATTTTTTTAATTTAATATTTCTTTTGCATTTATAATTGGCATATTGGCTTCTAAATCTTCACCACGACAATATAAACTCACAGAAATAAGATTAAATGATGAAACAGTCGATTCAATATAAATTATTTGTCAGCATTATTAATAATAATCATGACAAATAATTATAATGCAATATTATTCAAACCAGTTTAAAACTATAAATCAAAGTAACATAGTTAACTCTTATCACTAATGAATTAGTTAATGGTTTACTATAGAAATATTTTTAGTAAACGTCCAAAATAATGATAATATTTTTTACGTTTAATAAAAAAACAAATTACATTAATAGACTTACTAAATAATGTATTGTTCAACATAGAATATTATCATTACCTCATGAAAGCTTTAATATTTTAACTAACTTTATTTAAAAGTTATTCATCGATGTAATAATAAATATAAAAGATGGATATCAGATAAATTTGTTAGTATACTAAGACAAATTAGTAAAAGAACACATGCATTAAATTAATGTTTCTCCAAGGAGTATATAAAATGATTTTCAACCATAGTTATTTGTAACCGTATGAAGTGTATAAACTAAATGCAATAAATATTTTGAAACAAATTATTTTATTTAGATGTTTTGAAGCTTAATTTATGAGTAATATGAGTAGTTTTATGAAAAGTTTAATTTTTCTTCATTCTTATAAATTTTAGATTCTTATAGTTCTAAAATTTAAAGATTTTTATAACTAGTTTGTTGTTCGAGGTGCTTAGGTATTTTCATTATTCTAAAAAAATATTTTCTATATTTTATAACAAGTTTATATATCAATAATATCAATAAATTATATAACCGTCAAATTTCAAATAATTACTTCATACAATGGTAATATAAACATACATAATTATGGCATATTAAGAAATTTACAGAAAATTTCATATAAATTAGTAAATAGAAAAGATAAATTAGTAACCGAGTATCTATAATAAATTTACTCTTAACATTTACTTGCCACTGATAATGGTAATAGTCCAGAAAAATAATTATTGTATAAAGTATCAGCATATGCACTACTCCTATTGTCATTCAAATATTTTGTGTTTAATCGTCGAATAGTTATAAAAATTCAAACAATTTTATATGTGAAATCTATAGATCAGACATAGGCTAAGGTTAGATTGAACAAATAATTGACAAATTTATAAGAAAATAAATATATATTTGACCCAAGGGGTGGGAGAGATGACAAGACTATGGGTCACACTTACCTATAAAAAAATAGATAAATAAATAAACATATACATATATATGAGATTTTTTCTACTTTATTTTAATCAAATCTGAAGCTAAAAAATAAAATTCTTAATTTATATGTCTAGCCTACGTGTTTAAAAATCTAGGTCTAATATATGCTCAAAAAAATTAACCTAAATTAACAAATAAAAATCTCAGTATATTTGTCCAGCCTACATGTTTAAAAATTCATGTTTAATATTTACAAAAAACTTTAACCTATTAAAGTTAGTTTACAAAAGATATATATTTATTCAACTTAATTGATAATAGGCCAAGGTTAATTTGAACTTTACTTTTACAAATATTTACCAAAATATACTGATCTAAGATGTTTTTCTCTATTTTCATCAGATCTGAAGTCAAAAAGTGCATAACTGATGTTTATTTTTCCATTTTTGTCAAAATTAAATTTATAAAACAAATGTTCAACATAAAAAGTTAGGATCATAATTTTTTTTTATCCATTTTGAAAAACAAATTGGAAAAAAAATCCTATGCTTAATTTTTTTTTCCAGATATGATAGATCTAAGTTTCTATTTTTATAAACTGTTTTTAAAGTAAAGATGCATATTGATATGTACTTGGATATAATTAATTAACTATAAGATCCGTATATTTTCCATACTTAGTTAAATTAAACTCTTAATTTTTTTTAATAATAATCAAAATTCAAATTTGTATCATACAAATTTCTCTCAAAATTTTATTTAAAAAATAAAAAGGAAATATAAGAAACCTAACTTTGAAATGGTTTGAAGGCATTCAATGTTAGGGTTTATTGAGGGATCATGTGGCTACATATTCTGAAAAAGGGAAGGGGACCCAGTGAAATATCAACTATCTATTATATGACTTCCCTCAAGACACACTAAGGCTCCGTTTGTTTCACGGAAAATCATTTCCAGAAAATGATTTACGGAAAATCATTTCCAGAAAATTTTCCAGAAAATGATTTCTGAAAAATGATTTCCGGAAAATCAATAAGTTTCATTTTCATGTGTTTGGTAAATCTTTTAAAAATATGTCAGAAAACATTTACGGGTGTTTGACAAACATACAAAAAATGTAACGGAAAACAATATATGAATAAATACAAAAATAAAAATAGAAACTAAACAATGTTTAGGATGTCCCTAGAAAATAAATAAGGACCATCTTTTTTTAATAAGGTCCATCTTTTTTTAATATCACAATTACAAATAATTTTTTTGATAATTGATAAGAAAAAAACGTTTTAAAATAGAAAATAGACAATGTTTAGGACGTCTCGAAAATGTTACGGAAAACTATATATGAAAAAATACAAAAAAATATATTCTAATATTAATGCACATATTGAATATAAAATAGTGTTGAACTTTAAGTAATTTTTCTTTAGTAACTCTCAATTAATCATTAGTGGTGTCAAATCAATGTCTATCTTTTTTCAATATCACAATTACAAATACATTTTTTGATAATTGATATGAAAAAAATGTTTTAAAATAGAAAAATTGACAATGGTTAAAATGTTCCTAAATAATATAGGTGCCATTAATTTTAGAACGTAGTAAACATTTATTAAAATTATAATTTATAAATAGTATGCATAAACTTCATTTATAGCCCCTAAGGGGGTGGCCCAGTGGTAGACATGTGGTTTTACAATGTGTGAGGTCTCAAGTTCGATCCCTTCCCATGCCCCCCTTAGGAGAAAAAAAAGCAAACAAACAAACTTCATTTATATTTTTAAACAATTATTTGTTGAGTGAAATATTGTGTGTGTAAGTAAATATGTGCAATTGTGAAAGGGGGCGGAGGGTGCCCGAACATTTGGAAAATGACTTACGAAAAATGAATCCGTAAGTCATTTTCCGGAAAAAAGCCTTCATTTTCCGTTGACTCGGAAAACCTTTTACGTTGACTGCATTTTCCTAAGGTTACCAAACACCCTAAAATGAGGAAAACGTTTTCCGGAAGTCATTTTCCGTGAATCAAACGGAGCCTAAGAATCTAGACTCAATAGCTTTTGTTATTGAATAGTTTTATAAAAATTATGTTGCATAATATGTTATTCCTAACATTTTAGTGTTGGAGGTTCTGTTTAGAGTCTGTTATTTCGACTTCAATTCTTTTTTTATTAGATATAACAAACAGTTTGATATTTGACTATTTAATATTTATTTATATATATAACATAAACATTTGTGCTTTTTTAAGGTTATTTGAAAATTACAAATCCAACATTTAAATGTAATTTTTTGTGATGCTTTTATTTGGTAGCAAGAAAGATTATCTCATTATTTTAATATTAGCAATTCAAAGTACAGTTTATGTCGTATGCAAGGATAAATATAACTTCATACTTTAAAACCACCCCTTTTAGAATTAAAAGTATTAATAGTACGTTTTCAATGATAAATATTATATATATAAAATAGTATTCCAAAATTTATAATACTTTTTTCAAATATATGTGATTTTTTAACTTTAATTTTAGTGTTTTTTTTTTGTTCACATTAAAGTTCTTAATTGCATATTATATTCAATTTTATTTAAGTATATGATATTCTATCGATATATTCAGTTTTATTTAAGTATATGATATTCTATTGATATATTATATTTTATTTAAGTATATGATATTCTATTGATATGTTCAGTTTTATTTAAATATATGATATTCTAATATTCCATTTGGAGGTAAGACAATTGTGTTTGGTGGTGATTTTTTGACAGATATTGCATGTGATTCCAAAAGGAAGTACACAAGATATAGTTCATCCCATTATTAATTCATTGTATTTGTGGAGAGATTCATATGTATTAAGGTTGACAACGAATATGAGATACAAAGTATGGGTTCAACGGGAGTTCCGAATAATTGAAAGTTTTTGTTGATTGGATTGTGAAGATTGACGATGGTAAAATTGGTGAACCAAATGATAATTGTGCTTATGTTGATATTCTCAATCAAGTACCGCTGCTTAAGGAATTCAACGATCCAATCGCTCCAATTGTACAAAGTTCATATCCTTCATTTGGAAGCAGTTCCGATGATTCATCGTTTTTTGGAAAAGCGAGTTATTTTATATCCAACTCTTGATATGGTTAATTTGATAAATTATTACATGGTATTGAAGAACAATTCAAAATGAAGATTGTTTTTTAGCTCAGATTTTCCGTGTCATTTTGATAAAAACGTTGATCTTTTGAACGATATAGATATTCCTAAAGTTTTAAATGGAATTTCATGTTCTAGAATCCTAAATCATGAGTTGAATTTGAAGGTTTGAACTTCATTAATGTTGCTTCGTAACATTGACTATTTCCTTGGGTTATATATTAGCACGCGATTAATTATTACAAGGCTAAGAAATCATGTTTAAAAAGGTCGAGTTCTTTGTGGTACTGCTTTATTTCAAAAATATTACTGACACCATTTAATCATAGAATTTCATCCAAATTTTAAAGAAAACAGTTTACGCTGATAGTGTCCTACGAAATGTCTATAAATAAAAGTGTCTAACGTCAGACTTCTTTTGAAAAACCCTATTTTTAGTCATGAACAGTATGTTGCTTTGTCTAAAGTTACTAATCTTAAGGGTCTTTGTATTTTTTATGTGATAGTAATAATTATAATAATCGTACATCTTCAACGAAAAATGTTATATATAAGGAAGTATTTTAAAATTTATAATAACTTTTTAAAAAAGATTATGTGATTTTCTTTGATTTTAATGTTTATCAATTTTTATTTATTTTCTTCATATTAAACTTTTTAATTGTATATTATTCAACTTTGATTGAGTATATGATTCTACACCCAAGAACAAATCGTGCAACGCACGGGTGGATCACTAGTCCTAAGCAAAAAATAAAGATTGGCAGAGCACTGTCGATTGAAAGCTCGGGTTAGTTTGGTCAAGCAGCTCCAAAATAGCTTGGATGTGTTCACGTGGCGACCAGAAGATATGCAAGTGGTTAGCGAGGACGTTGCAGTTCATCGCCTTAGCGTGGATCCGGCTTTTAGGCCAATTCAACAACGGCCTAGAGTATACTCCACAGAAAAAGACAAAGCAATCAAGGAGGAGGTCGAGAAATTGCTTAGTGCAGATATTATTGAGGAGATACACTATCCGACTTGACTGGCTAATGTGGTCATGGTCAAGAAATCAAACGGTAAATGGATGATGTGTGTGGACTTCACTGACCTCAATAAAGCTTCCTCGCATAGATAAGCTGGTGGATGCCATAGCGGGCTTCGAGTTCTTGAGCTTCATCGATGCCTATTCAGGATATCATCAGGTGAAGATGAATGAGGAGGATAAGGCATTGACTGCATTTCGAGCAGCGGGAGGCCTCTATTGTTACAAAATGATGCCTTTTGGCTTGAAGAATGCAGGAGCTACTTATCAGCGAATGGTAAACAAGGTCTTCAGCTCGCAGATTGGCAGAAATGTAGAGGCATACATAGATGATATGGTCGTGAAATTCAAAGGACATGATCATACAGTTGATCTGGAGGAAACTTTCGGCAATCTCAGGAAGAATAACATGAAGTTAAACCCGAGCAAGTGTGTGTTCGGTGTAAAGGCATGGAAGTTCCTGGGCTTCATGGTAAACGAGAGAGGGATTGAGGCGAATCCTGAGAAGATCAAGGCATTGGTCACAATGAAGCCTCCTCGCTGCATCAAGGATGTCCAGAAACTTAATGGCAGAGTTATTGCTCTTTGTCATTTTATTTCCAAGTCAGCAGAAAGGTGCCTGCCTTTTTTCAAAGTGCTTCGGGGACACAAAGGGTTTGAATGGACAACAGAATGTCAGGAGGCTTTCAAGCAGCTGGTGGAATATCTGGGATAGCCTTCATTGTTAAACAGCCCGGTCGTAGGTGAAAATTTGTTTGTGTATCTCGCGGCCACAGAGCAGGCTGTGGCCGCTGTATTCGTTAGGGAAGAATGTAATCTCCAAAAGCATGTGTACTATGTTTCTAAGGCCCTCACCGCGATGGAAGGGCGTTACTTTAATGCAGAAAAATTGGCTTATTCGCTTATTGTTGCTGCTCGGAAACTTCGAGCTTATTTTTCTGCACATCCTATCATTGTATACACAAACACACCCCTCAGGAAAATTCTACACAAGCCGGATTCTTCTGGTCGCTTGCTCACTTGGTCAATCGAGTTGACCGAATTTCAGATTGATTACCAGCCTCGGAGAGCTATTAAGGCACAGGCTTTGGCAGATTTTGTGGCTGAGACTAGTTTCAAGGATTCAGGAGAGGAGGAGACTTCCAACCAGACTGCATCAACGAATGTCCCTATCCAGCGGCCTCGCCCAAATTATTGCTGGGAGTTACATGTGGATGGTTCAACTAGCAGGCTTGGAAGCGGAGCAGGTCTTTTATTAGTTACCCCCGAACAAGATGTGGAGTTTGAAAAGGCTTTGCGTTTCAAGTTTCCAGCATCAAACAATCAAGCAGAGTATGAAGCATTGATTGCGAGGCTTGAGCTCGCGCATGATGTAGGGGTGTGCAAGATCATGATTTACTGTGATTCGCAATTGGTTGTAAATCAGGTCAAAGGTGATTATGTTGTCCATCATCCAGTTCTGGTTCGATACTGTGCCATGGTGAAGGAGATTTTGAAGGATTTTGATTATTAGGAACTGGTTAGAATTGGTCGCGAAGATAACATGCGTGCAGATTATCTCTCAAAGATAGCTGAAGAAGAAATTCAATCTTTACATCCCGGGGTCATGATTGAGTACTTGGAAGTACCAGCAATAAAGAAATAGGAGATCATGGATATTGAGCTCGTAATGAGATGCTGGATATATGACTTAAAAGAATACATTGTGCAGGGAGTGTTGCCCAAAGACAAGTCAGAAGCGCGGCCCATTCAGAAGCGAGCATGTCGGTATGTTATCCTGGACAAAGTCCTCTATAGGCGATCATATACTAGGCCTTTGCTTAGATATGTGCGGCCAGAGATGACCGAGGACATACTGGGGGAAATTCATGAAGGAAAATGTGGAAGGTACCCGTCATTGGCAGAAAAGGTTTTAGCTGCAGGTTTTTATTGGATTACACTGAGGCGAGATGCAGAGATGTATGCTCGGCGTTGTGATAAGTGTCAACGTTACACTGATATACCTCGGTTACCTTCCACCGAGCAGACTCTGGTAGTGGCATCATGGTCGTTTGATATGTGGGGTATAGACCTCATTGGTCCTTTCCCGCTAGCTCCTTCGAAGTTTAAATATGCTGTGGTCGCTGTGGATTACTTCACAAAGTGGATAGAAGCCAAGCCTTTGGCAATTATTAGCGAGGTAAATGTAATCGACTTTTTACATGAGCATATATAGTGTCGTTTTGGCGTACCAAGGGTAATAGTTTCAGATCATGGGACTCAGTTCTCGGAAAAGTTCATAAAGGCTTGCGAGCAGATGCGTGTAAAACACTGGCAATCTTCGGTCGCGTACCCTCAAGGTAATGGGCAGGCTGAGGTAGCTAACAAACATGTTTTGCATGCCCTCAAAAGAAATCCTGAAGAAAAGGCAGGGAGATGGGTGGATGAGCTGTCGTCAGCCTTGTGGGCGGTCAAGACAATGGTCAGGGGACCTACGGGCGAAACCGTTTTTTACCTCGCTTATGGGTCAGAGGCCATGGCTCCGGTGGAAATGTACTTGCCGAATCACAGAGTGTCACATTATGATATGGAACGTAATGGTGAAACTTGCGAGACTTATCTCGATTTGTTAGAGAAAAAACGTGTGGAATCTAAGATGCGAATGGCCAATTACAAACATCGAGCAAAGACCCACCACGATAGGAGGGTTCGTGGTCAGTCATTTGCTGTGGGCGATTGGGTTCTCCGAAAAATTAAGGCAACAGGCCATCGAGCAGAATGGGGAAAGTTTTCTCCTAACTGGGAGGGTCTTTTCCAAGTTGTCAGAATTGTCAAGGAGGGGACCTATATGTTGCGGACAGAGGAAGGGAGCGAGCTAAGACATCCCTGGCATGCGGACCATTTGAAAAAGTATTACCGTTGACTGGTGTTGTGCAAACTATGTTTTTTCTTTGGTGTAAGTTGGGATGGAATGAATAAGCATATACCGAGGCTTAATTTTTCGTTTGTTTCGTTTTTGACAAACGACATTCAATAATCTCGATTATGCTTTTTGCGGGCAAGAGTTTTTCTTGCCCGGTTAAAAAGTTGGTGCTCGAGTACGGATTAAAGTTATCTCAATTATTCTCTTACACTGGCAAGGATATACTTTGTTTGTGAGGGGTTGGTGTTCGAGATCGTTTCCTCGACTATGCTTCTTCGTCGAATGGTTTTTTCTGCTCGATTGAAGGCCTTAGTGTGTGAGGGCTGTACATTTTTTTATTTTCGTCAAGCTCGGAATGAACTTGTTCGATTGAAAAGTGTGGCGTATCAAAGTTAAATATTGTTGAACAAACATATACATTGATATCGAGAATGCAAAAATGCCAATATTACATGCCCAAAAGATGTTATAAAATGTTTTGCAGGAAATGTAGCAAGTACAGGTGCTATGGCACGCAGGCCAGAAAGGGAATTTAGGGATTTGAAGGAATGATTTGAGCAGTGGTCTCTTCCCCTTAGGCTTCTTTTCCGTCATCAATGACCACCACTTCAGCCTCGCCGGCAGCGTGGGCGGCCAGAGTTGTGGCTTCTTGTGACTTGGCCATCCAGATCTGGGTCCTCAGATCTGCTATCGTTACTTCGACAGTCTCTGGAGGGGTCCAAGCAGCAAGCCCTTGTTGAAGATCTAATTGGGCTAGGGAGGCTAGTTTATCCTCAGTATAGGGCACCAAGGCATGTCTCGGGCGAGCAGAGGGGTAGAAGGGGGTGTTAGTTCCCCATTCAGCGAGCACCTCGGGCTGAATATCCATCCCGCTGCACGCCAATTGTCTTAAGTGTGGTGCACCCCTTGGAGGAAGAAAGGGTAGGCCTCATCTTTAACACAGGCCTGGAAATCTTCGGAGCTCTTATAATTGGCAATGATTGTTTGTTTTTGCTCCTCAGTAGGCTGGGATAGCTCTTCCCTTAGCTTATTTTCTTTCTTGGACGCCTCCGCCTGTGCTCGCTCCAACTTTTTAAGGGCTTCTTTGAGCTCTTTCCTCACTTGCCCAATGTTGTTGAGGGCAGTCTCTTCGGACTTTTTGGAGAAGCTGAGGTGACCCTCTAGAGTCCTCTTCTCCTTTTTAAGCTTAGAAAGCTCGGACACCTTTGTGGTCACGGCCTCTTCGCTCTGTTTAAGCTTAGCTCGGAGAGTATTGACTTGTTCTTCGAGCTGATTCTTCTCTACGGTTAGCGAGCCGGAGGATTTGAAATTGTCAAGGAGTTGATCGTATAGCAACTCAGTTTTGGAGGCCACCTACAGTTGAGATCAATCATAATAAAAAACATCTGGGGTTTATTTGTGAGTACGGAGCAATGGAATTAATTACCTCGGCCATGCACATTCCAATTTCACCAATAAGGACCGAACTCGAATGCTCGGTACTTCTTTTCCGAATGCCGGTATGACAGAGTCTCTTCACTATTCCCAGCCCGACCGTAGCAGCATGCCCTCTGCATCTGTTTATGTTGATGTTGGCTAGGTCGGGCACATTGGCTACCTCAGTAATTATTTTGGCTGCAAGTTCACAGGTTTCTGACATTACAAAGTTGTCTCGTTGCCATGAGGGAGCTCGGGAACTTGACGTTCCAACCTAATTGTTTTTCTCTACCCTCGATCTAGTTCTCCTATCAGATGGAAGGTCGGAGGCAGTTGTTGGCATAGCCTCGGTGTCAGGAATGGTCGGGCTAGTAACAGCAGGAATGGTTGTGGCAGGAGCAGCAGTAGGGGTAGGAGTGGCAGCCCAGTTTGGCTCGTTGTGTCCCCGGCTCGTCCCACGTCCCGTGTTTGCAGCGGGGACGGTGGGAAGACGAGCGGGCTCTAGGGTGGCCATCTGGGTATTCCTCCTTGTAGCATTCCTCTTCATAGCTTGAAGGAATCTGTTGGAGTCTTCTAACTGCTTCATATCTGCAAGAAGAGTCACGAGGAATTTGTCAAAATTTGGGTTGAAGTAAGATGTGAGAGAAAGTTAGATTGAAAAATATGCAAACCATTCAGTGAAAAAACAGGGGTGCAGTTGGTCCTAGCTAGTTCGCAGTCTGGGCACTCACTGGGGTATCTTCCTTCATGACAGCTGCCCCAATATGGGTGAGGTTCTTCGACATCCATAATGACCCTGGGTTCTATTCCTTCTACAGGCCAGCTCAATATACCGGCCAGACGTAGTAGAGGGGAATCGGATGTAAGAGCCACCCAATCTAGAACCCAATCTTGCCCATTCTTTCCTTCTTTGACACCGAGCAACTTCCTAAATGCTTTGGCTAGTTGAGGTTCTCCTGCTCGAAATGCATTCCTATCATACTTGGCAATCTCCAATTCTTCAGGTATCGAGCAAAAGGCCATTCGACGAGCAATGCCTTTCCGTCCCATGCATCAACCTTGTTGGGGCCATCGGTGAGGAGTTTGAAGTAATTGGGGCTGGATCGGCCAGTAATACGGCCGCTCTTTTTGTCTAAGGAAAATAAAAGGAACTTTCTGAATAGAGCCATGAATAGTCGGCAGGCAACGGTGTAGGCGACCAGAAACCTTACAGTTGTGAGGGTCAGATCGCAGGGAAGGGCGTTATTTAGGTTAAAGAATTTAGAGAAAAAGGGGTCTAAGGGAAACCTTAGGCCGACAAGGAAGAAATCAAAATAGAAGACCATGCGGTCACCTTGGAAGTTATGCCCGTTTTTCTCGATGTCCAGGTCGAAGGCTTTTACACGATAGTTTTTGGGGTCCATACCCATCGAGTAGAACCAAGCAGACACATCATCTTCGCAGGTTAAGTCTTCCCATTTAAGTTGGGCGGGAGCATTGGCCGCATTTTGTTTGCCCTTGAGAATGTCCTTTTTCCTCTTGGTTCGCGGGATGCTCGTGCTCTGAAGGTTATTTTCAGATCGCTCATCTTCTTCGAAGTTGGTTTGCTCGTTTTCAATCATCTTATCTTCTAGTTCGTTGGGGGATTCTAAGGTTTCTTCCATAAAGGTGTTGGGCTCTCGAGGGTTTAACGGGGTTTCTTCCAACTCGGTTCCTTCAGAACCGTGGGATTCCGTTTCGATGCTCTCTTCGGTTTCAGTTGAGGCTCCATGGTCGTAGCTACGGCCTTCGATTTCGGAACGCGTTTCGTCGCTGGAAGACATCTTACAGGAAACAGGAATCGAAGAATACACATTAGTCCTTGCTCGTGAAACAAACAAGAGCGGGAAAGCAAGAACCCTTGGTTATGGATTGTTTCAAAACCGATGAACAGGGCACCAGTTTGGTATTCCTCGGTTCCCATTTATAGGTTGGACTTTTGTGTACGTGAAGCTTGTGAAGTGGCCAAACCTCTGCCATTCAGAGAAAAAAGAGGTCGTGACATTTTGAAAAAATTGGAAGATCACGGTAGAAAGTAAGGAAACCGGGGTCAGACTTTCATATTTACGACAAATTGATTTTCAGATCGTAACAAAACAATTATCATACACCCAGCCAGCATCATTGAACCCTAAAAATTGGGGTTCTAGCAGTGAAGATAAAGGTGGAAGTTATAACATGATTAAGAATGAGGATCGAAGAATACCTGTCGACGTTGAGGGATCGAATTGAGGAAGATCTTGGGAATCATGTTTGCGCGTGGCTGGATACAAAAAAAGAGCTAGGATTGAGAGTTGGCTCTGGTTTCAAAATTTCACAAATTCGGGATAGTTCAAATTGAAGGGAGAATTTGTGGTTTTATACTAGGGGAAACCGTCGCTGGGGGACAATCGAGGCAATTTGTATCATCATTATCACAGGGAAGCCAAGGCGTTGCATTAAATGATGCCTCGAAATATGAGCCCGCATGGTGGTGAAAGACGGCTAATGGCGGCCCGTCCCTTCTGGGTTAAATCCCTTTGGGCTGGCACCCACTCATAACCTTTGGCTGGGATAAAATCACTTGTGAATCTGTTAAATGAATCGTTACATAAATGGTCAGACCTGAAAAGTTTTAGAATATTTCTCCTCGCTCCGAGCATAGATAATCGCCAGACAAGGAGCAAGGGGCTACTGAACTGCCTGGCCCAATAGGCCCAAACGTAAGTCACGTGCCAGGCACACTTTCTTCAGTCATGAGAAAAACACGTGCACTCCAAATTCCAAGATAAAGTTGTGAAGCGGGCAACGACTAGACTTTGATCATCATGATGAGAAAGCCGAACATTTATTTCTCAGAGTTTGGAAGCTAAATACCAAAATAGCAAGTGTACAGCGAGCTGGGAGCTAAATACAACGAGCTGGGGCCTCAGCACCCAGCGGGCAAGTGCTCAGCGAGCAGGCTTACCATGCTCAGTAATGTAAGTAACAGTCATCCAGGACGTGGGCAGTTATCTCCGAGAAACTTGCTTCCACATTCATGATTAGACCGTTGTGTTGGATGTGGCAATTAATGTGCCCGCCATGCATGCTTTGACATTTAATTGGGAGTTATCCAGCTTCCCATGAAGGCTATAAAAACCCCTCCAATCAAGGGAGGAAGGTAGGTGATTCTTTACCAAGGCTAAACTCTGTCAAATTGCTTACTCAACTGAGTGTTTGCTAATTCACACACCGGAGCACATTTGTAGGGTAAGCCCCTGCCTAGTTCACAGTTGATGTTTGTATTGCAGGTTTGGGCCTTGAAGGTTTTTGGATAAAATTGAAAGCCAGATATCCAGATTGTTAAGCCCAGTGTGTTCGAGGATTATTTGGACGCATCAATATTGATGATAATAGTAAAAGTCTTTTATCTAAAGACTTTTAAAACCAACATCATTTTTTAACCAATGTAGGATATCTTTTCTGTTAGTAATAATAGTAAAAGTCATTTATTTAAAATTAAAATCAACATCACTTTCTAACAAATTTGAAATATACTTCTTCTATTGGTAATAATGGTAGAAGTCATATATCTAAAGACTTTCAAAACCAACATTACCATCTACCAACTGTATGATACATCTATTTTATTGGTAATAATAGTGTTTTTAAAACCAACATTAATTTTTAACCAATGTGTGATACATATCTTCTATTGATAATAATAGTACATCTCTTCTATTGACTTTGTCTCGCAGCCTTCCTACTTGTTTCGTTTTACCTACCTAGAGCATAAGTCATCAGCAGCTAGCAAATGTTGATAACAGTGTCAGCACCTGCTTATTCACTTGAAATTCTCTATCTGCTGAAACACTATATCCGTTGAAATATTTGACATTCACGCGCTTATTATAAAACATTATTTTGATCGGGTTTTTTTCAAACAAAAGAACTATTCATTTGTCCTTTCAATAGAAGACTTTCATGCATGTCTTAAATGTTCTTTATCTATTTAAACCTAGCTAACCACTCTCTTTAATATTTCATGCTAGAGTATACTCTTTGTCTCTTATAGTTTTGCAGAATTTCTGGGCATTCAATGATAAATCATGATTATCATTTCATCAAGAAATTGAAAAACTCAACCTCGCTCTCAAACGGTTATAAATCTGGATATCTTTATAAAAATAGTTTGAAGACAGGATTGAAGAACACACAACTCAAAACTACGTGCTCAAGCATTCAAAAATCTCAAATTCTCCAAGCACTCAAAAAGAGACAAACACGTTGAAACATTCATTCAGATCCAGAACTTCAAATATTTCTTTGACGAATTTCTTCTCTCAAACACTCACTAGATAAATCTCTCATATAATTTTTTTTTCTAGTTTCTGTTTGAACAATCATTGTTCGTTTGTTCCTGTACTATTTCAAATCCTTAAGGAACCTTTGATTGTTGCACGAGTTTGATTCATGCTAGATCAAACTCCTCAAATACTGGTTTTTGTTGTACACTGATCCATTAGTGATCACTTAGTATTTATATATTCTTAGTGTACTTCAAAATCCAAGTTTGACAACTTGGTAGTTGTAAACACCCCAATTTCGTACCCATGTTATATGACATGCCATAAAATATCAAGACCTGTTAAAAGGACTAACGGATGTCAAGTTACAGGGTTTAAAATGCAAAAGATGCAAAAGAAAAGAAGGATGCATAAACAGTGGATTGTAGGGGGCAAAGTGGCAAAATTGAAATGAAAAAAGTGTTGGGCACCTCCCCTATTTGCCTCTTGGCGCCGCCCCCACTTCCATTGTGGGTGGCGCCCAATAGTGCCTTCTGCATTGTAGCCTTTTGTCTTCGGTGCAATTCTCCAAGTGCGCGGTACAAGCCGTTAAAGCTCAGTGGATAAAACTTAATCACGAAGAAAGTCAGGATTTTCGCCTATAAATAAACGCATCCGGCACTCAGAATTCACACACCTTTTCACCGCGCAGTGAATGATCGCTCTCCCGAGAGAACGCCGAGAAATTTATTCCTCTAGCTTCGAACCTCTGTAAAATCTCCCCCAAACACAAAACCAACCGGCCAAAGTGAACCCTAGTTACCCTGCTAGGATTTCGCCCTATCCCACCGATCCAAAAATCCCAAAAAGAGCAGTTACCCTGCCCAAATCTAGACGCCAAATCAACAAAAGGCAAGCAGTTGCTCTGCCCGATTTTCGCCGTCAGCAAGCAAACAACAACAAAAAAGCAAGCAGTTGCTCCGCCTGGATCTCGAGGCCGAAAAGCAACTTTCGGAAGTAGTTACTCTGCCCGAATCCTCGCAACAGCAAAACAACAAAAAAAAGACTCCCTCCCCCGGAAGGACAGAGCGAGCGCACCCTAATATCAACTAGAAGCTAGTTGGTACGGGCTAAAACCCCCACGCTTCAAGAGGTAGGCTATTTTAAAGTTTTATTATAAAAAAATGCTAATTGGGTCGGCCCGATGTAATAAATATAAGCACTTATACTGCCCGAATTTCTATAGGCAATAGCACTAAAAAGAGCTATTATTATGACCAAAATTTTATAAAAGTATTTGTAACTCTAGAAATGAGATTATTGCAAGTTTGTAATAATATAAATACAGATATGTATATTTAAATGCTTTATTTTATCTGTTAAATAAATATAAAAAGAAGCATATTTTAGCCAAAAACTATTTTGAGGCCGAAAGGGCGAGTTGGGTGCCTAACCCTTTCCCACCTCGTAACTTAGCCTCCGAACCCTTTACAAATCTGGTTGCATTTGGTTTTTCTTTGTTTTTCCTTAAAATAAAGATGACGACTCTGTTTATCACATTTTGAGTCGACAATTGAGGCCGAGCGTATTTCACGCGCTTGAAAGGTTTTGAAACCACCTGCTTTTCATTAACAGGGGAATCGGTTATAAAACGGGGCACTCACAGTGGCGACTCTGATGGGGACGTTGTTTTATTTTAAAGAAAATAAAAACGGAGGGCTAAACTCATTTTCAACAAAAAAAAGAAAATAAGTTTTCTTTTCTTTTTAGCTAAATATGCTTATTATATTTCTTTAGCATTTTAAATATTGTATTTTTATATATTTGTATATATATTTGTGCACATAACCATAAGCTTGCAACAACTTCATTTTAGGTATCGTTGCGAATATAAAAAAAAATTAAAATAGAATAAAATAGAATTTCAGGTGGTATAACAAAAAAAACAAGGGCTTATTTTTGCTTTATTTTGTTTTATTTTATTATTATTATTCTGCTTTATTTATTTATACCGCGTAAAATATGTAAATATTCTTTTATTCTGTCATATTATTTATACATCCATACATGTTTGCATTTTTTTATTATCAAAAAAAATATTCTTTCCTTTAATTGCAATATGCTTGTTTTTTTTATTTTCTCTTTTATATTTACTTGGCTTCTTATGTGTGTATATAATATTCAATTCAAAAAAAAATCATTTTTCTAAAAAAAAAAGAAAAAAATTGTTTCCCAAAAATCAAAAAAAAATTCAAAACAAAACGAAATTTATTTGTTCAAAAAAAGAGTCACTATTCCAAAATTTTTAAAAAAAATCTCAAAAAAAAAGGTAGAAAGAAACTCATGTTTTCCTAGCAAAAGAAATATATATTTTTTCAAAAAAAAATCGTTTTTCATTAAAGAAAAAAAATATAATAATAATTTCGTTTTTTAAAAGAAAAATGTTCAACAAAAAAAATTTAGATCAACAAGAGCAAACAAAAATTTATTCGTTTAAAAAAAACAATTTTAGTATGTTAAGCGGACCAAAACGTTAAAAGGAAATTTATAGGGGCTTAAATGAAAAAAAGGAAAAAGGTTAAAGGTCAAAGTAGACAAAAAGAAAAAGTGAAGATTCACAATTGTTGTGGGCGCAGCGCCCAAAGTGACTATGGGCTGCGCCTACCCCTTTTCCTACGTGGCACGTTCCTCTTTTTGAACAATTTTGTCCAATGTTGGGTCTATTTTATCCGCTTGGTCACCCATTTTTACCGTTTGGTGCACTCATTTTTCTTGTTACTCTACCTTTCAAAAAAAAATCATCACAAACAAAAGGTTTTCTTTCCTTTAAATCTTGTGTTATGTTTATACATATTGAGATCTTTGTTGTTTTCCTTTGGTACCACTAACAATTTTACAGGGGCTGAAAAATAAAAGAATTGGTTATTTATCATTTACTCTCCTGAGAGGATTGTCCAGAGGTACGTTGATCGATGTATTTTATACGTCGATTTTATATACTTCTATGACTTAAATTATGCTATTTCACGAGGCTTTTGGCTACTGATATGTGTTTTCAGTGAGTTTTGTGAGTTACAGGGTTTTTAGTGAAAATATGCAAAGCACAAGGCTTTTATATGCAAATTCCAAGAAGGGTCCAGAATGAAAAATGAAGAAGAAAATAAGGAAGTCCACGCTGGAGACTTTGCGGTCGCAAGGTGTTTCAGACCTTGCCCCCGCAAGGTGGACAGTAGCAAGAAGAAATCAAAGGCCGGAAAACTGGAGACCTTGCGGACGCAAGGTGGTCAAAATGCGAGAATGTCGTATTTTCACTAGAGATTCGATTACAATACAACTCTATGGTATAAATAGGAACCGAGAGCCAAAGCCTAGGATATAGAAAAACGGCTGGAAACAGTTTTGTATAGCTTTAGAGTAGAATGGATGAATGTTGCGGGGATGGAGGCTGAACCAATAGTTCAACAGACTATATCTATCTTTTGTGAACGAACCCAAAAAAATTGAATGATAATTATTGTGAATTAAACATAGAAGAGATACAAGTGAAACCCGAATCCTAGATTGCCACCTACCATAAGATCTTCATAATCTATAATTACTGCTAATTAGTTAAACACCTAAATAATAATAGTAGATTAGAATAAAATCATTATAAAAACCCCCCTTAGATTAATAATTTGCTATCACTAAATGAGGAACGTAGGCAGCCTTCGGGTTCGGTCGAATGCTTTGATTTACTTTTAAAAAAAAAAAAGGTATTTTCTATGTGTTTTCTTTTTGTTTCCCAAAACATGAAATGACAAGAAATCTCCTCACCATTATACTCAATTGCTATCTCCAAATTCATCTTCCCTCTTAACCTTTCATAAATGCATCACTATTTGATAAGTGCATCGTTCACTCTCGATTTTAATTTTTTTTTCCAGCAAGTCCTACTTTGAGATGTCAAGGTCTACCACTTAAAAAATGAATGAAAAAAAAGACCGATAGGGAGCCAGAGAAGAAAGGAAAGCTGGGAAAGCCAAGAAGCCAAGAAAGCAGAAAAGTCTGGAAAGCCAGGAAAATCTAGAAAAGGCGACTCCAAGATCGTAAGCAGCAAATCAAGACTAGGGGCAAAGCATTCGACCATTGATGCCTACAGCCCATCCTTGCAAGAGTATGCTCACGAATCCATTTGGTCTCCGTTATTTCGAAACTCCAACCAAGTCCTCAAATCAAGCTTTCCAAAGGTATTTATCTATATTTGAGTCTGGTAAATTCTTGCTTCTTCTACATTAGCTTGTCGAGTCTTCTTCTTGATCTTTGAGCACCACCTATCGCCGAAGTATCTGTTATATGTATAAAAAAAACATGACGAATCAACTCATGTAAAAACATGATAAAACTACACGGGTTGATAATGAGTCATTTCGAAATATGGACCCACAAACCATTAAAAATATAAGTTTGATAAAGCAACCTTCTGTCTTGGTAAAAGGTCATTTTCGACCCATTGTGACCGAGCTATTAAATGGCACACTAGGGGCTTCCAACCATACACCAAACCTCTTCCAAATACCTAAACAAATAAACCATATACCAAAGTCTAACCATCTCTAAAATCCAGCTTCCCAAAACAAAGGCTGCTTCACCCTTATATATATATCCACCAAGAGTGACAACCTTTTTATCACAAGAGAGAGAAGACAGATATCTCTTCAAGCACTCTCCCAAATTGCTCCGAGAGGTAAAAAAAACAAAAGAGAGAAGAAGCAAAAAAAAGTGCAAGGTTGAAAATTCAAAAAAAAAAGGGAGGGGGGGCCTATGCATAAAAAAGAAAAAAAAGTGAAAGGTTGAAAATTCAAAAAAAAAAAAGAGGCCTTTGCATAAAAAAAAAAGAAAAAGGAAAGAAAAAGAAAAGAAGCCTCTCCTGAGCGATTTCTTCAAAATCTCTCTTTCCCTCGCAAAAAAAAAAAGAAGAAGAGACCAATCACTCTTGGACAACCCCATAACCCACAACCAAAGTCAAAAGCTGATCTCCCAACCATACCTACAACCAGGTTTAGAAACCAAATTCTCATCCAAACCTACAGCTTAAAAGGCCAGCCAATGATCGCTTTGCGATCGCCTTTTCGAGAAAAAAACCAAACCTACAGCCCAAAATACCTTTGAGCCAAAGGCCAATCAAACACCACACCCTAAAACCAACCTATCCCCCAAAACTAAAACACTATACACTAACTCAGTTGCCACCTATAGCTTTGTTTCAATCGGTTATAATATGATTTGGGTTCAGGACAGAACTCCTTGCTAAAAAACATATAAAATCATCAAAAGATAAACATTAAGTAGGGTCCATGAAACTTGTGATACTCGGCGATAAACTCTGGATCATGACTATTCTTTTTGTCCATTAGAGTTGTCCCACTTTCTCTGAGCATACTCATTTCTGTCTCCCACAAAAGTCTCTCCCAATCGAGTCTTTCTGGGGCTATCCCTAGTTAATTTCTTCAGGAACGTTCCCGTCCTATAGAACATTGGTTCATCGAGTCATCCCGGGGCTTCTCCCGCCAAACTCATTGGATACATAAAGGTTCATCATCTCCAGAAATAGTTGTCCTTTCCATCTCGCCTGAAGAAACGAAGAAGCTACAAAGGCTTGATCCCTCAAGAATAAGTGGTTTATCTTCGCATGCATTGAAAGACCGGCTCCCTATGAGGTAAAAGCTTGCTAGGTTGAAAACCTGAAAGGGCGGCCTAAGCAAAAGTTATAGCACAAAAAAAACATTAAAAAAAAAGAAAAAAAATAGTCCCTTTGAGGCATCGATTAGTAGGATTCGCTAATCCTGATTGAATTTCTTTTTTGAATAATGCACTAGTCAAAAGACTGAAAAGCAACCCTAAACTTCACCAACCTCCATCTAGAATATCACCATCAACTCATATACTCATAACCCTTCAAAGCCAACCAATAGCCACATCTCAAGCTCTTATATTACATTTCCATCACCTTGGCTTATCATGTCTTAACATGTTTAAGAAACGGATGACACACATGCACATTCAAAAGTCATTTTTTTAAGAAAAAGAAAGTTTCATTCGCATGCTTGCATCTTTTGTTTGCATCCTTTTACTACATCTTATCATGTCTTCTGTCATATCAGCCCTTGAAAAAATATAAATGTTCTACCAGTATCTCGCCAAGGACCACCTCCCAAAGATCCTCAGCAGTATCATCAAAAGCTACTCGAGCCGATCATCGACTGCATTCTGCCACAACGCTTCATAATCACCCCTTCTCCTATGATGGGATAAGCACACAAAAAACATCTGCATCGCTTCTCCTATGCTGGGATAAGCACACAAAAAATCTGCATCGCTTCTCCTATGCTAGGATAAACACATTTAAAAAAAATCTGCATCGCTTTTCCTATTCTGGGTTAAGTGCATTTTGAAAAGTAGCATCGTTTTCCTTATTCTGGGGGAAACTCATTTTTTTTAAAATCGCATCGTTTTTCCTATTCTGGGTTAAGCGCATTTTGAAAAGTGGCATCGTTTTCCCAATGTTGGGGAAAACACGTTTTGAAAAAGGTTCCAATCGCTTTCCCTATGCTAGGGAAAGTGCGTTTTTAAAAGGTTCCATCTCTTTCCCTGTGCTGGGGAAAGCGTGTTTTTAAAAGGTTCCATCGCTTTCCCTATGCTGGGGAAAGCGCGTTTTGAAAAAGGTTCCAATTGTTTTTCCTATGTTGGGGAAAGCACGTTTTTAAAAGGGTTCCATCGCTTTCCCTAGGAAAAGCGTGTTTTAAAAGGGTTCCATCACTTTCCCTATGCTGGGGAAAGCGCATTGTGAAAAGTGGCATCGCTTTCTCTATGCTAGGGAAAGCGTGTTTTGAAAAGTGGCATCACTTTCCCTATGCTGGGGAAAGCGCGTTTTGAAAAGTGGCATCGCTTTCCCTATGCTGGGGAAAGCACGTTTTGAAAAGTGGCATCGCTTTCCCTATGCTGGGGAAAGCGCGTTTTGAAAGTAGTATCGCTTTCCCTATGCTGGGGAAAGCGTGTTTTGAAAAGTGGTATCGCTTTCCCTATGCTGGGGAAATCGCGTTTTGAAAAGTGGTATCGCTTTCCCTATGCTAGGGAAAACGCGTTTTGAAAAGCGGCATCACTTTCCCTATTCTGGGGAAAGGGCATTTAGAAGTTGCATCAGCTTTCCTTATTTTGGGGAAAAAGTATTTAGAAGTTGCATCAACTTTCCCTATTTTGGGGAAAGGGCATTTAAAAGTGGCATCAGTTTTGCCTATTCTGGGCGAAACGCAGCCGAGTCCAACCAGTTTTGCCTATTATGGGCAAAACGCAGCCGAGTCCCACCGGTTTTGCCTATTTTGGGCGAAACGCAGCCGAGTCCCACCGGTTATTATATTTTATAATATAATATTATTAAATTACCAAATCCAATTTATTTTAAAAATCAAAAGATTAACTACCACAATTATTTTTAAGTAAAAAATTAAAAAAATTATTCAGAATTATTTTTAAGTGAATATTTTATATAACTTCCACAATATTATATCGAGTTTTTTACGAAAATATTGTAGCTTTAAGTTACGTTACGTTAAGTTAGGTTAAGTTACGTTACGTTAAGTCACGTTACGTTACATTACATTAAGTTACGTTACTTTACGTTACGGTAAGTTAACTTACATTACGTTAAGTTAAGTTACGTTACATTACATTACGTTATGTTACGTTACGTTACGTATACGTTAAGTTACGTTACGTTAAGTTACGTTATGCTACGTTACGTTACGTTACATTACATTACATTACGTTACGTTACGTTACGTATATGTTAAGTTTCGTTACGCTAAGTTACGTTACGTTACGTTAAGTTACGTTATGTTACATTAAGTTACGTTACGTTTCGTTAAGTTACGTTACGTTACGTTACGTTACGTTACGTTACGTTAAGTTATGTTACATCAAGTTGTTACGCTTACGTTTACGCCACGTGGCCACGTTGCCACGCTTACGTTACGTTGCGTTACGCCACGCCACGCTACGTTACGCCACGCTACGCTACGTTACGCCACGCTACGCTTACGCCACGTTAAGTTACGTTACGTTACGTTTAGTTACGTTAAGTTAAGTTACGCTACGTTAAGCTAAGTTATGTTATGTTATGTTATGTTATGTTATGTTATGTTATGTTAAGTTAAGTTACGTTACGTTAAGTTAAGTTAAGTTAAGTTACTTTAAGTTAAGTTAAGTTAAGTTCCGCTACATTAAGTTAAGTTAAGTTAAGTTAAGTTAGTGTTATGGTTTAGGTTAAGGTTAGTGTTACGAATTAGGTTTATGGTTTAGGTTTAGGTTTAGGTTTTAGGTTTAAGGTTTAAGTTTTAGACTTAGGGTTGGGGTTGGGGTTGGGGATGGGGGTTGAGGTTGGGGTTGGGGTTGGGGATGGGGATGGGGTTGGGGTTGGGGTTGGGGTTAGGGTTGGGGTTGGGTATGGGGATGGGGGTTGGGGATGGGGGTGGGGGTGGGGATGGGGTGGGGTTGGGGTTGGGGATGGGGGTTGGGGTTGGGGTTGGGGATGGGGTTGGGGTGGGGGATGGGGGCGGGGCGGGTGGGGTTGGGGTTGAGGATGGGGATTGGGATAGGGTTGGGGTTAGGGTTAGGGTTAGGGTTAGGGTTAGGGTTAGGGTTAGGGTTGGGGTTGGGGTTGGGGGTGGGGGTTGGGGTTGGGGTGGGGGTGGGGTGGGGTTGGAGTTGGGGATGGGGATGGGGTTGGGGTTGGGGTTGGGGTGGGGGTGGGGGTGGGGTTGGGGTTGGGGTTGGGGTTGGGTATGGGGATGGGGGTTAGGTTAAGTTAAGTTAAGTTAAGTTACGTTAATAGACGTATCGTGTTTCATGTTATAATGGTCTATCGTACTCCATTATACCATTTTGTCAATAGACGTAGCGTGTTTTCATGTTATAATGGTCTATCGTACTCCATTATACCATTTCGCTAATAGACGTATCGTGTTTCATGTTATAATGGTCTATCGTACTCCGTTATACCTTTCGCTAAAATAGACGTATCGTGTTTCACGTTATAATGGTCTATCGTACTCCATTATACCATTTCGTCAATAGGTGTAGTGTGTTTTCATATTATAATGGTCCATCGTAGTCCATTATAACATTTTGCCATTAATAGGCGTAACGTGTTTTCATGTTATAATGGTCCATCGTACTCCATTATACCATTTCGCCAATAGGCATAGCGTGTTTTCATGTTAAGTTACGTTAAGTTAAGTTAAGTTAAGTTAAGTTGGGTTAAGTTGCCAGTTAAGTTGTTAAGTTAGGTTGCTTAAGTTGTTAAGTTAAGTTAAGTTAAGTTAAGTTGTTAAGTTAAGTTTACGTTAAGCTAAGTTAAGTTAAGTTACGTTGTTAAGCTGTTGCTAAGTTAAGTTGTTAAGTTAAGCCACGCGTTGTTGTTAAGTTAAGTTACGTTACGTTAAGTTAAGTTAAGTTACGTTACGTTAAGCTAAGAAGATGACGCCGGATTCAAAGAGAAGGGGGACGCCGACTGCAGTTGTGGAAGCGATTGGGGCAAGCAGGTCTGGGGCGGTGTGAGAACATGATGGATCAGAGACGGCCTGGAGAAAATAGGGGGGTTGGACAGCTGGGTTCCTTCCTACAGATTTAATAATGAGCAGTTGAGAGAAAGCGAGAGGACAAAGATGGAGGAACAGATGTTACAGATGTGTGTGTGAGAGAGAGAGAGAGAGAGAGAAAGAGAGAGCTGAAGATGAATTGTGTTTTAACATTGTTTTTTCCTATTTTACCCCTAAAGTTAATGTTATGGTCTAATGGGCGTTAGAAAATGGGTTTGCTTGCAACAGAACAAAAGTAGGGTGGCCAAAATAGATGATTCAAAGTTTTGGTGGTCGAATTGCAAAAAAGGGTAAAGTTGGGCGGTCCATTTGACAAACAGTTAACGCTTACGACATTAAATACACATCTAAGGTGCCTCTGTATATGATTTTCCTAGCATAATCATGATGGTACCAAAATCTATTTCAAAAATGAAATCACACAAACATATCTATGAGTTAGCTAGAGAATTCAAACTGGGAGAAAGGACTTTCGACTAACCAACACAAAAAATAAAAAAGGGGAGGGTAGGTCGAAGCGCATTGGTCACCGCATAAGTTACCTACTCATCTCCAAGCTCAAGCTACTAAAATAGAGTCTAACAGTGTATATTTATTGTGCTTTAATACATATTCGTATATGACTGCCCACTCATTCGCAGAGAAAGTATTCAGTTGCAAGACAAATCAATCAGCATGCCAACTTGTGCACTAACAAACTGGGGGAGACAAATGCAAATGGTCTAGGGCACAAATTACATAAGGAAATAGAGAGATTCTTACCGGATGAACGCCTATCGGTGATGTAACAACTTCAAGGGACCAAAGAAGCCCTAATCACATATACAAAACCCAAAATTCTTCCTACAAAATCTGCAAGAAAGGGGAAGAGAAACAGAGATACATCAGTACGCATTTTTTATGCGATTTAGATTAAAATTTTCGGACTTACCTTGTTGATGCAAAAGATTCAAAAGACTTGGAAGAAATGTTGGACTGTGCGAGAAACATACGATCGGTGAGTGTGTTTTTGCTTACTGAAAGTAGTATTGTGTAAATGACTTGGCCGAAAAATTAGAGTGGAGGGAAATTATGCCGCTTATGCCGCCTCTTTTTTTCAAGTGAGTTGAATTTTAAGTTACTGGTACTCTTACCCGTGCCATCAGTTTGAAAATTTATCAATAAATGAAAACAAATAATGTGAAAATTAATTAATATGTACTTATAATTTGTCTAAGTTAATTATGATAACAGTTAAAAAGAAAAAAACAAATATTTCAAATTATAAAACTTACGATTTTTAAAAAAATTTATTTGTATACGAAATTGCGGGTCGGGAAAAAAAATTAAATTGATTAAGTTAATTACGATAACAGTTAAAAAGAAAAAAAATTAAAATAGAAATATTCAAAACTTAGACATAAATTAAATTGGGATTCAGTTTCAAAAAATAAATTGATTAAGTTAATTACGATAACAGTTAAAAAAGAAAAAAAACAAATATTTCAAATTACAAAACTTACGAATTTTTTTGGCATAAAATTGATTAATTAATTAAAATATCGAAAAGAAAAGGGATGTGAGTTTGGTGGAGGAAGGATTAGCGGCCACCAATCGTGAATAGTGGGGGGAGTTGGAGAGAGAGAGAGGAGGTAGTTGCTCAACCGCCGTTCACACATGTGAACTCGAGGAGTGATAATTACCGTAGGATCTCAGTAAAGAAATCAATCTCAGCCCCTAAATAGCTTTTGTCAATTGCACATGTGCGACTATGAGTTGTATTGTATTATAGATTTTAATAAAACGTTGAGTTAGGGATCGTGAAATAAAGGCTGAGTTAGAAAAACCTTGTGAGTTTCAATAGTAGTAAGCGTATTACACAATGATTTTTTCTCCGAACGTTGTGCTTAAAAGTGATGCAAACAGTCTCGCGCTTGATTATCTTGATCGTTTGGACCGGGCACGTGGAAAAGGGCATAACTTTTTGTTGGAAATGAATTTTAAAAGGAACAATGTCGAAGATAGAAACCTAGATATATTGTAGAATCGTGCACAGAGGACTTTCCTGCAAGAATTATTCGACCCTATCAAATGCCCTGAGTTACACGAATATTCTTGTGGGATAAGATTACAATTGCACTCCTATTTCTGGCACTGAAAACGGGAGACTACTGTTTTTCATATTCTACTATTGCAACCGATTTTTAAATATTGAAATAGATCACACCTTAAAGTTTCGGGGGCGTTGCCCTCAAACCCCTAAACCAGGGCGCTTCGCCCCTGGACCCAGACTCGCTGACCGGGCAGTGAGACCCCTACTTATTGTTTGTTTGCGAGAACAATAAGTCGAAAGGACACATAACACTTTGATTGTTATCGAGAGATAGAAATGGTGAGGGAAACCCTAGCATCCTCTTCAATGGTCACCGATTCATCATCAGCAACAACGACTACCCAAATTGACCGACCAATTTCCTTTAAACCCATTGGAGCAGATAAAATCAGATGCAAACGGAGCTCGAAATTACAGGAGGTCCGATTCGAAAACAGGAGCAGCGGCTATGACATTTAACAATCATGGTTTGCGAATTTGGGACATAAATTAACGACATGGAGCAAGAGCGAGGTCGGATATGGTGGACATTTAACATCTAATATTTTGGATGGAATGCTTGAAACAATTATAAAAACCTGAAAATACCAAAAAAAAAATTATCATATCCAAAAAGTCTTAAAATCATAATTTTTCATATCAAAAAGTCCAAAAACATGTCTATGAAAAGAAATTCTTTAGTTAAAAACTTTTATTTTGACGAAAATTAATTTTTTTCTATTTATTTATGAAAATTATAATAAGAATTGTATTGCATTTATTATTATTAGAAGTGTTAAATTTTGGACTATTTGGTATTAAGTTTGAAAAATTTTAGATAGAATAATTATTTTTGAGACTTTTTATATAGATACGAAAATTTGTTAGTGGTTTGCAAAAGTGAGAAAGTAGGGTGACCAAATTGCGATTAAGCCAAAACAATTTGATTTTGCAAAAGTGTAAAAACAACAATATTACAACATTTTGTCAAAAACGTTGTTTAAGACATATTACAACGTTTTCCTGAAAAATGTTGTGTTAAGTTACCCTAATACAACATTTTTTAGAAAAAAAACGTTGTGTAAAATGACCCTATGACAACGTTTTTGGAAAAAACGTTGTGTAAAATGTATCACAACGTTTTTAAAAAAATGTTGTGTAACATCTATCACAACGTTTTTGGAAAAAAACGTTGTGTAAAATCTATCACAACGTTTTCGGAAAAAACGTTGTGTAAAATCTATCACAACGTTTTTGGAAACAACGTTGTGTAAAATCTATCACAACGTTTTCGGAAAAAACGTTGTTTAAAATCTATCACAACGTTTTTGGAAAAAATGTTGTGTAAAATGTATCACAATGTTTTTGAAAAAAACGTTGTGTAAAATGACCATAGCACAACGTTTTTTAAAAAATGTTGTGTAAAATTATCATAGCACAACGTTTCTGAAAAAAACGTTGTGTAAAATAACCCCTATAACAACGTTTTTTTAAAAAATGTTGTGTAAAATGACAATAGCACAACGTTTTTAGAAAAATGTTGTCTAAAATGACCCTATCACAACGTTTTTCAAAAAACGTTGTGTAAAATAACCCTATCACAACATTTTTCAAAAAAACGTTGTAAATAAAACGTTGTAATTGCCCACTTTTCTTGTAGTGTATATAAAGTTCAGCAAAATAAATTGTTGCAACTTAAAAGCTTAAATGAACAGTATGAAACTCAAGTTAAAGTCTCAATAGCTCAAATAGTTGATCTTGTAAACAGGAATCAACAACTGACCAATGTTGTTAATACCTACTCAAAGTCAAAAGTTGTTGTTGAAACCATCATTAGTCAATAGAAAGATCATGAAAATCAACATGGTATTGGATTTTCAAAAGCTAATGAATATTGTGGGATCAGACAGTTAAAAAGTGATTCAAATGTTGTGCCCAAAAAGGATAAACGACCAACTTATAGTAAAGTTAGTTATGCTTATCCTAAGAATCAGCTCAAAAAGTCTTTCAACAAAAAGGAGAAGCTGAACAATGACAACTCTCAGTCTCCTGCTCAAACCCCTCAAGTTGTATTAGCCAGTAAAACAACTTATGCGCATTCACCTGCTGGAGGGATCAGAAGGAAGGAAGTTAACAGGTTCAAGCATATCAATTTTGTTGTTGCTAAGACCTTTGAGTAGACTCAAGTTGGACAAGAAAAATCACCCACAATGACTAACCTACCTGGTTTTCACAAGTACAAAATTTGTTTTACTTTTGGTCATCAATCTCATTAATGCCTGTTTAGATTTAATCATGTTGATAAAGTAAAACTATCTAAACTAAGGCAAGTCTGGCTACATAAGAAAGCTAACCCTCTGGACCCAAGTTTATAAAAGGGTACCATGTTTTATTCACATTTCAGATATGCTTCATAGCAAATGATAAATCAATTGATGTGTGGATAATAGATAGTGGATGCTCCAGCCATATCATAGGATCAACTAAATTACTTACATATATCATACAAGCTAAAGGACCTGCTGTCATATTTGGAGACAATTCCAAATGTAAGACCATATGTTATGGATCCATTGTAAGATGATCCATAAAAATTGATAATGTATCTTTGATACAAGGTTTAAAACACAACCTTCTGAGTATATCACTATTCTGTGACAAAGGTATGAGTTGTTCATTTTCTTCCACTCATTGCTTTATTAAAGACAACATTTCAAATGAAGTTTTATTAACTGGAACAAGAAAAAAGAAATGTTTTTGCTAGTGACTTATTTTCTATAGAATCCAAAACACGGATTTGTCTTGTAGCAAATAATTGTTCAAAAACTTCATGGACGTGGCATAAAAGACTTTCACATTTAAATTTTAAATATCTTTCAAAACTTTCAAAAGGAGTTTTAGTGAATGGTCTGCCATAAGTCAATTTTCTTACTGATAAGAAATACAAGGCATATATTTTAGGAAAACTGACAAAAACATCTTTCAAACCCAAACCACGTCTTTCTACAAAAATAATACTTGAATTATTACATATGGATTTGTTTGGACCAGTCTCTACTTCAAGCGTAGGTGGTAGCATGTATACCCTAGTTGTTGTTGATGATTATTCAATGTATACATGGGTTGAAATGATGCAATCCAAGGATGAAACTTATGGAATACTCACTACCTTGTTCAGAAATCTTCAGACTCAGAAAGAATGTGATATCATAAGTGTAAGATCTGACAATGACACTGAATTCAAGAACCACAATTTCTTAGTTGTAAGAACACCTCAACAGAATGGTGTTGTTGAAAGAAAGAACATAACTCTTATAGAAGCTGGTAAAACCATGATTGCTGAAGCCAAGTTGCCTAAGTACTTTTGGGCAGAAGTTGTCAACATAGCTTGCTTCATACAAAATAGGTCTCTCATCAACAAATTTCATGGAAAGACACCCTATGAATTGTGAAGAGGAAGAACACCAAACATTGATTATTTCAAAATCTTTGGGTGCAAATGCTACATTAACTACAATGGTAGTGACCACAGAGGTAAATTTGATGAGAAGACTGATGAAGGTATTTTTGTTTTTTATGCTAAACATAGTAGAGCTTATAGGGTTTATAATAGAAAATTTCAAATAATTTTTGAAACTATGCATGTTACTTTTGATGAATTTTCTTTACTTGAGTCCAATGAGACTCACGATGTTTCTAACAATTTTGAGATTTTTGAGACAGGAAATGATAACAGTTCACTTCAGAACAATCCTTCATCTTCCACTCTTCCATCTGATAGCTCAATAATCCCAAATACAGATCAGCGGGACGACCAAAATACAGATCAGCAGGCCGACCGAAATCAAGCAGTTGAAACTCACACTCCATCAGCTGATCCTATATCAGCTGAGCCTTCAGGAGCTAAAAACCATCAAACAGCTGAAACATCATCTTCACAAGTTGACATACCTACTGATACTCCTAACCCCACTCCAGATCTTCCTAAAGAAATTAGAGAAGTCATACATCACCTAGTTACAAACATCATTGGTGATTCATTTGGTGGCTTAAGGACAAGAAGCAGCTCAAGAAATGAGACTCTTGACTCTCATGCCTTTATTTCCTTAAGTGAACCCAAAAAGATTGATGAAGCTTTGGAAGATCCCCTTTGGATTGAGGCCATGCAAGAATAGCTAAATCAATTTGAAAGATGTTAAGTATGACAACTTGTTCCTAACAAGTTATAGGAACAAAATGAGTCTTTAGGAACAAGCTGGATGAATATAGAAATGTCATAAGAAACAAAGTAAGATTGGTAGCCCAAGGTTATAGACAGGAGGAACGCATTGATTATGATCAAATATTTGCTCTTGTTGCAAGATTAGAAGCTATCAGATTATACCTTGCATATGCAACCTTCAAAGACTTCAAAGTCTATCAAATGGATGTGAAGAGTGCATTTGTCAATGGAGACCTTCAGGAACAAGTATTTGTGGAACAACCCCCTGGGTTTCAAGACAACAAAAAGAAGGACCATGTATACAAGCTTAGAAAAGCCTTGTATGGACTCAAGCAAGCCCCAAAAGCCTGGTATGAAACTCTTTCAAAATTTCTCATGGAAAAAGGTTTTCAAAGAGGTAAAATTGATATAACTCTTTTTTCCATGAAACACAAAGGGAATATTTTATTAGTACAAATTTATGTTGATGATATTATTTTTGGTTTTACTAATGATGTTTTGTGTAAGAGATTTGAAAACCTAAAGAAGGGCAAGTTTGAGATGAGCATGATGAGAAAACTCACATACTTCCTTAGTTTGCAAATCAAGAAAACTGAAGAAGGAATATTTATCCATCAAGCCAAATATACCGAGGAGCTTATAAAAAAAATATAACTTACAAAAGGCAAACTCAGAAAATACTCCAATGGAAAGATCGTGTTGAAAAGGGTAATGTTCAGCTAGAATATGTTCGCACTGAAGTTCAATTGACTGGCATACTTACAAAAGTTTTAAAATCTGAAAGATTTGAATTTTTAAGAGGTGAATTAGGCATGCTTATTCTTTAATACATATATGAACTTGATATACTAACTCATGCAGGAAAAAGTTTTTAGCTTTAATCTCCTAGCAATAGCTGACTGACAGTGGATGTTCAAATACTCATCTCCCACTGCACACAACCTTTAGATACAATACTTTTCTCGTTATCAACAGATACATCAGCAAAAGCATGTTTCTTCCTACTGATACTTCCATTATTAGATAAAAGTTATCAGCTAATCAGAAATCTACCACGTCATCTTCTGAAGAAAGTTGTTTAGTAGGTAAGTTCTTCCAACTGTTGAATTCAGACATTGCACATGTAAGATGCTAAACCCTTAACACTTGTTGAACATATCTCAGTAAATTGTTTTATTTAAAATATCAAGATTCATACTTTATTCATACATACTTATTTGAAACAAACGAGATTATGCATTAAGACTCAACTTTCCATTTTTAAATTCTTTTCTTCTAACAACTGACATAAGTGTAAGCACAAACATATCTTCGACATCAAAATGATTTATTATTTATGATAAAATTTATATCATCATTTAAATGATTGTGCAAAGTTCAAAATTTTTGAAACACACTGACACAGCTTAAAGTCTTTAAACTATCAATGCATTAATTATGATGAACCACTTCTTGCATCAAAACATTCCCTCATCATTATTTTTGCTTCTTATCATAACCACACAACCCTATCACGTTTTGGTATAATCAATATAAAATTTCTTTTGTACCTATCACTGCATACCATATCTCCTCCATTTAATACTCCTTAAAAATGAAGCTAAACTTATCACCATCACTTACAAAGTTCATGTCAAACTTCATTGCTTTCAAAAGAATTCATACTTCATTGCTTACATTTCTCTCTCTCTCTCTCTCTCTCTCTAAATTTTCAAGTACACTCTCTGTATGCTAATCGTTAACTTAAGCTCAAAGTTTCAAACTCCTTCAAGTCTTATGGTAGATAACACCTATTTTGCTTGCAACACTCCTTCATGTTGTTCTACCTGTCGAACTTCAAACCATTCAACTTTCCCCCCCTTTTTCCAATCCCAACTTTCATCTCATATACTGTCCTTATCAACAGTTTCCTATTCCCATTCCTCTAAACCGGGTCTTTCCCATTGATCATCTACCCTTATTTATTCAGTCTCGCCTTTCCTTTCATGAAGAGAAAAAATAAGAAAAACCTTTGATCATCCTAGATGAATACGTTGATAAAGACTTTAAAAGAAAATTACATGTTCTTTATCCTCCTACTCCTATTCACTTATCTCCAACTGAACTTGTCATCACCTATGACAAGTATTTCAACCCCCTACCACATCACTGGAATGTCTTATACCTCTCCAATGACATATTCGTTAAGGATGAACTTATCCTATCTGTCTGGAATATCTATAGATTGGTCTATAATATTAGCTTTTTTTTCTCCTAATGACCCTTACCTTATAGGCAAACAGGCCACTCTACTGATTCATTGATTATCAAAAATCCCCATCTACCTACTTTTGCCCCGTCCAAACTTGAAACTATACAGCAGATGACCATGGAATTCATAAATGATTACATTCGTAATGCTAATTATCATTATAGAGCTTTTCAACTTCAGCAATTATCTCAGACAGAAGAAACATCTACCTCTACACATCCGCCACTCTTCTCTGCTGACAATTCTGTTGCTGCTGATACCAGTACACTTCCTACCTCACCCCTAGTCATCTTTATTCAACCAGTTGCTAAAATAGCTAAGTATGTGCTGCTACCTCCTACTTATTCCAAATCTCTAAGGCGAGCCATTAAACGGCAGAAAAAGTTGAACCAGGTTATAAGCCAAAATATTTCCCAGCCACCTGCTCAACCACCAATCCTTATTGATGATTATTCAGAAGCTAATGCAGAACCTGCTCCTCCATCTACTGATATCCATGCAACCCTTGAATACCACACTCTTGTACTATATCACCTTCAAACATAGCCAAACTCCATTGTTCCCAACATTAGAAGTACTATGTTCATTGAAGTTCAGGCTGCCATAGCCACTAGTGCTCCTCGCGAAGCAACTATGCATGACTGGAATTCCATTCTAGCTTTCCAACAAGATTGGGCTACAAGGGTAGAAAAAGCAGAAACTACAACTATTAAAGCCCTTCAGGTGGAGAAGGTGCAGAGAGTTAAAGCTGACATTTATTAAGAAAGAGCTGACACATATCTGCGTGAACTCAAAGATCTAAGGAGACAAGCAAAAATGGGAAAAGCTGCTGACTCTTCAACGTGAACAAAATTAACAAACTGCTTATTTATCATATGCTATGTTCTGCTTCCACTAACATTTTATGCAAGGATAAATAGCTTTACTCTTTCTTAATCTTTATTTACTATATGCTTAGGATGAATGACTTTAAGTAAATAGGAGGAGATTGTAGAAACTCACATACCTTAGATTTACTTAAAATCATTAAGTTAAACCAGCTAGTTTAATACTTGTCCAAAATCCTTAAAATCGGTTTTAACTTAAACTTTGTAACAAGTCTAAATCTATCTACTGAAACTTTCGGCAAATAAGTTATCATCTATTGTTTATACAACAGATACCCCGTTTTACTTTGCCTAGCAGTATTCCTACTTGTTTCGTTCTACCTACCTAGAGCATAAGTCATCAGCAGCTAGCAACTGCTGATAACAATGTCAGCACCTACTTATTCACTTGAAATTCTCTATCTGTTGGAACACTACATTCGTTGAAATATTTGACCTTCATACGCTTATTATTAAACTTTATTTTGGTCTTTTTTTTTCAAACAAAAGAACAATTCACATGTCCTTTCAATGGAAGACTTTCATGCATGTCTTAAATGTTCTTTATCTATTCAAACCTAGCTAACCACTCTCTTTAATATTTCATGCTAGAGTATACTCTTTGTCTCTTATAGTTTGCAGAATTTCTGGGCATTCAATGATAGATCATGATCATCATTTCATTAAGAAATTCAAAGACTCAACCACGCTTTCAAATGGCTACAAATCTGGATATCTCTATAAAAATAGTTTGAAGACAGGATTGAAGAACACACAACACAGAACTACATGCTCAAGCATTCAAAAATCTCAAATTTTCCAAGCACTCAAAAAGAGACAAACACGTTAAAACTCTCATTCAGATCCAGGACTTCAAATCTTTCTTTGACGGGTTTCTTTTCTCAAACACTCACTAGATACATCTCTCATATAGTATTCTTTTCTAGTTTATAAGTTTGAACAATCATTGTTCGTTTGTTCCTGTACTCATTCAAATCCTTAAGGAACCTTTAATTGTTACGTGAGTTTGATTCTTGCTAGATCAAACTTCCCAAATACTGGTTTTTGTTGTATACTGATCCGTTAGTGATCACTTAGCATTTATATATTCTTAATGCACTTCAAAATCTAAGTTTGACCAACTTGGTAGTGGACGTAGCAGTTTTAACACTATGAACCACTCAAAATACTGTGTTATGTCTATCTGCTATTTTTCATGTTCATATACTTAAGCAACTTCTATCTACTTAAGAGTTTAACAGTTACATTTCTGAACTCTTTACATAGTTGATCTTATATATTGTTTTTTAATTCAGTCCTTAACTTCTTATACTTAAGTGATCAAAAGAAAACCAAACCAAATATACTTAAGTTCAGCCGCTGTTGCATGCTGCATCAGCTGCTGAAAACTCATCTTTTCTGCTGTAGTTTTTAAAGTTTTTCAAAATAACCCTAAAAGTTTTTAAAAAAGGCTATTCACCCCTCTCTAACCTTATTTCGTTGTCAACTGGACTTATAGTAAGATTTATCTCTTTTATTGGTAATAATAGTAATTTAAAACCAACATCAATTTATAACAAATGTGTGATATATATATTCTATTGCTAATAATAGTAAAAGTCTTTTATATAATCTAAAATAATTTAAAATCAACATCATTTTTTAACCAATGTGAGATATACATCTTTTATTGGTAATAATAGTAGTTTTTTATCAAAAAACTTTGAAAATCAACATCACTTTCTAACCAATGTATGATACATCTCTTCTATTGATACTTAATAATAGTATTTTTAAAACCAACATCAATTTCTAACCATGTGGGATACATCTCTTCTATTGTTGAAAAATTAGTATTTTTAGTGAAAGAAATTGTGCAACTTGAGGCACAAATTTATTTACGTGTCATTTGTTTGTTGGCGAAATTAATTGTGCAAATGTGTTCTACTCGGTGAGAGCATCGAAATGATATATTTATTTGTCCAACTTGAGTTTTAGATGGATACGATATTAAGACTTAAAGTATAATACGTGTTAAAAAATTAATGTTTTTAGTAAAATAAATTGTACAACTTGAGGAACGAATTTCTTTACGTGTTATTTGTTTGTTGACAAAAGTAATTGTACAAATATGTTCTAATCGGTAAGAGTATCGAAATGATATATTTATTTGTCTAAATCAAGTTTTGAATGAATAAGATATCAATGCTTAGAGTATGGTATTAGAAGTGAGTTATTAGAAATAATGTCCCACCTTGAAGAGTTTTATCACACATTGGTTAGAAGTAATGTTAGTTGTAATTTTTTTTAAAATATTAGTCTTCTACTATTGATAACAGAAGAAGTTATACATATTAATACAAATACCCCTTATCATATTGATTATTATTATGTATTATTATTATTAGTTAATGACTAGAAAACAAAAAGGTTTTAAAGCCTCCAAATGGATAATTTACAATGAAGATTTATAAAAATGTGGTGAGGTGGTATAACTATAGTGCTCCTCACCAACTTTATATATATATATATATATATATATATATATATATATATATATATATATATATATGACAAAAGAGAGTAACTTTTATGGGGCGATTTTAACTCCCCCAAAATTAATCAATACACCTACCTAAATTTAATTACAAAAATGTCATCCAAAAAAAGAGAGGGACTAAATAGCCTTTTGGACATAATACACCCACTAAGCATTGCTTAAGTGTTTTGTCGGGGTGTGAGGAACATTGTTAAAGTGTTTGACAAATATTGTTTGAACAAATTAGATGTTTGGCTATTACTAGGCGAATATCACTGATGTGTTCGACCGATCAAGACAACAAATCGTTGTTTTGTGGTAAGATGCTTCACATACACCAAATATGTTGTGGCTTCGAGTTATCATAGAGTAAGTGGGGAGCCACAACTGACTGTCTTTAAAAAAGAAAAAGAAAAAAAGTAATCGACCAATCAGGGCCAAACACGACGTGGTGACAGATGACGGGGGTTCTTGAAAAAATGATGCTTCGGCAGGTTGCTGGGGGGTGTAGGTTGTGCAGGTTGAAGAGTGAGACAAAATCAGAGGGAAGTAATCAATTGGTTTAATATATAATTTGGTACATGAGCTTAACACATTAGATTGATTTGGTTCGACTACTTTGACACTTCCTATTTTGGTATTTGAACTCAATTTTGGGCACACGGTTAGTCCCTCTGACAACATCTATCTATTTTACCATTTAATTTTCCAGATAAAGGCCAAAATGTCCTTAATGAATGCTGAGTAGGATTTCTAGCTAGACAACAAATCTTGGAGGGAAAAATTGCCTCCATCTCCTCTTCCCTTCTTGCGTATTTTGTTTATCTCTCCCTCTTTTATATTTGTTTCTCTCTCTAATCATTTCTCTCTTCTACCTTTCTTTTTTACCAGCTCCATTTTTGCGTTTTCTTTTTCTCGTTCTCTCTCTAATCAGCTCCTATTTCCTTCTAAATTTTATGCATGTCACTAAACCTTTCTATCTGCACAAAAATATGAATGTCTTTCTTTGTGTTGTCATACTGACTGTGAATGATGATATTATAATATGTATTGCATGCCCAAACCGAAAGCGTCCAGCTTTTCAGGCTTATCCATCATCACAATTACTTGTTTTGGGCGGTGCTGAAGAATTCTAAAATCTACCTGTTCCATTCCTGAAACCTAGAGGTGGCAATTTTGGTCCATGCCCATATGCCTGCCCAGACCGCCCACCAAAAAATGGGTATGTGCACACTTAAAATTATAAATGGACACAAATGTGCATGCTCATTTAAGATCATTAAATATGATGGGCTAAATGGGCGCCCACCTAGGCACCCACACCGAAATGTCGACTCTCTGCCTCTCCCCCAATTTTCGTGTTTCTATATACCTTTTTGCACATGCATGTTAATTGCCTAATTGTCAACTTTCTCAAGCATCTCTCTCTAGTCTATTTCTATGTATGGGTGTATGTGTTTTTGTTCTGTATTTGTGCTTGTGTATTTTGTATCTTTGTGTGTGTGTGTTCTATATCTGTGCGTATGTGTGTGTTCTGTATCTGTGCATGTGTGTTTGTGTTCAGTATGTGTGTGTGTTTGTGTTATGCATGTATGTATGTGTAGGGATGAGGTGAGGGATAAAGGGTGAGTGTGAATATCAGATATGATAGTCAAATATTGACCATTCACCTTAATTCATTCATTTAATGCCACTACATCAACCTGGATGGTTGAATTTAACATGTAAAATTAAATCTTTGGCGGTGCATTTCAAATGGATCACATTCATAAATCAAACAACTCAAATTCTCTCATTGAATCTCCTCGATACAGTCTCCCCCCCCCCTCTCTCTGTATATATATAGACATACATAAAAAAAAAATAAAGCATTACACACACTAGTGTGTACGTATGTGTTTGTTTGTGTGACTTTCCTTTGGTATAACATTTTAGTTATGAATGCAATAATTGTATGTTAATGAGAAAATGAGCGCCCATGCCCATTTAGTACCCGCCCATATATGCCTAAGTTATTAAATGAGCACTTACTCGCCTGTCTATTTGAGTCCGCCGCCCATATAGGCATGCTCATACCCGCCTATTTACCGAGTCCAGATCTCCTGTACCACTTGTGTGTACCACTGGTGTACCACTTTTCATCTTAACCATTAGTTGAGATGCAATGGTGAAGATGAAAAGTGGTACACCAGTGGTACAAACAAGTGGTACAGGAGATCTGGACTCCTATTTACCACCTCTACTGAAACCCAATTACACACTCCTCATTGGCTGAAATTAAGCCCACCGATTCCATATTTTATTTTCCCCTGCAATAAATGAGTATACATTACTATACAATATGTATATATATATATATATATATAAATTTTTTCACTTTAAGATTTTTTGTAAAAAAATTTCTTTAACAGTTTGAAGCTTATCCGGGAGACTACAGACGACTTTACTAGAACGCACATGGGTGGTTGCATGCTATTTCCACCTTGCCCTCTCGTTCTCGCACACCCACCCACACTAGCTCTGATCCCTCTCTCTGTATCTACTACTACTACAATGTGTGTGTGTGTGTGTGTGTGTGTGAGAGAGAGAGAGAGAGAGAGAGAGTTAATCCAACTTGAGTTTTGAGCTTTAGCTATATGTGTTTGACTGTCAATTATTTTCGCTTTGAAAAGTTTGGATTAATTTGATGTTGATATCTATGAGAAAATAGTGAAGTATGTAGCCTATGCACAAATTAGGAGTTGTTATTTAACAATAAACATAGAAAAAATATTAGAAGCAAGATCAAAATTGCACTCTTTTGCAAACTGCAGTCAAGACATAGAGATGTAATGATGTATGAAATAACTTGTATATTCTCTAGCCCAAATTATGATAAGTTATTTTTAGAATACCATAATTTTGGTCAAGAATCTCATACAAATTGAACACACATTGTTAATAATCTCAGTCATTCCTGAATTCATTCTGAATAAAACAAAATTAGTCTAGAATTGATCATGCTTAAATATTGGCATAACTAACAAATACTAGATCTATTACGATCTCAAGTCTAATATAATCAAAGTGACATTCACTTATATTTATTAGTGGGTTTTAACATTGATATACATTTTTGACATTTCAAGTGTATTCAGATGAGTTGTGTACTTAAGTCCCCCACCTTTGCACATTCCCAACGACCAAGCCGAATGAGAGTCTTTACAACAAAGAGAAAATTCATTTATTTTTCCTCCTCATTTTCCATCACTTTTCTCGAAAAAAAAAGGACAACATGCCTGTTTGCAACAAAATTCGCCACGTTGTGCACCTTCGCCAAATACTAAAAATGTGGTGCAAGAAGGGCCTCAAGCACTTCCTACCACCTGCTACCGCCCGACGTACCTGCCGGACACGTGGTAGTATACACATGTCATAATTGTAAAAGATTTGTAGTCCAAGTGACGCACATGAACCACCCTCTATTTAAAAAAGCTCTTGGTTCTAGCCGAGGAGGAATTCATGTTCAACAACTCCGGTCCATTGGCGATCCCTTATGATGAGAACGTCTTTGAAGAAATAATCTGGTACTTGTCACACACTTATTTAAACAAATCGAGTCGATTAACAAATGTAGAGCAGTTTCATAGATACTGCTACATGGGTATTCGAAGCAACCTCGAATTTTGGCCCAAATCTCGACCTCTACCTCTGCTTAACGAATTATAAGCCTATTTTGAAAGTAAATGGGCCTGCGTCTAAGGGCATTGCTTTATACATGATGAGAAACTCATCTCTTAATTTTGCAATCGCTATCACTGCTAATGAAAAAAAAAAAAGAGGAGTGAAAGCATCCTAAACAGGAACAATGCATGTAGAACTATGATCTTGAAAACTGACGAGCTTCGACGCCCATAGTTCACAATTTTACGGTGATCCTCCCACGCCCATTCCCAGTTAGCGGCTCGGTTTGTCTGACGGACGAATCGCTTACAAAACATAACAGTTACGTCACACTTTCATCTCAGCAGTGTTAGCCACGTCCCCAATAGCCATAGCATAACTAAGGGTATAAACACCATTTCCAATGGTTTTAAACAGCAAAATAAACGAATGTTATGAGAGGGACCAACCGTGTGCCCAAAAATTAGTTCAAGTAGCAAAATAGGAAGTGTAAAAGTAATTGCACCAAATCAATCTAAAGTGTTAAGTAGAACCAAATTATATATTAAACCTTTCTACTTTTGGAAAATCAACATATTTCATCTCAAAATTAAATTTGTTCTGACATTAGATATGCCCTTTTATTCACATATATAAATAAGTTGTCTAAGTTGCTCCAGCTATCTATTAATATTAAAGTTTTATGTATGGGAGAGACATTTGCTTGTATAAACACCGGAGAAATTTATTGGAGGGATACGGGATACCAAATTTAACCGCCGTGCCCTGGATTGGATCATTGGATGATGCCGTTTCCGAATGTGGTAAAAAAAATAGAAAAAAGAAAAAAGAAAAAAACGGGGAAACTGTGATTTTTGAAGAAGTAGAAAGGGGGAAGAAATAGGAGTAGAAAAAAATAATGTAAAAATACGAAAAGTTGACGGTCATCATCTTTGACAGTTGACACGAGGGGGAGGGGGAGGGGGATGCCGCGGGGGACGCATTTTCGTAATCCCAGAAAAATAAGTTTTTGACAACACGTGTTTTTCCCCACTCCCATCCTCTTTGTTTTCTTTCTTTCTTTCTTTCTTTCTTTCTTTCCCACCCCATAAACAAACATTTCTAGAGAGAGGAACAAACAGTGGAGTATGAGAGAGAAACTGTGTCTGTGTCTGTGACTGCATAGACGGGCAGAGAGAAAGATTTGTAGGTAGATGTTTGTATTGCTGAGGATTAAAGAACCTGTTTGGAGCTCGATCGGCGGTAAATTAAGGTTGCGGATCCCCGGCAAAAGTTAGGTATCTGCTGAAATGTCGGAGGAGAAGTCGCCGGACTGGCTTCCGGCGGGTTGGACAGTGGAGCGTAAAGTACGGAAGAACGGAAAAAAGGACATGGTGATCTTCACTACTCTTTTACTTTACCAACCTTTCCTCTTCCTCAATTTGAGATCTCTAGGTTAATTACTGTTAATTTTTCCAGATTACGGTTACCAAAACTCTTGATGTAGCTTTGTTCTACTTAATTTAACTCTTTAAAGTCGATTTGGTGCTAGAAAAATCTTCCGAGGATTATTTTTCTATCCATTTTCAAACGCATGCTAGTTAAATTAGGTCTACATATGGTCTAGACTGAAATTGTTAGACCAATATTCTGTAGATGGAAAATGAGTGCAACATTGATATGATAACTGCGAGTTGATTGACTGATAGTTGTGTAGTAGGGTTCACAGAGTAGGAGGAGAAAATTGTGGAGGGGGGGGGTAGAAGGGGTTGGAGGATAAACTTAAAGAACTTGTTTTGCTTGTGAAGAGGAGAAGCATATTCTGTAATGCATTTTTTGGGGTTCTGATGCCTAACAATTGAAAGAACTGTGTTCTCAAAAAGCATATGGCTCCATAAGGAAATGACTTTTATTGACCAAACTGAACGAGATGCTTTGTCTTATCAACAGGTTATGTTTAACGGATAAAACAAACCACAAGAGATACCAAGATTCATAGTGCCATAGAGGATCAGCTATTAATGTAGAAGTCAAGAGAATCTCTTACATTCCATGACCAAGGACAGAAACTTTCTCACCATGAGAGTGAGCCATACAAAAAATAATAATAGTAATAATAAAAAGAAGCCATGTGCTTTCTCAACCTATGAAATATAATATTCCAAATGTATATTGAGCAAAAGCGAAAGAATCCATGGTAAGCTTTTGTGCAGTAGTAGGTAATGCATAGGATCATAGGACAGGGAGATACCATCGCAAGGCAAAGCAGTGCTCAAATATGTTGATGCCATGGTAAGAATTCTTCAGGTAGTAGTTCGGTTCTTTATAATTCCATTTACTTCCATTCACTCATTCAGTCTATCACTTGTGGTCTAGCATACATCGCCTTTCTTTACTGCCAAATCTAGAGCATAAATGTTATCCGGTAGGTACTAGAGCATGAAGTTATTCAAATTCCTCTTAGGATTTCAATTGATTTTAATGGAATTTGTTGTATCTTTGTTTTTTCGACCTAAGGGGTCCCTTGTACATTCTAGGCTACATACTTGGAAATTGGAATAATTTAGGGAAAGGGGTTTTGTATCCACAATTCCGGTTTTGAAGAATTGAGCAAGGACTTGGTCACTGTATTGGCATTGGCTGTTTGGCTTCTCATACTGTAGCCAAGAAGGAGGAATCCAACCTACAGATGAGCAAGGGAACAAGGAAGCATCTAAGTCGTCCGACTGATCGAGGGAGGAAGGACCAATAAGAGTAGTGAGAGCACAGTCAGCATCAGCTATTCCTGCATCAGGAATAGAGTAAAGACTTGCTCACTGTTGAACAATCAATTGAGGGAGGTATGATCGATAAAACGAGGGAGGCAGCTGGTTGATACGTGAGAGTTTCACCAATTGTTCTTGTGTTATCCTCTTTGGAGCTACTGCTTCCTCCTAATTATTTTAGACTTTTCCGTCCTTTCTATTTTCCATTGCTCATCATCAACTAAGGTCTTAGTTGGGATGGGTCCAATATTTTCGCTGTCTTTCTTAGGTGGCTAGCAGTCAATCGTCGTCATGGACGAAAAACTTGCATGTATCACATGCTCTTATTTTCTGTGTAATCAATCCTTCAATTAATGACATTTATCGGGAATAAATCTAGATTGAGACTACTTTAGTATTGGTTGTAACTTCATCATCTAGTATAATAGATAACTTCATGGTACTAAGCAATGTAACCTTAGTGCATTCATAGTAGTTCCACAATACAAAGGAGTGCTAATAAAAGTAAACCATATATTTTGAAAGTTTGAAACAATGACACGACATGTACATAGGTCTTAATGGTCTGTCCTTATCTAAAAAAAACAAAAAAAACTAATATTCCATTGGTCCCAAACTGCGTGCCCTTTTTTGACTATGTCCCAAAATGAGTGTCCTTGTTTGGAAAAAGTTTTGTCCCAAAATGAGTGTCCCTTTTCTTATGAGTTACTAAATTCACATTTGCCAACTACCATGTCCCAATGTTCATTTGGGATGCTAAAAGGTGAAACTAAGGATATTTATATTTATGATACTAATATGCTTAAAAGTCAAGTTCTTTAATTTCCTCAAAAAACTAAAAAGTGACATTAAATTGGGACTGAGTAGTAGTATTGTCTTAAATGGCTTATCAAAAAAAAGTATTGTCTTAAATGTCAAAATAAGCTTTTCCAAATTATTTCAGGATCTTGTGTGAAGCTCTGTTTGTCTGTTAGTGCTCTTCCAAAAGTCTTCAGATACAAGGTTTTATGAATTGAATGCCACTATTAGCCCTTTGCGATGATTGGGGTATTTTGCCTGATGACATGAATAAGTTTAAATTTGTCTCTTCTATGCAAATCCAGTGCGTTGTGAGTTTCACATTGGTCTAGTAACTCGCCGATTCTTGGAATCATTTGTGTTCTTATTTGTAATGACAAATCACGTCTAAAATTTATGTACGAACAAAGCATTTGGCACATTTTTAGAGTTTTCAAGTTCATGCAGAATGCTAATTTTGGCTATTTCCTTGATAGTGAGTTTTAATTGCTGTTGCATAATCAAATTTTCCGGATTTGGGGTTCTTCTATCTTTTGTTATACTCTCTTAATCCCACTCGAAGAGCATTTAACGAGGTCGGTTTTGAAAACTAAGCTTTTGTTATTGTAGTTACAAGTCCATTAAGCTCAACTTTAACCCTCATGTATGAAATAGACAAGTTGGATAAAACAAAAATTGATATAGTAGTTGCTCCCAATGGTTGTTACGTACCTTGTTGATATTTGACTTTTTAAATGGGGAATATTTGAGTGGCACGGATGGAGAAAGATGTAGTGAGATTTAAAACTATTTAGGGAATGTCTTTATATTTAATATAACTGCATATTTAAGCACAATATCTTGGAAGCTCTGCCCAGGAACAATAACGCTGATGTTAACAAAATCTTGTGTCATCTGTGCTCATTGTAGTGTTATAGTGATCCCTTGAATCAGCTCAAATTCTACTCTAAGCCAGAGGTGCTTCGCTATCTCAAAAAGGAACAAGAAATCAGCTGTCAGAAATCCAAGGAAAAGAATGAGGGCACCTCAAAGCGCATTGAAGTCAACGTTTGTTACCATAATCTTTCTACATGTTTTAAGTTACATTTAAGTTGTAGGTATTCTCTTAATTTTGAGATTGGATTATGATTGTTACAAGAATCTAGGTTGTAACTGAGAAGACTGTACCTGAAGAGCTCCCTCCCGGCTGGATTAAGGAATTGAAAGTAAAAAAGCAGGGTCGTAAAATCAGAAAAGATCCGGTATTGAATCCCTGATATCTTTTTTATTCTATATTCTATTTGTCTGCACATAACCCATCATGTATGTTTAATGTCTTATTATAGTTGATTAATTGCATCCACGCTATCTTTTTATCTCCAAGTCCTGTCCCAGCAGATGCATCAGCTATTAGCCTATTACCTAATTAGTTGCAAGGCCATGTTCATTTTTCTCTTTCATCTTTTTCTTCTTGTTGATCTAAGTTGCATTTTCAGAGAAAAATCATTTTATGTTTTAATGATATACAATTTATGCAGTACTACACAGATCCAGTAACTGGATATGTATTCCGATCTCTGAAGGATGTTAATCGCTATCTTAGAACTGGAGTTTTGGGAAAGCTTGCATTCAAGCCGAAGGACGACAACCATGTTAATATGGAGTTCGATGATGAAAAACTAACTGTTAGTGTGATTCATGACTATGTTTCCATTTACATAGCTGAGCATTTTATTAGTTTTCTGTGCGATATGGGCCCCAGTTTGTAGATCATTAAAAATACTCTCTCAGTTCAAAGAGTCCATTATTCTATATTTTGTGATGTTTCTTTTAAAGACTCCACTTTCAAAACTTGTGTCTACGATTTTCATACCCTTTCAACTTTTCCCTCCACATGTAATATAAACAACTTGGTATATGCTTTAGCATATCTGTAATTATGACAAAATGAGTGTCCATTTTTTGTTTTTCTTCAAGAAAATCAAGGAAGTTGACTCTTAAGCCATTTTAGTTGCAGATATACATAAATATCCTTGTTGTTCATCTAATAGCATAACAAGTGCATATTGAGACATAATAATTAGCAAAGGTGAATTTAGTAACTTCGTTACGAAATGGACACTCATTATGAGACATTTTTTTAAAAAAGAAAATGACACTCATTTTGGGATGGAGTAGCATATAAATTTAGACTGAAGGGTCAAAATTGATAAGATTGTCATGTTTTGTGCTAGAAGCCATTTTCTCAAAATTAAGGGGTGGTAAAATGACATTTTTCTAGAACTAAAGAGGTTAAGTGAACTCCATATTCTGTGTGGCTTTGGAATTGCTACAAACTGGGGAAGAAGTTTATGAAACTACCTTTAATTGAGAAGTGATTTCTCTTATAAGATGCATGCAAAATTTTCTCTCCATGATTCAAAGAGTCTTACTTTCTATTTTGTAACATTCCTTTTAAAGACTGCGAAAATTTAACTTGTAAATTTTACGAATTTCCAATATATTATCATTATATGAAGCTTAAAAATAGAAATACTATTTTATCTGTTAAAATTGAGTGTATATATTGTACAATATATATAATCCTTAAAAAAATTTACTTTCAAACATAGACTCTTTGTGTGGAATTGAAGGAGTTCTGCCGTTTTTGCCATTGTTCAAATATGTAGCTACCCTCGTTTTCTGTTGTCTGTGTTACTGTTGTTACACAGTTGCACTTAATTTTTAAATGCAGAAACTATCATTCTGTTTTCTAATGCACATAAATTATTTTTTCTTTCATGTGAAGTTGGGTGTAGTGCATCCAGTCTTGTGCCACTCAACCTCATTCATCTCATGAGAAAATTTCCGATCTTTTTTCTTTGTTACATCACCAATGTATTCTTATTTGTGTTAGTAAAAAATGATTCACAAAGAGTTGAACGCTTCTTTCATCTTGTCTTTTGCTAGACTGAAGCTGCAGCTGAAGGAGAGAAATCAGCTGATGGGCAAACAAACGGGCACATAACAAGGAATAAGAGCCCAAAGTTGGTTGGAACAAGGAATGATGAGCTAATCATTGAATCCACCGATTCTACGAATCCTGTACGCATCTCTGAAAATGCATCTGAGCAATGTAAGCTATACAATTTCATCTCGATATGAAATAGAACCTTTTCTGGCATATGAACATACTCCATTTGGTTTCTACTCACTTCCTTTTGTCTTGCTTCTGGACTTCTGGATTTCATGGACCTGAGAATCTATAAGCCCCAGACTTGCATAGAGTTTCTTGGTCATTTGTGCCGGTTGCAGGATGTTATCCAAATTTTATCCGATTAGGGGCTTTGAGTGAGATAGCTATTTTAATTTTATAAAACCACTATTGGGTTTCACCACCTTATCTTTCTTAACCCAAAAGATATGATTATGTGAATGTTGATATTGTAGACTGAAACAGCCTTGCACATCAACTCTGTTCTGGGTTCTTCAGTTGCACAGTGGTTTAATTCTTTTTGCTAAGTCCTTTTGAGATTCAGTCCCTTGCAAAAGCTGGGAAAGAACCAGAACACATTGATTTTAGTTGATATATATATATATATATAGAACACTATTCTGCCAATCCGAGTCAAGCCATTAATCCAATGGATCTAATATAAGCGAGGTCATGTTTGAGTCCTTAATTGCTAGATAGCAAAAAAAAAAATCATTAGTAATCCTTTTTCTTTTAATTTTTTAAAATTTTTATAACCGTGTCAAATCATATAATGAGAATGTATACTTCATAATTAATATGTCCTTTACTTATCAAAAAATAATAATTAATTGTTCTTTACTCCTTTACAAGTTAAATGATAGCTCATTACTGAGTATTTCATGTTAAAAAATGGAATAAAATTCTGATGTTCTAACATCATTGTAGTATATTCCCCCAAAAAAAAAAAAAAAAAATTGGTACTATAATAACATATAAATCAAAATATTACATTAAATACATAAAGAGGCTATTGTGGGTAAATCCAATCTGCTTAGTTTGTCAGACTCGGATCGGATTCTGATAATCGGATCAGATGAATCAATCCAAATCCAAAGTTTTGGATTAGTTTCAGGCCAAAAAGGAAAAAAGAAAAAAAAAGAAAAACGATTAATTGACAGGCCTATGTCGAAACAACCTTTTCTTTGATGAAGCAATTTAGTGATTAATAATTTGCACATTCCTTTGAATAACAAAGAAAGAAAAAGTATTGGAGGGATGTCTCATCCAGTCATCCCCATACTGCTTTGTTATATGGTGACCTTTCTGAAGAAACAAAGGTTCTAATTTGTTTCACTTCAAGATACAGGTAGGGAAAATGCGGCCGTGGGCAATGTTAACCTTCCTGAAGCCAGTGGATCTGAGGCAAGAGAAGAAAAGAGTGAATCAACCCCACAAAATGAGTTCAACGGAAAAAAAGCTATCCATAGTCAGAAAAAGAAGTCCAGTGAGAAAAGCAAACCCAGTTTGCCCAGACGTGCTTCAAAACGTTTAGCTGGTGTAGATGTTGATCTGCCACAAGAGCCTAAAACTCGTCGCCAAGCTGCAGCTAGACGGGCAGGAGGGGTAGAAACCAGTATTGCTTGCTTGGCTTCTTCAGTTGAGCGTGAAGTGAAGGTGGTTATAACAGATATATCATCTAATGAGAAGCAACTAAATACAGCTGTTCTGCCTCATGCGAACAACTTCTCTAATCTGGGAAAGCATGGTGGGGAGGTTGAAATGTATGACATGCCTAGAGAGACGCAAGGTGTGAACGCTGAAAAAGATAATAAATATGGGAACGTTGAAGCAGATAATAAGCCTAGTGAGAAGCAAGAACTACCTTTAGTTTTGCCTCCTGGAAGCCTCCCTATTCCAGAAGAGCACGGTGGGAATGCCAAAACAGATAATAAATCTAGTCTGAAGCGAGAAGCACCTGTTAATTGTGGCATAGAGGTTGAGACAAGTAATATGCCTAGTGTTCTGCCTCCAGCAATCCTCTCTACAGAACAGCATAATAAAGAAGTTAAAACAAACAACATGACTATGGAGGGCCAAGAACTGCCTAGTCTGTTACCCCCCGTGAATCTCACGACTCTGGACGAGCATGGGGGGTCAAAGGTTGCAAAGGGTAATATCCCTAACGAGAAGCAAGAACTGCCTATTGTCTCACCGCCAGCAAGCCTCTCTACCCCAGAAGACTATGGTAAAGAGGTTGAAAAGGACATTATCAATAAGTTGTGTGAGAAGCAAGAATTGCCTAATGTTATATCTCCAGCCATTCCAGAAGTGAGTCCTGGAAGTATGGAAACTGATTGCAAGGCTGATATAAAGCCTGAATCACCAGTGAACCTGTCTTTGACGGATTTATGGACAGATCCATGCATTGAATTTGCAGTAAAAACCCTCACTGGAGCGATTCCAATAGGAGAAGAAAATAAAGTTGATACCCACTCCGGGTCACCTTTGGACTTGCCTCTTGGGGAGTTGTGGACGGACCCTTGCATTGAATTTGCAGTGAAGACCCTTACAGGTGCAATACCAGTTGGGGAGGATCTCAGTGTTCAGGACTATTTTCAGCAGCACGCCTGCTCATCTGAAAACCAAGGTGAGAATGGGGGCTTCACTTTGCCAGATGTTGGCCTAAATAGTTTCTGCCAAACTGAGTATTTGTCCCAGCATTTCAACGAGGCAGACAATTCTCTTCATAAAGAACAGGAGTTGGTAGTTCCCATGTTGCCAAACCACAGAAATGGCAGTTTACCTCATCCAGGCGGTGCTGGTCTTCACCAGCGTGTTAAAGGGAATAATGGAGAATGTTCAAGACAAACATTCTTCCAGTAGAGATTTGTATGTACAACATTATGGACCATGTAGACTGTTTAGACTTTTCTTTCTGATCCTTCTAGAGCTGATAATTGTGTGGCTTGGGAGATTCCATATTCTTATTTATCATGTAAACTGTAATTTCAATTGACAAAAGTCTGATAATGCCCTTAGGTAGTCATTACTAAGTTTCCTTTGTGTTCTCGTTTGGTATGCGAGAGCAGTTCCTTAATTTGATCAATTGATTTCACTATGAAAACTACGGAACCTCCGCGGTTTAGTGGTTAAACTAAAACGAAATAAAATGCTATCAACAGGTTTTTTCATTTGTGGTTGCATTTTCATTTTTGCTTTCTGTGGTACCGGTTGTCATGATAGTCAAAAAGAAGGGTTTACTACAATGTTTTAAAAGATAATTTCTTCGTTTTGGATATAATTTTTTTTAAAAATTGATATTTTTAGTAGTTGATAACGGAAGGAGTAATTTTCTGTAAATGTAAATTGTGATTATTAAGTCGAACGAAAAAAAGAAAAGAACCTGTACTAAAATGGAAACTCAGTCATCAGGGACTTAATATAGAAAATGGAAATGGTTGAGGTTGAGGAGGGAAACTGAGCGCTTAAAATTTAGATTGGCTTTGTTAAAGAGCGAACTTGGTTTGCCGCCAAATCTAATTCCCAAACAGGTGTCCTCCGGCCCACATACACACTTTACGCCTGAACCTCAAACCCTAAAATCTTCACTCTCCAAATTGTACACGGAGAGAGAGAGAGAGAGAGAGAGAGAGAGAGAGAGTAGTGATGGAGATACGGGTGAAGTGTAGTTGCGGAGAAGGGAACTGCCCTGAATGGGCAATCGTGGAGACGCAAGGCCTTGTCGAAGTTCAGCCTGCCTTTAAAGATCAATTACAGAACCTCGAAATTGGAGTTCTCTGCCGCCTTTCTTCTAAGGTATTCATCTCTCCCTCTCTCTCCAAATCCCATCTCGTAAGTACCTCAATTATTTACATGTTCTGGGTATGTATGATCTATCCATGTATTTGCGGAAATTATTACTTTAGTCGAGAAAACTCAATAAATGTGTACCAATTTCATGATTCATTTGGTATGCGACAATTGCAATTCCTTTCCATCCCTTTTGAACAATCATGGAATGACTTTCAATTTGAAAAATGGTCAAAATATGACCCACTTTCTTTTTGGGTCAATGGCATTATCTTTTTTGGGGTTTAGCCATAATTTCAAAAGAAAATGGAGCTGAAATGTATATTTGATCTTTCAAGTGCTGTTGGGTGTGTTTGACGACCAAGGATTATATTTGGGGACTGTTGATTATCTATTTGTGATTTATTTCTGGACTTGGATGATCTTTTCTGGTCCTGCTTGTTTTTTAAACATGATGATTTTCTTACCTTACTTTCTTGTAATCTTGTTCAGGAAAATTACACTTTTACTGTTGGTTATCATGAACTGACCGGCTCAAAGATTCTCTTGAAGAAACCATTATTGGTGTTGAAGAAAGTGAAGCAACCTGATACTGACCAGAATGGTGAACTCAATTCATCTAGGTTGGAATTGCAAGTTATTGGTATCATTCGGCAAAGGATTTTATTCAAAACTAGACCAAAGGCTCTTATATCCAGTAAGTTTTGTTTGCCTCTGCATGTGCTGCTTCAGGAACTATACAAGGCCAACACACAGTATATATGTTATGCAAAAAAATAAAATAAAAAAGAAACATGGACTGAACCCTGACCAATTTTATTAAAAAATAATTTTAAAAAAATCAATACTAGGATGGGGACAACCAACCTTGCCCTAAAATGGGATATATGTTATGCAATTGTGTCTGCATGTTCTGGGAAGTAAACACTACTATAGTGGAGCTTGAAACTGTTTTCATGAAGTACATTAGGTGGAGGCAAGTTATAGTGTACACGTTGGTTCCAAGATTAGATGCATTATGTTGATTTTGGAGGCATTTTGCTAGTTTTACAAGAGTAAATATACCAACCAATTCCAAAGACATGTAGTAAGGAAAGATTTTGGATGTGTTTGATGAAAGAGAACAAAATGTCTCCTATTGTGTGGCTTGCAGTTCTCTTGCTATTTGGCTAAAAAAGGAATGAAATCTTATCGTTACATGAGCAAAGGAAACCATCACCTATCGTACAAGTGTTATCAAATGCAAGATGAATATTATTATTTATGCAAACCTTACCACATTGCTGACATCGATGTTTGAAGTATTTCATGTGTAATGGCTTTTTCAGATGCTCAGTGGCCTTGTAAGCCAACTAGAAACATGGTTTGCCTTTTTTTCTGGGAGTTTCTATGTTGTTTCAAGAGGTGTGGATTCTGCGGAAGCTTATTGGATTCCTAATACAAAAATGCTTAGACACTCCCGATCTTATCCATACCGTCCGAGTTTATTCCAAAAATAAGTACAATAAAAAGAGGGGGAAGTTTAAGATAATTAACTGAGTTGACCCTAAATCCAAAATTTGGGCAAATAATCAACTTCATTGTAGTATTTGCCTACCACATAGCTGATGTCAAGCCACTGTGAAAAGTATATGGTCCTGGCTTACTAGTTGAAGCTATTTGGGTATCGATATGAATTGCAGTCAGCTGCAATGACAATTAAACAAGTTTGGAACAGGAAAGAAAGTAGGTACAAAAGAAAGAAGAAAAGTGACTTCCACCATAAGCATTTCATTTTCATATTCATGTCTCTTGCACTTGGTAGTTGAGGTCTCTTTACCCTTGCAATGAAACACAGTTGCAGTAAGGTGTAGAGCCACTTTTCAGATGGTGGATCTCCTGTGGTGCCAGAAAGCTCCTGTGTTGATTTGACAATTTAAATTTTGTACCATCGCAATGATGTGTATGAATGGAGGATATATTTCATGGACTTACTGATATGATGCGTACCACTTAACTGTAGGAACTAGGATGTAACAACAAGTATATTGCCTACATAGAATTGGATGAGATAATAGCCAATTAGCATCCAAGAGATTGCCTAAACTAGCTGGATGTAAATCATGATTTATATTTTGCCTAAATGTTCCTGACATGAGATTAATGAGACTAAACTTGATCTCCATACACATATAAAGAGCATCGCACCCTTCTTTAAACAATGATTAGAAAGGTACTTCAGACTACTCCCTCGCCTGTTTGAACTTTCAAGTCTATGAATGTGAAAAACTCACCCTTTAATTACGGTCCTGTTTCATTTTCAGTGTTCTTCAGCCATGCACTACATCTAACAAATGTTCTTGTCACAAATTTTATATCTCATCTTCGTCATGCTACATTTCTATTAAGGGAAATGCTCTTGAAAACATGAATATATTTTTTCTTTGTTGTAGGGCCACAACTAGTTGTGAAGGACAGAGTCAAAGCACCAGGTCCCATTTTGCGGAACTAATTTGCATAATTCCATCCGCTAACCGAGTTGGAATTTATACAAAAACCAGTTAGCATGAAATTCATCGGTAGGCTTGTTCATGAGAAACTGAATGTATTTAAATGCCAGCAAACCTACTAGAACTAAAACTCTCTTATCATTCCTGAAATATTAAATGAGAATGATTGCTGCTATGGTAATGCTTAAGCTGCAATCTTGCTTGTAGATATCAGATTTGTGCTTTAATTTTCTGAAACATGACTCTTGTTTGTCAATATCAGATTTGTGCTTTAATTTTCTGAAACATGACAGACATCTGTATGAGGTCTTTTGAAATGTTTATCAGGCATGTGTATCAAGTGGTCTTGTGTAAAAAAGATGCAAGTATCAAAAGCCCCCCTTAGCAAGGGCTGCCACTACGAGTTACCATTAGCCCATGAATTTTCAATAGAGGTATAGATTAACCCAATGCCTTAAAGATGCCATCTTCAATAATTTGATTGCAAGAAAACCATGCTATCGGAATCACAACCTTTTTAGTTACTACAAAATGACGATCAGTACACAAATTTCACATTAGTTGCACCAAATAAGAGCCACTGGGCTGAAGATATATCCACGTATTAAACATGATTTGCTGCAGTTACAATATTGTGCATAACTAAAATAATTCTCCTCTAAGCAATACTGTTGGTGGCGCCAGCACGAACTCTCAACATTTCAGTCCTCTTACTTCTCTCCATGACCTCTACTAGCCAATCTACACTTCCTTTAATGCCCATCCTGCATTCCAATTACAAAAGCCAAGAATTACGTGAAATGAATGTAGCAGGCTAGCAGCCAAGATGGTGTAAAATCACTTAAGATTTAAAATGCACAGCTACCATCCCACATTATTTTCTCCATACCCACAATATATTTTTAGGCGTTAAATGTAGAAGCTATGCTGCAATCTACTCACCCATCATATGCCGAAACACCTTCAAATGTGTAAGCTCTTTCATCCAATTTCTTTAAATCCAGATAGCGTGCAAGTTCCTCTGCTGATACGGTTTCAGCAAGGTCCTGCCATTCATACAAGGTGAATATGAGCAACGGTCTATATGGATCTCAAGAAGGTTACTGTGCCTAAATTTTTAGAAGCACAACAAATCAACCCATGTGTTAAAAAGGTATAAATCATAAAAATTACTTTAAGATGTTATAGACATGGTCAAATATAACATATCCAACAATATTTATAAATATAATTACCAAATCAAAGAGAGAACACAGATGGTATCACTACGAGAAAAATGGAATCCACAAAATCCAACAGCATATAATTGTTCTCTGGGTCCATATCTAATCCCAGACGTCTCCTTCTCATGATTGGGTATTGGAAAAATTTCCAAGTTGGGGATAAATTCAAGATAGAAAAACTATTCAGAAGGAGAGGCTACAGCTTAGTAGTCACCTGCTTGTTTGCTAGTATTAGAAGAGGGGCTCCTTGTAGATCCTCATGCCGAAGAACCTTTTCTGCCAGTAAATACATTCATGGGGAGGTGATTTTTTTTATTGGATTTACAGAAATTAAGATTTACCATCTCCATGGAATTAAAGCCCAAGTGAAGTATAGAGAAAAAAAGCAAATCTTTCCACCAGTCTTTGGAATTTCATTACAATGCAACAAACTTAAATCACTGAACATTACTGACCAAGTGCAGATTTTGAATCTTCAAATCGCGAGGGACATGCAGCATCAACTACATATATTACAGCATGTGCTTCTTCATAATATTTCTCCCAAATTGAACGAAGACCAGGCTGACAGCATAAAGATCAAACATCAGTAATGAGTGCATGACATAGTTACTATCAGTTGAATATATTTTGGTTATAGGTTAAATTTTACGTACCTGACCGCCCAGGTCCCAGAAGACAAGTTTTGTATTTGAAGCTTCAACACGACCAATATTGAGTCCGACAGTAGGAACGATTCGATCAGGAGGTAGGCCTTCTAAGTTTGAGTATTGTGACTTCAACTTCTCCAGCAATGTCTAAAATTTCAATGACATAACATTGATAACAATTAGTACATATAAAGGTTTACTAGTATGTGAATCATGTGAAAGACTAAAAAACACGTACTGTTTTTCCAGCCTTGTCGATTCCAAGTATGAGAACATGAAACTCTGTCTTACTAATTAGATACTTCCAAAGTCCGTAAAACAATGAAAACATCTCTGATTGGATTTATTCTTTGCAATAATCTTCAAGATGGACTAGGGAAAGAATTCTATTTTTCAAACCAAATCTCCAAATATTCACCTTATGATCATCCTGAAAGACAGAAAAGGGAAACATCAACATTGATTCAAATTTTATTTCAATAAGCTGACCTGATCTGGCATGAGATGCGTCAGCAATTCGCCTCAATAGTTACAACAGCATAATCAGGTCAGAAACATAGCAAATCCATCAACCAACCTCGGTGTAATTTAGGGCACATTCTTTCTGGGAACCATGGGCTGTGTTGTTAAATGAGAAAATAACAATAACTGCACAGAGTTTATAAGCTTGTGGGTCCAGAACTTCATGTTTTGACTGTGGTGGGAAACATTTCAATGTGGAACTCATGTCGAAGCAATAACACTTGCGAAAGTCTTATAAATTTGGAAACAGGAACGCAAACAAAAGAAGAAGAGGTCGATTTATTAAAAAAAATTAATTTTCAACAACTAGATCATATAATTGCCGCCATCTGGGGTTTTAACATTTGGTAGCATAGTTACAGTCATACTGTAGTTAGATTTCATTGCAGTTTAGATCAAATTCAGCACCTGCATTCCTCGACGTTGCAAGATAATTTACCATCAACATTCTACCCCATCAATTACCATATATTTTTTTTCTTAAAAAAAAAAAACCAAGATCCCAATACAATATCATCAATCATATAGACCCACGACCGAAATCATAGATGGGGGTTCGAAAAAGAAGAAGAAAACCCAGATCAAACAGAAAGCATGTAGAAAGTGGGGGAATGGTTAAGCAAAAACTAAATCGAACAGAAGAATAATTCAGAGTAATAGTGAAGGGTTCGATGGATATACAATACAGTGAGAGGGAGGGACGAGTTCTTTACCAGTAATTGTTATAGCCTTTCTGTCGCTCCCAAGCTGCCCAATTCTCTCTCTCAATTCACAGTTTTCCTGAGAATTATTTTTCCCTTTTGTCCTCTCTGTCTTTCTTTGTGGGGAACACAGTTTCCCATTTTACCCTTTAGGGATTCTGTGTCTTCCGTTAAGTACAGTTTTAATCCATCCACTGTTGGTGTCACAGACCAACCGTATACCTACACTTGGGATGGTGGGTATGCGGCATCCTATAACCATCATAGATATAGGGTGCCTGTTTTACTTTGATTGGATGATATTGCCATGTGTCCAAAGGTAAGTGGAACGTCAACCACATCGGCAAGATGTCATGCTCACATGGATGTTCATATCGTATAACCTCTTTCAGTCTTTTGGTATCAACGTAAACATGTAAAGTGATAAGAAGCCTTCTTTACAAAGTGGCCACTTTCAACACAGCAAGTATACACTATCCTGAACTCCAAAAACTCCACCCACTGCTAGAATCCCATTTTTTATGCTCTCACCTCCTGATACACTAGTCAAATATCTGCTATCTAGGCACAATTTGGGTCTTAACTCCAAGTCACATAACTCCTAAGGACCAAATAGTGACATGGTAACTAAGGTTAAAAAAGGGCGTATCCAGTGCCGAAGCTCTCACACAATGGGAGGTCTGGGTAACTAAGGTTACTAAAGAAATTAGTAAACCAAGCACTATGGATTCAGTGATCTACCAGATATAAGGCAGTTAGGTTGGTTAAAAGAACAGCACATCATCTAGTCCACAATAGCTCCATCTCTTTCTAATCCTAATATCTTCAGAAGAAATAAAACTAGCTAAGCAATGCTACTATTACAAGAAGCAGCAATCTCAATGAACAAGCGTATGTACAGAACAAGGAAAATAAAATACCTCATCTTGGTAATCTATGACCTTCTTAAGTCCTCAATTAGCACCAAGTAGGTGCTCAATAGCCTGATTTCTGAAAGAAGAAAGACAACGATCTACTAGTCACTACTAATGATAGAAATGACGATGACCAACTTACAAATAATTCAATCAGACAAAGAGTGACATCGCACACAATGAAATGTAGCAAAAACTTCATTAACTTTTCAGCTAAACAGCACCTATGGGGGGGAAGGCGTGGTCAAAAGAGTATAGCTTATATAATCAGCATAAAACTTTAAAAATAAGCTAAAACCTAGGATGAAGCAGGGAGCCCATGCTTGAACTCAGTAAATTTCACCACTAGTGTGAATTCAAGTCTTTCAGATAATAATAGTACATATTTTTTTACTCCTACAACAGAACGTTTCATTGTATAATACAAATGCACTAAAAGAGAAGAAAAGTAAGGAACCAATTCGAAATTCAAATCTTCGAGTACATGTACATGTAGGGACAGAAACGAAATAACATTCCAATAAAATAAAAAAATAAAAAAAACAGGTATATTTTGTTTCAGATTATTAGCTGGTAGGACTTGATAAAATTGAATGAAAAGATTAAACAAACACTACCATTCCAAAGTGCACTACCTCATTTCCATAACAATCCAACAGCCAAATACAGCTTCTTCTCCTCTGTTGCTCTATTTAAAGGAAAATTAACAGTAATTTTATCCCATTCCACTCCACTGAATCGGTACACGCAGCAAACTAATTACGTGCATACAAGCCCTACGAGAATTGCAAAGCGATCGATTCACTTTTCAATCTATTACAACGAACTATTGATGGGATGTAACTCCAAAAAACGAACGAATGTACGAGCAACTGGTAAAATATCCAATGAACAATCATAAGATAAAAACTACTCCCAAAAGACAAGAATAATCACAAAAACTGTAAATCGCAATGAGAACGACCAAGTCAAAAACACAACATCGACATGAATGCAGAGCAAATATCAAACGGTACAAATTTAAAAGAGACGGATCGGAGCTTGTTACCTGTAGGCTGTAGGTAAGAAATAATTTGGGACCTTCGCGAGGTTGTCGAGATCTCAACTTGAGCAAATGATAGCTTCGCAGGGCTCGCACCTGTTTTTTCTCTTCTTTTTTTCTTTCCCTGAACTACCCTTTCCCTATCAAAATCTTCTTTTCCTTGACCGAGTTAGTACTATTATTTTGTTGATTTTACTATTTTATTCAAAGTAAATTCACAAAATGAGATTGACGCATAAAATGTCATACTTATCATTTCGAGCACAATATCTAATATTGCGTCCATCTAGTATAAATATTCAATATTCACAGCTAACAAAAATATAAGGATTAAAAAATATAATTGATGAGCTCGGCACAAATCCTGGTTATGAGCCAAACACATGGGGCACCACGTGATGAGCTCATGCATGTTAAAGACCAAGAAAGAGGTCACCCGGGCAGGATAACCACGGGATAAACACCATACATCTATCCCGAGCAAGAATCTATCTATCAATCAGCGAGCAGGGAGCATGGCTGCTCGAATAGACCTGATCTTCATCCCAGGCCTAACTGGCAGACAGCTCCCGTGCCCGAGATTCAAGCCATAATTCCGTCATGATTCCGTCAGTTACGCGGTCAACCCGCATTTATGGTCATAAAGGCCTATAATCTCGCCATAGCGATAATTTAACCCGAATTTCACTCCCATAAGGGCTATATATACCTAACAATGTTTCATTTCAAAGGTAGGCACACTTTTACACATCGAAACCCTATCATTTTACTTTCAACAAGCTTAATACTTACTCTCACGCTTGAAGGGTTTCGCGAGGCCCTGCCTTGCATTCCTACTAAGGTCTTCTTCTTTTGATAGGTTTCTACAAAATCCTACCTTTACATAAGCTCAGATATCCTACAAACCACAAGGAACAGCCCAAGACCAAATTGTGTAGCGAATTATCTGTGTTAAGGCCGGCAGTAATGATTGATCATCTGGAAGCGCCTTCGATTGATAAAGATCGAATTATGGATATCGAGCCGGCGAGCAGATGTTGGATCGATGAATACAAAGATTTCATCGAGCAGGGTATATTACCGGAAGATAAAAACCGAGCAAGAGTCGTCCGAAACCAGGTATGTCGATATTCGGTGGTCGGAGGAGTACTGTACAAGCGATCAAGAGTAAGGCCGATGCTTCGTTGTGTTCGACCAGAAATGACTCAAGAACTTTTGTATGAGATTCATCAAGGAGAATGTGGTGGTCATCCAGGGGCACGAACCTTGGCACAAAAATTACGTTCGCGCATGATACTACTCGATCACGCTGAGAAGAGATGCAACCTTGTATGTGCAGAAATGCGACAAGTGTCAAAGATTTGCAGATATACCCAGACTGCCATCCACCGAACAGACCCCGGTAGTTGCGGCATGACCATTCGACATGTGGGGAATTGACCGAATTGGACTTTTTCCTCTAGCACGATCTCAATTCAAGTATGCAGTAGTGACAATCGATTATTTCACCAAATGGATTGAAGCAAAACCATTGGCGACCATCACTGAGAACAACATCATCAACTTCGTGCATGACCACATTTGGTGTCGTTTTGGGCTACCTAGAGCTATTGTTTCTGATCATGGCACACAATTCTCGGACAAATTTACAGCAGAATGTAACAGGATGAATGTCAAACATTGGCAGCCTTCAGTTGCATATCCACAGGGCAACGGACAAGCAGAAGCCGCGAACAAACAAATCCTACACGCTCTTAAACAGAATTTGGACGATCAAGCAGGAAAGTGGGCAGATGAATTACCAGCTGTGTTGTGGTCGATCAGAATGACAATAAAGGGGGTCAACGGGCGAGACACCTTTTGCTCTCACATATGGATCGGAAGCTGTAATTCCAACAGAAACAGCCTTTCCCAGTTACAGAGTGGCTCATTATAACGAGCAGGACAATGAAGTTGCCCGTGCGGTCGACCTTGACCTTCTTGAAGAACGCAGACTCGAAGCTTGCATCCGAATGGTTAATTATAAGCAAAAAGCTAAAGCTCATCATGATAGAAAGGTTCGGGGAAGAGCATTTCAAGTCGGAGATTGGGTCCTGAGGAAAATCGAAGTTACAGGACAGCGACCAGAACGAGGGAAATTGTCACCTAATTGGGAGGGACCATTTAAGATTACATGAGTGATTAGAGAAGGTACTTATACCTTACAAAACCAAGAGGGCAAACATTTGAAGCATCCTTGGCACTCTGATCATTTGAAGAAATACTACCATTAACAAGGCATTAATTACAGTTACTACGATACGATTTACTTGTACTTACGATGGATTCTTTGATAATAAAAGTTTTTCGAACGCTGTTGATCAAAGTTATTTGAAAATTATTACTTTGATGGATTAAAAGTTCAAAATTGTGCTCATCAAATGGGAAATATACTCAAACAAATATGAACAAAGCTTTGTTCGATAAATCGAGCAAAGTGGGGCCCTGCCCGGTTTATATTTTACGTTTGAATGCCTCAACGGGAGAAGGGGAGCAACCCACTGTCCGATATTGTTTGACGGCTTTGTTCGCTATGGCAGCAAAGGGAGATAAGTCTCGTTCAAATAAATATCCAGCCTGAATAATTAGTTAAAAGTTTAATAAACCAAGGGCCACGCCCAGTTAACGCGGCCATACAATCATGCCCGATAACTCGGGCAGCAGGCAATTATTTAGATGCCTACCGAATTAGCAGAAGGGGCCCTGCCCGATAACATCGTTTGTTTTACAAAAAAAAAAAAAAGAGCAAACATTCACACAAAATTATAAACCAGAAAGTTCTCATTTCATTAAAAGTTAAAATTACATCAAAGGAAAAACTATCACTATTACAATATATTAACTCCCTCCTTGCTCGCTGTTTCTCCCCGGCGTCTCAAGTTCGGCAAAGATTTTATCCATTTCAGTTTGCAAGTTGGGAGGAAGCCGAGGAGGAGGTGGTAGCTGAATCACGTTTTGCCCAGGAGGAGGAGGAGGCAGGATTGTTTCCGCACCAGAAGAGGGAGCAGACTGATTGTCCTCCACATCTATCACAACAGGGCCGGCGGGCTGGGGAGCAGGATCCTCATCATCTTCATCGTTGGCCTCACGCTAAAAAATAACGTTCATCTGGTCAACCACATTATTGGCCAACGGAGTAGGAGGAACCCATTTCGGCTCATCGCTCTCCCGGTCATTATTCGCGATGATCCCCAGTTCATCTTCGGTATAGGGGACCAAAACATGGCTCTTCCGAGCCGCCGCACACCAGGGCGAAGTCGCTCCCCATTCTGCCATCATTTCAGGAGTAACATTTGGCAGCTCGCTGCTCGCCAGCATATGCAGAACATGGTTGCACCCTTAGGAATAGTAGGGGACCAGCTTTGCATCTACGAGATGTTCAAGCTCGGCTGACTGTTTAAACTCTTCAATAGTAGCAGTCTTGCTAGTCGCAACCTCCCGTGCCAACCTGGCCTGCCAAGCTTTCTCTTTCTACTCGGCCACGACCTGAGCGTTCTCGACCTTCTTCCTCTCCTTGCTCAAAATTTTCTGAGCGGCCACCTCCCCATTCTGAGCAAACTCCACCTGGGCTTTTAGGCGGATAATTTCATCCTCGAGCTTAGACAGCTCGACAACCTTTGCTAGGACTTCGTTGTCCTTAGCCAGCAAATCTTCTTTGTAAGATCGAGCAGCTTCCTCGGACTTCCTCTTCTGCTCAAACAAGGCTCCAGCCTTATCTTTATATTCATCTGCACATTTGTGCAGAAGAGTGACCTTGGAAATGAACTGCAAAACAAGAAACTCAAATGAGCCAGACATACACATTAATACTAAATATGCATACAACAATCGGCAAAACTTACCTCGCTGACCAACAGGCCAATCTCACCGAGCAGAAAACTGTTCAGAGTTTCAGCGTCTCCCCGAACAACATCGGGCTGGACAACCCTCTTCAAAATCCCCTGCCCGCAAACGGCACTCATGGTCCCCTTATCACAGACATTGATCCCTTCGAGGGGGGAACATCAGCAATCTCATTCACTAAAGCCCTCACCCTATCTCGAGATACAGGCATTACGAAGTTGGCCCTCAACCAACTGGGGCCACTAGCCCGTTGATTTTCTTCACGTCAGGGGGGGTGGAGGAGGAAGCCCAGAGACTGGTGGACTCATAACGGGAGGAGGAGGCAAGGGACCAGACCCTGCTTGAATTGTTTCTTAGGGTTCATCCTCCCCTGTCCTGAGCCGGGTGCTTCGACCCCCTGCTCGAACATCCCCTTAAACTGGCCTTTTCCGAGATATGAGCTCAGATGTGGGCACCGTTACAGAAGAAGACCGTGGCTCAGTCAATGACCCAGGAACCCGAGATGATTTTATGTTCCTCTCAACAAACAGAACCTTGGGTAAAGAGGTAGAAGCAGGCTGCTCGCGGCCTATCAATTCGCCATGGCGAGCAACGGACCTCGCCTTGAATTCGGTCTTCCTCTGCCTCAATATGTCCTTCACCACTGCCAACAAAAAGGAAACAAGTCCGAAAATATCAAGACATATCTTCCACAACTCATAATTAACATAATAAAGAGCAAATACGCTGCATCTTCAAAGTCGAGATGGGGAGTACAATCCCCCGCCAGACCACACAATTCGCATTCACAGGGGAACTTGTGATCGTGACAAGTCCCCCAAAAGGGATGGGCAGGCTCGGGGGCCACGGCAATCAAAGGCTCTACACCCTCCACGGAAGCGGGGTACATCCCGGCCAAACGAAGGATTCGAGCATCCTGCACGATTGATTTCCAATCAATCAGCCACTGTTGACCCTGCTCGGTCACACCCAATGCTCCCCGCAACATCGCCATACACATATCCTCTCCGGTGAAAGTGGCATGACGGTCATAAGTAGGAGGCTTCACTTCGAAAGGGGTCGGGGCGAATGGCCATCCCACTCGGGACTCCACAAAAATGATTCTCTTATCCCATTTATCAACCTTGTGGGGAAACTCAGTAAATAGCTTAAGAGCCCCAGCCTTAGAGTGACCTATAATCCTGCCCGATCTCTTATCTTTGGTGAATTGGAAAAGCTTTCGGAGTATGGTTGTCTCGGGTTCAAAGCCAACCAGTCGGCACGTCGTACTGAAGGCGATTAGGACTAACATTGTGGTAAATTGGAGGTCGCATGGAAAGGCGTTGGTCTCCCTTAAGAATTCAATGACGAAGGGATCCAATGGAAAGCGCATCCCAACCCGGAAGAAATCGTAGAAAAAGACTATTCTCTTCGTCTTACTCCTCATCTGAGCAGGAGTCATCTCGGACTCGTAGGGAACTCCTCGATAATCCTTCTCAGAAATCCCAATCGAGTTGAACCAATTTCCAACCTCTACAATTGAGTCAATTGATTCCCAGTGAGCAACCGAGCTCAGATTATAGTAATCCTCGTTACGGTGTCTCCTCCCAGCTCGAGGTCGACCAGCCACTTCCTCATCACTAGGGATCCCACTCGAGCTCGCCTCATCTGCCTCACCTTGGTCGGTACTCACGTCATTCACAATCCTTTCTAGGGGAACTCGGTTGCTCGCTTCTTGGCTATTCCTTTCCTCAAGAATACGTACATCCGACCCCGTTCGCTCAGAATCCACTGGTGCATGATGCTCCTGGGAACCATGGTCATAATCATAAGCTTCTTGCTCATGAACAGAGTTTTCATCAAATAGTCGAAGAGGGGAAGACATCCTACAATATATCGAGAAATATCTTGATTAAACCCCAGAAAACCTATGATTCCTTGAAGATCTCTCTTCGACCTCCCTATAAACTACCCAGATCTAGACGCAAAATCTTAAGAACCTACCCAGAAAGCATGAACATGAAGAACATACAGAAAAAACCAGAAAGAGTAAAATGAAATTTATGCAGAAACAGAGGATGTGAATTAAGGTCAGAGCAAACTTACTTGTGCGTTGAACAGGGATCAATTTGCCAGAAGCCGAAATGTTGAACTGATCCAGAATGGCAGAAGATGAAGCTCTTGTTAACTGGAGGGGTCACGCCGGAGGAATCAACGGAAGAAACGCGAAGTGTAGAAAGCTTGAAGGCAAGAGGGCAGTAAAAAAGATGAAATGTTTAGGGTTTCCCCTTTTATAGGCACAATTTGAGGAAAAAGGCGCCCAAATCACGCGCCCTCAACTTTCCCAAATTCAAACAAAGGCGGCGGCGAAACACTTGATCAAGCCCGCCATTAATGCCTGCCTCGAAAACACGCGGCTCATCATGACTGAACTCAGCCGCTGTCACTTGATAAAAACTTTTCAGCTTTCCTGCAACCGACGTTTTGAGTACCTTACCTGTCACTAACAAAGCAACTCCCCTCACTTCGGCCACAACAAAAATAAACAAGTGTTTTGCTCCCCGCACCGAGCATTAATACTCACCGAACAGGGAGCAGGGGGCCACTGATGAGCTCGGCCCAAATCTTGGTCACGAGCCAAGCACATGGGGCACCGTGTGATGAGCACATGCATGTTAGAGACCAAGAAAGAGGTCACCCGGGCAGGATAACCACGGGATAAACACCATACATCTATCCCGAGCAGGAATCTATCTATTAATCAGCGAGGCGGGGGCTGCTCGAATAGACCTATATCAATCTCGAGCCCTTAGCGGTAACCCCGACTCAGAGAGATTCAAGCCATAATTCCGTCATGATTCTGTGATCAACCGCATTTATGGTCATAAAGGCCTATAATCTCGCCATAGCGATAATTCAGCCCGAATTTCACTCCCATAAGGGCTATATATACCTAATAATGTTTCATTTTAAAGGTAGACACACTTTTACACATCGAAACTCTGTCATTTTGCTTTCAACAAGCTTAATACTTACTCTCACGTCTGAGGGTTTCGCGAGGCCCTACCTTGCATTCTACTAAGGTCTTTTTCTTCTGACAGGTTTCTACAAGATCCTACCTTTACATAAGCCCAGATATCCTATAAACCGCCAGGAACGGCCCAAGACCAAATTGTGTAATATCAAAATCATTTTTATCATCTCATACTTTTTATGTTCCGGGTAAAGAATCAATTATTTCATTTAGGGATGCTTTACTTAAAAAATCTACTTTCAAAAATAAAATATAAAAATATCATTTTATTATTAATATGCTATCAAATGTGTCGTTATCTCAAATTTTTTAACGAGACCGTTTGCCATGGGTGTAACATATAGTATATTATATAGAGCACTTGATTAAGCAACATCCATTGTCGGTGAACAAAGAAACTGGAATAAAGAAACAAACTAGATGAATGTTTGATGTCGGCCTTCAATCGCCTCTCTTTTTATTCCTTTTCATTCTTTTCGCAATTGTTTATTAGGGATCAATTAGAATTTAGAACCATAATGTTCTTTATTTCGGTTTTGGTTTTCAGATGATCAGAGTCGTTCCTAACATTTCAAAGATTTGGAGCAAAATAACGAATAAGGATCCCAACAAATCAATAATATATAATTGTGTAGTTATAAATACCAATAACAAATGAAAATTTCAATTTCCAAATAAACTTCTTAATGCATTAAGCAAAATCTATTGAGTTTTCATTTTACAAATCTCTATAAAAGCATCAAATTTTAGTTCAAAACTCTCGTCTACTAACAAAGTTTTCGTCAATTGAACTGCGGAAAGAGGAACTGTCGAAAGTCGAACTGAAGGTGGAGTGTAAAATCTGGTGGTCATAGCATAGGGAAGACCAAGTATCTAAAAATCGTTAAGTGGCTAGCGCCTAGGCGCTAGGCGGGATATACGCGGGGCCTAGGCGGGGTCGAGAAATAAGATATAATATCTGATTTTTAATATATTTTTTATTATAACCTAATTATTAAACATAATTTTTTTAATTATACTAATACTAAATATCACCTAATAATTTAAAAGTAATAATTACATTATAATGTTAAATTTTAAAGGTAAAACTAGAAATTTAATATCATCTACGGTTCAAAATATTACAAAAATAGTCAACAGTTCAATTATTCATAGGTCCGTTGACAATTACAAATTTACAAAAATAATATAATAATTTTAACTTGATATTTATTATTATTATTATTTAAAAAACCCAAAATGACATTATTTAGGGCCAAAATTTTTAAAAAAACTAAAAAAAGGAAAAATCAGCAGTTGGCCGCCTAGCCCGCCTAGCCGCCTAGCCGATTTTTTCGTCGATTTGCCAAATTTCTAGGCGGCGCCTAGGCCGATTTTTAGAACACTGGGGAAGACTAAAGAGATTGAGAATCTCAAGGTCGATGGTTTGATGTTTGCCGTTGATCGTTCCATCCTTCTGTCCGATTGTCAGTCATAAGCGCCCTTTCGTCTAATCGTGTGCCGGCTGTCGCATCCTGTCGTCTTCACAGCTAGGTCGTTTCCAATTGGCAATTTTCTATCCCTTTTACTCCCTCCGTCCCCAAATTATTGTTTTCCTTTTCTTTTTCATCCGTCCCAAACTAATTGTCTTGCTTGAAACATTCCTTTTTAGTACAACATATTTACAACTTCTTCCTTACTTTTTCATCATACTTTAATTATTGACCAAATACATATGAGCTTTAAAGTAAACTACACATCAAACTAATATTAATAATCTAGATCAAATGTGTTTTCTTAAACCGTACACCAAATCCACTAGGACGATAATTTAGGGACGGATGAAATAATATTTATTAATATTATATACACACACACACACACACTATACATATAAAAAAAATTAGGCTCCTAATGTTTTTGGACCCTAGGTGGTCGCCCCTTTAAACTATGCCCAAGAACGACCCTGCACATGATTCTATCGAAAAAACTGGAACAAAAAACAAAGTGTTCGCTTAATGACATATTTTGGAGTCTTTGCTAGAGATTTGCCGAGGAGGTGGAGAAACAGAGTCGACGACATCGAAGTTGGAACCGGTAAGAGCATGTACAACAAATGATTATTTTTTATCCCCATTTAATACTTAATTAATTAAAAATGAATATATAAAAATTTATTTGATACTCATAAACTACCCAAAATAAAAATATATAAGCTTAATATAAACCTCAATAATCAAAGAAAAAAAATAGAATTAAAGGGACCCACTCATTTAGAGAGAGAGAGAGAGAGAGCTTGGAAGGGAAATGGAAGGAAAATAGGAAATATTGAAGTGGGCAACTTGTCCGGAAATGACCGAAATTTGAATTGATCACCTTTGCTTTCGTAAATGCCCATTAAAATCTGAATAGATCTTTCGTTAAACTCAAACTAAGGCGTTCCTTGGAAATCTGAATATATATATATATATATATATATATATATATATATATATATATAGTTGTAGTGGTATCAAGTTATACTTGCAGTAAATCTTCATAATATTTCTTAGATAAAATTCTGATCGGTCCTTTTTTAAAATTTGTAATATCAAAAGTTTATTTTTTTTAACCGTAAAAGATCACTTTTCGAAATATTGTTCCAAAAATACTATCGTCACCTTCAACAGTTCCAGTAAATACATTAAATTCGAAAATCACTATTGTTGCGCATGAGGGGACAGCGCCCCATAAGGTAATTTATGATATACGAAACTGTAATGGATCTGTGTTGGTTTGAGATTTTTCAATAGAGACGAAGGCGGAGAAGGGGGAGGAGGAAGAAGAAGGCTTACGACGGAAGAGATGGAAAAAGGTGGAAGACGTGGTCTGATTCTTTATGGTTTTATATCGCGGTGCAAAAATATCAGATTAATGTATCGCATTGTAAACAGTGATGTATCGCGGTGCGAAGATTGATGTATCGTGGTACAAAAATAGACTAGATAATTAAACTGATGAATCGCGGTTCAAACATTGATGTATCGTGGGTGCAAAATTGATGCATCGCGGTTCAATAATCAATAAACCAAATTAAATTGATGAATCACGGTTCAAACATTGATGTATCACGATATAAAAATAGACTAAACAATTAAATTGATGAATTGTGATGCAAATATTAACGCAGCGAATAAAAACTTTAGAAAGTGGACCGACCCGTAATTTTTCCTTATTTCTTCCAATATCAAGCCCAACATTTTCAATTAGTGATAATTTGTATGAAATCATATACTTAAACATGATTTATCTATTTTAAAATGTCAAGAAAAATTAGAACTACTGCCTTGTGGAGTTGTAATTAACATACTTAACTTTGTATTACTCTCAATTAGAACTAATAGATCGTGAATGCAGAAAATCCCACTTAATGATGGTGAGGAGTTTTGTATTATACTAGTTAGCTACTCGTGCCTTGCACGCATTCTTAATGATTTTTGTGAAATGTTTTGTTTTTATTTTTTTGTTTAATTTTAATTATTATTTTTATATTAGAAAAAACTATATATATTTCTGAAAATTGTCCTTTATGAAATTATAATGTATATTTTTCATCAGAAATAATAAATATTTATATATTTATATATATGTAAATATATGCATGCATACATATATGTGTGTGTATATTTCTGCTATGAATTAAATTAACCATAGAAAAACCAAAGTTAGAATTGATAGAAACTTTGATGGGATATTTGCTTTTTTTTGGCCTAATTTTTATGGGATCAAAATACGATTCACTCCCGGAAGTATTTACTTAAATATCACGTTGCACCCTAACTTGTAAATTATGTGTCTCACTTTCATACATAATTTTGCAATTCATCCCACTTTACCCCTCTTACGTCCATGAGAGTTAATAATATTAATGGAAAATGACACATTGTATATGACATGAGAATTATTTTGGTCCTTTTCTTTGGGTGCAAAATTGGATTTAGTTATAATTCTATCATTTAGTGAACCATTTGATAAGTGAGATATGTTTGTAATAAAAATTAATGAATAATTGTTTCAATAATTAAAAAAAATATCATTATTAACTTTAAAGTTAAGAAAATATCTCAAAAATAAAAAAATTTATTTAAGGGAAAATTAGACCGTTAGTGCCTAAACTTTAAGAAAACCCATTAGGGACTGTACAACGCAAATGCACGCCACACACCAAATAATGCAAATTTTGGACACCGATAGTCCCTAACCCTAAATACGTTAGTTGAAGTGCCATAAAGTCAGAAAAATATGGATTGTTTGTAACATCATAAAAACCAGGGGGTTATATGAAAATTACAAACAATTGCAATCCAATATTAGAAGAAGAATATGTCACCAACAAGCAAACTAACATATCTTTAAAGGTTAAAAAGAGATGCATAATTAGTGATAACTTTTATCCCATATTGAAAAGATGAGAAACACTTTAAAGATTTAAAAGAGATGTATAACAAAATAATTCAAAATTGGTTGGTGGAAAAAATAGAGGGAAAAACTAAATTTGATGGAATTTATATATATATACTTTAATATAAAAATTGTGAGTTGTCTCTTAAAAATTAATGTATGGATAAAATTAATATTTTATCTAATAAACCATCCATCATTTATTTAAGGACAAACAAATAAATTTATCATGATAAAAAATAATATTTGTACAAAAATAATGTTTAGTAAATCACTCTCCATTGAATAAGGTCAGATAAATTTGAGTTGTTTGTAACATCATAGAAACCCGGGGTTCATATGAAAATTGCAAACAATTGCAATCCAATATTGAAAGAAGAATATGTCACCAACAAGTAAACTAGCCCATCTTTAAAGATTAAAAAGAGATGCATAATTAGTGATAGTTTTTGTCATACATTGAAAAGATGAAAAACACTTTAAAATATATATATGGTCAAAAGTAGACATTTAGACAGTTGCAGCATCTTGGATATTTAATTTAGAATTAATGTTAAATGTGAAATTAACTTATTTATTTTTTGACCTTATTCAATGGTGAGTGATTTATTAAATTTATGGTTATTTTGGTACTTATTTATGGAATTGTTTAGCAAATAATAAATTATTTATTTGACCTTATTCAATGGGGAGTGATTTATTAAACAATATTTTTGTACAAATATTATTTTTATCATGAAAAATTACTTGTTTGTCCTTAAATAAATAGTGGATGGTTTATTAGATGGAATGTTAATTTTGTCCATATATTAATTTCTAAGAGACAACTCACATTTTTATAGTAAAGAAGACAAATTTACTTGTTTGTCCTTAAATAAATGGTGGATGATTTATTAGATCAAATGTTAATTTTGTCCACACATTAATTTCTAAAAGACAACTCACACTTTTATAGTAAAGAAGATAGATAGATAAAGATAGAATTTACCTATTTGACATTATTCAATGGTGAGTGATTTATTAAATTTAGGGTTCTTTTTGTAATTATTCATGTAATTGATTAGCTCATAACAAATTTATTTATTTGACATTATTCAATGGTGAGTGATTTATTAAATTTAGGGTTATTTTGTTACAAACATTATCATTTATTATGATAAATTTACTTGTTTGTCCTTAAATAAATGGTGGATGATTTATTAGATGAAAGATAAATTTTATCAATACATTAATTTCTAAGAGACAACTCACAATTTTATAGTAAAAATAGATAGAAAGATAGATATAGAATTTACTAATTTGACATTATCATTTATTATGCTAATTTTTTTGTTATTATCCATGAAATTGATTAGCAAATAATAAATTATTTATTTGACCTTATTCAAACGGGAGTGATTTATTAAACATTACTTTGTATAAATATTTTTTTTTTCATGATAAATTTACTTGTTTGTCCTTAAATAAATTGTGGATGATTTATTAGATGCAATGTTAATTTTGTCCAGACATTAATTTCTAAGAGACAACTCACATTTTTATGGTACAGAAGATAAATTTACTTGTTTGTCCTTAAATAAATGATGGATGATTTATTAGATCAAATGTTAATTTTGTCCATATATTAATTTCTAAGAGACAATTCACACTTTTATAGTAAAGAAGATATTCATGGAATTGATTAGGAAATAATAAATTATTTATTTGACCTTATTCAATGGAGAGTGATTTATTAAACATTACTTTGTACAAATATTATTTTTATCATGATAAATTTACTTGTTTGTCCTTAAATAAATGGTGGATGATTTATTAGATGAAAGGTTAATTTTGTCCATGCATTAATTTCTATGAGACAACTCACATTTTTATATTAAAGAAGATAAAGTTACTTGTTTGTCCTTAAATAAATGATGGATGATTTATTAGATCAAAGGTTAATTTTGTTCACACATTAAATTCTAAGAGACAACTCACACTTTTATAGTAAAGAATACATATAGATAAAGATAGAATTTACCTATTTGACATTATTCAATGGTGAGTGATTTATTAAATTTAGGGTTATTTATTAAAAAAAACATAATCATTTATTATGATAAATTTACTTGTTTGTCCTTAAATAAATAGTGGATGATTTATTAGATGAAATGTTAATTTTGTCCATACATTAATTTTTAAGAGACAACTCACAATTTTAAAGTAGAAATAGATAGAAAGATAGAGATAGAATTTACTAATTTGACATTATCATTTATTATGATAATTTTGTTTGTTATTATTCAAGGAATTGATTATCTAATAATAAATTATTTATTTAACTTTCTTCAAAGGGGAGTGATTTATTAAACAATACTTTGTACAAATATTATTTTTAATTATCATAAATTTACTTATTTGTCCTTAAATAAATGGTGGATGGTTTATTAGATGAAAGGTTAATTTTGTCCATATATTAATTTCTAAGCCACAACTCACACTTTTATAATAAAGAAGATAAATTTACTTGTTTGTCTTTAAATAAATGGTGGATGGTTTATTAGATGAAATGTTAATTTTGTCCATAGATTAATTTCTAAGTGACAACTCACACTTTTATAGTAAAGAAGATAGATAGATCATTTATCTATTTGACTTTATTCAATAGTGAGTGATTTATTAAATTTAGGGTTCTTTTTGTAATTATTCATTTAATTGATTAGTTCATAACAAATTTACTTATTTAATTTTATCCAATGGTGAGTGATTTATTAAATTTAGAGTAATTTTTTTACAAATATTATCATTTATTATGATAAATTTACTTGTTTGTCCTTTAATAAATGGTAGATTATTTATTAGATGTAATGTTAATTTTGTGCATACATTAATTTCTAAAAGACAACTCACAATTTTATAGTAGAAATAGATAGAAAGATGGAGATAAAATTTAATAATTTGACATTACCATTTATTATGATAATATTTTTGTTATTATTTATGGAATTGATTAGCAAATAATGTTCGGTAAACACTTATAAAACCACGTTGTTTTAGTTGATGTATATAAACGAAAAGAAAACACTTTTATCCTAGTTTTACTACTGATATAGGAGCAAGTCAAATTGATTTTAATATATACTTTATTATATCTAGTTGACTGTGATTGTATTGTAATTTTCGGATTTATATTTATTAGGGTAGTATTTTTATATTTAGAAGTAGATTTAAGCATTTAATTGATATATTTAAGTTCCATTAGGTTACTATATATGTTAGGCAAATTTTTAGGAAGTTTTAGCTTGTTTTCCAAGCATTATGAGTCATATAAATATATGACTCGATGTAATTTCGAATTTAGCTTGAATTTTAAGAATTGATTCGTTTCCTTCCAGTTTTAGGTATTCTTTATGAATCAACGAAATTGATGTCTAAATCGTGGTAGGTTTGCGAACCTCAACAAGATTTGGATGCCTAGATCGTGGTAGGTTTGCGAATCTCAACAGCATTTAAAAGATCATTGCTGGTAGTCTTGCACGATTTCAACAGCTTTGATAGTTATATAAACGGTGTATCCAAACATGACCTTAGTTGGGTGAAATTTATACAACCATTATTAGTATTTCACTCTTTCGTCTTTTAAAAAATAATCTTACTATTTTTTGTAAGGGTTTTTTAAAAAATAACCTCATTTTCAAAAGATAAAAAAACAAATAAAATTACAAAAGTGTTTGGTACAACAAGAATTCAAGATACTCTTGTAGAGTATTTGGTACAAACAAAATAAATGAAGTTTTGCAACAACGATGTAATCAATCGCATATTGTCCATTTATAATACAGTAGTTTTTCAGCAAGACCGTTTTAACGATTTTAATTTATAAGACAAAGCTCTTCTTTCTTATTGTTCAATTCAGCAACAAACGGTAGGTCGAGTAAAGATGATACATATTACAAAAACTATCTGTAGGACCTTCTCACACAAGGTTTTACCTTTAAAATATAACAAAAACTTGTGTAAGACAGTCTTACAGATATTTTTTGTAAAACGGAACTTCCTTATCCGACCTACTGTATTTTGATGAATTAAGTTGTTAGCGAGAGGAGCTCCATTTTACAAATTAAGATCCGTAAGACGATTTTACATGAAACCTACTTTTAAAATAGTGATATTTTACAAGAATATTTAACGATAAGATCCAAATTGGATGATCCATTTCATTGTTCATACAAACCACAATTTTGATGATTTATAACCCAAACATAATAACTCTATTATATAGTCAACACTACGATCTCGCATCTATATATAGTATGTGTGTGAAAATGGAACAATATAATTAGATACAAATTAATGTACGAGAGGTGCATCAGGTTGTGCAGACATGGCCAGTTCAAACTGTGTCAATGAAATTGGCCGAAGAGAGAGAAGCTCCGATGCAAAATTGTTGAGATTATTATTATTATTATTGTCGCACTCGCAGCAACCACCTCCGGCGGCGGTGGTGGTGGAGGAAGGGTGGTTGGTGGTGGTTGCAGACCCATCCAATCCTATGTGTGTCACGTGCTTCACATCTGTTGGATGACCAATCTCCATCTCCACTTCCACTTCTTGCATTTCTTCCTTAAACACTACGCAACCCATAGAAAGAATGAATGTCCATATATTTTAAATAACAATAATCATACAAAATAACTTTATTAATCGATTTTTTATGACCTCGTACGTAACGAGTCATATCCATTAAATACATAATTATAAAAAAAATTATAACTAATAATGACGTTTAATAAAAAAATTCTTTTTTTTTCTTTTTACCAAAATTTTACGTGGGCTAGAGCCGTACTGGTCTCAGTGTCTCACACTTAGATCTGTCCCTCTCCCTCTTCTCCAAAAAACAGTCTACTATATATCGATATTAATGCGTTAAGAAAATTGTCCATCTCCGGCTATCGCTAAATTATCATCTTTCCTTGTTTGTGTGTCCAAAAAAATTATCTTATTTGTAAAGTTTCATTTTTTTAAGAAATATTTTTATTATTTTATCTTTGCTTTTTACCATTAATAATAAAATAAATTGTTTTTTATCAGTTTGTCAGGTCAACATGACAATAATTTATATTTTTTATTTTTATTTTGTAGACCTTTCCTCTAAGGGACATGAGAAGTGATCGAACTTGAAACCACATTTGTAAAGCCCCAACTCTACTACCACCGAATCACCCTTTAGGATTAACATGACAATAATTTTGAGACGAATGAATTACTACATATTAACATACTTTTAATTTTTAAAAAATAATTAAAAATTTTACTATTAAAATAATATTAAAAATACTATTCAATTGCAACATTTAAAACTATTGGCGGACAAATATTTTTTATTTTATAAATCTTCGTTTAGCGTTTAATTAAATTGATTAAATAAGTTAAAATAGAATGATTTTGTAATTCTCTTTCGGTTCCAAAAAATAATACTCATCGTCACTTTTCTTAAAAATAATTGTCACACTTTGAAACTTACCTTGAACATCACTTTTACCACTTTACCCCTTACTTTTCACACTACTTTAATTTTGGGACAATACACATAGGGCTTTAAAATAAATACACATTAAATCAATATAAATAATCAATTCAATTGTTTTTCAAAATCAAGGTCAGCTAAGGCATCGATTATTATTTAACTAATAAAATCTTTTTACTTTTGGGTTTATTCTAAAAGAATTTCTTAAAGGATAAGAATATTAGAAGTCTTGTACGGAAGTCAAATCTTATCCGTAAAGCGTTACTATTCTTCTCCACATTCCTTACTTTATAAAAATTCCTTCTTTTAGTAAACTTTTGATTAGATAGTGACTCGGCTCAAAAAAAAAATTTAAAAATAATTAAATATTGAGTTAGTGAGTATTTAAAAAATATATTCATGTGAGAGCGGTATCCATCAATTTAAATAAAGATTAAATTAAGAGTAAAATAATAAATATAACTTTAAAACTAGAAAGATTACAAGACAGACATTTTTTTTAGAACTTTTTAAAAGGAGAGGTAACTTTCCCTTTGGAGAGAGTCTTCGAATGTTAATTTGTAAGACTTTCCACCGTCGTCCACCCACTATTTTACACTCAAATCAAGACTTTACTATTTTTACAACTCAATCCATCAATACACAGTGGATCTGATAAATATGATCCTTCTTACAAAAAAAATATATAAAACCTTCTTACATAAGTTTTTGCCAAATAAGAGATGTATTTTTTTCTTTAAATATGCAAACGTATCGATACTTATCATATACTCCCTCTGTTCTTGGTAAAAAGTTCTCATTTGAAAGTTAAACTTTTTAAGAAAATGACACTTCTAATAATTCATTAATAATAAAATGATACTTTTATATCTTAATTTTTGAATGTGAACTCTTTAAGTGAAATATCTCAAAATTAAATTGTGGATTATTTGCACGAAATGGATGGAGTATTACCTATATTTCAATTTTATCGACACAATAAGTTTTATTTTAATGCGTTTGATTGGTTAATATGTAAATTAGAATTTGAAGAGCTATATTTCTTGTTGTTGGCTTATAAAACGCTGTAAAATTAGTACCACATCGTCGGTGTGTCAAATTTAATTCTATTTCTTTACATAGTTTCTAAAATTAGAAAGATGGTAAGTAATTGCACGATAATTGTAACTCATTATCCATTAACTCATTCAACCCTATCCACTAATTACCCAATCCAACCCATTAATATTTTTTGGGTTGAAGC
>CM028379.1:140782141-140864681 GCA_013146195.2 Codonopsis lanceolata | reverse complement strand
CAACTGCGTAATGCATATCTCGAGAGATAGGGTGAGGGCTTTAGTGAATGAGATTGCCGATGTTCCCCCCTCGAAGGGATCAATGTCCGTGATAAAGGGGACCATGAGTGCGTTTGCGGCGGGGATTTTGAAGAGGTTGTCGGCAGATGTTGTTGAGGAGGCGAGACTACGAGCAGTTTTACGCTCGGTGAGATTGGCTGTTGGTCGGCGAGGTAAGTTTTGTGTTGTTGTATATGCGTATTTAGTATTAATGTGTATGTCGGCTCATTGAGTTTCTTGTTTTGCAGTTCATTTCCAAGGTCACTCTTACGCACAAATGTGCGGATGAATATAAAGATAAAGGCTGGAGCCTTGTTTGAAGCGAGAAGGAAGTCAGGAAGGCGCCGATCTTCTGAAGATTTCTTTGGCTAAGGACAAGCGAAGTCCTAGCAAAGTTGTCGGCTGTCTAGCTCGAGGATGGAATATCCGCCTAAAGCCCGGGTGGAGTTTGCTCGAGAATGGGAGGTGGCCGCTCCGAGAAAATTTTGAAGCGAGGAGAGGAAGGTCGAGCAGCTCGAGTTAGGTGGCCAGTAGAAGAGAAAGCTTAGCGGGGCCGGGTTGGCACGGGAGGTTGCGACTAGCAGGCTGCTACTATTGAAGAGTTTAAGCGATCGGTAGAGCTTGAACATCTCGTAGATCTGGGCGGTCCCTACTATTCCTAAGTGCTGACCATGTTGCGTATCTTTGGCGGCCAGCGCCAAATGTTACTCTGAAATGATGGCGAGAATGGGGCGACCGCCTGGTGTCGGCGGCTCGGAAGAGCCATGTTTTGGTCCCTATCTAGAAGATGGCCGGGGATCATCGCGAATAATGACAGGAGAGCGATGAGCGAAATGGGTTCCTCTCCTACTCAGTTGGCCAATAATGTGGTTGACGGATGAGCGTTATTTTTTAGCGTGAGGCCAGCGATGAAGAAGATGATGAGGATCTGCTCCCGGCCCAGCCGGCCTGTTGTGATAGATGTGGAGGACAATCGATGCCTGCTCCTCTTCAGTGCGGAAACAATCCACGCCTCCTCCTCCTCTGGGCAAAACGTGATTCGCCTACCACCTCTCCTCGCTTCCTCCCAACTTGCAAGCCGAAATGGATAAAATCTTTGCCGAACTTGAGACGCCGGGGAGAAACAGCGAGCAAGGAGGGAGTTAATATATTGTAATAGTGATAGTTTTTCCTTTGATGTAATTTTAACTTTTAATGAAATGAGAACTTTCTGGTTTATAATTTTGTGTGAATGTTTGCTCTTTTTTTTTTTTTTTTTGTAAAAACAAACGATGTTATCGGGCAGGGCCCCTTCTGCTAATTCGGTAGGCATCTAAATAAGTTATTCGGGCATGTTGCATGAGTATCGGGCATGATATGGCACAGGCGTGGCCCTTGGTTTATTAAACTTTTAACTAATTATTCAGCCGGATATTTATTTGAACGAGACTTATCTCCCTTTCTTTGCCATAGCGAACAAAGCCGTCAAACAATAGCCGGACGATGGGTTGCTCCTTCTCCCGTTGAGGCATTCAAACGTAAAATATAAACCGGGCAGGGCCCCACTTTGCTCGATTTATCGAACAAAGCTTTGTTCATATTTGTTTGAGTATATTTCCCATTTGATGAGCACAATTTTGAACTTTTAATCCATCAAAGTAATAATTTTCAAATAACTTTGATCAACAGCGTTCGAAAAACTTTTATTATCAAAGAATCCATCAGTGTAAGTACAATAAATCGTAGTAACTGTAATTAATGCCTTGTTAATGGTAGTATTTCTTCAAATGATCAGAGTGCCAAGGATGCTTCAAATGTTTGCCCTCTTGGTTTTGTAAGGTATAAGTACCTTCTCTAATCACTCATGTAATCTTAAATGGTCCCTCCGATTAGGTGACAATTTCCTCGTTAAATCTCATCTGTAACCGATTTTCCTCAGACCCAATCTCCGACTTGAAATGCTCTTCCCAGAACCTTTCTATCATGATGAGCTTTAGCTTTTGCTTATAATTAACCATTCGGATGCAAGCTTCGAGTGCGTTCTTCAAGAAGGTCAAGGTCGGCCGCAACTTCATTGTCCTGCTTCGTTATAATGAGCCACTCAGAATCGGGAAAGGCGTTTTACGTTGGAATTACAGACTTAGATCCATATGTGAGAGCAAAAGGTGTCTCGCCCGTTGACCCCCTTTATTGTCATTCTGATCGACCACAACACAGCTGGTAATTCATCTGCCCACTTTCCTGCTTGATCGTCCAAATTCTGTTTAAGAGCGTGTAGGATTTGTTTGTTCGCGCTCGCTTGTCCGTTGCCCGTGGATATGCAAGCGAGGCGCCAATGTTTGACATTCATCCTGTTACATTCTGCTGTAAATTTGTCCGAGAATTGTGTGCCATGATCAGAAACAATAGCTCTAGGTAGCCCAAAACGACACCAAATGTGGTCATGCACGAAGTTGATGATGTTGTTCTCAGTGATGGTCGCCAATGGTTTTGCTTCAATCCATTTGGTGAAATAATCGATTGTCACTACTGCATACTTGAATTGAGATCGTGCTAGAGGAAAAAGTCCAATTCGGTCCAATTCCCATGTGTCGAATGGCCATGCCGCAACTACCGGGGTCTGTTCGGTGGATGGCAGTCTGGGTATATCTGCAAATCTTTGACACTTGTCGCATTTCTGCACATACAAGGTTGCATCTCTTCTCAGCGTGATCGAGTAGTATCATGCGAACAGAATTTTTTGTGCCAAGGTTCGTGCCCCTGGATGACTACCACATTCTCCTTGATGAATCTCATACAAAAGTTCTTGAGTCATTTCTGGTCGAACACAACGAAGCATCGGCCTTACTCTTGATCGCTTGTACAGTACTCCTCCGACCACCGAATATCGACATACCTGGTTTCGGACGACTCTTGCTCGGTTTTTATCTTCCGGTAATATACCCTGCTCGATGAAATATTTGTATTCATCGATCCAACATCTGCTCGCCGGCTCGATATCCATAATTCGATCTTTATCAATCGAAGGCGCTTCCAGATGATCAATCATTACTGCCGGCCTTAACACAGATAATTCGCTACACAATTTGGTCTTGGGCTGTTCCTTGTGGTTTGTAGGATATCTGAGCTTATGTAAAGGTAGGATTTTGTAGAAACCTATCAAAAGAAGAAGACCTTAGTAGGAATGCAAGGCAGGGCCTCGCGAAACCCTTCAAGCGTGAGAGTAAGTATTAAGCTTGTTGAAAGTAAAATGATAGGGTTTCGATGTGTAAAAGTGTGTCTACCTTTGAAATGAAACATTGTTAGGTATATATAGCCCTTATGGGAGTGAAATTCGGGTTAAATTATCGCTATGGCGAGATTATAGGCCTTTATGACCATAAATGCGGGTTGACCGCGTAACTGACGGAATCATGACGGAATTATGGCTTGAATCTCGGGCACGGAGGCCGCGCTTAGGCACAGGATGAAGATCAGGTCTATTCGAGCAGCCATGCTCCCTGCTCGCTGATTGATAGATAGATTCTTGCTCGGGATAGATGTATGGTGTTTATCACGTGGTTATCCTGCCCGGGTGACCTTTTTCTTGGTCTTTAACATGCATGAGCTCATCACATGGTGCCCCATATGTTTGGCTCATAACCAGGATTTGTGCCGAGCTCATCAATTATATTTTTGTTAGCTGTGAATATTGAATATTTATACTAGATGGACGCAATATTAGATATTGTGCTCGAAATGATAAGTATGACATTTTATGCGTCAATCTCATTTTGTGAATTTACTTTGAATAAAATAGTAAAATCAACAAAATAATAGTACTAACTCGGTCAAGGAAAAGAAGATTTTGATAGGGAAAGGGTAGTTCAGGGAAAGAAAAAAAGAAGAGAAAAAACAGGTGCGAGCCCTGCGAAGCTATCATTTGCTCAAGTTGAGATCTCGACAACCTCGCGAAGGTCCCAAATTATTTCTTACCTACAGCCTACAGGTAACAAGCTCCGATCCGTCTCTTTTAAATTTGTACCGTTTGATATTTGCTCTGCATTCATGTCGATGTTGTGTTTTTGACTTGGTCGTTCTCATTGCGATTTACAGTTTTTGTGATTATTCTTGTCTTTTGGGAGTAGTTTTTATCTTATGATTGTTCATTGGATATTTTACCAGTTGCTCGTACATTCGTTCGTTTTTTGGAGTTACATCCCATCAATAGTTCGTTGTAATAGATTGAAAAGTGAATCGATCGCTTTGCAATTCTCGTAGGGCTTGTATGCACGTAATTAGTTTGCTGCGTGTACCGATTCAGTGGAGTGGAATGGGATAAAATTACTGTTAATTTTCCTTTAAATAGAGCAACAGAGGAGAAGAAGCTGTATTTGGCTGTTGGATTGTTATGGAAATGAGGTAGTGCACTTTGGAATGGTAGTGTTTGTTTAATCTTTTCATTCAATTTTATCAAGTCCTACCAGCTAATAATCTGAAACAAAATATACCTGTTTTTTTTATTTTTTTATTTTATTGGAATGTTATTTCGTTTCTGTCCCTACATGTACTCTCGAAGATTTGAATTTCGAATTGGTTCCTTACTTTTCTTCTCTTTTAGTGCATTTGTATTATACAATGAAACGTTCTGTTGTAGGAGTAAAAAAATATGTACTATTATTATCTGGAAAGACTTGAATTCACACTAGTGGTGAAATTTACTGAGTTCAAGCATGGGCTCCCTGCTTCATCCTAGGTTTTAGCTTATTTTTAAAGTTTTATGCTGATTATATAAGCTATACTCTTTTGACCACGCCTTCCCCCCCATAGGTGCTGTTTAGCTGAAAAGTTAATGAAGTTTTTGCTACATTTCATTGTGTGCGATGTCACTCTTTGTCTGATTGAATTATTTGTAAGTTGGTCATCGTCATTTCTATCATTAGTAGTGACTAGTAGATCGTTGTCTTTCTTCTTTCAGAAATCAGGCTATTGAGCACCTACTTGGTGCTAATTGAGGACTTAAGAAGGTCATAGATTACCAAGATGAGGTATTTTATTTTCCTTGTTCTGTACATACGCTTGTTCATTGAGATTGCTGCTTCTTGTAATAGTAGCATTGCTTAGCTAGTTTTATTTCTTCTGAAGATATTAGGATTAGAAAGAGATGGAGCTATTGTGGACTAGATGATGTGCTGTTCTTTTAACCAACCTAACTGCCTTATATCTGGTAGATCACTGAATCCATAGTGCTTGGTTTACTAATTTCTTTAGTAACCTTAGTTACCCAGACCTCCCATTGTGTGAGAGCTTCGGCACTGGATACGCCCTTTTTTAACCTTAGTTACCATGTCACTATTTGGTCCTTAGGAGTTATGTGACTTGGAGTTAAGACCCAAATTGTGCCTAGATAGCAGATATTTGACTAGTGTATCAGGAGGTGAGAGCATAAAAAATGGGATTCTAGCAGTGGGTGGAGTTTTTGGAGTTCAGGATAGTGTATACTTGCTGTGTTGAAAGTGGCCACTTTGTAAAGAAGGCTTCTTATCACTTTACATGTTTACGTTGATACCAAAAGACTGAAAGAGGTTATACGATATGAACATCCATGTGAGCACGACATCTTGCCGATGTGGTTGACGTTCCACTTACCTTTGGACACATGGCAATATCATCCAATCAAAGTAAAACAGGCACCCTATATCTATGATGGTTATAGGATGCCGCATACCCACCATCCCAAGTGTAGGTATACGGTTGGTCTGTGACACCACATCACCGCAGTGACATGGTGTGACCATCCCATTGAATAACTTCTTGCAAACGATGGGGGGAATGTGGAGTTGGGGAAAGAGAATAAGAATATAAGATAAAAGATCAAAATAGGAAGTTAGGAACTACCTGGACATGAATTTAGTTCTCTGGAATTGCTATGTAATCAGTCCCTCCTTTATGGCATGTGCCAATCTTGTCAACTGTTATGTGAAAGAAAATGTCTATGCCATCTCTTCTAACTCTGGATTCTGTACTTCATATGCTTGCTATTGTCCTGTGAGTCTGTATTCTGAACTCCTTAATTTTTGCCATTCAATAAAAATGTTAATGTGATCACTTCTTTTGAAGCACTAGGAGTCATGTAAAATGGGATGAAGCGAATTTGGGGGAAATTGAGGCAAACAAACCTGTGAGGCAGAAAATTACTGAACCAAAGACTCCATATCACCCCATGATTGATGTTGATGGTATGTTGATCTATGTTCATTTCAACTAATTCCTACTCATCACCCATGTTGTTTGGGCTTCTTCTAGGTGCCACTTTAGCAATATGAGAAACTGTCCTGATTTTGCTTTCCTGGATACTTGTTATTCTCAAAGCTTGATTTGACTGAAAATTTTAAGTACAGTTGTAGTATTATGTTGAACGGTGTTTTCTATATATTGTGATAGGCAGGATTAGTGATTCTTCTCCTCTGTCATTATTTTTCTTCCTTCATGTTCAGAATGGTACTATGCGTATAAATTTAGGGATTCCAGACTCAATACGTCAGCTTGAATTTGTCGTGTCCGGTTAAGTCTGATTATAATTCCTGTGAAGCATGTACTTAACAGAAATGAACATACACTTAGCTTAGGACATGATTGCTTATCAAGTCCCTGCAAATGGTCTCATTGATTCTCTCAGCTGATTATGGGGTAAGAGATTTGGGATTTTAACATTGTTTGTGGCCATCAATTCTAGAGTTGGTAATGGTTGTACTGAGTGTGATCTAGACTACAATATACTCCCTCCGTTCCGGGCAAAGAGTCCCCGTTTGAAAGTCAAAACTTTTTAAGAAAATGACACTTTTAGTAACCCATTAGTAATAAAATGACACTTTTATGCCTTCATTTTTGAAAGTCAACTCTTTAAGTTAAACATCTCAAAATGGAATAGTGGACTCTTTGCCCAGAACGGAGGAAGTATTTTTTAAGAGATTGGCTATTTTGTGTATGGAATCCTTCTCTCCCCTTGAAAAGAAAGAGGTTTGTCGGGTTGTTTTGTCTCTCTTTTCTTCTTTTTTGATTTTTTGACTTTCAGGGGTTGTGTGTTTGTATTTTTGTTGTGGGGTGGAGGGTGGTTTGAGAGAGTTTGGGTGAGCATCTGAGCAAATACTAGTGCACAGTGAACTGCCAAATTTATTTGGCCTAGTAGGCAAAAAGGAAGGAGACGAAGAACGTAGCAGATATATATACCAAGGAGTGGAGTTGTTCTGTCTCTCAACTTCTTGGGATGGAAACTTGTGGTCATTGATCTCCTGCTGTGCTGGAAAAGGCTTCTTCCATAGCTTTTTTTCATTGGAGAATTCCATTGTTGTCGCAATCAGTACCAACTGCTGTTTTTATTTATTTCAGGGTCTTTGTCTCCAATACGGGATAGTAGTTTCGACGAAAGTTCTGGTGATGCTATGCATGCAGAAGCAATTCGTTCGGCACTAAACAATGTGGCTTCCTCCAGTAGTAATAACTCCCGGGTCTCTGGCTGGACATCATCTGAGGATGAGGCAGATGCTATGGATCAAGATGATGAAGGTTCTTCCTTAATCTTTTCCTTGTTAGCTTTCTTAATATGCTCAATTCCATTTCTTTTACTAAATCTTCTTTTATCTCAAGTTGGGCTTTCATATGGGCCTTCAGGCCATCCCACTATCCAGAAAATGAAAAAAAGAAAAAAGAGCTGACTTTCATATTGAAGCCACCATTTTATAGCACTGCATTTATTAGCTTCAAGGTGCGCACACATTTTTTGTCTGGATGGAAATATTCCGTAAATTCTCAATCAAGCAAACAAGTGCCATGTTAGTGAATATAAAGGGCTTGCTAGCTTTAATAGCTTTGCAGAAGGTTGAGGGCTTTAAACATAATAATATTATGGGAGTTACTCGTATTTTTTAAACCTCCTTAACACGCCTTTTTAGTTAATTACTTGGTGCATTTGGCATGTGGACTTTTTTTGGAATTTGGAATTTTTTTTGTAATGATTGAAAAGAAGAAGAAGAAAGAGACACTTACTGAAATGGTTAGTCCAATGAGAGAGAGAGAGAGAGTCCAAAATCCATAAGGAAGTCCCGGAACACCAAGACAAACATGCCCTTTACCTCTTATGAAAATACACCTAGGAGGATTCTTACTGACCTGTCACTTGGTATTTACAACATTTGTTCATGAGGATGCTTATCCTTGCATGGAACCCCTCTTTTGACCACTTGTTATGTGTTTAAAGAATAATCTAAGATTTAATCTCTGTCCAAATCCCGAAAAACATGAACATTTGAGAAGTGGTTGCAGGGGTTCAATTCACGCACACACACACACACACCTCACTTGTATATTTTATTTTTTCGTATTATTCGTTTAGAAATATTTGTCATTTACCCAAATTCAAAAGTTAAGCTCTTTTGAGTTGCAATGAACAGATTCGGACTCAGGCAGGAGTGCCAGCTTTAAGGAGCAGAGACGAGCTCACTATGATGAATTTCGTAAAGTGAAGGAACTCCGAAGAAAGGGTTCCAAACTTGAAGATGCGTCTGATGATGATTGGGATGGTATGAAAAAGGACAAGAGATCTGACTCATCTTCATTAACTGTTGGTGTGAAAGATATAGACATCGAGGATGTAGAAGCCCCTCAACATTCTTCAAACCCTGCTAATGGAAATTAGGAGTTGTCAAACGTACCCTGCAACAACCTTTACCTGGAAACTAATGGAGATTAGGAATGTTGTCAAACTGAACTTTTTTAACTTGATGACCTCCCTGCCATGATACAGTGACTCTCAATTTGTATGTAATTCTCTTTCCATTTTCGTCCCTTTTCTGCAAACCATGAAAACATTTACATGTATGGCATAAGAAAGATGGAGAACCTTTTTCCCTCACTTTTTATTTGGAAACCATGCTCTTTAAAATCTCCGTCTCCTTTCCTTCCATACACCAGTTTCTATATTTGGACAAAATGAGATGAACAAATGGATGTTCTAAATTTATCTCTCGACTCGAGCTTAAGAGTTTCTTGTATTGTGACTTGTGAGAGCTAGTTCATCTGGTCTTGTACCAATAATTCTGCAGATGAGAGAGAGAGAAATAACGGATACCAGCGACAAATCACATCACTGAATCAAGAAATATACAGAGACTAATCTTAAAAGTGCCAAACTAGAAAGGAAAAACCTTTTTGTTCCCTTGTAATTTAGTATATTTCCTTTATATCATCTTACTAATTACTCCCGCGGTTGCAAAAAAAAAAAAAAGTTGATCTTTCTTCTTTGATTTGTCTTAAAAAGTATTATTTTTTAAAATATTAATAATTTTAGTGTCATTTGAAAAACATGAAATATAGGATTAAGTTCCAATGCATACACATATGTATGCTTAAATGTACATACATACAAATCTATAAAATTCTTACAATCTCTCATCGCATTAGTCAAATTAACATAAGGATCTAAAACTATTATCGTATTTATCACGACTAGACTCATCAATGGTCATGTATTAACATAACTTATGACATGGATCATGTATGTAACATGTAAATTAATTACATGTAATTACATGTTTATTCTCTATCAAGAAAAACAAAGGAACAATAGGTTCCGTCTCTCCCAAACCTTGAAGACAATCCACAATCCAAAGAAAAAAAAGAAAACAGTACTGTAGATTTTTCATTGTATCTTATTTCTTCATTTTTAAAATTTTAATTAAAAGACGTAGATCAACTCCTAATCCGGATCCGCTAATACCTTCAACATCATTTACCAATATGCTTTGCAAAAACAAAAATTCAATCAAATGCACAAAAAGTAGCAAATATATGTCCTTCAACTAAGTCTTCCTTTTTAAATACTGCCTCATCGGTTTCATTCAAAAAGCTTATATTTTTTTTAAAAAATATTATTAAGAGATACTCCCCGTGTTTCAAACAAAAAGTTCACTATTTTAATTTTGGATGATTTTAAGAGTCTACTTTTCAATGATTATGCATAAAATTTTCAAAAAAAAAAAAAAAAAATCAACTCTGCCCTCCATATGTGATAAAACATATTGATCAATGTTCTAAAAATCGTTAGGCAGACGCTAGACGCCAAACCAGTGGGGCGCCTAGGTGGGATATAAGCGGGGCCTAGAAATAAGACATAATATATGATTTTTAATATATATTTTTATTATAACTTAATTATTAAACATATTTTTTAAAAAATATACTAATACTAAATATCACCTAATAATTTAAAAATAATAATTACGCTATGATGTTCAATTTTAAAAGTAAAACTAGAAATTTAATATCATCTAAGGTTCAAAATATTACAAAAATAGTTAGCTTTTCAATTATCCATAGGTCCGTTGACAATTACAAATTTACAAAAATAATTTAATAATTTGAAATTGATATTTATAATTATTATTATTTTAAAAACCCAAAATGATATTATTTAGGGCCAATTATTTTTTTTCAAAAAACTAACAAAATAGGAAAAATCAGCAGTTGGCCGCCTAGAGCGCCTAGCCCGCCTAGTCGATTTTTTCGCCGATTTGCCTAATTTCTAAGCGTCAGGGTGGCGCCTAGCGCCTAGGCCGATTTTTAGAACATTGATATTGTCTATGCTTAAGTATTTTTGTATATGACCAACTCTAATAATACTTATATATCCGTTAATTATTTTATTTTTCAAATATGAACTCATTGGTAGAGCCGTCAAAACGGACCAACGAGGCGGGCCAACCCGTCAAATGGCGGACCCCGCCAAATAGCGGGGCGGGGCGGACCAACCCGCAAAAATGGCAGACTGGGAAGACATTGGTCCAACCCAACCCACATTGGGTTGCGGGGCGGTGCGGACCAACCCATCCCAAAAGGAAATTGTGTATCCAAGTTAAAGTGAGTCCTGGACCAACAGAGATACAAGGCGGTGATAAGGCGAGAGGAGATCGATGGTCGGATGGTGGACTGTGAGAGAGAGAGAACGACGAGTGGGGTGTGAGGAATTTTGATTCGCCAGCATTCTGACTAGTGATATCAAGTAATATATTTGGCACTTTACCAACAGTTGATGGCGGGCAATGCCTTCTTCCTAATGTTGGTTTTGGAGTGTGAGAAAGTTCGTGCTCGAGCTGAGCAACTGAAGAATGTACATCAGGAGTGTGAAGCATCCGGTCCTGGAGTAATGGACCCCCTATTTCTAGGCCTTCGACGTCTCTCAAGCGAGCTCTTCTTCCTTCAATGGCCAATGAAAGAGTATGTCATAATCAGGATCAAACAGAATAAGTGCTGGAAACCCAAAAATTTTAAGCTAAAATTCAAGAGAACCAATTGAACAACCACAATAGTGCACATTATAGCTCATGACATACTACTTATAACATATCATACACAAAAGTGAACCAAGTATAATGCTTCAGCGTCGAAGTCTCCTTGCAAACCTGTCCATGTATATAAATTGACTCGGATCTTAACTAGTACAATTCAACCTAGCATACAAGAACTACAACGAAATCATAAAAGGACACTAATTCCAGAAAATAGACGTAATCTGAGTTAATGCCTCGAAACCCCTATATTACAACAAGGCTCATTAAATGAGCTATGACCCGATGAGCTTAAAGCGAGTTAATCCGCTCGAAACCCCTATATTACTCTCAAGTCTCAGCTTAATGTCTTAATCTAAACTCCAACGATGCTCATCACAAGAGCTATGATCTCCACCCTTACATACACATTTCACAAACATAAACACACATTCCAAAAACACAGACGCCAGTTTCACTAACATAAACACACACTCGTATCATAACACAAATAACCAATTGTGTGAGCATGCACAAATAACGACGGCCAGATGATGGACTGAGAGAGAGAGAGCGAGTGAGCGATGATGGACGATGGTGGACCTGTCGTCGAGGAGGAGAGCGGAGAGGGTCAACAATGGCTTCTTGACTTTTGAGACACAGTCATACTCAGTTACTCACACAGAGACTCGGAGTTGGAGTCTTGGAGACGACGGACAGACACGGGATATTGAGAATTTGAGATCGAGAAAGGGTGAAAGCCGAAGGATCAAGGGAAAAAGGATTGAGTGGTTGTAAATATATAAATTGTAATGTCTGCTACTCTGCTTGGGGGTACTCAATTACTCATGACTCTTGGTCCTCTTGTCTTGGAAATTGGGTTATTGTATTGGGTTAGGTGAGTGAGCATTGAGCATTGAGCATTGAGCAGTGAGCTACTCATTGATGGGCGATGATAGGTTTTAATTTTAAAGTCGATGGTTCGATGATAGGTTTTAATTTTAAAGTCTTGATATTTCACAATCACAATTTACACTTTTCAGAAAATAAAAAACCTTCTTTTCTGTCTTTAATTTCGTTTTTCAATTTTGCTTTTTGCAGCTTCCAAAAATAGCGGGTTACCCGCCCCCGCCCCGCCCCGCCTTAGCCCACGACCCGTGCGGTTCAAGCCCGTTAGGCCCGCTCCAAAACGGACCTATAATTTACTAACCCAACCCACCATTTTTGTATGGCGGGGCGGACTAGCCCAACGGGTTTGGCCCATTTTGACGGCTCTACTCATTGGGTGGAACGAAACGAGTATATAACTAATGTTTGAGTTGATCGTAATTATGTTTGAGCATAATCAATATATTAATGTTCAAATGTTATGAAAATTGTAGATATAATTTTTGTAAGAAACTCTGAAAGTGAAATATTCCAAAATAGTATAGTAGACTCTTTACTTGTAATGAAAGAATTATTATTTTTTGTTCCAACTATATATCGTGGACAAATAACATAAATTTGAATACACATTAAGGGATATTCAGATTTCTATATTGTATTGCATTTAGGCTATTTCTAGTACATTGTTTGCTTATCCACAACATAATTAGTTATTGCATTATTTAGAGGCATGTTTGGACAAATATACCATTAATTACATGCTTATATTAAGTTGATTAATAAAGTTACTTTTCTAATCAATGAATAACATAGTTAATATATTTTTATTTTCACTTTTTATTAAATTCTTAATCAATTAAGCTTTTGACTAAAGTTATCTTGCATATAAGAACTTCATTTTTTTACCAAACTTTGAGAAAATGTTTAATCTTTAGTTATTGAAATAAAAAATTAAAAGTTAGATTTAAAGGATATAATCGTACAATTTTTCATCAAATAGTAAAAATCATAGTGTGAAATAATATCGTAAAAATTTAAAACATTTTGTTTACCTATACAAATGATTTATCATTTTAATTATTGAGTTGAATGAAACCAATATTCAATATAATACATACGATATTGCTATAATTGAATTGAATTTTTAGAGTAGTACTTTTTTAATTAAATTAAATTATTTTATTTTGATGATAAAATATCCAATATTCTCGACAATTTTGGTAGAAAAATGCCTTAATAATAATATTTTTACGATAATGGAGGATGAGACACGAATCATAAACAACATTGATTAAACATATTTCTTACAAAAAAAATAATTACCTTGTTTGCCGTGAATTAAAAAGTATTTTGGAAAAAAAATAATAGAAGAAAAAAATAACTATCTTGTTTAATGAGAATTAAAAATTAATTTAGAAATAAAAATATATATGAGTATATTACTTCAAATGACTAGTATAAAAGGGAAATTATGTCCAAAGATATAATTATATAGTATAATAACTAATAATGTAGTGGATAAACAAAAAATATAGTAGAAATAACCCCTCCATATATTTAAATACGATGTATCAAAACATCAATATTTTAAAATTTAAAGAGTAGCAAATTAAAAAAATGCTACTGCCCAGGATCGAACTGGGGACCTTTTGCGTGTAAAGCAAACGTGATAACCACTACACCACAGCAGCTAATTATGCATTTTGAAGATTCAGTATTTTAATTATATATTACGTTCAACATGTTTTGTTACATTCTCTGATTTTTTTTTTTTCTTCTCTTAACTCTGTAATCAAAGTAAAAAAGGAAAAACGTTAGAAGAAGGAAGAAGATAATGTAAAAAATATTTAAAAAAATAAAAGAATAATATATGATTTAAAATGCAGCGCATGATATTGATATCACAATTGACTGACTTAAATTATCTATTTCTTTCGTTTCGGGTAAAGAGTCCCCGCTTGAAAGTCAAATATTTAAAGATAATAACATTTTTAATAGTCTATTAATAATAAAATGATATTTTTATACCTTAATTTTTAAAAATAGACTCTTTAAATGAAATATTTCAAAATGAAATAATTAATTATTTATTCGAAACGGAGAGAATATTAAATAAGATACTATGTACGATTTCTAGGGAGATACGATTTCACAATGTGTGAGGTCTCAGGTTCGATCCCTTCCCATGTCCCCCTTAGGAGGAAAAAAAAATGTTTGAACTTGCTAAAAGAATGTTCTTTTCAATCGGGTTGTAGAATAAAAAAATATTTGATTAAATTATAAATTATTTTTTCTGTTTTAGGTAAAAAGTTCCCGTTTGAAAGTCAAATTTTTAAATAAAATGATATTTTTAGTAGTTTATTAAGAATAAAATGATATTTTTATGCCTTAATTTTATAAAATAAACTTTTTAAGTAAAATATTTAAAAATAAAATAATAGACTATTTTCCCGGAAAGGTGGGCTTTTTGTCTAATTCATTTCATCTGAACCTTGAACGAGGGGAGCATTAGATTATGGTGTCTTTTAAAAATGAAAAATACTAAGTTTATCATCAAGATTACCACTCGGATGATAATTTTATCTTGAAGGTAAAATGAATGTGAGGTGCATGTGCATCATCAAGGTATAATTGTCACCATGATGATAATTCTGGTGATAAACCTAACAAAGTTGTTTAAAGATACACGTCTAAAAATGAGTCCAACTTGTTAAGTGAAAATGCGAACACTTTTTTTGGAAAGAAAAATAAATTATTTTTTAAGAGCAATTGACTATGGAGAATCTCAAACAATACGTCTCACTTTTACGTTAATGTCCTCAGTTAATGTAATCAAAACTTTCTAGACCTTCCTCACGGGCTTTCGGTTAATTTTAGTAGATTTAGATATATGAGGATCGAGTCACCTTGATCGCATGTGGGGTTTCATCCTCTTGTGGGGTGGTTCCTGTGAATCTTAGCACGTCCTAGCTACTTCATCGAATTCTGTGATTTTTCCTCTTACATTTTTATGAAACTGGGGTGTGGTGGCTCTAGAGGGAATCCAGATCTCCTGTACCACTTGTGTGTACCACTTTTCATCTCAACCATTGGTTGAGATACAATAATTGAGATGTAATGGTGGAGATAAAAAATGGTACACCAATAATACACACAAGTGATACAGAAGATCTGAACTTGGGGAGAGAGTCTCCCTTTTTTTGGGATACAAAACTTTCTGGACCGTTGCTTGAATGGATAACAGGATAAGGCCTATCTAGTACTCTCACCGATCTTCGTAAAAAATATAATATTTTATTTTAAGATATTTTATTTAAAAAATTTACTTTGAAAAATTAATATATAAAAATATTACTTTATTATTAATAAATTATTAAAATTATTATTTTCTTAAAAAATTTAACCTTCAAGCATAGATTATTTTTATGAAATGAAGAATGGTGAGAGCATCTATCTATATTATAAAAAAAAAATAATAATAATAATAATAATAATAGTACTTTGACTAGAATAATAGACAAAAGTTATTATGTAGAAATGAGATGATTCAGGAGATAGGTTGTCTTTGTCTTTCATCATTCATCATCAATGGAGAAAAAAAGTAAAACAAGGGATCCAATGTCATGTATGGCCTCTCAAATATGCAATCAGATTAGCTCAGTCTTTGCCAAACCCAGTTCGATGCCATCCCCGTTGGACGTCATGGTGGACGAAATATCAGCAACCGGCGCCGGCGGCAAAGTGTTCGTGTACGGAGTGGGCCGAGAGGGTCTGATGATAAAAGCCCTTTGTATGAGGCTAGCACACTTGGGCCTGTCGGCCCACTGCGTCTTCGACATGACCACACCTCCGATCTCTTCATCTGACCTTCTCATCGCTTCCGCTGGCCCCGGGGGTTTCTCCACTGTTGATTCCATCTGCGGTGTCGCTAAATCTAGCGGCGCTCGAGTTCTCTTGCTAACTGCTCAGCCGAAGTCTGTCAAGTACGCCGACGTTGTTGCCTATATACCGGCGCAGACGATGGCTGATGATGACAGCGGGGAGGAAACGTTGCTGCCAATGGGGAGCGTGTATGAAGGCGCCTTGTTCGTGCTCTTCGAGATGGTGGTTTATAAATTGGCTCAGCTCTTGGGTCAAAGCCCAGAAGCCATTCGATCTCGCCACACCAATTTAGAGTAGACTCTCACATTTGTTTGGAGCATTTATTATCCAATTATTGTCAAGTTTGGATTCCCAATTAGTTCGTCACAGTATGCCTTCTTTTTTTTTCCCTTGTGAATAACATGAAATATTACTTAACAAATCTAAGCTTGTTGACCTTTTTTTTTCTGCATTATTTGTGTTCATTGAATTTTTTTTCGTATTTGCAAGACAAGTTTGATAGTGTGAAGGTAAACGCATCATTGGTTTATTCATATTTTCCATCGTCTCAAAATTATCGTCTGGGTTGATTAATTGTACAGTTAAAAAAAATACATTTCATTGAATTATTAATATTAGTTTAATGTGTAATTTACTTTAAAGCTCATATGTATGTGACATATAATTAAAATATGTTGAAAAAATAAAAGTAAAATAGTAAAAATGTTTTCATAAAAAAAATTAAATAAGATAATTATTTTGAGACAGACGAAAAATAAAAGTATGACAATAATTTTGAGACGGAGGAAGTAATATTTTACTTTTAAAACCTTAATTTTCAGTGTTTGATGGTGGTTACAATAAAAATCTTATCCGCCTCATTTTTAATTTTATTTTTTTTATGTTGTGATGCGTTTAAAATATTCCTCGGATACACTGGGCTTAACAATCTGAATATCTGGCTTTTAATCTATCCAAAACTTTCGAGGCCCAAACCTGTAATGTAAACACCAACTGTGAACTAGGCAGTGGTTTTCCCTGTAAATGCGTTCCGGCATGTGAATTAGCAAATACTCAGTTGAGTAAACAATTTGACAGAGTATAGCATAAGTAAAAAAGCACATACCTCCCTCCTCAATTTTGAAGGGTTTATATAGCCCAACTGGAGAACTGAAATAACTGCTCATTGAGTGCCTGAGCATATGAAACAGGCACATTAAAAGCTATATCCAACCAAACAGTCATATCTTGATCGTGGTAACGGGTTTCCCGGATGTAACCACCTACATCCCAGACAACTGTTACCGAGTTACCGAGCATGGCGTCCACGCTCACTTAAACCTTTGCTCGCTACACACTTGAGGCATTGCTCGCAAAAACCTTTGCTCGCTGCACACTCAAGGCCTTGCTCGCTATGTATTAGACCCCTACTCGTAGCGTACTAGGTCCCCCAGGCTTCTGGAGTAGAGGTGCTCATCTGAGGGCAGAGCAATTTGCAGACTGAGCGCTGCTGGCTAAATACTTGGACTTGGATCATGAAGAGTGCACGTGTTTTGCTTATGATCGAGAAGGGGGTGCTGTGCACGTGACCGATGCTTGGGCCTTTTGGGCCAGGTAGCTCAGTGACCCCCTTTTGCTCCTTGTCTGGCGAGCATACATGCTCGGAGCGAGGAACGAAAGAACTTAGATCCCCCTGGAAGTCTGGTCATTGCCAGACTTGGTTTATTTTGTCTATTTATAAGTGGTTGCACCGAGATCAAGTGCTATTAGTGGATGCCAGCCTAGGATGTGTTGGGCACTTAAGGGACAGTCCATCTCCTGCCGCCTCTTTCCCTCTTGCATACCCGCGTCCTGAGGCATCATTTAATGCGAAGCCTCATTTCCCGTACCTTGATGATTTCAGGCGGCTACCTCGGTTCCTGCCCCATGACAATTAACCCTTCCATAAAAGCGAAAAAAAACCTTTCATTTGAACCTTTCCATCACAAGAACACTCCTTAGTAATTTCTGCATCTGAAGAATCCCCATACTTGAAGAATCTCAAATCAAATTTCCCATTTTCCTCTGCACTCAACCAAAACGAAGAAAACGAATGTCAAAGCAGAAATCCCCAAGCTTTCTTCATTCTATTATCAAAATCACCTGGTATTTCTCATCTTAACTCCCTGTTTATGAACTGCAAATCCTGCTTTTTTTTTTTTTTTGCCGTTAGAACCCTAATTTTGGGATTCGATGATGCTGGCTGGGCATATGATAACTACTTGGTTACGATCTGAAAACCATTCATTCTGATGAATAAATCAGGCGTCTAACACCCAATCTCTTCCCTTTAATTTACTATTTCAATTTGTGCTAACTATCATAACCCCCATTCTTCTCGACGTTCTTCAATCTGTCCATTTCACGGACTTCACAAAATTTTTCAAACAAGAAACTCTGACTCCATCTTGTCCATCCTTTCTGATTTTTGCACCGACCCACACACTAGGTAGGAATCAAGGAAAAAACCCCCCACTGGTGCCCTGCTCACTGGCCAAATTACCGAACCCTAAACAAGAGCTTCACCTGCTCGCTAGTGTTTGTCCGGGCAGGAATTAACATGTCTCTTCCTCGATTCCTGTAGGATGTCTTCCTCTGAAGAGAAGGGATCCGAAATTGAAGGTCACAGTTATAATCATGGAGCCCCAACGAAATCCGAGGAAAGCTTTGAAGTTGAAGAGCAAAGTTCCGAGCACACCGACTCCGATATTCAAATTGTTGAGGCTTTAAGTACTCGGGCCCCAACTCCTGTTAGTCATCATTCTGGGAGCCCAAACTCAGAGAGGACTGGTCCCATTGAACCTTTGAGGATAACTGAGAGTGCTGACATCGAAGACGCATGACATGGAATTATAACCGAAATTGGTGAAAAGAAAATCACAGAGAACCTGCAATCTAGGTCGCCTTCTCCGAGTACCACCATTCCCCCAAAACTTATAACCAAGACCACTCACAAAGGGAAAAAGATTGCCCGTGAAGAGGAACCTGGCTGGGATGTAATCTGGGACGAATTCGAAACTGAGGAAGACATCACGAGATGGTTCTATTCGTTAGGTACCGATCTCAAAGACTACCGAGGTAAAGCCTTCGACCTGACCATCGAACCCAGAGAACACGGCGACCAGGGCGACAAAATGGTTTTTTACTTTGACTTTTTCCTGGTCGGGCTTAGGTTACCCTTAGACCCATTTATCTGCGAATTCTTAAACATGACCAACGCGCTCCCTTGCGAGCTGACACTGACCACCGTCAGATTCTTGGTCGCATACACTATTGCTTGCAGACTATTAGGATATAAACCCGACATGCTTTTGTTCTGCAAATTTTTTCTCTTTAAAATCGACCTGAAAACACGCCGTATTTCTGGCTGCTCCAACCCACACTTCTTCAAATTTCTAAGTGAGGGCCCAAACAAAGTTGAAGCCTGGGACATAAAAATTCTGCTCGTGGAGTCCAGGGTCGGCTGGCCCTTTGCGTCCCACCTCGAACCATTGAAAGCCCCATCATACACCCGAGATCAATTTCGAGCAGGAGAGAACAAAATGCTCTCAGACATCAAGAAAGTTCTAGGTGTGAAAGAAAGGAAGGGCGAGCAAGATTTTGTGTTCGATTGGGAAGCTTTAACCAAAAGTGACGTCTATCTGCGCCAGGCCGGAATCCATTGCCGTACTGTCCCTTCCATTGAATCCCTTGTGGAAACCGGTGAAGAAGAACCCCATCCTTACTGGGGAGGTTGCCACGGGTTCAAATTCCCGGATAACTGTCCTAACTGCTAACCGCTTGGAACGAGGTATACCCCTGCCTATGATGGTAGTTTTAATACTTGCATAAGCTTGATTTTTTTAACCTTCTGCTTTGATGCTGTGCAGCCATGAAGAGATTGAATGACACCAAAAAATTTCTGGAGGCCCAGACAAAAGCCAAAGCTGCCCGCGAGACCGAGCTGGCAAAAAAATGCCCCGTCCATCCCTCAAAAAATTCCCTTCGTGCCCACCACACGGGTGTAGACACCCCAATTTTGTATCCTCTGGTATGTAACATGACATGCGATATCAAGACTTGTTAAAACTTAACAAATGTCAAGTTACAGGGTTTAAAAATACAAAAGACAAAGCAGGATGCGTAAAACAGTGAAATGCAGGGGCCAGAGTGTCAAAAAGAAGGCTAAAAAAGGCTCTAGGCGCCACCACCAAAGGAACCAGGCGCGGTGCCCAGAGCATAATGGTTCGGCGCCCAGAGCCGAAACAATGTTTACGATTTGAGAATTAGTACAAGCTCTCAAGTACATGGTATAAGCTGATGAAGCAAAAAGAAGATATTTTAAAGCCAGCGATGTCCCTCCTCTCACCTATAAATAGAGGTGTCCGACTTCAGTTTTGGGGGTCGAGAATTTCTCACTCATATACTGTTCAGCGTTATTGTTACGCCGTAGAGAGCGATCGTGAGATAGAGAGAGTTCCCTCCTCATATAAGCCTCGAAGCTCTGCCAAATCTCATCCAAACTCAAAACCAACCGGTCAAAGTGAGTCTTAGCCCCCCAGCTAGGATTCCACCCTATTTCCCCGGTCCAAAAATCTCAAAAAGAGCAGTTGCTCTGCCCGAATCCAAAGACCAAATCCGCTGTAAGCAAGCTTGCTTTCGCTCGATTTCCGCCCGAAGCAAACAACAAAGAAAAACACAAGCGCTTGTTCCGCCTGCTTGATCTGCTTGAAAGCAACTTTCGGAAGCGCTATTCTCGCCCGAACGCAGCAGCAGCAAAAAGACTCCTCTCCCGGAAGGACAAAGCGAGCGCACCTCACGCTCTTAAAGGTAAACCTTTAGGAGTTTTTATGAAAAATGCTATTTTCATCCGACCCAATGTAAAAAATAAAAGTTGTTATGCTGCCCGGATCTATATAGAAAATAGCATTAAAAAGAGCCATTATTATGGTCAAATATTTCTAAATGTATTTGTAATTTTTTGGAATGAGGCGGCTGCAAGTCAGTAAATAATGTAAATACAGATATATCTGCTTTTTAATGCTTTATTTCATTTGCTAGATAAATATAACAAAAGCATATTTTAGCCAAAAACATTTTTTGAGACCGAAAGGACGAGTTGGATGCCTAACACCTTCCCACCTCGTAACTTAGCCTTTGAACCCTCTTTTTACAAACTCTGGTTATTTTTAGTTTTTCTTTATTTCTCCTAAAAATAAAGATGGCGACTCTATTTAAACATTTTGGATCACAGTGAGGCCCGCAACATCTTTTTTTTTTGCACTTTTCCGTTTTCCCCTAAACAAGGGACGATGGGAATGAAAAGGGTGTTGCATTTCCTGCATCTTTTTTTCCCCTAAACAAGGGAGAATGAGATACAGGAGAGCCCAAAGCACTCATAGCAATTCAAAATAAGCCTAAGGTCATGGTGAGGCTCGCAACATCCTTTTTTTGCACTTTTCCGTTTTCCCCTAAACAAAGGACGATGGGAATGAAAAGGGTGATGCATTTTATGTTCTTTGTCTTCCCCTAAACAAGGAGGGTGAGATACGAAAAAATCCCAGACACTCATAATGACCTAAGGCAATTTTACGAAAAGTCCATAGTGAGGCAGGAAGTGTTCCCACGCGCCCTCGCAACATCTTTTTGTTTTTTTTGCACTTTTTCGTTTTCCCCTAAACAAGGGACGATGAGAATAAAAAAGGTGATGCATTTTCTGTATCTTATTTTCCCCTAAACAAGGGATGGTGAGATACAGAGAAATCCAAAGCTCTTATAATGGACCAAAACTCACTCAGGTGACCGAGGCGTATTCAACGCACTTTTCAACAACATTCTTTCTGCACTTTTAATTTCGTCTTCCCCAAAACAAGGGGGGATGGAATGGAAATAGTGATGTCTTCCCCGAGCCGCGTGTTCCCCTAAAAAATGGAGCGCACGATCCGGGGGGATTACCTTCCGCGGCACCCCTAACGGGGCGGGCAAAGACGGGCCGAAGAGACAAAACAAACCACCCCTGCTGTTAAACCAACAGGCAGCCACGCCAAACCTCCTTCACTGGCCAAAACGAAGAGCAAGGCTCCCACGGAAAAGAAGAGAGCTGCCGAGGAGGTTCCCACCGAAAGGCAGACTCGGTCACGAGTAGAGCCATCCTCTTCACGACGAACTAGTGCCGTCATTTCAAAGAGACGATTTCAAAATTCCACGCACGCAACTCGAAGCGGACATGTTCGTGGAAGAGTTAGGAGATGTCCCCTATCTACAAAAAATCAACCTCCTCGAACGTGGCAACTTTGGGGCCGTCAGCAGGAAACAGATTTTGAAGAGAGTATGCCATCTTGACATCGCAGCAAGCAACGTTCAAACAACGTCTAGCGTCTTGATTGGGGAAATTGGGCTAAACATCAACGAGGTAAACTGAAGCATTTTCATATGTCCACTTTATTCTTAAACAACTGCCCGTAGGATTTCGTTATACTGACTGTCTTACTTCCTAGATGGCCACGAAAAGCTCCTTTTTTTTTGATCGGCTGACCGAGAAGATCGCCAGTTGCAACTCCCTTACCAAGGAGAAAAATCAATTGGAAGAGCAAGTCAATTCCCCCAATTTCGAGCTCAAAACAAGTGAAGAGGTTGTCATAACCAAAGTCACCGACCTGTCAAAAGTCAAGGAGGAGAAGAGAACTCTCGAGGCCCATCTTGCCTTTGCCAAAACTTCTGAGGAGAAGCTCCTTAAAAAACTCAGTGAAGTGCGTTCTAATGCCACTAAAAGGGAAGAGGAACTGAAGTCGGAGATGGGAATTACCGAGGAAAGGCTGACCGCAGTAGAAAACTTCAAGGCCTCCTCGACTTTTGACGATTTCATGTATCTGTATTACAACCAAGGTATGAATCATATCTTGAGACAAGCCGCCACAGGCTAGTTCCATGACCTCACACCTGCTGTTCTCGCCGCTTGGGGTACGGCCTCCCCTTTTGATCACAAAATTCGGGAGGGCCACTCCCTCATGCCTTACAGCGTGGAAGAGCTGGGGTTGCTCGCCGAGGAAGATGCCAAAACGGGGTTACCTGTCTGGAATCCCCCCGCACTTTTAGAAAACAACGTGGCTGACCTCATGACTGAGATCTACAAAGCCCAATTGTCAGGAATGCTCAAGGAGACAGCAGCGACTGAAGGGGAAATCATTATACTCGAGGGGGCTGATGAAGATGTTGCGAGCATGACGGCTGAGGACGCCACCCGACCTGCCTGTATTTAACAAACCCACTATAGGCCTGCGTGCCACTTGAAAACAATATTTTGCTTGGTTCTGTAATATACTATACTCTCCTTGAATGCCTCTATGTTGCATGCCAAATAACATGTTTACTATTAACTGTCCACATAAAGTAACCGCCCAGATCTTAAGCATAAATTAAGATCTAGAGTCACGTACCATATTGAATCCAAATGTTCGTCCATCAATCTTTCCAATTGAGCAAAAACATATCAAACTCAATGAAAAGACAAACGAAATAAAAGTTGAACATATCACTTGAACACAAACCTCTTCACTCGAGCAGAGACATATCATGCTCGGCGAAAAAAACATAATCGAGATAATAAACTCGAACACCAACTTTTTAATCGAGCAGGAAAAAACCCATGCGCGTTTAGAAAGCATAATCGAGGTAACATTAAATGTAACAACTGAGGAGAGAAAAGAAGCCCAAAATAAACTTATTTATTTATCCCAACTTACAATCGAGCAGAAGGGAAAACAATCAGTATGCACACTTCCCATCAGCGATAATATTTCTTCAAATGATATGCGTGTCACGGATGTTTCTGCTCGCTGCCCTCCTCTGTTCGCAACATATAGGTCCCCTCCCTGACTATTCGGGTAACTTAAAAAGGAGCTTCCCAACTAGGAGAAAGCTTCCCCCACTTCGCTCGATGGCATGTTGCCTCAATTTTTCGAAGGACCCAATCACCCACAGCAAATGACCAACCCCGAACTCTCTTATCGTGGTGGGCCTTTGCTCGCTGTTTATAATTGGCCATTCACATTTTAGATTCTACTCGTTTTTCCTCCAGCAAATCAAGATCAGATGCCCGAGCTACATCATTGTATTATATATCATAATGAGACACTCTATGATTTGGCAAGTACATTTCCACCGGTGCCATAGCTTCTGATCCATAAACGAGGGAAAAAGGTGTTTCACCTGTAGGCCCCGTGACCGACGTTCTGACCGCCCAAAAGACCGAGGGCGGTTCATCTACCCATTTCCCCACTTTATCCTCCAAATTTGTTTTGAGGACATGCAAAATCTGCTTGTTCGCTGCCTCTGCTTGTCCGTTTCCTTGAGGGTACGCCACAGATGACTGCTAATGTTTTACACACATCTGCTCGCACACCTTTGTAAATTTCTCTTAAAACTGAGTTCTATGATCAGAAACTATAGCTCGAGGTACGCCAAAACGACACCAAATGTGCTCATGTGCAAATTCGATCACATTAACCTCACTAATAGTGGCCAACGACTTAGCTTCCACCCACTTGGTGAAATAATCCACAGCGACTACTACATATTTAAACTTCGATCGAGCTAATGGGAAAGGACCAATCAAATCTATTCCCCACGTATCAAACGGCCACGAGGCCACCACTATAGTCTACTTAGTATAAAGTAACCGAGGTATATCATCGTAAAGCTGACATTTATCACACCGCCGAACATACATTTCCGCATCTCGCTTCAAAGTAATCCAGTGGAAGCCTGCAGCCAAAACATTTTCTGCTAATGACCGTTGACCCGGGTGCCCTCCACATATTCCTTCATGAATTTCCCCAGGTATACCTTCGGTCATTTCCGGTCGCACACATCTGAGTAAAGGCCTGATATATGATTGCCTGTAGAGAATATTATCCAGGATGGAATACTGGCATGCTCGCTTCTGAATGGTTCTGGCTTCCGACTTATCTTCGAGCAGAATTCTCTGCTCGATGTAATCCTTTAAGTCGTCGATCCAACATTTTGTTGCAAGCTCGATATCCATGATCACCTCCTATTCTATTGTTGGAACTTCCAAATACTCGATCATAACACCCGGATATAAAAACTGAATTTCTTCCTCAACCATCTTAGAGAGATAATCCGTGCGCATGTTATCCTCGTGATCAATTCAGACCAACTCCCAATAATCGAAATCCTTTAAATTTCTTTCACCATCGCACAATATCTAACCAAAACTGGATGATGGACATCATAGTTGCCTTTGACTTGATTCACTATCAATTGCGAATCAGAATAAATCACGATCTCGCGCACACTGATGTCTTATGCGAGTTCCAGCCTCGTGATCAAAGCCTCATGTTCTGCTTGATTGTTGGATGCTGGAAACTTGAAGCGTAAAGCCTTTTCAAACTCTGCATCATGTTCGGGTGAAACTAATAAGAGAACTGCTCCACTTCCTAGCTTGCTAGCTGACCCATCCACATGTAACTCCCAACAATAACACAGACGAGATCGCTGAACGGGAACAGGCTCTGAGGCAGTCTGTGGGGAAGTCTCTTCTTCGCCCGGATTGTTAAAACTAGTCTCTGCCACGAAATCTGCCAGAGCCTGTGCTTTGATAGCTCGCCGAGGCTGATAATCTATCTGAAATTTGGTCAACTCAATCGACCAGGAGTGTCTGTGTTTACAATGATTGGATGTATAGAAAAATAAGCTCGAAGTCTCCGAGCAGCAACAACAAGTGAATAAGCCAACTTTTCTACATTAAAATATCACCCTTCCACAGTTGTGAGGGCCTTGGAAACATAATAAACAGACTTTTGAAGATTATATTCTTCCCTAACTAGAACAGCAGCCACAGCCTGATCTGTGGCCGCGAGGTACACAAACAAATTTTCTCCCATAATCGGGCTACTTAACAATGGAGGCTGTCCCAGATATTCCACCAGTTGCTTGAAAGCCTCCTAACACTCTGCCGTCCACTCAAACCCCTTATTCCCCCGAAGCACCTTGAAAAAAAGGCAGGCACCTTTCTGCCGACTTGGAAATGAAGTGACCAAAAGCGATAAATCTACCATTATGCTATTGGACATCCTTGATGCACCGGGGAGGCTTCATTGTGATCAACACTTTGATTTTTTTAGGATTGGTTTCAATCCCTCTCTCGTTCACCATGAACCCCAGAAACTTGCCCGCCTTCACGCCGAACACACACTTGCTCGGATTGAGCTTCATGTTATTCTTCCTGAGGTTGCCGAAGGTCTCCTCCTAGTCGAAGGTATGATCGTGTCCTTTGGATATCACGACCATATCATTAATATAGGATTCAACATTCTTGCCAATTTGCGAGCTGAAGACCTTATTCACCATTCGCTAATAAGTAGCTCCTACATTCTTTAAGCCGAAAGACATCATCTTATAACAATAGAGGCCTCCCGCTGCCCGAAATGTCGTTAGTGCTTTATCATTCTCATTCATCTTCTGGTGATATCCTGAATATGCATCGATGAAGCTCAAGAACTCGAAGCCCGCTATAGCATCTACTAACTTATCGATGCGAGGAAGAGGATAACAATCTTTCGGGCAAGCTTTATTGAGATCGATGAAATCTACACACATCCTCCACTTCCCATTTGACTTCTTGACCATGACCACATTAGCCACCCAAGTCGGATAGTGAATTTCCTCTATGATATCCGCGCCGAGCAGCTTCTCCACTTCCTCCTTGATCACCTTGTCCTTTTCTGTGGAGTATAACCTAGGGCGCTGTTGAATTGGCCGAAAAGCTAGATCCACGCCGAGGCAATGCACTACCACGTTCTCGCTAATCCCTTGCATATCTTCTGGTTGCCATGCGCACACATCCAAGCTACTATGGAGTTGCCTGACCAAACTAGCATGAGCTTCAACCGAAAGTGCCCTACCAATCTTTATCTTCTGCTCGGGATAGGCTGAATTGATCACCACTTCCTCAAGCTCGTTTTGGGCCGTAAACTCGGGCTCATCCCGCATCTGCAACGTGTCGCATTCCACATTTTCATCCTCCTCAGCCTGAGTTTATGCCTTATCAAGCTGATCCAATTCCATGTCTATATCTTGCTCGATTTGTCCCCTCGACCCCATCGTCAGCAAAGGACAAGTGTTCTCCCTTGGCAAACGCTGCTCGCCCTGAGTCGAACTCTCACTGATCGTAGCAATCGATAAAGGCCCCACAGTTACGTGAGACTTCTCTTTACTACTGATAGTGACCTTCTGCTCGCCATCCTCAAGGGTCAACTTCTGCTTTTTCCTTTGACTATCCTGAACATACTACAGCACTGCCCGTAGCTAACTCTTCAAGACCCCCACCCCTTGATCAGTGTAAAACTTTGCCCGCTGGTGGGGGATAGAAGCGACCATCTGAAATTTAGTCATGCTGGGCACCCCTAAAATTATGTTATAAGGGGATTTCAGGTCGATCACCATAAAGGTAAGCTACTCTGCTCTGGTGTGATTGTCCTCACCAATAAAGACTTGGAGCTCGATTGTGCTTTTAACCGGCACCTTGTGATTGGTGAAGCACTCCAAGGTTCCTGCATAGGGTTCGAGGCATTCATCTTTTAATTCTAAACCCTGGAAGCAAGAATAGTACATCACATCCCTGCACGCCCCTGTGTCTACCAAAATCCTATGCACAACCCAGCCATCAACCAGAGCTGAAATGATCAAAGATTGCTCCCCAGCCATGCTACTCGCCAGCTCGCTATGAGTAAACTGTATGGACTTCTCCCCTGCCTGCAAAATGTTTGGGCAATCCAAATCCACCACCTTTGACAAGGAATAAATATGTTTGCCTAGCTGGGTGAGTGTAGGTTCCTCATTCATGATCACATTTATTACCCCCTGAATTGGGGGTGCATCTCTGCAAGGGGCATTCCCTCTATTGTTCCCATCTCTCTTAAATCGGTCTAACCAACCTTCATTTATCAGCTTCTACATGGCATTCTTTAACTACCAGCACTCCTTCGTGGTATGCCCATAATCATCATGATATATGCACCTTTTGGACCGATCCCTAGAATCTGCTGAGTCAGGATTCATGCGCGGTACCCGAGGAAGCTCATCTCTGATTTCATACATTATATCCTCCCGTAATGTATTAAGCGGGGTTAGATCACCTTCCCGAAGAAACTCCCGAGGATGATCATACTGTGATTTGCTTCTGTTATATCCACCCCTGCAGCCTGGACGCTATTCTTGGTATCGGAAAGACCAGGGACTTGCTCGAGCATCTTCGTAAACCGCTCCAAATGGCTTGAAGTCGACTCATGGGCTCCCTATTTTACCTTAGACAAATCTGCCCTTGTCTTCGCAATGGCCCTCGAGGTCCCAAAATCGGCCAAAAACTTTACCCGCAAATCAGCCCAATTATTATTAGATCTTCGAGGAAGAGCTCCCATACAAATCAATGCCTTCCCCTGCAACGATCCCACAAAAGCTCAGATCTTCAACGCGCGCCTCATCCGAGGTCACCAATTGCGTGCCTTGGTCTTCCCTGTGTACTCCTTAATGTTGGGGAAGATGAGACCTTGAGCTGGAGGAGCATTCTCAATCCAGGGGAGCCAAAAGACTAGCTGAAGTGCCTAGAAAATTTCCGTCCAGGGCCTTGCCTTGCTCCCATGCTTCCATACGCCGCTTCAGTTCCTCAAACCACCCGCGGACTGAGGCTGTATCTTGGGCACAAGAGGGGCTTGTGGGGGTCCCATAGCTCCCATAGCCTGAGCTAGGCCCACGGCCTGCGCCACTTGTCCCTGGGCTACATTTGCGGCCTGGTGCACTTGATCCGGAACTCCTCCTGCCCCGCTGTTCTGGCCACCAAAGTGAGGTACCTCATGCCTGACCCTGGAATGGCGTGAAGGCGACTCACGCCTATGAGCTTGCGACCTTCCAGGTGAAGGTGTCCGATGCCGACTAGCATGTGATCTCCTGGGAGATGGTATACGGTGTTGACGAGCATGCGACCAGTGCGGAGACGGTGAACGAGGTCGGCGAACATGTGACCTTCGCGGAGAGGGTGACTTTTGTCGGCGACGAGACTGAGCTGAGTCCTCTCCTACTCGTGGGCCCAAGCAAGAATGTACACTTGGAGCAACCTTATGACTGGCTCGTTCCTCTTGCAGGCTACGTCCCTTGTTCGTCTCTCGTTCGCAGGGTTGCGAAGGAACTGGGACCAGATGCTGAGGGTTCCTCCCTGACTTGGACACACTGACCGTCTGACTTGGCGCGAACATGGCTGGGAGCGGTTCCAATTCAATGGGCAACGTCGGTTTGCCCATAGTGATTAACTGTTGGTTCAACTGATGCATCTGACCTAAATATATCGCCCTCTGGCGCAGAGCTTCCTCCTGGAATTCGTTAGCCAAGCCGCCCGCGGCCACAGCGCTCCGGGCTAAAGAATCCAAACCCCGCCTTTGATTCAACTGATGACGGGCATAATATGGAGGAGGAGGAAGGATGTTATTAGCCTGAACTTCAACATTAGGTATGGCTATGTCCATCCTGCAATTGATTGTCACCGTTAACACCATTTGCCGCCATATCTGAAACTAGTAAAGTCGTCGAAAAATGAAACTACACTAACAAAATCCTGTTCCCGACAATGGAACCAACTGATGCGTCCAAAATATTCATCGGACACACTGGGCTTAACAATCTGGATATCTGGTTTTCAATCTATCCAAAACCTTTAAGGCCTAAACCTGTAATGCAAACACCAACTGTGAACTAGGCAGGGGTTTCCCTGCAAATGCGCTTCCGGCGTGTGAATTAGCAAATACTCAGTTGAGTAAGCAATTTGACATAGTATAGCCTAGGTAAAAAATCACATACCTCCCTCCTCAATTTTGAGGGGTTTATATAGCCCAACTGGAGAACTGAAATAACTGCTCATTGAATGCCTGAGCATATGAAGCAGACACATTAAAGGCTATATCCAACCGAACAGTCACATCTTGATCGTGGTAGCGGGTTTCCTGGAGGTAACCACTCACGTCCTAGACAGTCGTTACTGAGTTACCGAGCATGGCGTCCACGCTCGCTAAAACCTTTGCTCGCTGCACACTTGAGGCCTTGCTCGCTGCACACTTAAGGCCTTGCTTGCTATGTATTAGACCCCTACTCGTAGCGTACTAGGCCCCCGGGCTTCTGGAGTAGAGGTGCTCATCTGAGGGCAGAGCAATTTGCAGACTGAGCGCTGCTGGCTAAATACTTGGACTTAGATCATAAAGAGTGCCCATGCTTTGCTCATGGCCGAGAAGGAGGTGCTGTGCACGTGACCAATGCTAGGACATTTTGGGCCGGGCAGCTCATATTGGTTAAGTTAATTTAAAAAATATTTGACTCACAAATCCAAACTAAACTAAAAGGTTTGATTCTATTCAAGTCTTTATCGATTTGGTTCGAATTTGATTTTTTTTTTTTTGTAAACAATGGGTGGTTTAGTTTGTAGGTGTGATCTAACGGAACCACTTAAACTAGATAGTATCTATTGATAAGTTGTAATTTAATAATTTTTTTTAACAAAACTTTAATTATCATCATCATCACCTCCATGTCAATTACTTGGGATTAATAAACAACTCGACAAATCTGTATCTCATGCAGATGCTCTACACGTGCCGAATGAATGGTTTGTTTAATTTGACGAATCTTTTTTGGGAGCAGTAAGAGTAATCACGCACTCCTTTCGTTTGAGTGGCTCTTAAAGCATTAAGAATGTTAATGAAGTTCCAAAGAAATCAAATGTTGATTTGGATTTACACTTTTTTTTTAAAACCATCTCTCAAATACAAATGTAGATGAGGGACTTGAATATGATATGTCAACTAAATTTATTCACATTATATATAACAATGTTAATTTTTTAAATTCTACTTAAGGATGGATATATCCTAGTCATCATTTTTTTTTCAATATTTTTTTTCTATTGGTTGTTCTTTCTTTTATTTTTTATTTCTATTTTTGTCAAATTTATTTTTAGTGGTGGATTGCATGTCACTTAAGATTAAATCTACGTTTACATTGAAGAGATCAATTTTGATTGAATGTAAATAAAGAGAGAAAAATTGTCACGTATACAGTTGCATTAGTGAGATCTTATCACTAATTGTACCACTTTTTACTTTAAATACAAGGGTAAATTACCTGTAACCCTCTCAACTGTGGGTTGGATTTAAATTGCCCCTCAACTATTAATTGAAACAATGTCTCCCTCAGATTTATTGCATTTTCTTTAATCGCAATTTCTGTTTAAATACTGTCATTTGAGTTGACGTAAAATGTCTACCTAAAACTCATGTGATCATCTTTAGATATTTTTTAACCATAATTTCATTTTAGAGTTTCAGTTGACTATTTTACTCTTGCTCAAAAATCCTCTTTGTGCCTAAAAACGATCAATACAAACAATTCCTTTTTTTTTTTTTTTGAATATTATGGTAAAAATAATACATAAGATGGTTATGTAAGTCTTAGGTGGGAAAATTATTTTAATTCAAATGGGTGTGCCTTAGCAGAAGGTGCAATTTTTTTTTAAAATATTTTAGTAAAGGGGGATACATTGTTTCAATTGATAATTAAGAGGAGCAAGCTAAACTTAGCCCTTAATTAGGGTGGTTCGCTGCAATTTATTCTAAATCCAAAGTAACTTTTTCTTTATTCAAGACAAAGTTGTAACATAAGTAATGGTAAGATTAGTATTGACACTGAAATTAGTTGTGAAACAAATTAGATAACACCTATGATTTATACCATTTTTAAAAGGAAAAAATGCCCTCCAACGCAAATGTTAATGAGGGGTGTTGATTTGATGTACAAACCAAATTTATTCACATTATGGATAACAATGATAATTTTTCACATTCTACTTGAGGGTGTAGATATATCCTAGTCATTATTTTTCTTTTTAAAAACTCTTTCTATTGGTTGTTCTCTTTTTTTTTTTTTTTTTTGTTAAATTTTCTTTTAATGGTGAGATGCATGCCACATAAGATCAAATCCACATTTTCATTGGAGAGATCTATTTTCATGAAATGTGATTGAAGAGAGAAAAATTGTTACATATGATTGAGAGTATTAAATATACACAAGCACATAATAATAAATTAATGTATGCATTGGTGATACTCTAATCCTTAAAAACTGAGAACATCTCCAAGCATACCTTCAAAACTTCAAAATGAAGTGTTTTGCCACTATTCTTCTCTCCAATGGCAACTTTAAAAGTTGCTTCAATTGGAAGTGAAACTCCAAACACTTCATCTTCAGCGGATATATTTCACTACTTCATCTTCCCTCTCCTCTTATTTTTTTGGTTTAAATAATTATTTTGTATTTTAGTTTTGATTATGATTGTTAGTTTTGTTGTTTAGTTTAGGAGCAGGTCTCATGTAAGAGAGTCTTACGAATCTTAATTCGTAAGACGGAGCTCACTCTCTCACAACTCAACCCATCAATATACGATGAGTCGGATAAAGATGATTCGTTTAATAAAAAATATCTGTAAAACCGTTTAATACAAATTTTTGCCTTAATTTAAATACTACTTTGATGTTTTGGTTTAAATAATACAAAAAATTAATTCAATTATTTTTTTGGTTTAAATAATTATTTTGTGTTTTAGTCTAAATTAAATTCTTGCATTTAATTTTTATTTTTAATGCATTGTGCATTTTATATAACAGTTTTACAGTTATTGTTTTATGGTTTTATAGTTTTACCGTTATTGTTTTAGTGAGATTTATTGTTTTAGCTTTACTGATATATTATGGCTGTAATTATTCAGTTTTTTCTCCGTTAACGTGCATAACTGAATCAATTTAATTTTAGTTCAGCGATAAGTTTTGAATATTTGTATTTTAATTTTTTTCTTTTTAATTGTTATCTTAATTAACTTAATCAATTTATTTTTTTTCTGGCCCGTAATTTCGTATACAAATAAAAAAATTAAAAAAATCGTAAGTTTTGTAATTTCAAATATTTGTTTTTTTTTTCTTTTTAACTATTATCGTAATCAACTTAATCAATTTAATTTTTGTCTGACCCGTTTTTTTTTTGTTCAGCTTGCAATTTCATATACAGATTATTAATTAATCCCTTCGTTCCGGGAAAAGAGGCCCCGTTTGAAAGTCAATTTTTTTTAAAGAAAATAATACTTTTAGCAGTTCATTAATAATAAAATGACCTTTACGGTTTTACAAATATTTAATTATAGTTTTTTAATTGATTGTTATAGTAATCAACTGAATCTCAATTTAATTTATGTCTGACTTAGATTTATTTTTTTATAAAAAAATTGTTCTTAATTTTTGTAATTTTAAATATTTGTATTTTAATTTTTTCCTTTTTAATTGTTATCGTAATTAACTGAATAAGTTTAATTTTTGTTCAAATTTTTTTTTTAAGTTTGTAATTTTGAATAGTTGTATTTTAATTTCTTTATTTTTTTAAAAAGTTGTGCTTGGTTTCCCTTATTGGTCTGAAATTTTTGTGATTTCGATTTCGAAATAGTATTTTATTAGTTTGTTCTATCTTATTCAATTTATTTTGTAGTTTTTGTTTGCAGAGATTTTCATTTTAAAATTTAATCCAATTAACAAGTGTTGAGCTGATGTGTCAAATGAGTCAAATTCATATCCATGGTTTATGCATCCAAATCCAAATTGATGCATCACGATTCACAAATAATACATTGTGATTCAAAACTGATGCATCCAGATTCAAAAATGTGTTAAACAACGAAAAAAAATTTACGTGCATATATAGCAACACAAAACACAAAAGTCAATCTATTTCAAATTACACAAGCATAATGATGAATAAGAACAACATCACTACGAGCAACATGATATAAATAAGTAAAAAAATGAGAAGTTAGGGTGAAGAAGAAACAATTAATAGTAACTACAGTTCTTCTTTGCCACCCAACTCCACATTATCTTTCCTCTTCATACTTTTTTTTTACGTTTTCAGACGAACAAATTCAATGACGATGAAAAAGAAGAAGTAATTTACAACGCTGTTTGAATTTTGGTATTATAAGAATATTTATTTCGAAAATGATTTTGTGCGATTGAAAAAAAGAATGAGAAAGTGGAGCGAATAAATATTTGGGAAAGTGTACCGACCAACAATTTTCTCAAGAAACTTAAATATATATATATATATATACATACATACATGCCTATAATCACGCTAATAAAAATATCAGTACGGTGGCCTACGCACTCGACAGTACTCCAATCTTATACACATATATCCATCCCTTTGTAGTAATCAGATGCCCATCTCCCACCGCTCACTCAATCCATCCATTTATTACAAATCCAAACTCTATATCAAACTAGCTAGCTAGGGAGATCGATCAGGATTCAGGATTTAGGATTTAAGAATTATATATGTTTTTTCTCATGAGTTTGATGCGGTGGGGTGGCGGCAAAGCTAAAGGCGGGGTGGTCCTTCTCATCCTCGTGATCATCATCCACGTTTCTAGTTTCCAGCTGGGGAACCACCTATATATATGCATCTCAGTGATCACCATATGCAAACTAAACTTCAAATTTAATTAATCAAGACAGACATATCTTGAAAAGTTTCTTTGGATGATCGATCTTGATGTAGATTTCAGTTGGCGACATGCATACTATACTGGACTGAGGAAAGTAGCAATGTAGCAATGTAGCATACTAGCATGGCCATGGGAGGGTATTATGGGTATTTTTGAAAAACTTGACGGGGGGAAGGGTCAATCTAAAGTCAAAACTGAACTATACACATACAATTAAATATTATAGATGTTGTCCTGATCATCAGATCAAATCGTACTAGTACTAGGAATAGGAATAGGTAAAGTATGAATCTTTTGTTTTGAAACAATAAAAAAAAAAACTACTCCGTACTTTGAGTTTGAGAGATTAAGATTAAAATTAAAATTAAATAAATACTTCAATAATCACTATTCAGTTGAATGTACCTGATCTTCACACGTTGACAGAGTGTACGGCTGGCATGTTAATCTTCTGCCTCTCCTCTCACTCCTAACTCTTTGGTCCAAAATATCTAACAAAAGTAACCCAGGGATGAGGGAGCATATTACAAAAATAAAAACATGTATAAAGTGAGATCAAATTTTCAGCAGGTATTGATTTTTTTTATTAGGTGTTAATGTGTTATCAGAAGCAGATCCAACTGCAATTTATGGTGTACACCCAAAACTCCATTAATTAATAATCTTTCTTAAGGTACTGACAGTTCCCATTTGAAAACAACATACTAAATTTATACGATAATGCATATTCCCTCTCTTCACGACAAAATTTTCCTGTTTTAAAGTCAAACTTTTTAAGAAAATGATACTTTTAATAACTATTAGTAATAAAATGACACTTTTATACATTACTTTTTGATAGTTAATTCTTTAAATACAACATTCTAAAATGAAATATTAAACTTCTTGCTCGAAACGGATGGAGTGTATCATTTCTCATAAAGGACACATGAATTATATAAATTAATAACTCCTTAAATATTACATAATACATTAGTGATTTATAGACTTCATAAAAAATGACTCGATTGTCTTTTAATTTTTGTTGAAATTGATGTCACCTTGAATCTTATTTCTGATTTTTCTTATTATCATTAAAACTTCTAGTATGGTTTTCTCATAGCTCAATCTAAAATTATTTAATGTGATCGCATGTAGCCTTTTTGTTTATTTCATTATATATTTTTAATGTGTTTTAATGTGTCAACAAGAAATTATTCAATGTGTTTCCTTCTAGTTTATTTCATTATATTTTATGTTTTCTTGTCATTATTCGTTCAAATACATGGTACAATTGTTTTCGACCAATTCGCTTCTGCATTGAAGATAGAAACTTAAAATTTTTATTCCAATAATATTTTCATTTTTAAAACATGTTGAAATAGGGAATATCATTTGATGTTCATAAAATAGTATATTGAAAGACGCGTAGGAAATTGTGTACTTCATTTAAATAAATAATTATTTGATATATTAGTATAGTATTAATTAATCAATAATTATTAATTATTAATTATTAATTTATACATCAATTAATACTTTATTAATTAATAGATTAATTAATATCTCACTAAGTTATTAAGTTTTGCTGTTAAAGTGTATTAATTTATAGAGTTTTAAATGTAATAATTTTGGAACACTTATCATGGTCAAGTTGGTTTAACACATAAGTTTTAGGTCCTTGCCTTGAAAAAATTCCAGGATGTTGAGACACTACTATGGAGAATTTTTGGATCCGCCACTGTGTGTTGTTTGGATCACGTTCGTCATTTTTTCTATTTTATTTTTTTGGTAAGTAGCGCTATGTGCTTGTTTGTTGCAGTTTTTTTAGAGTGATTTGTGGCTTTTAACTTAAAGTAAATCATATTTAAAGTGTTTGTTTCAGCTTATAAGTTAAAAACAAATAAGTTAGATACAACACCCTTTATGTATTAAAATGCTAAAGCCAAAAAACTAAAATTTTAAGCTTCTTTCGTTTTTGAAAACACATTGACAACTATTTATTAATAAACTTTTGATTATTACAATTTTACTTTTTTCTCATAAATACATAAAAAGAGCTAAAAATACTAATTTCAATATTTAAAAAAAATAAACATTTAATACAAGATAAGGAATATTGCAAATTATTTATTCATTTTGTTTTAAGGTAAACATTTTCAACATCCGTATATTCAACTACTCACATTAAAAATTGACAAATAAATAATAAAAGTTAAAGTAACATACTACACATACTATGGTGTAGGAATGTTTTTTTTTAAGTATTATTAAGTAAATAAATATTATCCCATGCTGAGTTTTGTAAGATAAGTGAAACACTTTTTTCCTTAATCAGGACCAGTTGATTTGAAATTTTAGGGTTTATGATCAATTTGTTATAAATAAATAATTTTCAGTTTATTTAACAAATATACTCATAAGTCACTTTTCATCGGTTGCAACAAATAATCTATCATCAAATCAGTTATAAGTCATTCACCAACAGCCTAAGCTATCATCTATCGGCTACAAGCCACCAAACGCGACAACCGAGCCTTGACTCTTGAAACTTGCCTCATTTTAATCTATTATTCTTTTCATCCCCAAAAAATAATCCATTTTTATAAATAAAAAAAAAGTTTGTCTCAAAATAATAGTCTTAATTATATCTTAAAACGGTAGTAATAATTTTGATGTAATTTGAAGAAAACACCATCAAAGTAAAGTTGTAATCTTCATATAATTATTATTAGGGGACGATAGGAGTATTTTACTTTGAGAAGTGCCAAAATAAGTGTCTTTTATCTCTCTTTTTTACTTTTTTTAAGAACCAGTTCCAAATATGATTATACAAAAAAAACATATATTTTAAAACAGATGGAGTACAAAATATGAAAGCTAAATTTTTTAAAAAAACATTCGAATTAGCTAACAAGTATGAAAGTAAGAAAACAAGTGAAATTTGAAGTAATAAGAAAGCAGACTGGTTTTTGTAGCTAGCATTTCTTGAAAAGTTTAACCTAAAAATTAAAATGTTTATTTTGTTAAATTGAGCAATTCTTTTGTATGTATATTTAACAAAGATGTAATTATTTTTTTCAAAAATTATGAAACACAAGAATTATGCGCATAATAGTTTTAGTATAGTTTTCGAAAAATATAATTTTATTTTCCTTAATAAAAAACAAATTATTCAAGTTAAAACCAATCTGGGACGGAGGTGGTATTAATTTGTAATTTATAGAAAATATAAAGTGTAAAGTGGATTATATATGAGCGATGAGAATTGGATACCTGAGGCGGAATGTCGTCGTCGTCGTCTTTGATCAGCTTTCAAGTCTAGGGTTGTGTCGGAGCTGTCCGGCAAATAACGATCCTTAGGAGGAGCAAAGTGGCCGGTGACGTGGTTATGTTCAAGCATTGTTCGAACGAATGAAGCTTCTACTGTGTTCAGGAAGTGCACGTGCCTCTCGTTTGTCCATCCCATGCCCACCCTCCTTTGATCCGTTACTTTCTTTTCGGTTTCCATGATACTATACACTTTGATTGCCGGAAAACAACCCCGGCGGCAGCGCTGCCGAGGTTCCTTGGAATTCTCAGTTGGTTCAATTTTGGGGGTTTTGTGAGGATATGATTATATATATAGAGAGAGAGAGGAGAGAGAGGGAGAGAGGGAGAGAACAGCTACGTTTCAACTGTTTGACATTCAAAAGGTTCTAAAAAGATTGGAAAATATCACGAAGATGTCGGAAAGATATTTTATTTTTTTTAAGCCCCACGGGTGAGGGGACAGAATAATCGTTTTCGGGGAAATATATACTTTGATTCATTTGTTTAATGCAAAATAATTTCTAGAAAATAAAAAATATATATTTTTAGGTGTCCGATAAATAATTTAAAAATATGTTGGAAAATATTTTTTGGTGTTTGACAAATATAAGAAAAAAAAAGAATAAATACAAAAAATATATTACTCATTTCGTTTCAGTTAAAAAGTTTCTGTTTGAAAGTTAAATTTTTTGAAGAAAATGATATTTTAATAATTCATTAGTAATAAAATAATATTTTTATGTTTTAATTTTTAAAAGTAGACTCTCAAAGTGAAACATCTTAAAATAGAATAGTTGACTCTTTGTCCGGAACAGTGGGAGTATAGTATTAATTCTCATATTGAATATAAGATAGTGTCGAACTTTAAGTAATTTTTATTTAATAGCTTTTAATTTATCATTAGTTGTGTCAAATTAATAAGGTCCATATTTTTTAATTTCACAAATACAATTTTTTTTTATAATTGATATAAAAAAAACGTTTAAAAAAAATGGACAATGTTTGATCAGACGTCCTTAAATAATATAGTTGACACTAATTTTAGGACGTAGTGAATATTTATTAAAATTATAATTTTATAAATAATGTGTTCAAACTCCATTTATATTTATAGACAATTTATTTATTGAGTGAAATATTGCACGTGTATATAAATATGTGTAATTGTGGAAGAGGCAGAGGGGTGCTCGAACATTTGGAAAATAAATCTGTAAATCATTTTCTGAAAAAGAAGGCTTCATTTTCTGTTGGTTCGGAAAATCTTTTACGTTAATTTCATTTTCTTAAGGTTATCAAATATTAAAAAATGAGGAAAACGTTTTCAAAAAGTCATTTTCCATAAAACAAACGAAGGTTTTGTTGTCACACAAAAAATCTTTCACCAGTTATAACTATAAGATGATGGGCCTGATGGCATTTGTTATCCTCGATCTTTTTTGCCCAAAATACTTTTTCGCCCCCAAAATTTCTACAAAATCCTGGTTTGTCGATTGTCACCCATATTAAGGTTTGTTTTACTTATGTATTCAAGTTTGTCATTTGTTCCAATTTACCGCTCACCACTGTGATTCGGACATAAGAAATACTAACGGGAATTGACATGTATATGTCAGGTGAGGGCTATTTTAGTAATTTCCAAATGTCAAATTTATTTTCTTTAATTTTTGGTGTGTGTGTGTGTGAGAGGTCATGGGAGTCGGTGAGTCCCTTCCCTTTATCGTCCTAGCCGACTTCTTCAAAGTTGTATGCACTTGAACAAGAAAATCCACTTGCTTAATGCTTATAATTTTCAATTTAGGGATTCAATTATTTTATGAAAATGGTTCTGGAAAAATAGTTACAAGAAGATAAGAATAACAAACAAAATAGACATTTAAAGTTCACCGGTTTGACCATCATACATTATTTTCATTGACTCTCTCCAAATGTAAACCTCAGCATAAACTCCGACGAAATCTCTACCACAAAGGTCACCAAGCAATAGTTGACACCTCGAGATTTGCCGGAATGTAAATTATACAGGCGATAATTTTATTCGCCAATAAACAAACTCTGTGCCTTGATAAGAAAACTCGTTGCATCCGCGAATCAATTTCCATGTAGGAATTAACTTCGGCCGGTATCTGTCTTCGCTGGCTTCACCGGATATCTCTTAGGTTATTGAAGTTTATTGCCTTGTTTTACATGACTTGGTGGGATCGAAACGGGAGAGGTTAATATCGAAATGAACAAAGCAAATGAGATTGGTTGGTAAATACGACGAGGGTGGGGCTTGGTGGGGTTGTGGAGGCGGTGGACTTGGGTGACAATTAAAGAAGGTGAGGTATTGGTTAGGATTGGGGTTAGGGTTTTGGTGGAGAGAGAAATTGTGGTTTTGATCGGATGGGTAATAAGAGGTGGTGGTAATGAAGAAGATGGTTTTGCATGGTCTTGCGGCGGCGGAAATTGCGAAAAGCCGGAAGAGTATTGACAGCAGTTGGAGGGCAATCTAGAGAGAAAATGCTTTTTTACGTGGGCCATTAGAGAAAGCAATTGCAATGGAATAATCTATTGTTGTGAAGGAAAAGGTCGTGGAGTTTTTTTTGTGTGGTGAATGTCTCATTCTGATGGAGTTACGACTTACGAGCAAGATGAGGTAATCTATGGAAAATTTGAAAGGCAATGGATACCATAACAGAGGAAGGGGACGACGTGATTTTATTTTGTTTTGTCTCTTTAATAGACTTATAGTCTAGGTTAATCAATAACTAGTTTTACATCCAATCCTTGAAAGTACGGATATAAATATTTTTAATCAAATTTTATTTAAACAAGACAAAGATAATAAATAAAATTAAAAAATTGAATAGTAACTATTTAAATAAAAATACATTATTATATCGGTAATATGATAGAATCTGAATTCATTATATACAATATTTGTTATGTTATTTTATTGACTTTCATTATTTATCTTACATCAATTTAATCTTTACTCTTTGGATCAGAACGATTTGTTACCTTAAAAATCGTGATCTGCTTATTTCAGGATGTACCCTACATGTGACAATTATTATCTTAAACAACTAAATGAAAAAAATAAATAAAGGCAGATTATATATAATATCGAACAATATTGTTAGTACTCTAGTTTTTAACCTAACAGTAGAATACCAGAAAATTAAATAAAACAAAAAACATCGATATAATTGCAACAAAAAAAACCTAGCCTATTTCACCTTTTTTTTTCAAAATTAACCATGTGTTTTGATTTTCACCTTATTAAACCTCCATCTATTTTGTTTTTTTTTTTTTTTTTTTTTGCATTTAAAACCTTCAATTTAGAAGGGTTAGTTTCACTAACGAAAGGCTAAGGCGGCATCCGCGGTGGCAGCTGACGTGGCCGAAGGCGAGAAGAAGTATCAATTTCCCATCTAATGCATTACATAACAAACCTTGTACAAGTTTGAAATTTATTTTTTTAAAAAACCCTAGTTGCTAAAGAATTAATAAATATGATAAAATTCTAAAATTCACTCTCTCAATTTTTAAATAAACATTAATGGGTATATTTAAAATATTAAAATACGAAGTACAAAATATGAATTTAAGTTTTTTTTTACATTTGCTTTGATTTTTTTTTTGAAGATATTACATAAAAATATAATTGATAGATTTAATTTTATTTAGTTTTGATAATCAGACATAATTTATTTTTGAAGATAAGAAAAATAAAAACTAATAACTATAAGTTATAAAGTAAAGTAAAAAAAATTAATCTCCTTTAGGACAATAATTCATTATCAAACGGGGTAAATATTTAAAGGGTAATTTTGTGATGACAATGCTTGATTTTTATAATCATTAATGAGTATAATGGATAAGTAAAATTTGTAGTGAAAATAAATTCTTTATTATTATTATTATTATTTGTGGTAGCAAAGCAAAGTAAATATATCAATGTCTTACTTCTTATTAAGAGCATCAATATTATTCCACAGTTTTCACTACCTAGAAATAGCTACACAATTATCAAATTTACTCAACTGTCTAGATAAGTTTTCTCAACTTTTTAGAAGCATTATTACTACTATTTAGTGTTTCTAACTAATTTTTTGGTTTATTTTCTTGTTATGTTTCACTTGTGAAAATACTCAATTCCCCATAAAATAAGTGTTACTTTATATATATACACACACACAAAGTAGTTTATCTAAATAACTTACATATAAATAGATTTTTATGATATTATTTTAACCGATAATTATTTTACATTTTTTCTTCAAGTGAAATAATATCAAGAATAATGAGAGAAGAAAAAAAAAGTACATTAAGTTTTTATATTTGAAACTTATTGGTGAAAACTGAAAAGTTGATAAACCTACGTAGTAATTCAACAATGGTCATAGGAAGATGACATAATTATGGGTCGGTACCATTTCATATAATTATAACCGCTCAAGTATCCTCTTTTTTTCAACCAGATAAGTCCATTTTCGTTATTTCTTCCTTAAATGCTCTCATCTTTGCGTCCTTTCTTCTCCTACTATTTCCTAGCTCGCTTGATCGGCTTTTCTCCAATGAATATGTAAAACAAAACAAAGTATTTGGATATGGCTCCCTCTTGTTCAAATTAATTGATTCAATCGATCACTGTTGTTCAATTTGACGAAGACCAGAATCCATTAATGCGGTTTGAATGGAAGTTCATCATGAGCCCCCTCAAACAAATCTTAGCTATTCGTTGGATATCACCACAGGCCTTTCTACCACTAACCTCGTAACCATGATCGGATCTGGATCGACGTAGGCAAATCTAATTTGTGCATCATTGCCTCCTATGTGGGCGTCGTTGCCTCTGAAGTGAGAGTCGTTGTCTCCGAAGTGAGCATCGTTGCCATCATCTTCATCTTCTTCCCCGGAACAAGGATCCTCCCTATGATGTGAAGTAGGATTCATGCCTTTCTGAAAGAGAATAAAATAGCCTATGATTTGACTTAGAGTGATCTCGTTCTTCACGTCCTTCCCCTACAAATAGCAAAGCTGATATATAGAGATATAGTATAGAGAAGAGCAGATGGACTGAACTAAAGGTATCAATCTTTCAATATTAATGGAGATGGAGAAAGGGAGGTGGTGGTATAAATAAAAATATGAGAAGTGGATTTCCTGCCAAAAAAAGAAGACCCAAACATTGAATTATTTGATTTGAAAATGACAAAAGGTAGACAAATCGATGCACAATTTTCGTTTGATGCACAAAATTAATTAACGATGATCATTCGATGCCCAATGTTTTGAACGATACCCAATGTTTTTCCTTGCGATGCCCTAATTTGGGCAGTGACTTTTGTATTGCAATGCCCAGAAATTTAAGCGATGCCCAATGTTTTTTGTGGCGATGCCCAAATTTAGGCAGTGAATTTTGTAATGCGATGCCCAAAATTTTTAGCGATAACCAAATTTAGACAGTGATTTTTGTATTAAGGGTATTTTCATAATTTTTCGTCTAAAAATTGTACTTTATCGATTTAAAACTGGTGTATAAAACTTTTCCGGGTTGACTAGCCCGGTTATCACCTTTGGAAGATTCGAAGAGAGCCCAAACCCAAATCTCAATTTACTTCAATAACATTTCTAGTCCTAAACCCTGTGTTTGAAAGCCGAACCCAAATCTCAATTTGCATAGAAATATTTCTTCTCCCCAACCTTCTACTTCTAGAGCCCAAACCCAAATCTCAATTTGCAGACTGAACCAAAGACACATATAGAATTGCAGGCATTCAGGCAAAGCAAAGCATCCAAATCTAAGCAAAAAACAAAAAAACAACTTCCCTGCATTCATCAATGGCGTCGTCCTAAAACATCTTGAATTCTCCTTCTCACTCACAAGACACACATTCTTATAAATTTATAATGCCATCATCATCATCAATTCTAAGTGTTTCCAACAACAACCTAATCCTTCACGCATCACTCTCTCTTTTCCTAACTCTAACCCTCTCTTTCCTCAAGATCCCCATACTCTTTCTCCAAGGTCTCCACACTTACATCCATCCCGACGATGTCAACCCACCCAATCAATCCCAATCGGGTATCCGCGCCGCGATCCGAAGACCCGGCAGCGCCGACCCAGCTGAATTGAAACCCAGAAAAAGATCTAAAGACAAGTTCGAGTTTGACGAGAACAAAGCTCAGATCTTTCGCTTGAAGCTCAATGACGCTCACCTACAGTCAAGACTCTATTTTGACCAATTTCGCGGGGTTTTCAATTTCACAATTGTGGCTTCATCCTGCTTGTTGATCAACAAGTTCTTGACATTATCGAACGGTTCTGGGGTTCTTAAAAATGGTACGTTGATTCCGATTTTGTTAGGGTTTGTGGGTGTCTGTAGAGTTTTTGTTTTGATTGCTAAGCTTTCGTTTGAGCGGTCTGCTTCTAAGCGATCGGAGAAGCAGTTGAGTTTCTTAATTGGGGTTTTAGGGTTTGTTATAGGGGTGGCGATTGTTATTGATATTGTTCCCAATTGGCTGCTTGATTTTGGGTTTGAATCATTGGATGGATTTGGGAAGTTCTCTGTTGCTGTTTTCATGGGCTGCATTGCTGGATTCTTGTATATTCCGTCCGGAAGGAATGCCCGTGCATTTTGGCTTGGGACAGATCAGATTCGATGTAATTTGTCCATAATTTATTGCGGGTGGTTTGGGAGAATGCTTCTCTGTGTTAACTATTTGCTTATTGTGTTTACCTCATTGTTATGGATTAATCCCTTTGCCGAACTACTTGTTAACAAGAACATTGGTGGTACGAAAGGATTACGGTTTAATGGTCATTTTGGAGAAGCAGAGGAGTTGGTTGGCAATTTGGGAATGTCAAGATCAGATTTTGATAAGTTTAGGCTATATTGTATGTTGGCTTCGGGTGTTTTGCAAATGGTGGCTCTGCGTGCAAATTTGCAAATGTTTTTGAATGAAGCAGTGTTGTCTTGGTACCAGAGATTGCATGCTAGCAAGGTACCAGACTTGGATTATAGTAGGGCCAAGGTTTTCCTGCATAACCACTACTTATGTCTTGCGGCATTGCAGTTTCTTGGGCCACCAGCATTGGTACTTATCTTTCTTGGCCTGTCACAGATTGATGATAACTTGCTAGAACATTTTCCTGGGGTATGTAGTTTGCTGCCTTGTTCTGCTTTGGTTAAAGAAGTAGCATTGTTTATGGCTTGGTGGGTTGTTTTTATTTGGACCCTATTCACTTCAGCAAGCCTTGCACTATATCGACGTGGTGTTTTATATGTTTCATGATGAATTTTCTTTACTGTGTTGTAAAACTCACTAAATTGGCCATCAAATAGGAGTTTTGTCTAGATCTTAGTGTGACACTTATAACAGAATTTTTCGACGTAGATGAGTTGCAGTTTTGAGTTAGATTTTGTTTCTTGAATTCGTTTCTTACAGCCATATTGGTGGGTATTTCTTGTATACCAAACCATAGCAAAATCTGAAAAATATTTATTTGAGTATGCTTCCTATCTGAAATTGATGGATTATTGTATTCTTTGTTGCATACCTTAGAGTTACGGTAATCGTTATGACAATATTAAAACTTTGTGATTTAGCGGAATGAGTAGAAGTTATTTACCATAGACACATTCCCTGGTAGGATCTTTGATCTGGGGTTCCTAAGTAGATAACTGTATCCAGACAACCAATTGTATTGCAGTTCAAATTGTTATCAGCTTCGGACTTGGAATTGGTTGCTGAAACCAAATCCATCTCTCTATCTGTTTATGAGGAGTGGGATGTTGATTTCTTGTAACACTAATAAGCTAACATGGTTAGTTGCCAAGTTTTGGTAGGTCATTTCTCCATCCTTGATGATGGGATGCTTCGATATTCGTCTTTTGATGACTAAGATAAGATTCATCTTCTTATCTTTTCTAGTTATTATCTCAAACAATAAAATAATTAAATGCGGTTGGAAAAGCTATAATGGCACTGCTTATACTTTGTTATCCATTCAAAGAGTAGTATTGTATTGCATCTTCAAATTTCACGCACTAAGACCATCTCCAATCGTTTGAAGTTAAAATTACATCAAATTTTTAAATTGGTATAATTTTTGAACCAAATTTCTTACACTATCTCCAACAGTTCTACTTCAAAATTTACTCTAAAAGGAATATTCCAAGTATATTCTTCATTATTTCATTTAATTTGTATTCCAAGTATATGTTTTATTTTATTTAATTTGCATTAATGTAGTTTAGCAAAACAAATATATTATTGATTTAATATTAAATTAAATTAAATACTATGCATTAAAAATAATAAATAAATGCATGAATTTAATTGAGACTAAAATACAAACATATTAAAATTAATAATTAAATGCAAGACATTAATAAAGGAAAAAATACAAACATTAAAATCAAACATAAATAGACATATGAAAATGCAACTAAAATCAAGCATTTAATCTTCTGAATTCGTAAATTCATCCCATAAATGATCGATTAATGCATCTCGAAGTGCAATATGTGTGGCTTTATCCTTTATTTTTTTATGCCGCTCGAGAAATCGGGTAAATCGAGTTGTTTCATCCACCATTTCTATATCCGGGGCAGGCGCTTCCATTGCATCTTGAATTGGGGCATTCAAATCACATTCGTCTTCAACTCTCATGTTGTGCATTATTATACATGCAGACATTATATCATGCAAGTCACTTTTATTCCAAAAGCGAACCGGTGCAGCCACAATTGCAAATTGTGACCGTAGAGCTCCAAATGCACGTTCTACGTCTTTTCTACATGATTCTTGTTTCATAGCAAAATATTTCTTTTTAGGACCACGTGGATCGTGGATAGTTTGCACAAGAGTGCAGTATGTTCAAGCAAATACCCTACTGTTGCAAGATGCATAATTTAAGAAAGGGTTCAAGTTTGATCATGTATGGGCTCTTTTGCAAGATATTGAAAAATTTGCACCAACTAATGGTGACAAATCATCAAACTCAAATCCACAAGTATCAGATACGTCCGTAGCGTCATCTCCAGGACTGTCATCTTTTGATATTAACTTAAGTGATGACAGTATTGGTGCTACTTCGTCCCAAAGACCGATTGAGATAAAAAAAAAAAAAAAAACTAAAGAGAAAATAAGAAGACAGTAACATAGTTGTTGTGGAAGGCGTACAACAAACAACAACCGAACTGGTGGAAGTACTACACAAAAAAAATGATATGCTGCAAAAGAGAAATGATTTACAAGAACAACGACATGAGTTCAAAATAATGATGAAAGATATCAACTCTGTTACTGATCCGGAAACACGAGCATATATTTTAAGTGAAAGGGCAAGGATTCTGCAAAAAAGGGTTGAACAACAACTCATGCAACCTAATCTAGATGCTTTTGGACAGTACTTCCAAAACATTGGACCATCCGGAAATGATCTATCAGATTATTAGTAAAATTGATAGTTATTGCATAATTTGTATTAGTATTAATATTATTAATATGTATGTTGTGTGATTTAATTTCATGTAATGTAATTTTTTTTTTTTTATTAATGTCTAATATTTTTAAACTTTATCATAAATAATTTTAATATTATATATAACTAATAACTAGCAATATAAATAAAAATAATTAAATTAATTTTTTGTATTATTTAAACCAAAACATCTTAAAGTGGTATTTAAACTAAACAACTAAACTAATAATAATAATTGAAACATAAAATATAAAATAATTACTTAAACAAAAAAAAAAAAAAGGAGGGAAGATGAAGTATCAATATTGTGCGCTGGATTTAAAGTGCAAAATCATAAACTTCAAATTTAAAGAAAAATTGAAGTGGCTATTGGAGCTTACGATAGTGAAAAAATCCTTCAAATTTGAAGTTTTAAAACATCATTGGTGATGGTAATCTCCTTGATCTACTTTGGTCAAAAATGATTCCATCTGAGCCAGTGGCTGTGGCCCCAATCTTTCTTCCAAGTGGACTGTGGACCCAGCCCCAAACTCAAAGACCGGACATGTTACGAGTTACAACTAAGGGTGTAAACAAACTCAGATATTACAATATTAAATTTGATTCGTATTCTATTCAAAATTAATATTTGAATTTTTTGATTTGATTTAAAATTTAATTTGGTTTTTTTTTAACTAAATCTATGTATCACTCATTGATTCGAATCTTTGATTCGATACGATTCAAATATTCGAATTTTTAATTGAATTAATATGAATAAAATATTTTTTAACATCAAATATTTATAACATAAACTCATAATATTCATAACATTAAATATTTATAACAAAAACGCATAACATCCATAAGATTAAATATCTATAACATCCACAATAACTATCAAATAGATAAATAAATATCTATTATCAAATTCATCAAAAAAACACTTGATAAAAATTTGACTAGCATCCGTTATCCAACCATCATGTTCGCTATATGACATGAATCGGTTTGTCCTATCCTAAATTTTAAAAAAAATCAATTACATATCAATTCTATTATCATAATCATGAAAATACGCAAGTATCTCAAATGAATTTAAAAAAAAAAAACTCACATGTGGCATAATGGACTTCTTGATCCCGTGAAATTGGCGAACTCAATCTGCTCTCCAAATCAAAAAAAACGATAAGGGTTCTTGAATGTGGCCTTTGATGCCAGACTACTAATAGGAATAACTAAATCATCACGAGTTAACTTTGATAAAATTTTGAACTTCAATTCTTAAGATTTCCACCAAGCTGAGACATCAAAGGTAAGAAATTACTACCACAACAGATGAATAAAAAAGAAATACACACAGACACAAAACATCAGTATAACAGGGAGGAATTATAGTTAAATTAATATAATAATATTATAGTATTAGAAATATTTATATACTATAAGAATAGTCTACTGGATTAATATAAGAGTCACCGTTAACGTAACATCATTTAATATACAAAATGTCAATCATATCTCTACTCCAATTAAAACAAAAAAAACCTAACTTCAATTATAACAACCGACTATACGACTATACGACTAAACATCCGCAAACACGAGCGGTTGTTTGCTAAATAACAGATATGTGTTTGGAGTGCCACCGTGCACTAGTGGATGTTTCGAAGAAGATCCTCTACTCGCTAGCGGATGTTGTGAAGAAGATCTGCTACTCGCTAGCAGATGTTGCGAAGAAGATCCGCTACTCACTAGCGGATGTTGCGAAGAAGATCTGCCACTCACTATCGGATGTTTTTAGAAAACAAATGGAAAACTGTGAGCGGGACACGGTGGTGGTAGAAGACGAGTCCGGGATCTAAAGATGAATGAAAGAAGAGAAAATGAGAGGCAGAAAGGGAGATGGCGGTCTGTGATCTGTTTGATCTGAAGATGGATGAAGATGAATGGAAAGAGAGGGAGAGTGAGATGACGGTTTGGGGAGAGGGGTATGGGGAGTAAATTGAAGGAGTTAATTGTGGGATAATAATTGAGGGAGTTGGAAGGAGAGAACGAGATGGTGGTTGGGGAAAGACCGAGAGAGGGAGAGACTTGGTTGCTTGGGGAGTTAATTGTGGGATAGTAATTGAGGGAGTAATAGATGAGGGGTGGTGAAGTAATTTCTTCTATTAAATGGTGTTACGTTTATTAAATTAGGTCTTACATTTAGGTGTTCATGAATTATACTCCCTCTTTTCTGGGCAATGAGACCCCGTTTGAAAATCAATTTTTTTTTAAAAATGACACTTTTAGTTGTTTATTAGAAATAAAATGACACTTTAATGTCTAAACTTTTGAAAGTGAACTCTTTAAGTAAATAATACCAAAATAGAATTGTGAACTTTCTTTACTAAATAGTTTCATTTTATGAAGGTGTCTGTATGGGATCAGTTCAATGAATGGTCGGGATAAACAAAACCCATAACTCACGGGGTAATTCAAACAAAACCCACAATTGAAGGTTTTATATGTAATTGTAGAGGGGCAATTCAAACATAACTCATAACTAGGGGACTCATTTGTAACTCACATACTTACGAATCAATATGGACCGTCAATTGCGTTTAGTACAATCGATTGGGGCCACCAGTTAGACCCTGATGTCACATCCTGCACCTAGAATTTTCTGGAATATTATGGAAACTTCCGGAGTCCTCTAGTATGTCCTAGAGTACTCCGGAATGTTATGGAAGTTACTAGAGTCTTCCGGAGTCCTCTAGTTTGTCCTAGAGTACTCTAGGATGTTATAGAAGTTATGAGAACTCTTTAGTATATAGTAGAGTGTAGAAGAGTATTCTAGAATATAGTAGAATTCTAGGTAATGGTAGGAATACCCTAGACTTGTATAGAATATTCTAGAGGCTGGTAGGATTAAGGGTGGTAGCCTATAAATAGGTGATACCTCATTTGTATCAAGACAACTTGGGAGAGCTCAATAAACATTTGTTTCCTTCTTTGAGTCTCTTTGAGTGATCTCTTCTTTCTAACTTAGTGCCTTCATATAGGTGTGAATCCTAGTGGGTGGGATCGTCACATAACTTAGGGTTGGAATTTGGAGATAGTTGGTAAGCCAGAGCGGAGTAAGACTGACTAGGACTAACGGAATTGCCTAAGTGTCGCACGGATTGGGCAGAGTTAGGGTGAGAACTCTAAGTCCGTGACAGTTGGTATCAGAGCCAGGTTGATTCGTGGTTGGGACGAGATGGCTCCGTCGAAGGATTGGCAAGGTATCATTGACAAAGCCATCGTAGATTTGCGAGAAGAGCTATCAGGCATGTTCGAGGCAAGGGTTGCTGAGATAGAACCCAAGCTCAACTTGGTATGTGAAGTCTTAAAGGAAGACGAGGAAGGAATGACTGTCGCGGATAGGCTTGCGAGTATAGAAGGCAAGCTCGACGACATGATCTTAGACAAGATCGAGGTCGCGATTGGGCGCGAGGTTGAACGACGAAGAGACCTCGTAAGCAAGTGGCTGAGTTGAAGACAAAATTGGCAGTTTGTCGAAGAGATTTGACAAGGATTACCAACATGGGCGGAGTAGCCATGCCAAGAAATAAGAAGGTTCCCAAGTCGAAGACATATGATGGGGCAACAGACGGACGAGTGATTGACAACTTCTTTTGGGACATGGAGCGCTACTTCGCAGGCTTGGACATCGTCGAGGAGAACGAGCGGGTTGAGACGGTTGTGACATACCTCACGACCACATCAGCGTTATGGTGGAGAAGACATTACACCGATCGCGGACAACATGATGTAAAGACATGGGATGAGTTCAAGAGGGAACTCAAATGGCAGTTCTACCCTGAGAGCGTAGAGGACTTAGCCATGATAAATTTGAGACGGCTAAGGCAAAAGGGGAACATCATGGAGTATGTCAAGGAGTATTCCACATTGATGCTAGAGGTCCCCGAGATGCCGAAAAGGCAAAAGTTATGCTTCTTCGTGGATGGATTGCAGGCATGGGTAGCAACAGAGCTCTGTAGACGCGAGCCAAGAGATTTGGCGACATCTATGTCAATTCCGAGAGGTTGGAAGATTTTCCTAAAGAGAGGCCAAAGTCACCAAGGAGGGATCATGCGAGCAGTAGAGGAGACCGCAAGCATCGAGTTGGGTCGCCAAAGGTGACAGATGACGAGTGTAGCAACGACGATCGAAGCTATCGCAACCGAGATAATGGCAAAGATCATGGGAGATCATCCAAGTCAAATAATGGCAATGATAAGACTGATGCCTCGAAGAGGTGCTTCTTATGCGATGGAGATCACATTGTGCGGTACTGTCCACACAAAAAGAAACTGAGTGCCATGGTTAAAGGTAGTGACAAAAGGAAGGTCGATGTATCCGACAGAGAAGGAGAGCAAAGCATGAGTGCATTGCAGATGCTGGGCGCGATGGTCGAGTGTGATGTAAATGAGTCTAAGAAGGGCCAAGGAAAGAAGGCCGAAAACAAAGGCATTTGGTATGCCAATGTTGAAATTGGTGGGAAGTTGGTACAAGCCATGGTGGACACGAGTGCGACGCATAACTTTGTGACACCCGAGTTTGTGAGACAGCTTGATCTTAAACCAACCAAGGATGAGGGTTGGGTAAAGGTTGTTAACTCGGAGGAGAGGCAAGTCCAAGACGTAGTCAATGGAGTGGAGTTGCGCATGGGCGGATGGAAAGGCAAGGTGGACTTCACCGTCATCGAGATGGATGATCACGAGGCGATACTTGGCATGGACTTTATGGACAAGTGCAACGCTGCACCCATGCCCTATCTTGGTGTGATGATGATGCTTGGTGGAAATGGGAATGCTTCTTGCATGATACCATTGGTATCAAAGAGAGAAGGCATAAGCAAGACAAAGGCGCTTGGTGCCATTGAGTTTGTGAATGGGTCAAAGCTCAAGCCTGGGGAGAAGACTGTCGGGCCGAGCTAGGACATATGCCGAGGTGGTAAAGAGGCTTCAAGAGCAACAAGCTAAGCGCGAGAAGTAGCCATGACGAGGGCGCCACGAACTTAGGTGAGGGAGAATGTCACGTCCCGTACCTAGAATTTTCCAAAATATTACGGAGACTTCCGGAGTCCTCTAGTATGTCCTAGAGTACTCCGGAATGTTATGGAAGTTACTAGAGTCTTCCGGAGTCCTCTAGTTTGTCCTAGAGTACTCTGGAATGTTCTAGAATTTATGAGAACTCTTTAGTAAATAGTAGAGTATAGTAGAGTATTCTAGAATATAGTAGAATTCTAGGAAATGGTAGGAATACCCTAGACTTGTATAGAATATTCTAGAGGTTGATAGGATTAAGGGTGGTAGCCTATAAATAGGTGATGCTTCATTTGTATCAAGACAACTTGGGAGAGCTCAATAAACATTTGTTTCCTTCTTTGTGTCTCTTTGAGTGATCTCTTGTTTCCAACTTAGTGCCTTCAAATAGGTGTGAATCCTAGTGGGTGGGATCGTCACATAACTTAGGGTTGGCATTTGGAGATAGTTGGTAAGCCAAAGTGAAGTAAGGATGACTAGGACTAACGGAACTGTCTTAGTGCCGCACGGATTGGGCAGAGTTAGGGTGAGAACTCTAAGTCCGTGACACTGAGCTCTTTCATAATATAGATGGTGTAATTGCGGGCGAATCCTTTTTTTTTTTTTTTTTGAGATTTACAACCGCAAGTACCGCTTTTTTTCCTAGCTGTATAAGTAATTTTTTTGTTTTTTATTCCTAAAATGCCATGTCACCTACCTCAGTGACTCTATCCCTAAATACCCCACCCATCTTCCACAAACTAAAATTCTTCTCGATAAAAAATGCTAGAGCATTGTCCACTGTCTTCATCTGTGGGCATCTTCATCTATTTGAAAGTCAAAGTATTCCAACATTTTTTCATACAGAGCTCTTAATCTTACGTGAAGCCCTATGTACGGCTGAAACTAGTCACTATTTTTAATATTGTTTTAAGACCCAAAAATTATTCATTCAATAAAGGACAGAGTGAAGGGAGATTTTGTCCACTCAACTCAACAGGGTAGGGTGAAGACCCATTGAAGAGTTTGTTTGATTCCACAATTGAATAGCTCAATGTCGAGCGGTAGTCTTGCTTTCCAACCTTAAATTCTTCTCCTTATCTTTCTTTCAAGTTTCAATTGACTGAAAAAGTATATGAGCCTGGACCTTCCGACTTCCCAAGAAAGAGCATTTTCTCAAAAATTTTCCCTGTTTTCCATCTTTCTTATGCCTTGAAAGCGGATGAGATTCTATTGATTCTTGGTGAATGGTGAACATTTCTCCTTGGAAGTGCTGTGAAGAGCTGAACCTTGCTAGTCCTTGTCGTTATCTTCTTTTTTTCTTTTGAAATCCCGATTCATTGATTTGGTATGCGATGCAGGCACCAGAATTTGTGATGTAAGATTTGGTCTACTCTTTGAAATAGTATTGTTGTGATTTTATATCACACTGCCCGGAACGAACCCGTACAAAAAACAAAGATATTGAATTAATCAAAATACAACCTCCTAACAACTAGCCTATTAATACAAATAGTCTAATCAATGGAACTCCAAGGGACCAATGTGAAGGACTCTTAGAACCTGCACACATACTGTTAGATTAAACAGTTATAAGAAAAAAGCTACAGGAAGGAACAAAAATAAACGAAACGAAGAGCTTCACAATTACGCCGTGACCCAAGCACGACTCGTCGTCATCGACCACAAAGGTCTAGGCTAAAAGCTCTTCGGCTCAGATTCCTTTCACCGACCAAAGAGTCCACTGTAAACCCAACAACTATCCACCAAGGTTAGAGCCACAAAATCGATTGAACAAATCCTTTTCAGCAACACAAAGAAGGAGAAAAGGTAAACAACAGATCGGTCCACCAAACGAACCACCCGAAGCACAGAGACAAACGGGCAGAGGGCTCTCTCACTCACAAATCACAGATTGAAGGATAAACCTTCAATCACAGAAGAAGAAGAAGAAAATGGGATGGCGGCTGCTCACAACTTTTGTGTACCATTGATTCCTTGCAATTGTTTTTCTATTTTTTTTCTCTCTATAGGCTGCCAAAATGGAGGTAGTATATATAATAAAGAAATCAGTCAATTAAGCTTGATTGATTGACCAAGAAAAGGAAACAAGGCAATAACCGGATGCACAAGTTACCTAGAAAGGGAATGGGCCAATCAAAAATTTTGGGCTCTCAGCTACCACTAATTGGGCCTCCAATTTTAACAAGTTTCTTTTACAAATCATTAATGTTCTTCATGCTCACTGAAAGTCCATCGCCTTTTACTCTTCTTGGGAAGGGGTGGTCTTCTTGTGTAGCTCAATTCCAAAGTGTAGCTAAAGCACTAGTAGCCTAGCACTGGGTCTGGGACTAGGCATAAAAGTTATCTAGGCCCATATCTTCTTTATGAAATTTTCCCACTAGGAAAGCCCCTTTCCAGCACTCGTTCAGGGAGGGTCGAATGGCAGAGTGGAATTCCATCGGATCTCCTCACCTTGGGAACTCTGTCTAGCTTAGCTAAATGTCAAAGCCCTAAACTATCCTTCCTCAAGCTTATCTGACGACAGTGGAGGCGAGAATTTTCCATGTGTTCAATGAGTTCCATCGACCTTACTTTGGCTTCCTTGAAAGGTAGCATGGTATATTGATTACAAATGTTAATCAGGTTGATCCTAGTCTTACAAGGTCAACCCTGTAGGGGTTGTGGCCTTAATAGGGTCAACCATGTTAGTGTTGAATTTAATAGGATTATATTTTATTGATCCTAACCTTTTTCAATTACGGTTTAATAGGGTTGACCCTCACTTTTACTCAGATTGACACTGACCCTAGTCATATAGGGCCAGCCCTATTAGTCCTAGATTTCATAGGGTTACATTTTCCCGACCCAAACCCTTTTAGTTTACGGTTTAACAGGGTCGGTCATGTGGTCCTCGACCCTTTTAACATTTCTAATATTGACGAGTCTTTAAAGGAAGGATGATATTATCGGGCATTGCGATACACCGCGTGCTTGATGCATGCGTGTTTTGCTTTCATTGATGGCATAATTATCTTTTTACCCCAAAATGGCTTTTTCTTTTTAAAAACAGAGAATACCGTAGAGGTTGAAAGTGGACCAACCGGTTAGAGCAATTGGAGTAAGGATATTATTTACATTTTGTATAATAAATGGTGTTATGTTTTGTAATTTGGGTGTTATGTTAAAGGTAACTCTTCATAAAATAGGACGTTACAATATTTTATACATAAAATAAGACAAAAACTTGTGTATGATGGTTTTAGATTCATAAGATGAAGCGTAAAAAATGATTTTAAAAAAGTAGGATGATGTAGCAATCAACCCATTAAAGAAGACCGCAGGTTACCTATTAAGGAAACAGGTAAAAATAAGAGAGAGAAATAGACTTAATATGTAAGATCCGGGTCGGATCAAATTACCCGAACCCAAACCCATTAAAAAAAGGCACGGATCTTTAGGGGTAGAGATGTTAATAGGGTTAGCACTAGTTTATTTTAAAACTAGACCTAACCAATTAAACATGACCACATTTATAAACACTCAACTGATCGTGGTCTTGAATTTTAGTAGAAGTGGTTAATTAGTTCATCCCAGCTTTGAAATTTACAAAATGTTTTGGAATCAAACGACCAATAATAAATTAATATTTTAGTTTTTTAAAAAATTTTAAAGCCAGACCTTAAGTATAAATAGTCGTTTGGTTTGGTTTAGACCAAAATCACAAATCGAATCGCCTCCCAACGGTTCCATTTTTTTCAAACAAAACCAAATCAAACAAAGTTTGAAACCGAAGCAAACCAAACCACTTGATTTAGTTTAATTTTGTAGTTCATATAAATAATTGTATAATGTTACATATATTACAAAATGAATCGAGGATGGTCTTACGGATCCTAAATCCGTAAGACTGAGCCCCATTTAGTAATTCATGGGTCATAATAAATAAACAACATGTTACTATAACTACTATAACAATTCAACCAAGATGGTCTAGATCTAATGGTTAAGATTTGGGGAAGGTATTTTGACTTTGAATCCCTCATTTTATGGAACTAATTTTTACCATGCATTAATGAAAAGTTTCTCATTTTGCTCCAGTGCCCCTGTATTTTCAAGGTTTGTTGTCGAAATTCTTATGTTTCTCACGTCTTGCAGTTTAATACTCTGTCAGCTCCGTTAGCCTCATTTGCCTTGTGATGCTTGACGAACCCTAACGGATTTTGACGAAATAATAAGTGACACATTTAATGCCAAACGTGACTCATTTTAAGGTTAAAAGTTACATTATAAAGAGAAATTTATTATAATTCTCATTAAAATACAAAGAAACACTCTTAATACTAAAAAAGTGACACTTTTAAGTGACATCTTAATACTAAATGTAACACATTTAATACTAAAAAGTGTCACTTTAATACTAAAAAGTGTCACTTTAAAACTAATGGTGACTGCCAAAAGTGACACATTTAATACTAAAATGTGACACTTTCAATAACGACAATTTTTATTTATAAGGCAAAATGACATTTCTAGGGTCAAAAGTAATACATTTAATGCTAAAAAGTGATTATTTTAATGCTAAAAGTGACACTTTTAATGCTATATTTTAATGCTAAACGTAATGGTTTTCAATTATAAAAAATGAGACACTTTGCAAAGTAGAAGTAACACATTTAAGGCAAAAAGTGACACATTTAAGCTCAAAAAGTAATTTTTTTAGGGAAAACATTATAATTTTCAATAAAAATACAAAATGACACTTTTAAGGCCAAATGTGACACATTTCATACTACAAAGTAACACTCTTAATAATAAAAAATGACATTCTGCATATATAAACATGAGGGGTGATACTGTAATTTTCAAAAACTAAGGGGTTATATTGAGATTTCTGAATTTTACCTCATTGAATCTGGATAGATCTGTCTTATAGATCAGGATCGGTAAAACCGTTTTACAGGAGACCACCTCATATATATATATATATATATATATATATATATATATATATATATATATATATATATATATATATAGAGAGAGAGAGAGAGGAGAGGAGAGTTTACCATGGTTGACCTATGCAATGAGAAAGAAGATAGATGAGGCGATGGCGGTGAGGTGTAGGAGAACGACAACTACTAAGTTAAAGATAAAGGAGCGACGACTACTGAGCAAGAAAATAGGGCTCGTTGCCTCGAAAGTGGAGCGAAATGAAAGAGAAAGGGGGTGTGCGTGGCTAAGTACGAAGTGCGAATATGCATTAGGCTTGATTATTTTGGAAAATGTAGAACACTAAAAACTAGAATTACTAAGAAATTATAATATGTAACTATATACGTGTATAAATTATATATATATATATATATATATATATATATATATATATATATGTGTGTGTGTGTGTGAAATCGATCAAATTATAATTATTTCGAAACTAAACTAAACTGTCCTAACTCTCAATCAAATCAAACCCACCAATACGATTCTATTTCGCGATTTGGTGGTTCAAACTTGTACCGTATTGTTTACCTATTCAATTAACTAAAAGAATTACAGATAAATAGAGTGGAACGAAAACAAAGCACTGATGAGGAAACAAAAAACATAGCCTTTGGACCCTTACTAAGAACTTGTTTAAAGAGTATGGAAAGAACGAGTCTATAAGGAAACAAAACAATTTTATTCCGTATATGTAAGTCCCTATCCGTTTATAAATAATTGTCCTTATTTTATTTTTTGATGTTCTAAAAGAATGATCTTGTTTCTAAACTTTCCAATTTAGGAAAGTCCTTTCTCATTTTATCCTCACTTTTTTTTCTTACTTTAAAAATAAGCCATATACAATTGGACTTTAAAGTTAAACCACATATTATACAATATTTTATAATAGAGTTAATTGATTTTTTTATTTATTAGTTACCCAAAATTCTAAAGAACAATTATTCAGGAAAGAAGTTATTACAAAATAAACATAACTTTGAATATGCAAATTTTTTGGGGGATTGGATCAGAGTGGAGACTCAAGAGTACTAGGCTTTTGACTTTTAGTCGGTTTATTCTCGGAGAAAATGCGAGCTGGTTCCTTTTCAAAATTTTCAATCGCTCAAGTAAATTGGTTTTTTTTTTTTCAAACGATAAAGTCTATTTTCGTGAAATTATTTCAAAAATGTCTGCAAAAGAGCAATATCGGCTAAAATTCGTTGGGATGAAGAAGAAGAGAATGAAGAGGTCGGGTGGTAAAGAATACTTGTGTGTTTCAAGTTAGATTCGGTTAATCCACCATCCTAACTTCTCACTCTATTTCCTTTTTATTTATCAATTTTCGTCCACTTCTTCATTAATTACGTTCGTGTGTTTGATTCAAAATAGATTCAGTTGTGTGTTGTGTTGTTATGCATGTAAACTGTTTTATGAAAATCTTGAATATAAAATTATTCGTTGTTGGAGACTCATTTTGAATCAAGATGTATCAATTTTGAATCATGATGCATAAATTTGGATTTTGGGATACATGAAAAATACATTACTTTGAAATTATTTGTTGATTGTTTACTCGAAATAAAATACATGAATGTTTGGTTCATTATGATTTTACAGCACGATACATTAATTTTTGTAGCGTGATAAAAAATGGGATTAGGTAATAAAATTTGATGCATCGCTATGTGAAAATTGATTGAGCACGATATAAAATTGGATTAGGTGCAAAAATTGATGTATCGTGGTGTAAAAATTGATGTAATTTAAATTAATGCAATGAGATACATTTGAGTGATGTTTTATAAAATGTCTTCAGTTTATTAATGGTATCGTAGTCTTTTGTCCCCCAAAAATACATTTTTTCCAATTATAAAAATCATAGAATCTATATTATAATACAGCTTTGATTACACATGTGCAATTGACTAGGGATAAAGAGAGGCTGAGATCAATTCATTTACCGATATCCTACGGTCTCAAATTTATCTAGATTTCACATGTGCGAAAGGTAGTTATGCAACCCCTCTCCAACTCCCCCACTTCTCCCTACCGATCTCTAACTTCCCCTCTTTTCCCCTCTTTTCTTTTTAATTTTTCTTTTCTTTTATTTGTTTAATAATGAACAAACTCTTAAAAAATTCTAAATATGCAACTCAATTGACATGTCAACTCAATTGTAAAATTAGGGAGGAAATCCTCTCCAATCCCTGCACCGACCCTATTTCTGAAAAAAAAAACAAAGGTTTTATCTGGTAGGAAAGGGGAGTATAGTGTACTGTCTCACTAATCTCCTACCTTTCTAAAATTACAATAAGGTACAAAATTCTAAAATACCCAGCAATGCTGACACAGTTAAAAATCTATACCCAGTGTATGTTATTTGGACTTGAAATGGCAGCAGTTTTGATGCCTCGAAGGCGGCATCAAAATTGTTGAGTTATTGTAATAATTTATATCTCGAAGGCGGCTTCAAAACTGTCACCCTCCAGTACTGACATTCTCCCATACTCGCGCCGTGCCATAGGCACGAGCACAAAGACTAGTACTATAACAATTTAAAAACTATCCAAAAAAGACCGGCCCGAATTTCAACCTTTATTCTTTGATTGGGTAGCAAATCACTTAAACGGTTTTTCAGATCTTATAAGGGCTTTTCAAAAAGCTGGACTTCACCTAATTAGGTTTATAAATGAATTAAATTTGGAAAAAATGCCGGATGTAACCTTTGGTAAATTTTCAACCGTTGAAGTACTTGTTTTTTTATCGGTAAAAAATATTTTCATAAAATTGTTCATATAATGCATTATGCCATCAACATTATGTTTGCTCATCTTTCTATTAACCTTTCTAATTACTTAATCATCATCAATTGCTTGAGCAAATGCCTAAATCTTCAGCAAAATCTTCAAAACTCAATCATCATTTGTATTGACCCAAATTTCACCCATTAAATTTTCATCACCGGCGGTGTAGAAAATATTTTGCCTTTAGAATACGATACGCAACCAATTAAAATCTAAAAAATGTTTGTAAATTCAAATTGTTAAGAGATATATAAATAATATTAATGTTGTTCATTATTACAACAATATTTTAGCGTAATTAATTTGTTAATATTAAATATAAAGAGTAAAATAAAAATATTATGGAGATGTTATAGAATTTTTTGTTTTGATGAAAAGGTTATCGAAGAACGTTTTAGACTATGAGTGTACGAGCCAGCAGCTCATTGTTTTGATTTCTTTCCAACCTCCTCCTTCCTGATTTCTTTCCAACCCCCTCTTTATCCCAAGCTTGTTAGTGTTGCTTTCGGTTACTGAACTGAATATTACAAGGGTGAAATTTAGGCCGGTCCCCCGTGGAGATAATATAACCATAAAAGTTTACGAATTTGTTTTTAAAATATATGATATTTTTGGGAGGAAAATGATAAAGATACTCTTAATGAAGAAAAAAACGTGCAGATAAAATTACTGTCCAAATTTCGACATCGCAATAAAAACATTAGGAATCGTTGAAAAATTTGGGCATCTCTCACCCAAATCCTTACCTAAATCTGGGCATCAAAAATTAATTTTGGGCATTCGTAACAATTACCGATTCAATTCAAGGGCTTGTCATCAATGCTTCTTACACCATGCAATTCAAAGCGCTCATTTGCCTTGAAAATAAAAATAATAATGATGGTCTTTCCTTCTTCCTCTCCCAATGTCCTTTCACTTTATGCATAAATTTTATTTGTAGATTAATCACATCTATCTCCTCCCAATCTTCATATTTCTTATTTTGGATATTAAATCTCTTTTCTTTATAAAGCTTGCTTTCTCGTATAACGTCTTTCTACAATTCTACAATTCAGTACGCCACCTCTTTACGCCAAATCCCTTATTCAACAATATTCTCAACACGTACATGTTAATTCCCTAATACAACAATATTCCTAATACTTACATGCTGCGTTGTTGGTTTCAATTGTTGCATTGTAGGCTTCGATTATTGCGTTGTTGGCTTTGATTGTTGCGTCGTAGGCTTCAATAGTTGAGCCGTAGGTTCTGATTGTTGCGTCGTTGGATTTGGGGAGAGAATCCAAAGGAAAAAGGGAGAAGAAAATATTAATTGTTCCAATCCTTTTATTACTTTCCACCAGGTGCTTAAAGCAGGTAGTGCACATTTCGATTTTATTCTTTGCATCGTCACTCCCACTAACCAATTTGTAAATGATTATTATCATGAATTACAAGTGGGGCGAAAGCTTTTCTGCAATGGAAAAAAGCTAACATGCATCGAAGACAACGACACCCACATCTGAGGCATTGATGCCTCGCGATTCAAAATGCTTGAAGAGTCTCTTGGTCGACAAGTATACTTCGATAAGACTGATATCACTATATCTCTTTCTTTCCCGAATGAGTGAACAAAGAAACAATTTCCGTTTCCGTCATCAATAACGAAAAACTATGTAAGTTTCCTATTCAGTGAAGCATGAGAATCAGTAAGCTTATTGGATTCCAAGTTACGCATTCTAGTAAGAAATCCTAGTTTACTTGGGACTGTAGTTTTTCGATAGGATAAGGAAAGGAGATAGGAAGAATAGTTGGAATTCTTGGATATCGTTTTTGTAATGAAAAATATTAGAAAAGATATTTAAAGAAAGAAATGGAAGGAAAAGAGTTGGAAGAAAGGAAAATATTGAAATAAATTTATAAAAATAGACTTATGCGGTTAGGAAAAAATAAGATAGTGGAGCGGATACAATTTTTAAAAAGAGTACCGGCCCGCAATTATTCCATATTACAATGACAGCTAGGTGATTTTTTGGGCTTGGGCTTTGACGCTTTGAGCAAGGTTCTAAAAATCGTTAGGCGGTCGCTAGGCGGCATACTAACGCCTAGCGTCTAGGGGACTAGTCGGGGCGTAATCGGGGCCTAGAATTAAGGCATAATTACCATTTTTTTGATAATTTACATCAAAGATCAAACACATTGCCTACATTTTTTTTTTTATGTTTGTCATTTTATCAAACACTTGTCTATATTTGTAAAATGAACAAAAATATAAAAACTTACCATTAATCCCAATTCTCAACAACCTTAAAGCAATAAACCAGCCAAGTTTAGAACTAAAAAAAATATATTACTCCACCTACCTACTACCCCTACAACCCACAGTCTAACATATCCTCTCTAATCCCTTCTCATTCTAAATTCCGAGTCTCAAGACAGCCCCTTTCTTCTTCATCCTTTTTTTCTTCTTTCTTCTATCTATCTAGCAGACCGGCGACCACTTTTTTCTTCCTTTCTTTTTTTTCTTCTCTCTCTCTCTCTCTCTCCGGCAGACCGACTCTGAACATTTTTTCATCCTCCAATCTCTTTCCTCCTAGATCTAACCCTTTAATCTATCCTCTCTCCTATCCCACCGAATATCCACAAAATCAAACCCCTTTTTCTTTCTACATCCCTCTCTGCCTCACCATTACCACTCCCCCTTCCTTCTCCAGTTCGCTCCCCTACCTTTTCCGGTCACCGTATGCCACAAAATCAAAGCTACAAAAATAAATTAAGGTTGGCGAGGTTTGGCGTAGGCGCCGACTTGGTCGATTAGGCGGCAACTAAGAAAGTCGTGGCGGTAGAGAAGGGCCTAGGCGGAGAGTTTTAGAACACTGGCTTTGAGCGGTTTGAAGATTATACTTACGTTATTAGGTTTTTGTTTGGGTAAAATAATAGCCGGTCCATTTTCTAAAGTTTGTAACTTTTTTAATCCATCTTTCTTTTTTCAATTACAAAAGTCCATTTTTCGAAATATTGTTCCGAAAATGTCATCGTCTCTTTCAACAGCTCTGGTAAACACATTAGATTCAAAAATTATCATTGTTGTGCAATGAAACAGGGATTGACCTGTGCTGTGTTGAGATTTTTCAGTAGAGACGAAAACGGAGGAGGAGGAGGAGGAGGAGGGGGAAGAATAAGACTTACTACGGAGGAGATGGAAGAAGAAGTTGGAAGATGTGATCTGCTTCTTTATGATTTTGTATCGCGGTGCAAAAATATCAGATTAATGTATCGCGTTGCAAACATTGATGTATTGTGGTTCAAATATTGATGTATCGCGATATAAAAATAGACTAGACAATTAAACTGATAAATTGTTGTTCAAACATTAATGTATCGCGATACAAAAATAGATTAGGTAATTAAAATGATGAATCGCGGTGCGAAAAAAATGCAATAATATTGATGCATTGCGGTTCAATAATCAATGAACTCAATTAAACTGATGAATCGTGGTTCAAACATTAATGTATCGCAGTGCAAAAATAGATTATGCAATTAAACTGATGAATCACAGTGCAAAAATTAATGAAATAAAATTGATGCATTGCGGTTCAATAATCAATGCACCGTGATTCAATTCCGTAGCGCGTCTCATGCTCATTAAGGGTATTGTAGTTTTTTTTTTTTGCCGTCAAAAGTGTTCTTTTCCGATTTGAAAAAAAAAAGACTGAAATGATGAATTTTTTTTAGAAAGTAGACCGACTTACAATTATTCCTTTTTGTGTTGTCTGTGTTGGCCCTTTTGTAATGTAGTAGTTGGCTTGTGTTTTTATGTTTTTAAATTTGGAAATATTGTGGATCAATCCTTTTTTTTAAAAAAAAAATTACTCTACGGTTTTATAATTTTTCATAAATAGAAAAAGACACTTAATGTATCGCAACACACAAAATGATGCATTTGCGGCGACGTAACGGTGCATCATTTTTACATCTCACTGCATGAAAGAGCTTTATTTTGTGAATCGTAATACATGACGTTTTTTTTTTTTTTTGTTATGAAAAAATATTAAATAGTGAAGCGGTTGAAAATTATTTAAAGTGGACATACCTTAATTTCTCCCTTAAAATTTTGGAGTGTGTTCGTTTGTTACTTTTTAAGTCTGTTAGGGTATCCACATTATGTTCTTTTTCCTATTCTTAGCTTTAATTCTTAACTAAGAATCGTAAAAATAATAATGGGAGAGGATTCTTAGAGAAAAAAGAAATGGAAAAATTCTTAATTAAGAATAACTTTGGTTAGGAAGAAGAAGCCACGCGAGGAACGAGAGTGGCTGCCACCACCCACATCAGGGGAGTATGTGCAGTTCAATCGCTAGTGAAGATAATTGAGGCTATCTTTTTCGTGGGCCACCCTTTGCTGCTCCCTTTTCCTCTTTTTTTTTTTTCTGATTTTTTTATTTTACCTTTTAATATAAAAATAAGAAAACAATATATATAAAGTGGGTGATTTGGTAGTGAAAAAAGAGAAATTCTTAAAATATGTATGTGACGATATGACTCAACTAAGAACTTGAGGGAAGAATTCCTATTTTGTGGATGCTCAAATGGACGTGTTTTGGACAAGTCTAAATACGATTTCTATAGGAGAGTTTTGATTATCATCTATTTATCTTCTTTACTTTTTGAAGGCTAGTCTTGCCGTCTTGACTTCAACTTCCTCCTTTGTTTTATAGTTGTAGGTAAATTTTAGATTAAGTTAACATTAAATGACTAGCTAGTTCCAGTGCGAAACTTTTATGGTAAGTTGCATATACTTGTAAATTTTCTATTATTAATTTGTTGGAAGTAAAAAAAAAAAAAAGAAGAAGGGAAAATAATATGTATATGATGTAACAATCAATTTATGAACAATGTGGATAACAATATCAATCTTTCACATTCTATTTAAGGGTGCAGATACATTATAGTCATTAATATTCTTTTTAAAACTCTTTCTATTGGTTGTTCTTTTTCCTTTTTCCTTTTATTTTTTTGTTAAATATTATTTTAGTGGTAAATGCATGTCACATAAAATTATATCTATAATTGCATTGAAAAATATCTATTTTGATTAAATGTGAATAAAAATAAATAAATAAAAAATATAATTAAGAATGTGAATCAATCACGACCACATAAAATTAAATTCACTGTTGGATTAGCGATGCTCTAAACCTGAACACCAGTGAATGCATAACAACATGTGCAACTCCAACCCACGACAAAAGAAACAAAAAGAAAAAGGAAAAATTGCAAGCACCAATATCCATATTGATTTCAAAGGTAAGACTGACTGCCGAGGTCGTTGGTGGAACTAAAGTGATTAGCGAAAAAAAGGACAAAGACCGATTCCCTTTTTAAAGTTTTTAACAATTTTATAAATTTATATTTTTTTATAATTGAAAACGACGCTTTCTGTATTATTGTGTATAAAATTTTGTATTACAATGCATCATTTATATATAACAATGCATAAAAGTGCATTATTTTGCACATCGTGATATATAATATTTTTTTTTCCTGGTTATAAAAAAATATAAGGGTGTAAAACGACTGTATATTATCCAAAGGAGAGCAGTTCAAATTTCTCCCAAAGAAGAGTGGAGAAAATACCAAAAAGTCATTTTAAAAAATTTCCGCTTAAAATATAATTATTTCAAAAATTAAACTTTAAGGTGAAATTTAAATATTCATACAAAAACAAACACTCAGACAGAGGGAGTTATATTTTATTTGAAATATGATGGATATTAATGGTATTAATGTACATGTGCTCCTATATTGATTTAAAAGTCAACTTCCTTTGTTTTAGTGAAAACTTAAAAATAAAATTCATTTAGGGTTAGAGCCTAAAGGTAGGGGTGAGATTGGTCCGATTCGATCCAATTTTTCCCAAAAAAGATAATTACCATTTTTAAAACATATTTTCAAATAAATCCAATTTTTGAACATTTCTTTTAGGTACAATTTTTGGGCAAAAGTACTTGTCTAAAATCATCCGTAGAAATCACAAATCATTCACTTCACCGCTTCAACCTTGCACAAGCACAGACACATTCAACGTCAGAGACCCAAATGGATTCTTCTTCAATTCCGACACCTCAACTCCCAATACGCGACGGATCATCCCCTTCTTCACGGGTTTAATACGATTGGTTGACCAAGGATTTCGGATCATGGAATCGCGTGAATTCCTTGCCTCGACTTGAACCATTTTCTTGATCTGTTCTTCCTCTTGACAACTCTTTCTCAAAAGAAGCAACAAGTATCAAACAATGGACCAAGACTCCTCCTTCGAGATGGAACCATCCCGTAATCAACCCTTAACCCATCACATTTCACATCATTCGGACTTTCTTTGAAATCCTCAAATCCTTCAAAATAGGACTACCCAACCCACTACTAACCCCATTCACCTTCCCCCTTTATTCTCCTTCCCACTAAACCTCTTCAACTTTCCGGTTTGATTCAAGAACCTCAATGGAGTTCTAGCATCAATGTCCACATAGATAAATCAAATAAATTTCCTCTTCAAGCCCTTCCATGAGCTCCCAAGCATTAATGATCTCCGGATAAACTTCCATCAAAATTTCTTAAAAAAATTTGAGAGCACCATAAAACAACATCAAAATCTCTATCAACAAGATCTCGTTTGAGATGTTTACAGTGATCAATTTTTAACATATCGATCTCTACAAAATTACAAAAGATTATGAACCGATTGAAAAAAAAAATGCAAACATAAAGTTGAAAACTTGGCATCGAAATCGAAGTTAATAACATTCAAAATCGATGCTTGGCAAAACTTCGAATAAACTTTTGGCAAAATGTCATCTTGCCTACAATCATCGAACTAATCTTATTAATATGTTTCGTTTACATATGTGTATGTGAACTATAATTAAAATAAGAGAAAAAAATAAGCATAACATCTCTAATTTTTGATCTGGCGATAATAGTCTCTCTTGTCTTCAATAGTGAGTAGTAGTTAGTTCTAATATTTTAGCCTTGGCATCGAGTTTTCATTAATGGCATTTTTGTCATTTGGCAAAATTTGTAGTTGAAATGTCGATTCCTAGATGATGTTTTCAAATGATTTGTAGTCGGGTAATACTTTTGTCCGATCCAGAACCAACCTAAAAAATACGAGAATTAGAACCAAATCAATACTACGGTTTTTTATTGTTTAATATAAACAAATAATAAAAATCTTAAACTTTATAAAAAGATAAAAAAAATTCAATAAAAAAACATTCAACAATTATAAATATCGGAGTAATAATTTTTTAACATAACAATTCGATGAAACAAAATTACAAAAGTTAGGAAAAACTAAAAAGTAAAACAAAATTGCTAAAGCTTGAAAAACTCAAACGAGTTATAGTTTCAAAAGTTTATTGAACTGAAAAGACACAATTTCTCTCTCTCTCTCTCTCTCTCTCTCTCTCTCTCTCTCTAATAACTAAACTATTGAGTTGATTTGGTCCGATTCTATGTTTTTTGATTTGAAAATCAGGACCGATCCAAAAGTTTGGTTCTATAAAATTTATGATATAGAACCAAACCAATATATTAGTCCAGTCTAATTTATATTGGTCAAGTTTGTTCTGAAAAATTCTGCACACCCCTACCTATTGGGAGCAGAAGCAATAATAATTTCATAAAGTTGTAGAATCGTTAACTTCTTTGATTTTTTTTGTAAGATTAACTTTAAATTTTATGAATAAACTTTATAAATAATAATTTAGTATTTGATAATGATATTTACATAGAAATAATATGTTATATTAGTATGATTTATTAGTATTACTATTATGATCATGATCATTATTATCACTATTATTATTTTCATTAGCATAACAATATTTATATAATAATAATAACTATAGTGTCAAACATTTTACTTTTATTATTTGTACTATCACTTTATTATTATTATTATTATTATTATTATTATTATTATATTACTACCACTTTTATTATTACTATTATTATTATTATCATCATCATCATCATCATTATCTTCAAGCATCCCGAATACTTTATAATTAATCTAAACTACTTAGATAAAATAAAATTATTATTCAATCGACATGTCTGTTTTAACCAAAAATGTGAAAACGAAATTGGATAATATAAAAACTTTATGAAAACAATCATATTATGAAGAATAAATATGACTAATACAAAGAAAATACGGAGTAACATTTATGCTTACACGAGTCGGGTTGGAGGGGTTTGGGAGCAGATTTATAACGAATTTTGGATCGAGGTTGCATATTTTATAAAGAAATTGCTCGTCGGTCTACTTTACTGAATTTTAAACCTATTTAGTACCTCATTTTTTTATTTAACCGCAAACATTCACTTTTATATTATTCTTTCTAAAATGTCAAGTTATATGTTATGGCTCAATTATTTTTAATGAAGGTGCTAATAATATCATCTTCTCCCTTGGTATTAATCTATTAATAGTAAGGGGATAATGAATAATGATTTTATCCAGGTAACTCGTGCTATTAATCCGACCACTTATTATTTCACACAACTTAACTTATTAATTTCATCTATTTTTAATCCTGACTACCAAAGAGTACCCCAAAAATACTATTTCTTCTTGTGCTTCCGCCCATCAAGTAAATTCACAATTCAATTCTCTCTCATCCTGCCCCAATCCAAATCTGTGTTCGTCATAGATTTTAATTTCTCCCTTTCCAGACTCCTATTTTGCGAAATTCAAATCGAGAAATTCATCCTTTATTTAGCTCATGAATTGCCGTTTGGATTTTTTAAAATCATTTTCATGATATTTTACAAGTACCCATTTGAGAAATCATGGTGCGAGAACAAAGTATTGAATAATTTGATTATAAATTGCGGCTAGTAACTTTGGCTTCGATCGGCTTCTTCCACTCCATAACTAATATTTCCTTCAACTTCAGATGTCGATTCTCTTAGTAGGTTGTGTATATCTTTGCAAATTTTTTGATTATGAAGTCTCACTCTAATTTTGAAGTTGGTTGTCGACAAACAAAAAAAATAGAGGTAATTCCTTTAAAGTTCAAAGCCACCGTCTATCCCAGTAGTTGTTCATCTCCGTCTGCTCAAAGGGCTTGAACAAAACATTACATCAATTTCTTTTAAATACGGTCCAAATACATTTGTTTGGAAATTGTTAATAGTGATGCTTCGATTTGGAATGACGATGCATCACCTAGGAACCATGATGCACAATTTTGGATTAGTGAAGTGAAATTGAGAATTAGAATACAAAAGTAAATCCTGATGCAATTTTTTGGATTTGCAATGCATCAACTGGACCCCTATACTGAAAATTACGATGCACAATTTTGGACTTACAATGCCAATTTAGAATTCGTAAATCCCGATACAAAAATTTAATTTGTGATGCACCAATTAAAATTGCGATGCATCGATTTGGGCAGCTCGCCCTAATCTAATTTTATTAAGGGTATACTTATTTTTTTACCATCAAAATATTATTTATCGGTTAAAAAGAAAAATCGTATCTTTTAGATGTTGGAAATTAATGGGAGGGATTGGTCTGGTTATCACCCTATTTTCTATCCCAAACCTTTGTACGTGGAATAGTCAGCGAGGGAGCCCAATCTAAATGTCACATTAAATAATGAGAGACGTTATTTTCACTTCAATTTTTACTTATTCAAAACATTCTTAATTATTACATTAAATAAATACATGTTTTGACAAAACTACTCATTTTTAAGTTGATTAATCAAGTTATTTTCTTAACTTCCTTCTAACATTATTTTTTTTATTAAACATCAATGGATAGCATAATTATTTTATATATATATATATATATATATATATATATATATATATATATATATATATATTCTTAATATTTTAATTCTCAACAAACAAGGTAATTATTTTTTTGTAATAAATATGTTTAATCAATTTTTTTAATCACTCAAGTTTCATATTTCATTATCATAAAAATAATATGATTTATACATTTTCTACCAAACTTTTAGAATATATTGGATATTTTATTATCAAAAATTAATATTCTAATTTAGCTTTAAAAATATTATTTTAAAATATCAATTCAATTATTATGGTATGTATTAAACTAAATATTAGTTTCAATCAACTCAAGAATTAAATTTTTGAATCAAAAGGTAGGAAAAAGATTAAAATATTACGATACTATTTCATATTATGATTTTAATATTCATTCATTTTTACAATTTCATCCTTTAAATTTCACTTTTAATTTTTTCCATAACCAATGAACATATATTTACTTAAAGTTTGGTAGACAAAAAATGTCTAAATGATATTTTTTATTAGACAATATAACTTGAGTTATAAAATTAATTAATAAAGTCATTACAAAAAGTAAAAATAATAATATAATAACTATATTGTTCATAAATGTTTGAATTAAAAAAATAATGTTAAAAGGTATTGGGAAACTAACTTTATTCGTCAACTTAAAATGATCAAATATTTAAGTGGTAATTTTATCAAAACATACATTTATTTGATACAATAATTAAGGATGTAGTAGATAAACAAAAATTAAAGTAAAAATAGTTTTCCTAAATAATACGATATCTAAGTAAATTGATAAATAGCAAGGCCGTTACATTTTTCAAAAAAGTTAACATGTTTACTTCTTTTTTTTCAAATTTGAAAAGGACATTATAAAATTTTCGTCCTAAATAACCCCAGGAATGAAAGACGATAAAGATAGGGGTCACCGGTGTAAACGGAGTTGTCGTTTAGGCCAAGATTTCGTGGGGACACTTTGAAGGTTTACACTTTTACACACACAAATTAGCCTCTCCCTGTGTGTGTGTGTGTGCGCTGAAATGGGTGTGGTTGAGGCTGATGAGGCTCGAAAATCAACTTCGACATCAAGGTTTCAAAGGTAACGCCTACAACCTTTTGTTACTTTGGAGATATGAAGAACTGGCGACGATCGTCAAGGAAGCCAAATCAAAACCCATCGGTCTCTCCAACGACGTCATACCTCGAGTCTTGACTTTCTCTCTCCTATATATGATATGATACTTCATCTTTCTATTTCGAGCAAAAAGTTAAATATTATATTTTAAGATATTTCATTTAAAGAGTCTATTTTCAAAAATTAAAATCATAAAAGTATCATTTTATTACTGCTTAGCTACTAAAAGTGTTGTTTTTTTAAAAATGTTTGACTTTCAAACGAAATTTTTTTTTACCTAAAATAGAGGGAGTATATAATAATCGGTTGAATTTTTTTTTTTTCAGACTTCACATTTTGTGAAGCCTCAAGTCTACCACTGGACCACCCCCTTAGGGACAATAATCGATTGAATATACAGGACACAAATCCTCAATTTCTTTTTCTCCCCTACTCCTCTTCCAGTCGTGCGATGGTATATTCTGATGCACAATTTTAGAATTGCAATGCGTAGAATGTAAAAATAATCACGATGCACCAACTAAATTACCTACAAGCAAGGTCCTAAAAATCGTTAGGCGGCACACTAGTGCCTAGCGCCCAGGGGACTAGTCGGGGCGTAATCGGGACCTAGGCGGGGCCTAGAATTAAGGCATAATTAGCATTTTTTTTCGATAATTTACATCAAAGATCAAACACATTTACTACATTTTTGCTTTTTTCTTATATTTGTCATTTTATCAAACACTTGTCTATATTTGTAAAATGAACAAAAATATACAAACCTACCTTTAATACCAATTCTCAACAACTCCAAAGCAATAAACCAGCCAAGTTTATAATTAAAAACAAAAAAAAAAAATATTACTCCACCTACCTGCTGCCCCTATAACCTACAATCTAACATATCCTCCCTAATCCCTTCTCATTCTAAATTATGAGTCTCGAGACAGCCCCCTTCTTCTTCATTTTTGTTGTTCGTTTTTCTTCTATTTATCTAGCAGACCGACAACATAGGCGTCGATTTGGTCGATTAGGCGGCAACTAAGAAAGTCGCGGCGGTAGAGAGAGGCCTAGCGCCTAGGCGGGGCCTAGGCGGAGCTAGACGGGGAGTTTTCGAACACTGCCTACAAGAAAATCGTGATGTACAATTTTGGAACTGCGATGCATCAATTTGGAAGTATAATACAAAAGTAAATCATAATGCATAATTTTTATTTTTCGATGCACAAATTAGATTACCGATGCAGCCTGTTTAATCCAATTTCATTAAGGATATATTCGTCATTTTACACAAAAAAAATACTTTTACCAGTTAAAATACAAACACATAATTTTTGTATTACCTAAAGTAGACCGGTCGGGTTGTCCCTAAATAAATTTGTTCAAACATCCAACTCCTTTCACAGTCCCCAACCGGATATTATATAGGCCTCATTCTGTGCAGCGTTTTGAAAATATAGTTGTTTTTTCTCTAAACACGTTTGAGAAATTATTTCAAAACGCTATTTTGATAAACATAATAGTTGTAAACGCAACATATTTTTAAAACGTTCTAAATTAAACATTTTAAAATGATGCATTAAAACACTTTAAAAGAGAAAAGACTATATTTTTTACCAATATTTTAATCATAACGCCTCACCAAATAAACACATAATTGATGTTCACACTCTATTCAACTCCCACACTCTCTCATGAATCATGATTATCGTACATTAAATATTGAATAATGTATGAGACATAATGATTACCAAAATTTTTGCACCAAGTAAGATGATATCTTCTTTATTCACCTTCCAAATTACATGATCAAATTACATAATCTAATCCTCGCTCCCAATACCAACAAATCCACTACTAATACTAAATTCTCACTAACCCAAATCCACTGTTAATACCGAATTTGTCACTAACCCACGAGTATTTGTACTCGGTGAGAGCCAACGTATGCAGTTGGCCAGTTGCCCCGTGAAAAGTTGTACTTGCTGAGAACGTGCCATTAAATGAATTAATTTGCACGAAAACTCGGCTATGCTCAAGCCACAAAACCAATCATTAATTTTAAATACTCCCTCGTCCCTAAATAATCGTTCTGGTTGACTCGGTGCACAGTTTAAGAAAAAACAATTGACTTGATTATTTATATTGGTTTAATATATAGTTTCCTTTAAAGCTCATGTGTATGTGGCCCATAATTAAAGTAGAGTGAAAAAGTAAGAGTAAAATGGTAAAAGTGATGTTCAAAAAAGATAAGATACAAACTGGACATTTATTTTGGGACGGACTAAAAAGGAAAGGAGGACGATAATTTAGGGACGGAGGGAGTACAATAGTTGTTAGAAAAACAAGATAAATTGCAGTAAAATTTTAAAGGTAAAAACTTGAGTAAGACTGTCTTATGAATATTTTTTGTTTAGACGGATCTTTTATATCCAACCCACCGTGTGTTGTTGAATTAAACTGTGAGTGAGTAGGATCCGTCTTACGAAATACAATCCGTAAAACTGTCTTACGGAAGAATTACACATTTTTCAAAATGTACTTAATTCGTTCCGGATAAAGATTCTAACCATACTATTTGATGAGCTCGGCCCAAACTTTGGTCACGAGCCAAGCACATGCTCCAACACGTGATAGTCACGTGTATGACAGAGACCAGGAAAGAAATTACCCGAGCAGGGTAGCCGCGAGATGATCTTCATACATCTATCCCGAGCAGGATTTTCTCTATTACTCAGCGAGCAGGGGACAACGCTGCCCGATTGAGCTCGGTATTGACTTCGAGATAACCTCGCTGATCCCGAGATTTTAGACATGATTCCTTCGGTTACGCGGTCAACCCGCATTTATGGTATTACAGTCCTAAAATATCTCCGTGATCATAGCCTAATCCGGATCTTACTCCCAGAAAGGCTATATATACTTCATAAAATCTCATTTGAAAGGTACGCACTATTCTAGACACTGAAACTCTGTTATTTTGCTTTCAACTAAGCTTAATACTTACTCTCACACCTGAGGGGTTTCGCGAGGCCCTGCCTTGCATTCCATCTGAGGTGTTTTATTCTTTTGACAGGGTTTTAGGAGTTCTCACATTCAGTTAAGCCCAGATATCCTATAAACCGCAAGGACCGGCCCAAGACCAGATTGTGCAGCATCAGTTTGGTTCCATTGTCGGGAATCGAAAAAAATTTAGTTCATTTTTCATCAACCTTTGTTAGCATGGCTAAGAACGGAAAGGGACAGGTTGGAGCAAGCGGAAATGTCGGCGGTGATGTATCTGTTCAAGGGGATTGGCCCCCAATTAGTAACAGGCCCGAGGGGATTCCCCAGCCTGACCAGTTTCCACGAAATGGCCTACCACCGCTAAGCGGGGTAATGACCAGATCTCAAGTGGCGGCACAACATGCACCACATGGTGAAGTTGGTTTCGTCCCAGCAACTGATCCACCTCAGCATGATTTGAGAAATCAGTTGCAACAGCAAAGGGCCAATTCAATTGAGTTAAGGGATCAGTTGAACCAACGTAGGGAAGCTGCTCGACTTAATTCAGTGGCAGAGCCTATCCCATTGAATGAACAAGCCCAGGCACAAGCTCTTCGCAATCAAGCTCAATATCTGAGCAAGATGTTTATTCTGAATCAACAGTTAGCCACGTTGGGTCAGCCACCAGTTCCCATAGAGGAACAGTTAATACCGATTGTACCCGCGGTTAGTGCTCCACACGTGGTTGAAAGGGTGCTTAGTGTTGGCGGCCATGCCCCGCACAAGCCCCCTTTGGCCATCGATCAGGCTACAGCCCGGAATCGTGCAGAAAGCGATAGCAGCCACAACCAGGATGCTAATGCCATGTAAATCCATGAGGAGGGACGAAGCCGGGATAAACGTCGTGCCAGAGAGCACAGTATAGTCGATGAGTCACAGCCAGCCAGCAGGCGAAGTCGAAATGATGAACATGAGCGTTCATATCATTCTCGATCCCGCTATTCTCATCGTTCTCGACGAACTTCACCACGTCGCGAACACGACAGGCGAGCAGACCGCTACGAGACAACAAGACCTCCAAGGGTCCCCCAGCAGCTCCGAGCACAGCAAGTTGAGGCACCTCTTGCCGCTATAGCTCAGCCCGTAGTAATTCCACCGGTACCAGTACCAGCTCAACCTCAGACAATGGCCGAGGTTTTGGCAATTGTGTAGGCTAGAATGGATGGGTGGGACGCTGGTCGCCGTGATGATGGGTCTGCTCGATCTTCAGATGGTAGTCCATTCGCAGACTGGATCGAAAACACACCTCCAGCACAGGGCGCTGTTTTTCCGAATTTTGATAAATACTCGGGAAAAACCCGAGCAGGAGATTGGCTGCGATCATTTGAAGCTCAGGTCGGCTTGGTGACTAGCAATGAAGCCTTAAAAATGAAGGCATTTGCAGGGGCCATACAGGGTAAAGCCCAGAGTTGGTTAGGGCGTTTCCCGAAAGGGTCTATTACAGCGTGGAAAGACTTGAAGGAGAAATTCCTAGCAGAATTTGGCTCGGCCGGAGCTCTCCCCAAAAGTCGATTCGACCTCTGCAAAGTGGTTCAAGGAATTGATGAATCCTCCCATAGCTATGTGGAAAGATTCACTAAGGTGCTCGAACAAGTCACGGGCATGACTGAAGGAGAGGTTACGCTTTGTTTTTTGAACAATATACGGAGTGGGGACCTGAAGCAGGAATTGGTGATGCATCCACCGGCCACTCAGGGTGAGATGCTTGCTCGAGCACAACTGTTCAGCTCGACAGAGGCAGATCGGAAGGGAAAAGGGAAGGAAAAGGTTGAAAGTAGTTCGACACCAACTGCAACTCCTAGCTCGGGAAATAACAATAATTTTCGGAGAGACCGGAACAGGACTTCTGATTCCACTCAACGATTCAGGGAGCAGCATTTCACTCCCTTGAACACTTCAAGAGAGGAAATAATGATGCAAATACAGAATGATCTCCCGCTCCTATCCCATGAATCAGGATCTTTGCTACGGATAGCACAAAATTTTGTGCCTACCACAACGGCGTGGGGCATGTCACGGAGGAATGTTTCATCCTCAAAAAGAAATCCAACGCTTGATTAATCAAGGGCGTCTTGATAGGTTCAAGCAAGGGAACAACAATGGTGGCAATCACCGTGATCCTCTGCTCGGGGAAGCGGCGGAAGCTTGAGGCAATGCCCCCGGATAAGCGGGGTGGTGAATGTTATTCTTGAGGAAGAACCCGGCTCGACTCAAGCTGGGAAAGCATATTTATTCACTATCAAAAGTGATGAATATGCCACCAGTAACTCGATTTGGCGAGCAGACCATCCAGTTCACTCGTAGCGAGTTGGCAAGCACAACCCTTGCGTCCGAACAACCTTTGGTTGTGTCGGCTTTGATTAACAAGCGGCAAGTGCAGAGTGCTCGTAGATACGGGAGCATCTTGGGGCGTGCTTTACTACAGTTGTTTTAAGGAGATTGGTCTCACCGATGCCCGATTAAAACCTTACTTGGGAACTCTGGAAGGTTTTACAAATCATAAAGTCGGGGTCAAGGGCACAGTTGACCTGGAAGTTTACATAGGCGATGGGGAACATACGAGGCTAGAAGTCATAACTTTCCTCGTGATCGATCTGAAATCTCCATATAATGCCATCATGGGCATCCCCGTGGCTCGCTTCGGATGGTAGCCTCGGTTCCTCACCGTGAGCAAAGTTTTACAGAACATCGGCGTTGGCATCCTTCATAGTCAACCCGAGCAATGTGGGAATTTGTCCGAGAAACGCAGAAGAAAAAAAATCGCGCTCTCCATCCCGAATGAAGAAATCGTTGTTCCGTGCAGGGCAAAGCTACGGACAATATTGCGATAATTTACGAAGGAGAGTGCTCGCGACCGAAAATATGGAGGTTGATCACCCCGAGGACAAGAGAGGCAGAGGGCCGCCAGAGGAAACATCAAAGCCATCGTAAAAAGAGGGCAAAAGGCGACGAAAAAATTGAAATGGATACATTGCAGGTCCGTGAGGAGCCAGAATTCCGGGCTGAAGATGAGCTCGAGGAAATTGTCATCAATCCGTCTTTTCCAGAGCAGAAAATCAAAATTGGGACAGCACTTTCCCCCGAGGAACGGACAAGGTTGATCGCACAATTAAAGTCAAGCCTTGATGTGTTTGCCTGGACGGTGGAAGATATGAGGGGCATAAGTGAGGAGGTAGCTCTTCATCGGCTAAGTGTGGACCCAGCATATCGACCAATTCAACAGCGACCTCGCCAATTCTCCACGGAAAAAAATGAGGCTATAAAGAAGGAAGTAGAGAAGCTACTGAAAGCAGACATCATTGAAGAAATTCATTACCCGTCCTGGCTTGCCAATGTGGTGATGGTTAAAAAGAGCAATGATAAATGGAGAATGTGCGTGGACTTCACAGATCTTAATAAGGCTTGCCCCAAAGACAGTTACCCTCTTCCTCGCATTGATAGGCTGGTTGATGCCATTGCTGGATTCGAAATGCTCAGTTTCTTGGATGCATATTCAGGATACCACCAAGTGAAAATGGCGGCGGGACAAGGCTTTGACCGCATTTCGAGCGGTGGCGGTCTCTTGCTATAAAATGATGCCACCGGGTTGAAAAACGCAGGGGCCACTTATCGGTATGGTCAACAAAGTTTTTGGCCAACAAATTGGCCGAAACATGGAAGCATACATTGATGACATGGTCATCAAGACAAGGGGGAGAGACCACAGCAAAGACTTGGAGGAAACTTTTACCAACCTGAGAAAGAACAACATGAAACTGAACCCGAGCAAGTGCGTTTTCGGCGTTCGGGCTGGGAAATTCTTGGGGTTCATGGTCAACCAGAGGGGGATAGAAGCTAACCCGGAAAAGATTCAAGCTCTACTCGACATGAAGCTGCCCAGATGTATTAAAGATGTCCAACGCTTGAACGGAACCGTCATTGCCCTTGGTCGTTTCATATCTCGCTCCGCTGAACGATGTTTACCCTTCTTCAAAGTACTCCGGGGAAACAAGAATTTTGAGTGGAATGAGGAATGTGCAGAGGCGTTCAAGCAACTTAAAAAGTATCTCGGTGAACCACCCTTAATGAAGCGGCAGAAAATGGGAGAAAACCTATATTTGTACTTGGCGACCCAGACAGTTTGTGGCGCCGTTTAGTTAGGGAGGAGTCAAATGTCCAAAACACATGTATTACATGTCAAAAGCTCTCACACTGTAGAGAGCCGATATTTTAATATAGAAAAGTTGGCCTACTCTCTTGTTATTGCTGCTCGGAAATTACGAGCCTACTTTTCTGCACACGTGATAATTGTATACACCGACTCACCATTACGAAAAATTTTGCACAAGCCCGATTTTTCAGGAAGAATGTTTGGTTGGTCCATCGAGCTCACAGAATTTCACATCGACTATCAACCACGAAAGGCAATTAAGGCACAGGCATTAGCTGACTTTTTGGTGGAAACGAGCTTTTCCAGCTATGAAGAAGAAGTCGTCCCGATCACAACTCTGCCCGCCGAACAAGAAAAAATGATTAAGATCAAGCCAGCCCACTGTTGGGAATTATTCGTGGATGGCGCTGCGAGTAAATCGAGGCGTGGCGAGCATCTTCTTGGTCACACCTGATCAAGCTGACGAGTTCGAGATGGCTCTTAGATTCAAATTTCATGCATCCAACAATCAAGCCGAGTACGAGGCCATGACTGCCGGATTAGAGCTCGCGTTGGACATGGATATTGATTCGATTCTGATGTACTCGGATTCACAATTAGTCGTGAACCAAGTACAGGGGGAGTATGCAGTCCATAATCCTACATTGGTCAAGTACTGCGAGTTAGTCAAAGAAATTTTGAAGAGCTTCAAGTTCTGGTAGATCGTCAGGATTGATCGAGCAGATAACATGCGAGCAGACTACCTTTCCAAAATAGCAGAGGATGAGATATCCGTGTTAAGGCCAGCAGTGATGATTGATCATCTGGAAACACCTTCGATTGAAAAGGACCGAATAATGGATATCGAGCCGGCAGAATCTTTGGATCGGCAGTATAAAGATTTCATCGAGCAGGGTATATTGCCAGAAGACAAAAACCGAGCAAGAGTTGTCCGGAACCAGGTATGTCGATACTCGGTGGTCGGAGGAGTACTGTACAAGCGGTCAAGGGTAATGCCGATGCTTCGTTGTGTTCGACCAGAAATGACCCAAAACTTATACGAGGTCCATCAAGGAGAATGTGGCGGTCATCCGAGGCGCGGACAGCAGCACGAAAAATTTTATTTGCGAGGTTACTATTGGATCACGTTAAGGAAAGATGCGGCCTTATACGTGCAGAGATGTGACAAATGTCAGAGGTTTGCGGATATACCTAGACTGCGATCCACCGAGCAGACCCCAGTCGTGGCGGCATGGCCATTCGACATGTGGGGAATCGACATAATTGGACCTTTTCCTCTAGCGCGATCTCAATTCAAATATGCGGTGGTGGCAATCGACTACTTCACCAAATGGATTGAAGCAAAACCATTGGCGACCATCACTGAAAACAACATCATCAACTTCGTGCATGACCACATCTGGTGTCGCTTTGGGTTACCCAGAGCCATTGTTTCTGATCATGGCACACAATTTTCAGACAAATTCTGGCGAGAATGTAACGAGGTTGTATGTTAAGCATTGGCAATCTTCGGTTGCCTATCCACGAGCAATGGACAAGCGAGCCGCGAACAAACAAATCATGTGCGCTCTCAGCGAAATTTGGATGATCGGCGAGGGAAAATGGGCGGAGCGAGTTACGGTTGTTTATGGTCAATTAGAGCAGCGTAAGGGGATCAACGGGTGAAACGCCTTTTGCTCTCACGTACGGATCAGAGGCTGTAATTCCAACTGAAACAGCTTTTCCTAGTTACAGAGTGGCCCATTATAACGAGCAAGACAATGAGGTCGCCCGGGCAATCGACCTTGACGAGGCAGGCGGAAGCTCGCATCATGATGGTTAACTACAAGCAGAAAGCCAAAGCCCATCATGATAGGAAAGTTCGGGGAAGAGCATTCCAAATTGGAAACTGGGTCCTTAGGAAAATCGAGATTCTGAGACGGCTGACGAGCGAGGAAAATTGTCACCTAATTTGGAAGGACCATTTAAGGTTACATGAATTGTTAGAGAAGGTACTTACACCCTGCAGAATCAGGAAGGCAAACATTTGAAGCATCCTTGGCATTCTGATCATTTGAAGAAATATTATCATTAACATGGGCGTTAGTTCCAATTTATCTCGGTTGACTGTATTTTCAGTAAGGGTTTCTTCAATAATAAAATTGTTTCGAATGAAAGTGATTGCGTACATGGATTGAAATTTTCGAAATTGTGCATGTCAAAAGGAAAATATACTCAAACAAATATAAACAAAACTTTGCTTGAAAAATCGAGCAAAGTGGGGCCTACCGGTTTATATTTTTAAGTTTGAATGCCTCAGCAGGAGAAGGGGAGCAACACGGTGTTCGATATTATTTGTGGCTTTGTTCGTTTTGGCGGCAAAGGGAGATAAATCTCGCTCAAATCAATATCCATCTAAATAATGCTAACGGTTCGATGAACCAAGGGCCATGCCGATTAAGCGACCACACAACTACTGCCCGACAACTCGGGCGTGTAATATTTAGATACTGCCGAATTAGCGAAGGGGCCACCTGCAGATGATCCTAATTGTTTTCGAGTTAAGTGCAAAGCGGAAATAAAACAACGAGGGAAGACATTCATACACATTTTTGAAATAAAAGTTTTCATTATAAATCTTTCAATTACATAAGAAGGGAAATAAATACAAGGATGATCAAAAGTTATCTAGTTCCTCCTTGCTCGGTGGCGTCCCAGGGTGTCTAGCTCGGCAAATATTCTATCCATCTCGGTTTGCATGTTCGGAGGAAGAGGTGGTGGAGGAGGTAGGCTGCTTTCGGTATTACAGTTGGGAGGAGGAGGCAAATTCGTTTACGCGGCGGAGGGTAACTGATTCTCCTCGACATCTATTATCAGGGCCATAGGTTGGGGCGGGATCCTCATCCTCATAAATCGTTGGCCTCGCTCTCGAAAATGGCGTTCATTTGATCAACCACATTATTGGCAACGGAGTTGGAGGAATCCCTCCGGCTCACCGCTCTCACTATCATTATTCGCATGATGATCCCGGTTCATCCACGGTATAAGGGATCAAAGCGTGGCTACTCCGAAAGCATGACACGCGAGGCGAAGCCGCTCCCATCTTGCCATCATCTCGGGAGTTATATCCGGCGGTAGGACTGCTTCATGACATCGCACATGGCATGTTGCACCCTTGGGAATAATAGGGAACCATCTTTGCATCCAAGTGGTCAAGCTCGGTGGCTTAAAATCTTCAATAGCTGCGGTTTTTGGCGGCATGACCTCCGTGTCGGCTGGCCCAAGCTCTCTCCTTACGCTTTCGGCGGCAATGCGCAAGTCCTCAAATTTCTTCCTCTCCTCGCTCAATGTTTTATGAGCGAGACCTCCCGTTACGAGCAAACTCCACAGGCTTTCGGGCGGATGATCTCTTCCTCGAGCTTGGGCGGCTCGGCGACCTTTGTTAAGACTTCTTTGTCCTTAGCCAACAAGTCTTCTTTGTAAGACCGAGGCGGCTTCATCGGACTTTTAAACACGCTCAACAGGCTCGCCTTATCTTTATACTCACATGCACGTTGCGGAAGAGTGACATGGAGGTAAGCGCAAAACAAAAACATACATGAAGGGGAAATATACATTATTAGCGGCGGTTATTTTCATCGAGTAATAAGCATACGTACCTCGTGACCGGCCAATCTCGCCATTCGGGGGTCTCGGCATCTCACCCGATGACATCATTTGGGCGACCCTTTTCGGATCCCTGCCTTAAGCACTCATGGTTCCCGAGTCACGAGCGTTAATTCGCCGAGAGAGGAGCGGCGCTGCTTCGTTCACGAAAGCTCTAACCCGTCTCGGGATACGGGTGCAACAAAGTTGGCTTTTCGGCCAACTAGGAGTACCACTCAGAGATGGCTCTTCCGACGAGGGAGGAGGAGGAAGCCCGGTGGTCGTGGCGTCGGAAGGGCGAGGGAGAGGCAGGGATCGGGACCGCTTGAATTGTTTCTTGGGGTTCATTCCCCCCTTCGTGGTCGAGTACTCGGCCTCTGCTCGGGAATCGGGCACAATTGGTCTCTTTCGAGAAAGAGTGCTCGGTGGTCGTCGCCGTCCTAGAAGGAGATCTCGGCTCGGTAGAGGAACCAGGAGCACGAGATGATTTTGCTT